>OY979769.1:17384893-17984893 GCA_963855975.1 Andrena chrysosceles | reverse complement strand
TGTAAAATCTACGGCGAACCGGCAGTACAGTTCGCTTTTCATAGTGTTGTTGTTGGGACGCAACACGTTGTTGTTGTTGTTGTTGTTCTCATCGGTGCCGCCGAGATTTTGAGGATACCGCTCGAGTAATCGCTGCTTCAAATACTCAGCAATGGCGTCTAGTTCGTAGGAGCCGTGGGGAATCGTAATGTATTCATGTGTGGTGTCGGCACCGTTGTTGTTTTTGTTGTTGATGTCATAGTTTGTGGCGAAGTAGAATTTATCGTTGCTCGAGTCCATGTTTGGTATCGCGTGATAAGTTTCAAAGGTTGTTAGACCAACCTCGTAATCATCGTCGCTCAAATCTATGGGTGGAAAGTAGCTCACCGCGAGGGTGCTACTCTTGCCGGTTAGAGTGAATATTAACGACATATTCCGAGCTGTACGATTGGACTGGTACTGAATCAGAGTGGCGGGAAGTCAGTCCTTAAATTTAGTGCCGATCGTTTGTAGAAAGCGTAGACATAGTTATCCACAATTGCTCTGATTGTACTTCTGATAAGACTTTTTTTTTCGTTTCGATATTCCCTGTCCGCGCTTGTACGGTGCGAGATAAAGTCCGCGACCTTCCATGGAGCGATTATGACGTTGCATTTCCTGCAGCTGATGTTGCGCCGCCTTATTATCGTTTACCGCCTTGGCGATCCCCGCCGCTCCACCAGCCAATGATCCGAGAACACCTAGCAGCGGGAGAAGTGGTAATATACCACCCCGTTTTGCCACCGGAAGAATCCGCTTTTTCGGTGCTCTCTTTGGAGTCCTTTTGTGTAATTTTGCTTTCATCCCCATTCCGATTTTCATCTTGGCCTTCATAGCCGCCCAAACAGCCGTAGCAGCACCTTTTTCACCCAGAGTCGAGTCTCGCGCAACGATTCGTTTTCGCGCTTTGTCACCGAGAACGTTATCTGCCGCGTGTCTTTCGCCGAGATCGTTGCTACGCGAATATGCAATCTCGTGTTCACGACACGCTGCGTCCAACGGATTGATGCCTTGATCCCCTCTAGCCAATCGTTTTGCCAGATGAGTTCCCGGGCCGCAAAACTGGTATCCCGGAATATGTAATTCGATAGGTAGCGCGTTTATCGCTCGATTTAACAAACCACAACCTTTCTTTACTCTCGTCGGCGACATTCGCTACAGTTTTTAATCAATGGTGCTGGACCGTCGATATGCGTTCGCTGCCAAGGACGATTATAATGCTCCAGACACCGACGATACTGCCGAACCTCAGAATCGGCTTTTATATGCTCGGGGAGTCTGTCCCACAACTGATCAATGTGTCTCCCAATCTCTCAGAGTAGAATAATCTTTGGTATATATTTCAACTGCTCAGAGGTTATGTCTCGAATATCACAATTATCCGACAGGACCAGAAGTATTTTGAATACTGAACTGTTTTGCTTCGGTGCGGACCTATAAATAGGGCGCTTCGACGTATCAAAATCATTTTTTACAGTTCGCGGAGAGGATGCGATTCGTGCGACAACCTGTGACGATACGCGTGACAAATTTTGACGATAAATCACGAGTGATGTCTTCGAAAACTAGACGCAGACATGGTAGCATGCTACCAATCACTATACGCTGCCTCGTTTGTGGCCCATCAAATTACGGAAAGACCAACGTGCTGGTGAACTTGTTGGAAAGTCCTCACGGCGTCCGCTTCGAGAACGTGTACGTGTACTCCAAGTCGTTGCAACAGCCGAAATACCAGTATTTGGAGAATTTATTGACTCCGGTAGATGAAATTGGCTACTTTACGTTTTCGAATAACAGTGACGTCAACCCAGCGAGCGAATCGCTTCCGAATTCCATTTTTATCTTTGATGACGTGGCATGCGACAAGCAAGATACGATAAGGGAATACTTTGCAATGGGGCGCCACTCGAACGTTGACTGCTTCTATCTCTGTCAAACATATGCAAAGATTCCCAAACATCTTATACGCGACAATGCCAATCTGTTGATTCTATTTAAGCAGGATGGTACCAACTTGAAACATGTGTACAACGATCACGTAAACACTGACATGTCCTACGAGGATTTCTGCGCTTTGTGTCGTAATTATTGGCAACGGGAGTATGGTTTCGCAATAATAGACAAGGATAGCGCGATGTCCAATGGACGTTACAGAAAGGGATTTAACGAGTTTACCGTACCGTGAGATGGTCAATTGTCGTCAACACGTCGGTGGGAAAGCAATGTCAGCGGTACAACGATGATTGATATCGATACTCTAGAGATTAAGGATCGCGAGAGAATAGCGAAGGAAATTGCAAAAACCAGCGAATCCATTCGCCGAAAACATCAGGCTTTGAAGACTGGCAAGATGGAGGAAGATATCGCGTTGGAGAGATACTTCAAACCTATCGTCGAACTCTTAAAACATATTGTGGAAAATACCACAGCGACAGAAGCTGGCACATCACCGCCGATGAACACAGACGTTGAAGGGAATGACACATTAACGCCTAAAAAAATCCATCCGAAAGGGAACACATCGCGCAAGACAAAGAGGACACATGTCGTCTGAATATTCACCGATAACCTCTACACCAGTTCAATCGAAGCAGAAACGGTGGAATGCTACATCAAACGAGTCCCCTGTTCCTCCCACACCAATAAATACATTTCCCAGTATACAATCGCTCGCAACCATTGATGACGACGTTTTCGAAACTAGTCCCAATGAGTCGTTTGTAACATCTATCAGACAGCAACTTCAAACATCCGAGGGACAAGAAACGTTTCGCAGTCATTTCTGTCCGCTGGGGTAAAAATACATGAACGCGATCCTAACTGGTGATAAGGATACAACAATGGACTATGTGTACGGTGTATACTTTGGCAATAGTGGAACGATGCTTGGGGATAAGGCTTTCGATATAGACAAGGATGATAATATAATCATGGATGGTGTAAGATACGGAGGAACACCCGGTCTTTACGAACTGATTTTCAAGAGAATTCCCAATGCTGCTATATACACTGATGCTGATAAACAAAAATACAACAGTATACTGCTGGCGACGAATACCCACAGACGCGGTCATGCTGCTAAAAATCCCATATTCAGCAACAAGGGATACAAGTACAGACATGTAATTGCACCGCTAATCCCCCGCGCATCAGTCAATAAAGCACTGAAAGGTCTTAGGACACCACGAGCCATGGTGGTAAACGATAACAAGATCGATTACGTACACTTGGACGATCCCAACGAGCTGGTGGATCGATTGCGTTTGCTGGAAGCGTCGCGTCAGGCGGGTAGCAACTCTCATGATCCCGAAATTCTATCTATTTACGAGGAACTACGTGAGGTAGGCCTCATTATATAAATTAAGCCGCACGCCGATGATGTGCACTGTATGCATCGAGATGCCGATCAATAAATTTGGGGTATCACTCGAGAAGAGTGGAGCAGCTAGAATGGACTATTACAAATGGAGCGATTTGCTTGGAAATTATATGCGAGATAACGCTTTTTGCGTAGTCGGTGCAGACTTTCATGCAAAATCGTGCAAGATACGACGCGTAGCTCAGCCGGTGGTCGACACCGATGCCATCAATAAACTATACATGGAAAAGAGCATTAAACTTTTGAGAGAGCAGCAGGAAGAATTAGAGAGGAAGCTGGTCGCGTTTCAGACAGATATGCTGACGTTGCAAAACAGCGTTCAAAAGATATCGCAGGCGTCGAATTCTATCCCGCAGCAGCACTGCGAAGGAGAATCATGCGAGGCGGTTGAACTTGTCCCTGGGCCGATGGGTAGCACTTAATGCACGTGCCCGATAATTGTCACATCATTCGTGTCAAACACACCACTGCGATCAAACATGCAGCCAATATCGAAATCCAAGAGTAAAGAAAACCACGGCCACAAGAAGCTACAATTCGTTGAGGAATTGTATGCTCCAGCTCGAAGGCATTTCCCACGGAGATGCGTCATAGTGCATGGATACGATGATCTGTGGCAAGCTGACATTGTAGAAATGCGTCCATACTCGCGATTGAACCAGTGTCACCACTACATACTCACCGTCATCGATGTGTTGAGATAGTATGCATGGGCGTTGCCGCTCAAGACTAAAAGTGGCGCTGAGGTGACTAAAGCGTTTACAAAGATATTTAGAGTTCGATATCCGAAGAATTTGCAAACTGATCAAGGAATTGAATTTTACAACGCCGATGTGCAGAAACTCTTGACAAAGTATGACGTTAATCATTTTTCGACGTATTCGGTGATGAAGGCCTCCGTCGTAGAACGTTTCAATCGAACTTTGAAGAACAATATGTGGAAACTGTTTACGCTGAATGGAACCTATAGATGGACCGATGCGCTACCAAGTCTACTTGCAGAGTATAACGCACGAAAACATAGAACCATCAGAATGCGTCCTTGCGATGTTACCGCTGCGATCGCCGATAAGCTGTTAGCCACCGTATACAGCAACATAAAGATCGCTGCTCCAGCGAGATTCAAGTTGGGCGAGTTTGTGCGCGTGAGCAAATTTAAAACCATATTCGATAAAGGATATACGCCGAATTGGACAACGGAGGTGTTCAAGATAGCCAAAATACAGGCAATTGATCCCGCGACGTATCTGCTGGTTGATTCCTGTGGAAAATCTGTTGCCGGTGGATTCCATGAACACGAGCTGCAACGCGTCACCGATCCTGATGTATATCTAGTGGAAAAAGTGTTGCGTAAAAAGGGGGATAAGGTGTACGTCAAGTGGTTGGGATTTGATAAATCACACAATTCTTGGATAAATAAAAATAATGTATTGTAGCATAATAATACATGGTTCAATAAATACAATGATACATATTTGTAAATGTGCATACAATTTTTTTATTTTGAACACATTATTTCAACCATTTATAATCCAGTTTGTTTGAGATTCGGTAGTTCCGATCTCCGCCACACCCAACTCATCGCAGCATCTCCTGGACAGCGGATCGACAAGCCCGATCCACAATCGATCGACCAGTCAGGTGTCAGCGACAGAATGCTCAGCCAATCGCATTTCCCCACGTCGCTCGATCCTCCAGAATTTTGGAGAAGACGACTAACGGAAATCGATCGGCCATATTGCTCTTCTTGTTCACGCAGAGTACGAAGGTAGACGCGTCGGTTTTACTGAACGTTTTTCTCAAGTAACTCGTGAATGCTCATTGTTCTGCTCGTGCTAACGCTCAACCGTTTTATATCTCACCGCTCAATTCAATATCTGGTGCTCAGACTCGTCGTGTATCGATTGTGGATCGTGGTCAGTTACGCAGCCACGTGTGCGTCGTTTTGGGATTCGTCTCAACGAGACAGGAACTGTACACTCTCTGCACAACGTGCATCCGCTCATTCTCACTCATAATTCTTTTATGTTCTGACTCACTCAGCGAGTGTACAATAAACATTGACTACACATTGCTCATAAATACTGTGCGTTCTTTATATAACCTCACCGGCATCTCACGCTCATCGCGAGCTCTTTCGCGAACAACTTGCGTTGCCTGACTTCTCCACATGAGTTGAGCGGCGCCACAACTGCGATACTGTCAATGTGTTATCGATCCGCGTATCGATCCGCAGCTAAATTCAGATTCTTCGGCGATGAATGCCGGGGAGAATGTTCGCAAAAGGGGCATATTACTGACACCTATTGTCGCCGTATGCTAATTAGGCAGGTGGCAACGGCCTGCTCACTCATGTGGAGCGCGGATCGCGTCCCCTTCCATCGACTCGTGAGGTATGGAGGGGGAAGGCGATTCCTTCCAGGAAATCGACCGAGATTTCCTGGATCGATCACTCTGTTCTGGGACACCAACCTGCCTGGTAATATACTTTGCTTACGCACCTTGCTTGCGTCTTATTAAATTGCTTGATTAACTGCTTCGCGACTTTGCTTCGCCTGAGCATAATTACTGTGCACTTTGCTTGCGCCTATTACTATTTGTTAGCATTAAGATTAAGACTATTTATAAACTTACTGCTTGGGTTTTGTGCTAAATGATTCAATCGTGTTTTGTGTAATTAACTGTTTAATTTATTGTGTTTGACTTCTGTAATATATTCAAATTATAAACTGATAACTTCGCACCGATCCAACAAAACTTGTAACACTATTGTTTAATTATTTGAACAATATGTAATCATTTTACAAATATTGCAATCTATTTGCTTGTCTGTCTCCCTCCTTCACTTGTCATCAATTTCTATCGACTCTGCATAATTCTTTCTATGATTCTCGCCTCCAATTCTAAAGACGATACTACGTAATAAGTCGCTGTATTTCAAACTGAATACAGTATCATTTTTATTTAATTGTAACGCCGCTTCGAGGTTAATTACCGGAAGGGTCACGTAGAGAACGAGGCAGGGTGAACTGTGTAGCGTCTGTTTATTCTTAATGGTATTATACAATGTTGCCCGGCCAGGTCTGTGCTGGCTAACAGTGTATGTACGTCTTAACCTACGGCTTATCCTAGCGCGGCGGGTCGCGGAGAGGTCGCGGCGGTTCGCGGAGAAATCACGGCGGAGTACGGATGACGCGTCGCGGTCGCGTTCGCGGGCTCGTGTCGTTTCGGCGGTAGTAGTGGGAACGGAGGGTGGTCGCTCTGGTGCCTTGGCTGTGGACTCCACCAATGGCCCTGACCAGGAAGTCTTGCGTCCGTTCGCCCAGTGGGTGCAACCCGCGGGAGAAACGGAGACTATAGGATGTCCTCCGGGACAGACTAGATCTGACCCTAAGATTGACCGGGGATATCGACCTGCGTCTAGAGATCGGCGAACTCGCGTTTCTCTAGGAGCCGTGGAGGTGGGGGAAACCAAAAAGTCGCAACGATACAGCTTGGTATGCAAGAGATCGTCGGGAGAGTGCTATTCCGTTTGCTTGTATCGGTCGTGGCAGATTCTGCCTGACGGGCCCGTCGCGCCGGCTTATATGGAGCGCCGTAACATCTTCGCGAGCGAGAACGTCGCTCGGCGCGTGGCCATCTCGCGGCCGGGCTCGGTAGCGGCTGGCCGCGCCAGGCGCGCGTGGTGGGGGGAAGATTCGCGTCCCACCGTAATTAACTCGTTACATAATCTTGAGTCATGTGTAAGCTATGTGTATCCGCGGCTGTATCAAACTGCAGAAGATGTGAGGACAAACTTCAAAACTTTTGTTATTGTGTTGTAACAGAGCGATGCTGCCTACGAAACATTACATACGCATCGTGCTGCTAAAATAATATGTGATAGCGAATACTACGACGAGGATTATCTTGTAGATTGCAAACTGGTAGCATCTGTCATCAATGATATTTTAGCGGATGCTCGTTGGAAAAAAATGTTAAATTATATTCCACTTCTGTTTATATTTTTATATTCTTTTAATTGCAATTAAGGCTGCCGTCTCAAGTTTGTTATGGTCCGAATCGACCGAAGCGTCCTCAGTAAACAGACGGACCCTAATGAAACTAGTCCGGTCGATAAAAAGAACATATACAGAGGTGACATCTCCAGGTACTCTGTGTAGACGAATTTTTTACGCATAGTTACCACATTTTCACTCTGTCTCTGCCGCGCTGTTGCCACAGTTCCTTCTATCGAGAAGCTCGAAGGAACACGGCACGAGAGCTGTGTCTAGCGTCAGAGCCTCGCTGAACGTAAAAGAGGATAGCAATAATAAAAGATAGAGAGGTTGGGTAGTGAAGTTAGGAAACATGTCAATGAAACAATACTAATTTGCGTATTAATAGTTTTTATTTATACGTAAACGGATGTAAGATTTTGTATAATCAATGTGTAATTTCAAAGCATAGAATTTGAATAAGGTACATCACTGAAGTGTAACACGCCGATCGCAATGAAATCTATAAATGCTATAGTTCTTTTAAAAACATATGACGCTTTCTTTTGTATCTAACTATAGATCAAATTATCTTTTTTATCAACAAGAATTGTCTGTTGTCTAAATACAAATTGAATAACGCAATCATTTTTTTTAAAACATCTATTTGGACAAAAGTATATTTCAATTTAATACTTTTGTACATGCTTTTCTTCGGAATTGTTATTCCACGATTGTAAAAATTTATCAACATAAACTAGAGATCAGTACTAACAATACGTATATTTTGGAATGTCTCATTAAACGATTTTATTCAGCTACGATCCCCTGTTTGTTTGTATGTTTGATTCAAATCTGGAAACTCAATTTTAATCCACTTCCAACTATCCAATTGTTTGAAACCTTTGCAGGGGTGCGTAGTTTGGATGACAATACAAAATTATGAAAAAAACTCCAAGGGGGTGAAAAAATTACCCAGTCACCAGTAAATTAGAACCCATAACCACAAATCCAATCAACTTAAAATCAACCACTCGTGTTCTTTACGAACTTTTAGCACTGTAGGGTTCAAGCAAATTGTTAAACTGCATATGTAGTGCATACAACAATAAAAGATATTTGTAAAGAAGTTTGAGCTATGAAATGTAAATCCACGAACACTAAAAACTAGAAAATAAAAAATTTATAATAAACGATTTTATTAAAAATGCATTGAACTAAAAAATAATTATTTTCTTATACTGCTGTAGGAGTGGTCCGTGAGGGTGAATATTACAACACGATATTAACAATAACAATGACTAAGTTTATTAATAACGATATTGAAAATGGAGAGCACACAATGGTCAACACACCGCATGAACGAAGCGTCGCGTTCGGCGGCTGGTTTTCTTCTGCCGATTTCCATGGACGCTCAACGGTCGTCCGGAAAGCAGAGGGTGGAAAAATACCCAAACCGTTTTTGAGGGAGAATCCTTTTCCCACGATACCTTCGAGTAAAGTCAAGGCTGTCGCGACCGAACCGAGGTGTCCTGGCAATCGTCATGTTTATTGCCTACGCCTCGGCCCGGTCGCCCGCGGTACGCACTTGAGTGAGGAACCGCCTAACCCTGAGAAAATAAATCTTTCTCAAGTTCGACGGTCCACTACACCACAATTTCGATGGTGTATTTTCACTATAAATAAAATCGTAGAGCAGGATATCTCGCAATAAATTTATTTCGACACTTGATGCTGTACTAAATTGATTCATATTCTGTTACGAAATATCCTGCTCCACGTTTTTATTTAAAGTTAAAAAACACCATCGAAATTGTAGTACAAGAATAGAAGTATTTTTTAGTTGTCAGTGCCTTTTTGACAAAATTGTTTAACAGAACATTTTTTTATATATTTTTTTGTCTCTAATCAAGTTACAGTCATCACAATAAATCAATCCAACTTCATTGGAGAATTGAAATTCGACATTCAAGCTTTCGCCCCCTTGAAATGGACAATTACAGATAAAAAAGTGTATATTTTTCCAAGAATACAGTATTGTCTGATTAGCGGCTAGGTTTGGTGTACACGATGTGGACTTTTCGTTATCCCCATTAGGGAATCTGTTCTCGATACGGGCTAAACGCCGCACAGTGGGACGGATCGACATTTAGGTAGGCATTCGCTTCATTTCTTACATATTTCATCATTTATTGATTATAATCTAAGATTACAGGTAATATATTGTATAATAAATACAATAATCATTTTTTTTCTCGTCGCTCTTTTTAATAATGGGACTTCAAGTGTCCCTTCATGTTGATTTCCATATATATACATTCATATATATGGATCGGGGCTTATTAATAAATTATTTAGAACATCTTGATTTGTCTTTTTTCGGCTGCTCTTTTTGCGTATAATTCGCAGTAGTTTTTAAAATCATTATTTCGGGCGTTCTGGGCTTCCTCAGTTAAATATTCTAAAAAAATTTTATATTTCCATTTTTAGAAAATGATCAGCTTTTACACATTGGAATAGTTTTAGTTAGTCTTTTTCTGGTAATGAAAAATATAAACGCTTATATTCTATTGCCAAATTAAGATTTTTTGTTACCATTTTCGTATTTTTCTAAATTAAAAGAATTGTTCGTATTTGTCCGTAAATTCAAGCACACCTCATAATCCTGGATAGATTCAATTTCACAAAATTCAATTACTCATATCCGACCACATCCGACCCTTTGAAAAATTGATATTTTTTTGCACAAACGCAGGTGCAAGTCAGGAGAAATATATTATTTTGCTCCAATTTTTTATTTGCAATAATAATTGTGCAAATTGAATGTTTTTAACTTTAAATTACACTAATTGAGTAATGTTCAAATATAATAATAATGAGTAATATATGTTGGAAGTGAGGCACGCAGGGGTGTGCAACGTGCAAAAGTATGAATGATACGCTAGATAAATAAGAATGAATCATGTATGTAATCAGAGAGTGATTGGAATCGAATTTTGCACACCCCTGCGTGCCTCACTTCCAACATATATTACTCATTATTATTATATTTGAACATTACTCAATTAGTGTAATTTAAAGTTAAAAACATTCAATTTGCACAATTATTATTGCATATAAAAAATTGGAGCAAAATAATATATTTCTCCTGACTTGCACCTGCGTTTGTGCAAAAAAATATCAATTTTTCAAAGGGTCGGATGTGGTCGGATATGAGTAATTGAATTTTGTGAAATTGAATCTATCCAGGATTATGAGGTGTGCTTGAATTTACGGACAAATACGAACAATTCTTTTAATTTAGAAAAATACGAAAATGGTAACAAAAAATCTTAATTTGGCAATAGAATATAAGCGTTTATATTTTTCATTACCAGAAAAAGACTAACTAAAACTATTCCAATGTGTAAAAGCTGATCATTTTCTAAAAATGGAAATATAAAATTTTTTTAGAATATTTAACTGAGGAAGCCCAGAACGCCCGAAATAATGATTTTAAAAACTACTGCGAATTATACGCAAAAAGAGCAGCCGAAAAAAGACAAATCAAGATGTTCTAAATAATTTATTAATAAGCCCCGATCCATATATATGGATGTATATATATGGAAATCAACATGAAGGGACACTTGAAGTCCCATTATTAAAAAGAGCGACGAGAAAAAAAATGATTATTGTATTTATTATACAATATATTACCTGTAATCTTAGATTATAATCAATAAATGATGAAATATGTAAGAAATGAAGCGAATGCCTACCTAAACGTCGATCCGTCCCACTGTGCGCCGATCCCGACCAGCGATCCGCTAACGAGACAATATTGCAACATTATCTTCTCTCATTCTGTGTAATTCCTCTTCTCCATTGACGGTCTTCCTACAATTTTCCCAGGTCGCTCATAATGAAAGATGACGTAGGCAGTGTGGGTCTGTAACACATTATGATACACATTAGGAAATAGGGTTGTTTTATAAGCGTACAAAATTTTAATGTAGATTTATAAGCTGTTAAACTTTACCTGAAATATGGTACTTATTCCATTTGTCCTGGCATTACTGTCCCATATACCATGTTTGCAGTAATTTGGTAAAAGGTCCGCCTGTAACAAATAATCGCAGACATTTCGGTAAGTTTGGTATAACAGTAAAAATTTGTTTCAATAATTCGTCGAACATCATGCATACCTGCGACGCCCGTACATATATATCAGCTTTTTTTTTTTTTTTTTTCAGAGGGGGAAAATGCTTTATGCATACCCCGGCTACAGTATTGCCGGGGTTATGTGGGACTCCCCGGTCTCCGGTATACCCACTAAAAACCCCCTCTAGGTGCCGCCTTCTCATTCCGGTCCCCTTGAATTCTGTCTATCTGCTCCTGTAAACTTAGAAATATGTCTGAAAAAATTAAAGGGTGAATTAAATTTAATATTTCCTTCGTCATTTTCTTAGGAATGTGACGGCGGCGTCGATCGACTCGCGTGATCGTATGATCAGCGAGTAAAAGTGCCATTGCTGGCACTTATGACCACTGACGGAGTCAGTGGTCCCGCGCTTTACAACGCGGTGCGACGCCGGATCGATCAAATTTATTATATCTTTCGTCACTTTCTTGGCAAAGTGACGGCGGCGTCGATCGACTCGCGTGATCGTATGATCAGCGAGTAAAAGTGCCATTGCTGGCACTTATGACCACTGACGGAGTCAGTGGTCCCGCGCTTTACAACGCGGTGCGACGCCGGATTGATCAAATTTATTGAAGTGAATCCAAGGCTCACTGGTGCTCGCGAGCGGGACAAGAGACAGCGAGAAGAAGGCGATCGGATCGATCGCCTGTCAAGCTGTCATTCGATAGTCAGCCGCCATTGCCAGCAGACGTCTCGTTATCCTATTACGCTAATTACTGATTGTATTCGTTACCGTTCTTACTTTCCTTGTTATCCCCCCATGTTCATGTTCTGTTATCATTGCTGTTCAGTAAACTTATACTATGCCCAACCAAAATCGTAACAATATATATTCTTAAACGCATATTGTCTCCATTTTATTTACCCGTCTTCCTCCTCGCCGCATAATTTTAAGATTTGCAGACACTGCATAATTCTATTTCGTTCGAGCGTTCTTCGCGTCGTTGAATGACGTCATCACATGCAGGTGTCCCGGGGAGGACTCATATTACATACGATAATATGCTTTAGAACGCTTTAGAATACTGTTAGCTTTAGAATGCATATGATTGTACCACTATGTAGTGCCGTCTCTTTCCCTCTCTCGAATTTAGCGTTAAAATATTGCTCTCTCTTTCCGACCCTCCGAAGACGCGGTTCGTTAAACGTCGATCTTTCCCGACATTGCCCGAAACATCATCCGATAAAAATAAATTATTAAAACAATTTCAGCTACATAATGGTTTGGAAAAATATTGGGGGGAAAAAATTTCTGGGAGCGGATCGAGTCTGAAAAAGAGGTTTTTCAGACAGGATCCGCCCCCAGAAATTTTTTAGAGGGACATTCTCTCCCTCCGGTTAGGTCTAAAAAGTTTTCGGCGGTTGGCCAGGTCTGGAGAGGTCTCCGTGGCGGCTCGGCCTGAACTGATCCCCTCCATCATCGCGGCTTCCCCCACTCCGCGGCTCGTGCGCGCGCAACCGGTCTTCCTCTCCGCGCAGGCTCCGCGCCCATGTTTCTCTCCGCCGCGCTCCCTCACTTCCCCCCGTTCCCTCACTTCCCCACGCCCCCGCGCTCCCCTTAGAGGACCAGGGTTAGAACCCGCTTTGCTATACTACTTATTTTTGTTGTGCCAAGGCGCCTGGGGTCGAGATTCTAGGTGTGAATCTCGGGGTGCTCCTGGGCGTCCTTCGCGATCGTCGTCCACGGGCTCCGGAGGTTCGGGTGATTATGCCGGGACGGAAGGATTCGGTTGAGAACCCGGAGGTAGGAGATCGTTGCAGGTTAAAGAGTTGGAACTCACCGTAAGGTTAACAAGTTTATTCAGTCCCGATCTGGGTGACAGTGACACTGTGCCTAGGTTGGCGTGAGTCTCGTATAAAGTCGGGTGATGTTCCCGTAACAAAGCTTTATCAAGTCTGCCCTCGCATTGCTCGTACGTCGTTATTATACCTTAGTCGGGACGAAGCGGGGACCATCGGGGTCTCCGCCTTTGGCCTGGGTTTGGGGTGATTTCGCCATATGCTGACGGTCTTTGTGCGCTTCTGAATCGCTTACTCGGTTGTGCCTGATTTCGGCCGCTCGATTGCGGCAATCGGTATGTGCGTGGTGTCGACACGCTTAGGTGTCGGCCCGGGCACAACATTTTGAATAATAATGAATTCGTTTATGCATGTTTGAAGAAAAAATTACTTTGTCAAAAATATCTGACATATCATAATTGAATTGTTATCGTCTCCTTACGGTATGGTGCAAAAACAAAATAAGTTAAGCTTACTTTATTGAGGAACACACTGTACTGTTGTAACGTTAATTCGCCAGTAATGTTTTGCGCTTTCAGATGTGGTTTTCGCACAGAAAATAATGGCGAAATATACTACAAGTGCTCCACTGGGTCCACGCGATCGTCCAAGCGAAAATGGTAAGTTGTACACTGTTTTGTGTTTTGATTAATAATGAAGACGTTTATTCGCCAGTAATGTCTTGCGCTTTCAGTTGCGGTTTTCGAGAACGCAACAGTTGAACCGCTAGGTCCAAGCGATCGGCCGATCGCGTCAACTCCGACTCCCGTAGAAGTGCTCCAAGAGGAAGAAAATTTGGAAATTGAAAATTCGCATGAAAATGAAGGTATGTTAAAACTCTTTTAAACACCAATCACAGTTTAAGTAAATACTCAGAATTAAGGAATTGTTGATATATGTGTATTGCATATTGCAGAAACCGGGTTTATTAGATGGGCCGCAGCTGCAATATTATTACTATTGGACACGTATAGCAAATTCGAAACGAAGGTCCGGAAAAAAACCTAAAAAGAAAGTGTGGGAGGAAATTGCGGTGAGCATGACAAAGCAAACGCTCCATACAAATTACACGGGTGAGCAGTGCGTTGCGAAGTTGCGTAGCCTAAAAAAAAGATACAAGGGTGTAAAAGACCACAACGCCAAATCGGGAAATAGTCGTAAACATTGGGAATTTTTTAAGGTAAGGAAACAGTAAGATGGAAGAGCACTGAGTGCGTTTTCCCGACATTAAAATCATCGTTAAAATAAATGTTACGCCTATATTTGCAGAATATGGACGATTTGTTTGGAAAGAAAGCTTGGAGTTCTCCAGTAGCCACTGCATCTTCCACCGGTTTGGCCATTATCAATACAGAAGTAAAGAGTAGTAAGTTCCTACATGAAGCATCAATCCATATCGCTTGTGCACTTACTTTGAATTAACCCTTTCGTTATGAGCGCCGACTATAATCGGCACTCTCGCGACGACCTGTGTGTTCGAGCGCCGACTTTAGTCGTCGTCACGGAACGAGCTGCCAATCCTAGCGCCGACTTTAGTCAGCATCTCCGGTAGTTTAAAAAAAGAAAAAATTTTTTTTAGAAAAAAACTCTTGCGGAAGTTCGCCGTAACGAAAGGGTTAAGGGGGAATAATAATTATAATTGTTTAAACATACGCTTCATACACTTCGTTCAACGCGTCTTGAAATTCATAATAAAGTGGTAATAATACAAGTATATAGTTCCATTTAAAAAATATATTGACATTGAAATCTCTGTAAATAGTAAATTAAATACAAATCACAATATTCTATCAAGTTACCTCCATCAAATCAAGCAACTTTAATCTGAAACCATTTTTCGCTGTGTGTAAATTAGGGCTGGGACTATTTGTCGAATTTTTCGGTATTCGAATAATTGAATACTTCAGTTGCTGAATTATTTGGCGAATATAATTAAAATATCCAAATATTCGAATAGTATGGTATGAATTATAAATCAAGTTCTTTAGGTTCATTTGTCAGGGTGAAATCTTGTAAGCTAATTTTGACCCACTTCACACCATACGAATAATAACATTCGAATACTCAAATATTCGAAGTTCATTCGTATACTCTGTTCATCCGTAGAATAATCCTCGACCGTTTCGTGACCGTTCTGCGCAGCCCCCACTACCGCCTGCGGACCCGACGCAGGCGATTGCTCGCCTCACTTTACCTGCCGACTTCCCTGCCCCTCCAAAGGCGGGACTGACCGATGTCAATGTCAACACTGCAGGAGTGCAGTGTATCTACCCGGTAATTCTTTGGTTCCGAACTGATATAACATCAGTTTTTTCCTTTTCCTTTTTAATAGATGTTAAGTAGATGCCAATGTTACCCCGTACTGCCAATGTTCCCCCAGTTTACGGTATTTTCCCTGTTCTGAGGAAACTGTTACAATATGTAGTGTATTAACCTTTCAGCGACGACATCGAATTTAACAATTTCTCTACGCGGACGGCGGCAGTGATATAGCCAGAACTATGCCTACTATGTTGTCATTACTATGCGTACAATGTAGTCACTGACTGTGTCCCAAAATTGTACTGGAATTGATTATTACAATTAACATTAAATTTTTAAAGAGAAAAAAACGATTTATAAAGAGAAAAGTATAGAAAATATGGAAAAAAAGAGTATGAAGAATTAGGGTTCATACGACGTATAGAGGTCGGTGGTATATGCAGAAATCGGGGTTTATACAATATCTGGAATATTGAATTTTTCAATATTTTAATGTGCTTCATTTGAAATACATGGCAACTGCGCCAGGCATCCTGCCGAGTCGTGTCATCGGGTTTTCCCAACCTACGTTTTGCAGACCTATCAGCTTTATGACTTTATTGCGATTTTACTTCCCGGTTGCAGGCGAGTAACCGACGGACGGGTGGTGAAAACATTGTATGATTTAATTGCACTCTTTAGGACATCGTTTTCAAGTCTTCACCGACGAATTTGTGAAAATGCAGGTAATCATTAGTTTGAATGGAACAGAGAACGCCACAAGATCGGTTTTTTATCTTGATCAGATTTTTGTTCAAGTTTTTTGCATACACATTTATTGATATTTAAAATATGTAAATTATTTTTTTGAAGTAAAAATAATCAAAATTATACGAGTTGTATTTGATTTTAAGGAGTACCTTTAAAAAAATAAGTGTCGTACTGGCAGATGTCGAATGAAACTGTTAAAATTTTCAATTAATTATGAAATATCTATAATTTTATGACTATTATCTTTTATATTCTGAGAAAACTGTTATAATATGTTGCGTATTAACTCAAACTTTTATTTCATATATTTTTATATAAATCCCAAACTTTTATTTTCTTGAAAGTAAAAAATGTTTTAGTTAAACAGAAACATTTATTCTGCTGTGGAAAAGTTGTGAAAATAATTGTATAAAAATCACAATGTACTTTCTTTTCTATATTTACCCTGATTCCAATTCCTTAAATAATACGAATTAAAAAGAGATTTCTAACTTTTATATCTTAATCCGCGTATCGACTTTGCGAGGCTTCCTCGCGAGCACGCATCGCGGATTGGAGAGTCTGGAAACCATTTCGACCATGAATACCAGGATTGATTTTTCAAATTCTTGGCGTTCTCTCGATTCAGATTATACCGAAAGTGATGTAAATCGGCAGGCAATAAACCGTGCTGCGCTACAGTATAAATAAGTTACAATGATGTTCTGAGCACTGACCGTGACGAAAATTAATCTTGTGGTTCGCACGATGAGCAAAAGAACGAGACCTGTTAAATCGAAGAATGTATTCCTGAGAGTGGATTAGGAAACGATATTACTCTGAAGCAGTACCAGTACGCCTCGCAGTGAGACACAAAAAGAAAAGAGGTAGTCCGCTGACGGATCCCTCATCTCTCGAGTATTTGCAGTATTGAGTTTTTTAATATTTTAAATATATAGCAACTGCGCCAGTTATCCTGCCGAGCCTTGTCACCGGGATTTACCCACCGTGGACTTTGTTGCCATTTTATTCCGGGTAACGGCGAGTAACCGAAGGACGGGTGGCCTAAACGTTATAAAAATTAATTGCACTCTTTAGGACGTCCCTTTCACGTCTCGACTCTACGAGTTTTTGAAAATGCAGGTAATCATTAGTTTTAACAGAACAGTCAACACGACAGGACCGCGTAGTTAAACGGCCCAAGCAATCGCAGTGAAATTGTGCAGATTGTGTGTATTGTGTGTACAGTGTATATTGTGCGCGTTTGTGAAAAAATGGAGCAGCACCAGCAACAGCCTGGCCCTTCCACTTCGCCCGTGAGGAAAAATCCTTCAGGAAAGGTAACTTAATTTTCATTCATTAATTGTTTTAATCGTTTCACGAAAATATACTGTAAACTGGGGAACATTGGTAGGTTTATGTAACATTTTGTTGTGAAATATAAAAATTAAAATTTTTAGATTTGCTTCAAGTATCTTATTATAAGATTCTATCTGTTCTGATTGCACCTCAAGTGTGAAAATGCAAAATTTTTGTCCTTTTCCTTCTTTAATACATATTAATTAACTGCCAGTGTTACCCCGTATTGCCCCGAATTTTAGTTTTCCAAAAAATGTAAAATCTTGCGTACACATCACAATTTCAATCTATCACAGTTTCTGATTATTGTAAATTTTGTTTTTATAGTATGTCCGTTTTGGACAGAGAATAATCATTGTAAATCTGTACAAGGATATTATGGCGAAGGATCCCTCCGCCAAATATAAGGAGACTATGACGGCGCTGTCCAAGCAATCTGGGATAGGCCTGTCCACAGTAATAAAAAGCGTTGCTGAATATCGAAATAGCGGCATTGTAACGTCTCCAAATAAGAAACGGCAAAGATTAAGCGCCATGGAAAAAATTTCAGAAGATGAACAAAATCGGATTAGGTCCACAGTACACGAATTTTGGTTTAGGCGGGAAATCCCGACTTTGAATAAAATTCTTGAAGCGGTGAACGCCGACCCTACCTTGGAAAATTTCACAAGAACAAACCTATATAAAATTCTCCGGGTTTTGAAGTTTTCATACGCCACAAAAAAGAAGAATAGCGGCCTTATTGATAAGGAGTATATTGTGCTTTGGCGGCAAACATATTTGCGAAAAATGGCGCAATACAGGGCGGAAGGACGCCACATATACTTTCTGGACGAAACATGGGCCAACGCAGGCGATTGTCCAAACAAGCAGTGGATTGACAAATCCGTACGTTCAAGCAGGGACGCACAGGAACGCGGTTTATCGGCAGGCATACCTCCACCCACCGGCAAAGGAAAACGCCTTATCGTCGTGCACATTGGATCCGTCGACGGGTTTGTGCCTGGTGGTCTGCTGTGCTTCGAATAAAAAAATAACACAGCAGACTATCGTGACGAGATGAATGGAGACATTCTTGGAATGGTTCGAAGGGATTCTTCCATCATTGAAAGAGCGCTCCGTTATCGTTCTGGATAACGCTTCGTACCATTCGGTAAAGGCCGAGCGTTGCCCGACAATGGCCTGGACCAAGCCACGCATCATAGAATGGCTGATTTCAAAGCAGCAGGCAATACCGCAATTTGCCGGTAAGGCCACGTTAATCGACATGGTCAAGCAGATCAAACCCCAGTTCGACAAATACGTAATAGATGAGCTGGCAAAACCGAACGGCAAAATAGTATTGCGACTACCGCCATACCACCGCGAGTTAAACCCCATTGAGTTGGCATGGGCAATGGTGAAAAAGTATGTCAAAGAAAATAATACTACGTACAGATTCGACCGGGTAAAAGAATTATTCGTCGAAGGCGTCCAACGTGTGTCTGCACAAAATTGGCAGAATTTTGTGAGACACACCCAAAGCGTCGAACAAAAATTCGGCGCGCTCGACGAAATTATTGACGAGATACAGGATGCGCAAATTGTAGATAATCCTCAGATAGACTCTGGAACGGATGAGGAAGAAGAATTACCCGAAAATATTTAAATAAGGTTAAGGTATCTATTATGTAAATTTATATATTTCGGGTCTTATTTTATTATTGCATACAGCGGTTACTCGTGGTATTTAGGACAATATTTCATGAATAATTTTGTTACATTCTTTCTGCAAGCCCCCCTCACAAAGCGTGGAGTCCGTGGGGTTTTAGTGAGTACAAATCTCACACTACCCCGGCGCTGGAAGGCACCAGGGTGTCTTTTGAAGATTTCCCCACGCTAAAAAAAAAAAAATCATCATTTCTTTCTTGGAACTACGGAAATTCTTATCCCAGCCTGTGGCTGTGTACATGGATGTTAAATAAACCGCGTCTGCCAAATTGAAACCGCCATCTTAGTTTTTGCAATTTTGACCTCAGATTCGTAATCAGCGACTTAGAAAACTTTAGAATAGTGATTTTTGTACAAATTAAGCGTCACCTTTATCTTTTGGCCAGGTTTTCTCAATTTCCAGAAATTATTATTTATAAAACTTAATACTGATTTTTTGCATTAGTTAATAAAATGTATAATTACAACTTATCCGTTTTTATTGATTGACGCATGTAAATCCCGTTATTCATTGTATATCGTTCATAAATACAAATTATTAGTAATATTAGGCAATGAAAATTGTTAACCCCTCAGCGCCGACCTCCATACGTCACTTTGCATGGATCCTAATTCTTCGTATACTTTTTTCCCATATTTTCTGTACTTTTCTTTTTACAAATCGTTTTTTTTCTCTGTATACATTTAATATTAATTGTAATAACCAATTCCAGTATAATTTTGTAACACAGACAGTGACTACATGGTACGCATGGTAATGGCAACAGAATAGGCATAGTACTGGCTGCATCACAGCCGCCGTCCGCTTTGAGAGAATAGCGGCACGCGACCTCTGTCCGCGTAGAGAAATTGTTAAATTCGGCGCCGTCGCTGAAGGGTTAGTGGTCGAATGTAAAAAATATAAAACTCCTAGCATCGATATTGTTTACCGTTAACACCAAAAAAATTCCCCAATCGATATTGGTTATAACGTAAGAAAAAAAAATTGTCAGCGATAATGGTTATTCGTAACCAAAAATAAAAACAAATTACGTTGACAATAATGGTTATTAGTGACCAAAAAATATTTTCGTTGACAATAATGGTTATTTGTAACTAAAAACGATTTCCATCATTGATAATGATTATTCATAACCATAATCATTTAATGAAAGATATTAACTTTTATGCCATAAATTTTAAAATTTTAGTTATAACAGTTATGCTCCCTGAAATAAATCCAAGTTCATACATAACAACTGCAAAAAATTTTTTATAAAACGTAGGCGGTTACCGTGCGTATTCGGAAATAATAGTGCCACTGTGTATATGAGGGCGTCGCGGGCGGAACGGTTGACAGAGAGGTAACAGGCGGTAAGACGGAGAAAATCTTAGGCAGTTAAGTGGGGAGTCGGACCAATCAGCGCTTCCTCAGAATCATCCCTGCGCGGAACAGGATTATTCTACGGATGAACAGAGTATAGCATTCGAATACTTGTAAAATATTCGAATATTAAATTATTCGAATAGTCCCAGCCCTAGTGTAAATGACTGAGATTGCAAATCTTGTATTGCTTATAGAGCCATCAACATCTAAACGATCAGTGGCAGCTCTATTGGAGGAAAGAAACCACCAGAAGCCGGAGCATGAAGAGAAAAGAAGGAAACGGCACGAGGAAAGGATGGCTATGGACGAAAATATATTTGATTTATTAACTAAAATTATAGATAAAATATAGTTTAAAATAAAATATTACTTTTTATATGTTTTGTTTTTTATTTAATGTCACATTTAACTTGTTACATTATTTACACAACGTTGGTTCCATAAGGTATTCATAATTATGTATCTTTTCTGTACCCCAGCATTTCGTCTTTCTTGATTCACAACATTAACATTTTATACATTTTCTTGTAAAGGTGCTGGTATTGTGGCTACAACTATTTCATCTCCTCTTAATGTACAAATGTTGTGGATCACACAGCATGCTACAATATATTCTGCCATCAAGTCTACTCTTGACATTGGTAAGCACTGTAGCAAGCTTCTCATGCGTCCTTTCAATAGACCAATGCATCTTTCTACTGTTACCCTGGCCACTGAGTGGCAATAGTTATATTTTGTTTGTCTTTCCGTCAAATGGCCATTGTCTCGGAAGGGACTCAGTAAGCGTTGATGCAGTTCATATGCTGCATCACCTAAAATATGGCTATCATTCGGAAAGGGTATAGCCGGTTAAGGCTGCCGTCTCAAGTTTGTTATGGTCCGAATCGACCGAAGCGTCCTCAGTAAACAGACGGACCCTAATGAAACTAGTCCGGTCGATAAAAAGAACATATACAGAGGTGACATCTCCAGGTACTCTGTGTAGACGAATTTTTTACGCATAGTTACCACATTTTCACTCTGTCTCTGCCGCGCTGTTGCCACAGTTCCTTCTATCGAGAAGCTCGAAGGAACACGGCACGAGAGCTGTGTCTAGCGTCAGAGCCTCGCTGAACGTAAAAGAGGATAGCAATAATAAAAGATAGAGAGGTTGGGTAGTGAAGTTAGGAAACATGTCAATGAAACAATACTAATTTGCGTATTAATAGTTTTTATTTATACGTAAACGGATGTAAGATTTTGTATAATCAATGTGTAATTTCAAAGCATAGAATTTGAATAAGGTACATCACTGAAGTGTAACACGCCGATCGCAATGAAATCTATAAATGCTATAGTTCTTTTAAAAACATATGACGCTTTCTTTTGTATCTAACTATAGATCAAATTATCTTTTTTATCAACAAGAATTGTCTGTTGTCTAAATACAAATTGAATAACGCAATCATTTTTTTTAAAACATCTATTTGGACAAAAGTATATTTCAATTTAATACTTTTGTACATGCTTTTCTTCGGAATTGTTATTCCACGATTGTAAAAATTTATCAACATAAACTAGAGATCAGTACTAACAATACGTATATTTTGGAATGTCTCATTAAACGATTTTATTCAGCTACGATCCCCTGTTTGTTTGTATGTTTGATTCAAATCTGGAAACTCAATTTTAATCCACTTCCAACTATCCAATTGTTTGAAACCTTTGCAGGGGTGCGTAGTTTGGATGACAATACAAAATTATGAAAAAAACTCCAAGGGGGTGAAAAAATTACCCAGTCACCAGTAAATTAGAACCCATAACCACAAATCCAATCAACTTAAAATCAACCACTCGTGTTCTTTACGAACTTTTAGCACTGTAGGGTTCAAGCAAATTGTTAAACTGCATATGTAGTGCATACAACAATAAAAGATATTTGTAAAGAAGTTTGAGCTATGAAATGTAAATCCACGAACACTAAAAACTAGAAAATAAAAAATTTATAATAAACGATTTTATTAAAAATGCATTGAACTAAAAAATAATTATTTTCTTATACTGCTGTAGGAGTGGTCCGTGAGGGTGAATATTACAACACGATATTAACAATAACAATGACTAAGTTTATTAATAACGATATTGAAAATGGAGAGCACACAATGGTCAACACACCGCATGAACGAAGCGTCGCGTTCGGCGGCTGGTTTTCTTCTGCCGATTTCCATGGACGCTCAACGGTCGTCCGGAAAGCAGAGGGTGGAAAAATACCCAAACCGTTTTTGAGGGAGAATCCTTTTCCCACGATACCTTCGAGTAAAGTCAAGGCTGTCGCGACCGAACCGAGGTGTCCTGGCAATCGTCATGTTTATTGCCTACGCCTCGGCCCGGTCGCCCGCGGTACGCACTTGAGTGAGGAACCGCCTAACCCTGAGAAAATAAATCTTTCTCAAGTTCGACGGTCCACTACACCACAATTTCGATGGTGTATTTTCACTATAAATAAAATCGTAGAGCAGGATATCTCGCAATAAATTTATTTCGACACTTGATGCTGTACTAAATTGATTCATATTCTGTTACGAAATATCCTGCTCCACGTTTTTATTTAAAGTTAAAAAACACCATCGAAATTGTAGTACAAGAATAGAAGTATTTTTTAGTTGTCAGTGCCTTTTTGACAAAATTGTTTAACAGAACATTTTTTTATATATTTTTTTGTCTCTAATCAAGTTACAGTCATCACAATAAATCAATCCAACTTCATTGGAGAATTGAAATTCGACATTCAAGCTTTCGCCCCCTTGAAATGGACAATTACAGATAAAAAAGTGTATATTTTTCCAAGAATACAGTATTGTCTGATTAGCGGCTAGGTTTGGTGTACACGATGTGGACTTTTCGTTATCCCCATTAGGGAATCTGTTCTCGATACGGGCTAAACGCCGCACAGTGGGACGGATCGACATTTAGGTAGGCATTCGCTTCATTTCTTACATATTTCATCATTTATTGATTATAATCTAAGATTACAGGTAATATATTGTATAATAAATACAATAATCATTTTTTTTCTCGTCGCTCTTTTTAATAATGGGACTTCAAGTGTCCCTTCATGTTGATTTCCATATATATACATTCATATATATGGATCGGGGCTTATTAATAAATTATTTAGAACATCTTGATTTGTCTTTTTTCGGCTGCTCTTTTTGCGTATAATTCGCAGTAGTTTTTAAAATCATTATTTCGGGCGTTCTGGGCTTCCTCAGTTAAATATTCTAAAAAAATTTTATATTTCCATTTTTAGAAAATGATCAGCTTTTACACATTGGAATAGTTTTAGTTAGTCTTTTTCTGGTAATGAAAAATATAAACGCTTATATTCTATTGCCAAATTAAGATTTTTTGTTACCATTTTCGTATTTTTCTAAATTAAAAGAATTGTTCGTATTTGTCCGTAAATTCAAGCACGCCTCATAATCCTGGATAGATTCAATTTCACAAAATTCAATTACTCATATCCGACCACATCCGACCCTTTGAAAAATTGATATTTTTTTGCACAAACGCAGGTGCAAGTCAGGAGAAATATATTATTTTGCTCCAATTTTTTATTTGCAATAATAATTGTGCAAATTGAATGTTTTTGTTACGTCCTGAAGGGACTGTTGCGAACCACCCCGAGCGGTTAGGGTGATCCGCAGGGTTCGCTGCTCGGTCAAGGTGCTAAAGCACGCCTTGACTATACTCGCGGGGAAGTGAGGAAGGTGAAAAGGAGTAAAATCAATAATACTCAGGATTTAAGGAAGAAACAACAAAGTAAAATATATTCTTTAGTAAAAGATAAAAGTAATTGTTAGACATACCCTAGGGACAGCGCTCCGTCCCTGTTATCGCAGTGCGCTCGGGTTTCGGCTCGCTTGCCGAATATCGCTTCGTACAGGAGGACGCTCAACTTAGCGCAGGTCGTGGTCGCTCGCTCCGTGCTCTCGGGTAGCACACGGGAGTCGGCGCAACTGAAGACCGTCGAATCGCACTGTCTCTAATCGTCTCTTATTCTACGCGTTCCTACGCCGAACACGAGTGACGCGCAGGGGCTCTCCCGGCTATGCCGTTCGCGGTATGTTGGATGGAGTTACCCTTGCACGGTTTATTGACGGCCGAACGTATTTCGCGGACTAGACGCTATGACGTGATCGCGGCTTCTTGACGGCTCTCTGGCTCGTCCTGACTTCCTAAGTCGAGTTCCCGAATAAGAATGATTTTTTCGCGGTTCGCGATCGCGGTCTCACCTCGGACGATCCCTACGAACGGGGATAACTGCCCCGTCGGCAGCTGTCGCTTGCTTAACCCCTTCCTCGATTATTGAGAAATAATCGGGGCCCGGGCTGAGCGCGGTCGTTGTCCCCGACGCTCGCTTCACGTTTTGTCACAACGTGACCGACACGCGCGAGGCGATTCCGCTGAATCGCCTTAGGAAAAACACGCGAGGACAGTCAGCACGGAATGGACCTGAAGGGCCCATGTAACACCTCCCCACCTAGACACGAAATGGTCTCGCGAGGCTGTTTCGTCGTCAACCCGTGTGAAGCTGTCGTCGCGTGCGCTTTCCTCGCGGCTTAAAACTATATATGTAGGCGCAACTAAAATTAAGGGATCGCAAGGGGATTACAATAAATGATTCTTAATTAGAGACAAACCAAAACCCATATATTGTTACGAAATTGAATAATTGAATATAATAATAAAAGAAAAGCTCGATGTAATAATATAAGCAAAGGGGTACTGGATATAATTATACGGACAAGGGGAAAATACTATAATAGTCATAATAAAAGGGGAGGGGGCGGGGGTTTGGGCGTTGCCGATGGTGGTAGCGATCGTGGTGCCGGGTGACGCTCTAGTGTGAGGGGTGGTGCTCCCTTATTCTGCGCCGGCCGGGACAATCCATGGGATGTCCCTGGGCTTCGGCGCCTCCAAGGGCCGGGGTGCCTCTAGCACTGGAAATGCCGGCAGGTGTCTCGGGTTTGCATCCAATACTGCTCGGATGCAACCCGTGCAGTTGTTCGGAGATGTCCATCTCAAGTGCCTGGCCCGGCATCTCACGCACTTGGTGAGGTCGATGGCCCGCTGTTCTATTGCGAGCCAGTGAATCGGGGCCCGCCTGTATTCCTTGAAATCCTCGGAGGGGTTCATCCACGCACAAGCGTCGCACAACACCCGCGTCTTGTGGAACTGGTGCACCCATACCTTGCCCTCTCCATCTATGGTATTCGCTGGTCTTATGCAGACTCGTCTTTCGAACGGGGCGTGTAGGTGCCGGGGCAGCACCACTTCGGCGAGAAATGTTCGCGGATACTTCTCGTCGTTGAATTTCGCGTACATTTTGTTCTTATCGTAGATTGAAGCCGCGAAAATTCGTACTGACTGTCCGCGCTTGTCTTAATTGCTAACTTATATGCTAATGTCCCTACCATCGAATTTTCGCAGCAGAGCGCCTCGTGGGGATTGATTCTTAGAGCTAAAGCGCGGGTGTTTCTGCTGCTATCAGCGAGGTACTTCTTAGAAAACGTCAAAGTACGGCTCGGTGCCCGCGAAACTTCGCGATTGTTCCACGTCGGCTCTATATCCTGTCCTCGTGGATTGTATAACGGGTAGGTCTGGAGGAAAAGATGTAATTGCTAGGGGACGGGGTCTTGAAATTATTGGAGGGGCGGGTCGGTGTGGCGTCATTTCGATATTAACCTTTGTCTCTTTCCTTAAGGGCTCCCGATGTTGATTTTGACGTGCCCTAAAGGCACAGTATCCGATCCAGATAATGAGGATGATTACGATAGTGCCTCCTAATCCTGGTAGTCCATAGGTTACATATGTCGATAAATTTTCTGTCCGATGATGTGTTGCTATTTCTCTTGCTTGTCTCTCTATGTCGTCCAGTGCGATTGCATTAGCTTTCGCATGGGAATCTTGAAGGGTTCTTTGAGGTTCCTTTTGTTGATAGTCCGTTAAAATTTTTACATGATGTTCCGTGAGGGTTGGTAGAATTTCCGAAATGTTGATGCCAATAGATGGTTTGTAGATGGTTGTTAATTCGTCGGTGTCCACTCCAGTTGCCCAAATCTGGTCTGTCCCTCACAATCTCTCCTCAGTTGTAATATTCCTGCCCCCTGTAGCACTTCATATCCGGCTGCGTGCTTATTGCATCGAACCTGCAGTGCCAGGGTGTCCTTAACGGAATATATCCAGGTGTTGGGTGCGATCAACTTCTTCAGGTATGTTCGGCCTCCGGGAAGAACTTGAATATTGCAGCTAGACCACTTGATGTTTTGAGGTTTTAATAGGGCGTTCGTTTCGCAAGTTGGTGCTTTTTCCAAATCTTGGAGTGGTACGCTGAGTTCACACATGTACATCCGGGGGTGTTTCCTGCATCCCATGATGTAGTTCTCGTCGGGCATGAAGTATTGAGAGTTGATTTGGTTGATTGCTAAATATGCCGTTCTTGGTTTTATGAAGATAGGGGTAGAGACATTGGTCGATATTGCTTGAAATGAAGGGCAGGGTTGAAGGTAATAAAGGTCGAAGGGATTTTGATCTAATAAAGGGATGTCGAGTGACAAGATAATTCGGCCATGTGAATAAACTACGTTTAATTTAGTCACCCCTTGTAGCTGTTCGGAATTCAATTCTTCTGGGGTCAGCGGGAATTCGTACGGAGTGGTTCTGCGAATTCGTTCGCAAGTCTGCGCTAGCTGGGCAGGTGAAAGAACGGCCGGATGTAAGATACCAAGTTTCGCGAACGTGAGCGCGTCCGTAATTACAATTAACGCAGTCACATATTCGTCCACATGTCTGGTCATTAAGAATGTCCACGACGAAAATGCTAATTCTAATTCTATTTTTGTTTCGCGCTCGTCTAGTCGAAGAGTACCCGACGCTAGTTCCTTAATTCTATCGCCCATGGTTTCCACGGATCCCGTTACAGTTCTGAGTGACTCGTGTATATCCTGAAATTCCGATTTTATAATGTGCGTTTGATTTGCTAACAATTCGGCGAGACGATTTTGATCCTTATACAGCTTATCTATTTCCTTGTTGTAATATTGCGCATCGTCGCTGTCCAGGGTTCCGAAAAGGGCCTTGCTCAGCGATCCGATGAATCCTAATGGTACAGATCGTTTGGAACGGCGAAATTGTGGTTTCCCTAATATGTTAAGTAACAATTCCTCGTATCGTTTGCCGTCTAAGAGTTTGCGCTGTAGAGCCGTGTTGAGGGCATCGGCTGGGCAAGATGTCCAGTTATATGTTGTGCATAACGCTTTCATGCTGTTGATCTGGGGTTGCGTTTGCGGTCGCGAGGCCAGTATCTCAGCGACTCCTATACCCGTGACCAGTCTCCATTGGGTGTGGAATACTCGGAGAGGTCGGATTTTTTCGTAGTACAAGCCCGGATTGGGGGCTAGTGACGATATTTTGTAGTCTCCATCTATGGTGTTACTAGCAACGCTCATCCATAGGAACGTGTATATTAGTAAGCCACATCCGTTCATGGTGGCCGAGATTCGGGATTTCCCGAAAAGTCTTATTCGGGGAATCCTATCGTTTAAGTAATTGCCTACTGCAAATACGAAAAACAAGTGAAATTACGGAAAGGGTGGGAATTCTATTGTTTTACAGGTATGTAAAACAAGTGAGAGTAGGGAGGGGGGTCCGATTTTTGGGGTGAGGGACCTTGGTTAGGAGGATTGGCAATATGAGCCCTCCTGCCGGTCGGTTGAAAGCTTAAACCACATTGAATACACTCTATTAGCGTCAAGGTGGCTTATCCTTTGTATAAGCATGTTTCAATTTGTCGAAATGTTTGATTAACTGCTGACCCTCCTCGGTGATTAATATTGCATTGTTTTGTTCGGTAATTGCTGCTATTTTAAAGGGGCCTATGTACTGGGGATCAAATTTGTGAAGTCGCGGTTCCTTTTGTACATAAACGAGATCGTTTACCGCGAATGTGACTTGATTACTTTTACGGTCATAAATGGTTTTCGAACGTAATTTGCTTGTGTCTAAATTTGATCGCGTAGTTTTCCGGATTTCATCCAGGCGCTCTACCAAATTTTGTACGTAGGTAGGGTAAGTTAATAATTCTTCGCGACTCATAGGTATAAACGGATCGCGGGCTAATTGTCCGAAAACCACCTCGTAAGGCGTGAATTTTGTTGCTTCGTGTACCGAGGTGTTATACGAGTACATAGCGAACGGGAGAAGTAGGTCCCAGTCCTCATATTTTTCCAGGTAGTGTTTCAGGTATTCTGTTAAGACGATATGACTTCTTTCTAGAGATCCGTTAGTCTGCGGTCGATATCCTGACGTGGTTACGTGTTTAATTCTGAACGTTTGAGCTATTCCCTGTATTGTGTTATTAATGAAGCTCGTTCCGCGGTCCGTTAATATCGCGCGTGGTGCACCGAAGATTGCAATAAAATAACGCGATAACGCATCGGCCACGGTGCTGGCTCGTATATCGGGCAAGGGCACGGCCATACAAAATTTAGATAATAGGCATTGCATTGTAAGGATGTGACGGTTTCCGCTAGGGGTTGGGGGAAGCGGTCCTACGGTGTCCAAGGCTACTTTATCAAAAGGTCGTGCAGGTGTATCTGTAATTAGCATGGGTTCCCGAGTTTTAATTCGTACAAGTTTCTGTTCTTGGCAGCTAGGGCAACTTCGCACGTAATCCTCTACGTGTTTGCGTAAGTGTGGCCAATCAAATACGCTACGTATGCGCCGGTATGTTTTTGTCACTCCCTTATGTCCTCCTATCAGGCTTCCGTGATAGTGGCGGATAATATTTTCCCATTCTATTTTTGGTGGTTGTTGAACTTCACCGGTGCAAATTTTGATTGTGATGGGTGTTAGATTGAAAACAATTAACAAATGTCGTTGGAGCGTTTCGGCGTCGAATCGGTGTAGGGTTTCGCCATGTGCCGCTATACGAAACGAGCGGACGTGTTCGCTTTCCACAGCGTCCCTGAGCGCCATTAGTGCTGATGCCAGGTCGGCTTCTTTCATTTCGTGGTAAAAGTTACTCGCTCCCACGATGCTAAAAATTTTTTCTTCTTCATTACGGCTAATTATTACGCGATTTCTGGTTAATTCTTCAGATAATAATTTTGTTTCATCGAGAAGTCCTATAGCTTTCAAAGTTTTACAAATTGGGCTGGTTAGTATTCTATCCGAGGATATAAAGTGAACATAGTTATCTGGAGTTGCTGCAAGCGTGGTCCTTACGATTCTCATTTTGCATTTCGTTGGTTGGATTTCATTTTTAGAGGAGTCTATCGCGTTTTCGCGGTTCTCTGGTGCCTCTCGCGTGATTTGACGAGGACTTGATGAGTCGGAGTATGACTCGGGGGTTATTCTGAATCGCTCCGGCGGAATCTTAATTGTGCCTGGTTCCGGACTTGGGTTAGAAATTTCCCTCGGGGGCAATTGTTCTGTTAGTTCCTCCAGGGTTTCATCTTCCGGACAAATCATAGTCGATTGTGGGACGCCCAAGGCTTCATCGTGCAGAGGTATACCCCATGACACTCTTTTCTTTGGGCCTGCTCGTGACGTTGTCTTCGGGGGGCTAGCGTTCTCGGGGAGATTCGATGTTTCCTCGCCTTCTCGGGGTAAATTCTTCCCGATGATAACGCGCATTTCCGTTTCTGGACCCCGCGGAGTGTTTATGGTTCGGAAGGTGGGTTCGCAGTCTTCCCCCTCTGCCTCTGTCCAGGTGGGCGGCGCGTCTAGGCTTTTTAGGAAGGCTAATTCATCGTACGTATATTGGCCTTTGTAGGGACCTTCCGCGATCATGGGGGAAAATGGGACTTCGAAATCTTCGAACTTGTGTTGGCAGGTTCGTCGGTACGGTAATACTTCCGGAGAGTTCTCGTCTTCCATACTCTTCAAGATTGTGATTTCTTCTTCGGTGAACGGACCGGGGTTCGAATCGTTGCTTCCGAAAGTGGAGTCTAGGACAGTTTCTTCCTGGTCCGCATCTTCCTCCAAGAATTCGGGCATTCCTGTTCGTTCTTCCGCTGTATCCAGAGCGGTAGAGTTGGCTCTGCTCTCCATACCGTCCGTATTTTCTCCTGTTAGAGCGGTATCGTCAATAAACGACGGTGGTTCTTCGTAGTTCGGCCTTGGCATGGCTTGGCGACGTGCCTGTACGCGTGTTCCTATCCCTTCATCGTCGCCCTTTGGTGGGTTTTCCTCTTCTATAGTCGGGAATGCGTACGGAACCGGGTTTCGGGATAGCGCGTCAGCGTTCGCGTTAACACGGCCGGGTTTATAGACGATCTCGTAATTGTAGTCGGCGAGTGTGATTTTCCATCGAGCGAGTCGCGACATCGGGTCTTTTACCGAGAATAACCATTGCAGTGGCCGGTGATCAGTTACTAAGGAGAATTTTCGCCCGTAGATATAAGTACGGAATTGTTTTACGGCATAAATTATCGCGAGGCATTCCCTTTCGGTAGTTGAGTAATTTTCTTGAGCAGGATTGAGCACTTGTGAGGCGTACGCTATCGGCAGATCTTCACCTATTTTGCCTTGGCTTAATATTGCCCCGACGGCTACATCGGACGCGTCGGTTGTAATAATAAATGGTTCATCGTAATTTGGATAGCGTAAAACTGGCTCTTTACAAAGTGCCTGGCGTAGGTCTTCGAAGCTTTCCTGATGTTTTTCAGTCCAATAGAATGGAATTTTAGTGCTAGTCAAAGTTGTAAGGGGTTTAGCTCGTTTAGCCATATTTGGGATAAAGCGACGATAATAATTTACGAGACCCAAGAATTGTTTTACATTTTTACGGGTTTTAGGGACGGGGAATTCGGCGACGGCTTTAATCTTTTCGGGGTTTGGTCGTACTCCGTCAGCTGCTATTATATGACCTAGATACGTGACTTTATCTTTTAAGAACTTGGCCTTTTCCGTCTGTAGGGTTAAGTTATGCTTACGTAAGCGTTCGAAGAAAGTCTCGAGTCGTTGCTCGTGCTCCGCGAGTGTACGCGAATATACAACCACGTCGTCTAGATACACGAATAACTCTTTCCCGATAAGCCCTCTCAGAACGTTGTTCATTAAACGCTGGAAGGTAGCCGGGGCGTTTTTTAATCCGAAAGGCATGCGGAGGTATTCGTAGTGTCCGTCCGGGGTGGTAAACGCGGTTTTTGCACGGTCCTCGGGGGCCATAGGGATTTGATGGAAACCGTTTGCTAAGTCGAAAACTGAGAAATACTTGGCTCCACCTAGCCTATCGAGAATGTCCGTGATTCGCGGCAAAGGAAAGCGGTCATCAATCGTTTTCGCGTTCACAATTCTGAAATCTGCTACCACTCTCCATCGTTTTACTCCATCCTCGGCGGCCTTTTTCTCTACCACGTGCAAGGGTGAGTTATGCGGTGACGACGAAGGAGCGATTATTCCCAGCTCATCCAGGTTACGCGTTTGCTTGGTAATTTCTTCCTCCATCTGTGGTGGGTGGGGGTATTGTCTAGTGAACGTGGGCGTAGAATCTGTTAACGGGATAGTGTGTTCTATCGATGAGGTTTCGCCAAGAGGGTCTCCCGGTACGAAAAACCTATCCGAATATTTTATAACCAAATTTTCGATTTTTCGACGCGATTCCGGATCTAAGTCTTCCAATTTCAGCGTTTCGAATATATGCTGTAAACGTTCTTCGTGAGATTTTGGATCTACTTGGTACTCTCCTAGATCGAGGTCTTCGTTAGTGTCGAACTCTTCTCCCGAGGGGGAGGGGCAATCTCGTTCGTCCTCTTCGGAACAATCACCATTTTCAGGGAGGCAGATGTTTATTTCATTCGCGTTGGCCTCTGATTTACTGAGGTCTTTTAGAAAATCCTGGTGGCACTGCTTATAGCCTTCTAGCGTACCTTCTAAATCTTCAAAATTTGAGAAAATTACGGGGCTGATCGGGTGTTTCGTGGTTACCATCGTGCGCTGGTGGTAAGAGACGATAGCTTCTTCCTGAAGCAGATACGGACTTCCGACGAGGCCCGCAATCCCTTTGGGTAAATGGGGCATACGTATTACGTGGAATAATGCCCAGCTACCGTTAATTTTTAGGACGGTTGTCCCTAAAGTCAAGACCTTCCCGTTTAATCCGGTGATTTCTAGGGGTGTGGTACTTAAAACCCGGGCCTTTGAGCTTGCGGACCCGATTTCTAATAGGTTCAATGCCGAACCCGTGTCTATGATAAATTCTCCCTCACCGTTCTCCAGTTGTTCTGCCTTGACTCGGATGCGGGGGGAGTCCGCTCGTAGGAGCGTTGTTGCGGGCTCTGGCTCCGGGGTGAATTTTGAGGGGGTCTTTGGGCCTGCGAGGAGGACCCGCCCGCCTCGTTCCGGTTGAACGGGCGGGCACGCTGGGAGTTTAAATGGTCGGGTTTCTCAGGGATAACTTCACGTGCTTCTGATCTTTGCGGTTCTTGAGATTCATATGCCCGCGACTCGCGAGGAGGTTCATATCTTTCCGTTTCGCGAGGTCCATACCCGCGAGGTCCGTACCCGCGGGGTTCGTAAGGATCATACAATCTAGGATCGCGAGGTTGTGACTGCCGATTATTCCAAGGTCTCCCGCGCGCTCCTCTTCCGCGGGGAGCACTGGGTCGGCGTTCGTAGCCCAACGGGCGTTCGCCTTGCCTCGTCAGCAAGGACGGTGGACGGCGCTCCGGCGTCGGATCGCGATAATAAGGCTCGCGATAATATTCGTCTCGATAGCGAGGGGCACTATACGCGGAGTACGAGGAGCGGGGCTCTTCGTATGAATCATTTTCATTAGGTTGCCTCCATTCAGTCCATCTACGCTGTGGGTCATACGGAGACGGGGGACGCGCGCTCCGGTTGCCGTCGTACGTGTCGTCGCGTGGCAAGCCGGCCAGGTCTTGTTCTCGTCTTTGCGTATGTAAGGCTAGATCAAACGCGTCATTCAAAGATACGGGATTTGATAAAGCTACTTTAATTGAGATTCTTTGAGGTATTGCAGTAATAAATGAAGTTCGAGCCAATCGCTCCACGTCTATTAGAGTATTCTCGACATTTTCCCCGATTAATTCTTTCGCCCTTACGGTCACCTGTCGGTACAGGCGGGCCACGCGGTGAATAAAATCTATTAGACGCTCGCGGGGAAACATGCTTATACGTTCGAGTTCCAGTCGGAGCTCCTCATAACCGCGGCATGGGGAATATCGGACTCTTAGAAGGGAGAGCAGATCGGCCACGCTTTTACAACCTTTATCCTCGACATAATATCTGATAGGATCTTTTAATTTGTATATGAGCTCGGTCAGAAATCTTTCTTCCTGACCGGGTGGTACGCGCTTTATGGCGCGCTGTATTGAGGCAGCGAAGTCCTCCAAAGTTATGAAATCAGGATCGAAACGGGGAATGTTGTCAAGTGCCCGATATACTCTCTCCTCATCTTCTCGGGAACGCCATACGTCTAATGCAGACGTTTCTAGGTCGTTCGTCCGATAGCCTAACGATAGACGATTGTTCGACAAAGTCGGTACGGGAGGAGGGGCTGACTGAGGTATTTGGGAATTGGAGGGATTACTAGTACCGGAGGTATTAGATGAAGGCGGTGATCTCAGGATACCACCAGTCATGGTTAAGCAATGCTTTGCAAGACTTTTAGATAGTAGGAAGTATAGTCAAGTTATGAGCAGATAAGTCGGGCGGGTCGCGGTAGATAAAACGGCGCGCCCTTTTAAATATATAATAAGATTGAATATGAGGGAATAAAATCCCACTTCTGACACCAGTTTGTTACGTCCTGAAGGGACTGTTGCGAACCACCCCGAGCGGTTAGGGTGATCCGCAGGGTTCGCTGCTCGGTCAAGGTGCTAAAGCACGCCTTGACTATACTCGCGGGGAAGTGAGGAAGGTGAAAAGGAGTAAAATCAATAATACTCAGGATTTAAGGAAGAAACAACAAAGTAAAATATATTCTTTAGTAAAAGATAAAAGTAATTGTTAGACATACCCTAGGGACAGCGCTCCGTCCCTGTTATCGCAGTGCGCTCGGGTTTCGGCTCGCTTGCCGAATATCGCTTCGTACAGGAGGACGCTCAACTTAGCGCAGGTCGTGGTCGCTCGCTCCGTGCTCTCGGGTAGCACACGGGAGTCGGCGCAACTGAAGACCGTCGAATCGCACTGTCTCTAATCGTCTCTTATTCTACGCGTTCCTACGCCGAACACGAGTGACGCGCAGGGGCTCTCCCGGCTATGCCGTTCGCGGTATGTTGGATGGAGTTACCCTTGCACGGTTTATTGACGGCCGAACGTATTTCGCGGACTAGACGCTATGACGTGATCGCGGCTTCTTGACGGCTCTCTGGCTCGTCCTGACTTCCTAAGTCGAGTTCCCGAATAAGAATGATTTTTTCGCGGTTCGCGATCGCGGTCTCACCTCGGACGATCCCTACGAACGGGGATAACTGCCCCGTCGGCAGCTGTCGCTTGCTTAACCCCTTCCTCGATTATTGAGAAATAATCGGGGCCCGGGCTGAGCGCGGTCGTTGTCCCCGACGCTCGCTTCACGTTTTGTCACAACGTGACCGACACGCGCGAGGCGATTCCGCTGAATCGCCTTAGGAAAAACACGCGAGGACAGTCAGCACGGAATGGACCTGAAGGGCCCATGTAACATTTTTAACTTTAAATTACACTAATTGAGTAATGTTCAAATATAATAATAATGAGTAATATATGTTGGAAGTGAGGCACGCAGGGGTGTGCAACGTGCAAAAGTATGAATGATACGCTAGATAAATAAGAATGAATCATGTATGTAATCAGAGAGTGATTGGAATCGAATTTTGCACACCCCTGCGTGCCTCACTTCCAACATATATTACTCATTATTATTATATTTGAACATTACTCAATTAGTGTAATTTAAAGTTAAAAACATTCAATTTGCACAATTATTATTGCATATAAAAAATTGGAGCAAAATAATATATTTCTCCTGACTTGCACCTGCGTTTGTGCAAAAAAATATCAATTTTTCAAAGGGTCGGATGTGGTCGGATATGAGTAATTGAATTTTGTGAAATTGAATCTATCCAGGATTATGAGGTGTGCTTGAATTTACGGACAAATACGAACAATTCTTTTAATTTAGAAAAATACGAAAATGGTAACAAAAAATCTTAATTTGGCAATAGAATATAAGCGTTTATATTTTTCATTACCAGAAAAAGACTAACTAAAACTATTCCAATGTGTAAAAGCTGATCATTTTCTAAAAATGGAAATATAAAATTTTTATAGAATATTTAACTGAGGAAGCCCAGAACGCCCGAAATAATGATTTTAAAAACTACTGCGAATTATACGCAAAAAGAGCAGCCGAAAAAAGACAAATCAAGATGTTCTAAATAATTTATTAATAAGCCCCGATCCATATATATGAATGTATATATATGGAAATCAACATGAAGGGACACTTGAAGTCCCATTATTAAAAAGAGCGACGAGAAAAAAAATGATTATTGTATTTATTATACAATATATTACCTGTAATCTTAGATTATAATCAATAAATGATGAAATATGTAAGAAATGAAGCGAATGCCTACCTAAACGTCGATCCGTCCCACTGTGCGCCGATCCCGACCAGCGATCCGCTAACGAGACAATATTGCAACATTATCTTCTCTCATTCTGTGTAATTCCTCTTCTCCATTGACGGTCTTCCTACAATTTTCCCAGGTCGCTCATAATGAAAGATGACGTAGGCAGTGTGGGTCTGTAACACATTATGATACACATTTGGAAATAGGGTTGTTTTATAAGCGTACAAAATTTTAATGTAGATTTATAAGCTGTTACACTTTACCTGAAATATGGTACTTATTCCATTTGTCCTGGCATTACTGTCCCATATACCATGTTTGCAGTAATTTGGTAAAAGGTCCGCCTGTAACAAATAATCGCAGACATTTCGGTAAGTTTGGTATAACAGTAAAAATTGGTTTCAATAATTCGTCGAACATCATGCATACCTGCGACGCCCGTACATATATATCAGCTTTTTTTTTTTTTTTTCAGAGGGGGAAAATGCTTTATGCATACCCCGGCTACAGTATTGCCGGGGTTATGTGGGACTCCCCGGTCTCCGGTATACCCACTAAAAACCCCCTCTAGGTGCCGCCTTCTCATTCCGGTCCCCTTGAATTCTGTCTATCTGCTCCTGTAAACTTAGAAATATGTCTGAAAAAATTAAAGGGTGAATTAAATTTAATATTTCCTTCGTCATTTTCTTAGGAATGTGACGGCGGCGTCGATCGACTCGCGTGATCGTATGATCAGCGAGTAAAAGTGCCATTGCTGGCACTTATGACCACTGACGGAGTCAGTGGTCCCGCGCTTTACAACGCGGTGCGACGCCGGATCGATCAAATTTATTATATCTTTCGTCACTTTCTTGGCAAAGTGACGGCGGCGTCGATCGACTCGCGTGATCGTATGATCAGCGAGTAAAAGTGCCATTGCTGGCACTTATGACCACTGACGGAGTCAGTGGTCCCGCGCTTTACAACGCGGTGCGACGCCGGATCGATCAAATTTATTATATCTTTCGTCACTTTCTTGGCAAAGTGACGGCGGCGTCGATCGACTCGCGTGATCGTATGATCAGCGAGTAAAAGTGCCATTGCTGGCACTTATGACCACTGACGGAGTCAGTGGTCCCGCGCTTTACAACGCGGTGCGACGCCGGATCGATCAAATTTATTATATCTTTCGTCACTTTCTTGGCAAAGTGACGGCGGCGTCGATCGACTCGCGTGATCGTATGATCAGCGAGTAAAAGTGCCATTGCTGGCACTTATGACCACTGACGGAGTCAGTGGTCCCGCGCTTTACAACGCGGTGCGACGCCGGATCGATCAAATTTATTATATCTTTCGTCACTTTCTTGGCAAAGTGACGGCGGCGTCGATCGACTCGCGTGATCGTATGATCAGCGAGTAAAAGTGCCATTGCTGGCACTTATGACCACTGACAGAGTCAGTGGTCCCGCGCTTTACAACGCGGTGCGACGCCGGACCGTTACAACAGTTTCACTATTTTCAACTGGAGACCTTTTTCGCTTTTTCAAGCTTTTAGGTTTTTCTTTCGCTCTCTCCTCCAGTATAAATTCTGGCTCCCGAATAGGCATGCACCTATTGTGCCGACTATCTATTAATTCGGGTAGCATGCATTCTAAATAAAATTGAACCAGTTTTGGCTCCATTTCTGTTTCCCAAAACGCATCATCTCTCTCTACTTTTATAGATTTCAGCCCCTTCGGGGTCCAAAGGCAAAATATACAGTACTTTCTGTCAGTAATATGTAACTGACCTTGTACTTGATAATAATAGTGATGCGTTTTGCTCATTGAAATACCTGTTTTACGTGTGAACATGCGCCGGACAGCGGGTACTTTTTCCATAGCTTCTTCCGGCGTAAAGTTCTCCGCTGATTTGGGGCATTTAATTTCCAAAATACCCTCTTGACCGATGATTCCATCCGGTGAAGCTCCTAAGAAGGGGATGGAACTGTCGATGAAAATTCCACATTCTGCAATATCCGTGTATTGCTTCTTCAATTCTTCGCGAGCAATATTCTCGCATTCTTTTCCGTATTCCACGGCGGGTGCACTAATTATCCGCGGATACAGAAATGACTTTACTGCATTTGCGCAAGGCGTGTCACGTCGGCGACGGCACACTTGTCCAAAATTGGATGCTGTCAACAATTTGGACCTGTACTGCAACCATCTGCGGTTCTTTGCTTGTCCAATGGTTTCGTCTTCGATAGCGTGTCTTTTCTCTTGCCAGTCCTTGAGCATTTGCATATGCTTTTCCCGCTCCAGTTCATACATTTCGGACGGCATGTCTGGCTTCTGCGCATTTTGTCCATAATCGGAATCTTTCTGCGAGGGCAATTGCTTGCGTACATATCGCGCAGTCTTCGGTTCCTTCTGTTTTGCAGCTCTCTTTTCCTTTTCTTTCTTTTTCTTTTCTTCCATTTGGAGAACAACCTCGGGCGTTTTCTTCTTCATTACCGCATTCAATCGCGAGTGCACTTGGTTACTGTTGTACTCCACGACAGCAGCTGCACATCTTCCTGTATAGGATCCTCTTTCGGCGAAATTTAATCTTTTTCCGCCAATGTACTTGGCAATTATTGCGTTCAAGCTTTCCACAGCGTTATTATTCGTGTTATAGAGTAAGCTCTCCGCATGAGCTAACACTGGACGAAGTGCTTCTTTTATGTCCTGGTACACTCCAATTTTCGTCAATTCTGGAACGATGTTTCTTTCATTCTCTTTATTCTTTCCATCGCAGAAATATTTTAGTTGTGCACACTCTTTGTGTTCACCAAACACGTGGCTCGGAACATTCTGTATATCGCCATGCAAATTCCTTGTTTTTTCTTCGATTGATACATTCTGATTGTATCTAAACTTTGCGGCTTTTACGATGTCCGTGCGCATCCGGCGAATGCTACTTTCCACAGATTGCCGCAATGGTCCAGGTGTAGTCTTCTTCACAATCGCTTTCATTTTTGTACAGAAGTTTCGCAACAAATGATTCGTGCATTCAATTTTTTTTACACGAATCTGTCTCTTGTATGGATCAGCATCAATAATCTTCTTATACACGCTGCTGTCCCCATCGGCAATCAAAGTAGAATAAACGAGTCCACGTTTTTCTACGCTAGTCTTGAATCCTTCTACTATAGCATCGCTTTCCATAGCAGTCGATGCTCGAGATGCGTTCCAGTTTTTGAAGCATGTGTGCTTTCGGGGTTCTTTCTTGTTTTTCGCAGCAATCCGACAAATTCTGCAAACTTTATTTCGAACGCCGTAAAATAAAACTTTTTTCGTGTGATAGCCAACTATCACGCCGACTCCAGACGCAGAATCGTAACAACTACTGCGGTAGGATCTCTTCATCCAGCTTCCGTCAGCCACAACGGGGATGTGAGGGATCCCTGATCCGGAAAGAACGTCGCCTCTTTCAATCGCCAAACGTTTTTCTTCTTCAGCCGCTGCTAGCATCTCTTCTTCTGCAGCGGCAATTGCGGACTTGACGAATTCATCTTGATCCTTCACGAAGTCTCTCTTCGACATGCAACGTATGTTCACTCCTGCAAAAGTGTGTTGCAACTGGGCATAACTGCCTCCACATAAAATTGTTGCATTAACGGCGCCCTGATTGCAATCCACTTCTTCGGCTTCGTCCGATTGATTGCAGATTTCAGCTTTGTAATGGCATAAAGTGCACATTACGCTGAAGATGCTCTTGAAGCCACGCCGTTTCACACCAGTTATTCTTAGGTGTTCAATGCCACAGACTTCCCTACCTTTTGCATGCTTACCTATTTTTTGCAATTGAGCAAGCACATTTGGGAAATTCATTATATCGTTGCTATCTAGAAGACTCGATTGCTCTTGTGGCTCGTCCTTCCCAACTTTTTCTATAACGAAGTTTTCCTCTTCGTTACTTTGTATATCAAATTCTTCAAGTGCCTCTTCAGTTTCTCCGGAACTGACCTTATCAGTATCTTCATCGGATGGCGAGTACATTATCTCTTGTCGCGTATGATGTCGTCCGTCGGAGGTTGATGGTTCCTCTACAAGACGTTCCCCGGCCACTTCTTCTAGATATTGTTCTACGGCAGTGTCGTCTGCCGTTTTTGCGCCTTCTTTTTTCTTCTTCTGAAGGGCTAAAGACATTCTCTTTACGCGATATACTTTCCGTTTCGATAATCTCTTTGCGTACGCACGTAATTTTCGCGGACGAGACGGAGAATTATTGTCCATATCTTCTTGCACATCCTGCATATTCACATTTAGAGTGCCACTCATTTTACACTAAACCAACAAACACAACACAAACACAATGCAACGCAACGCAACTCAAAAAACAAAAAACGTAAACGCGAACCGTGAACGCGAAACGTGAATCCGAAGATTCGTCTGTGGTGCGTTCTAAAACAAATGACACTTTACAGACCACGTGCAACGGCACAGTCAGTCAGGAATCGGCGGGCTCCATCTACCGCTGCTGGAGGGGGAAACACCTACAGGAGCGGTGGTCGTGTGTGCGTGAACTGCGCCTGCATCAGTCACGCACACATAACCACCGTTCCTGTAGGTGTTTCCCCCTCCAGCAGCGGTAGCTAGGGCCCGGGGATCCTTGCCACTCAGTCAGTTCCAAGCAAGCGACACAGGGCGAGTATGGCTAATTCGAAAAATGTAAGTATTATATTGTATATTATTATACTGATTGTGAGTGACTCTCTAGCTAGAGTATTCAAAGGCGATGCCGCCAATAAGCCGCGCCTCGCTGAGTTTTGTGAATTTCGATGCTCGTGACGAGATTTACTACGACGTATTGAAAAATTCTTTATTCTTCATCGCATCGATATGGCAGTGATACCAATGAATTCCTGGCGTTCTCCCGATTAAAATCATGTCATGTAAATCGGACTATTTTTAACGATGCGTGGGGCCACTTTCATCGGCACGACATTGATTGACGCCATTTTCGCAAAGATCTGTTGAGAAATGCAGAACGTGGATTTCGTCACTTCCACGAAACTCAGCGAGACGCGGTTTATTGGCGGCATTGTAACCGAGAGCTGGCTACATAGGGGTCCACATGTCTCGATGCAATCATAGTTCTTATGTAGCCAGCTCTTACTCCGGGTTTACACCAACGCGAACACGAACAAAAACATTGTTCGCGAACGTTTTCGTTTATTGTTGCCGTGTTCACACCGTCGTAAATAGAACAAAACGTTCATATACGATTCTTATACTGAGTTTTGTTCATATTTGCGGCGGTGTGGACACGGCAAGAACAGACGAAAACGTTCGCGAACAATGTATTTGTTCTTGTTCGCCTTGGTGTAAACCTGGGGTTAGACTATTGTCTTTGAGGGCTCTAGCGAGAGAATCACGCTGTACAATCCTACTATTTGCCATAAAATAATACATTCATCATTTCATTTCCAGATGAAAGATACTGTACCCGCCGTATCGGCGGAGAGTGAAGGAGAGGTGGAGAAGGAGAAGCAGGAGGAGAGGAAAGAGGAGGATAAGGAGAAGAAGGCGGAGGAGAGGGCGGCGAAACTGGAGGAAACTGTAGCAAAAGTAAGTTATGTTGAATCTGTGTGTATAGTATTGTCTCCGTATGTGGTCGCTGATCGGAACCGACGTGGGGCTCCTGTTGTGAACAGATCCCTAATTCCGAGTGTTCGTTTCTCGCTTCTTTCTGGCCGAAGGGGGGAGCGATATGGAAAGCTTTGCCTGCGCGACGGCCGCGAACACAAAGGACGGAGTGTCAGGCGTCCGAAAGACGGAGCGAGACAAAACATCAACGCGTCGTCTGTCTCGTACCGTCCTCGCTCGCTTCCAGTGCCTTTGTTTGCTCTCGTTCCATCTCGCTCTCGCCTTCGCCGGACAAGAGTGAGACAGAAATGGTGGGAATAACGAAAAGTCCACATCGTGTACACCAAACTGGGCCCGTAATGAGACAATACTGTATTATTATTGAAAGTGGTATAACTCGGGCTATACTTCCGAATGGCCCCAGTGGCCGATCGACACGACGTTTCGGGGGTAGAGTGGGAATGAGGTGTGGACCCTAAATCTAAAATTGTTGCTTCGGGAATTTTTTAGTTTCCGAGATATTAATAAAATACTTTTAGTATGTCTGTGATTTATTCCGACATAACGCATTCCACTTTCCGCTTTGTCCCGGGAATTATTATTGGTTTGGGCTAGATTAGGGGGGAGGGAGGTGCGCGCCCGCTTGCGGGCGCGAAAAGCATGGTAGCGAACCGATGTGAGTTTGGAGATTTGAACCAGCAACTTGCGAATGCGACCCATTCTACTATATAGGGTATATAGTATACATATACATTCTACTGATAGTGAATATTCTAGGGCGTGATTCTAGAGGCCAAAATAAGACGAAAATATAGAATACAATTTTTTAATATTGCGCTTCGTTATCGAGAAAATTGACTTTGAATTTCAGCTAAATACGCGTGTCTTTCCGGCGCCTGGGGAGCACGCGGAGGTAAGGGGAACGCGTCCAGCAGTTCGTAAAACAGTTTGAGGGGACGGGGAGGGTCGCCGAGTAAGGGTGCCTACACCTACGTCCAAAAAAATTTAAAAATAAAATTAACAATAATTTTTTATTAATATTTTGGAATCTAATAAATAGCCGAAGCTAAAATTTTAGATTTAGGGTCCACACTCCCCCCTCCAAACCTCATCTCGATTGGCCACTGGGGCCATTCGGAAGAATATCCATAACTCGATCTGTAGCTAAAACATCGTTTATTTTCTTTAACATTTTTATTAATTATTATTCCATAATAAAATTGGATATTCTTCCGAATGGCCCCAGTGGCCAATCGAGATGAGGTTTGGAGGGAGGAGTGGGGAGGGGGTGTGGACCCTAAATCTAAAATTTTAGCTTCGGGTATTTATTAGTTTCCAAAATATTAATAAAAAATTATTGTTAATTTTATTTTTAAATTTTTTTGGACGGTAGGTGCAGGCACCCCTACCCGGCGACCCTCCCGTTCCCCCAAACTGTTTTACGAACTGCTGGACGCGTTCCCCTTACCTCCGCGTGCTCCCCAGGCGCCGGAAAGGCACGCGTATTTAGCTGAAATTCAAAGTCAATTTTCTCGATAACGAAGCGCAATATTAAAAAATTGTATTCTATATTTTCGTCTTATTTTGGCCTCTAGAATCACCCCCTGGAATATTCACTGTCAGTAGAATGTATATGTATACTATATACCCTATATAGTAGAATGGGTCACATTCGCAAGTTGCTGGTTCAAATCTCCAAACTCACATCGGTTCGCTACCATGCTTTTCGCGCCCGCAAGCGGGCGCGCACCTCCCTCCCCCCTAATCTAGCCCAAACCAAACTAATACCCGGGACAAAGCGGAAAGTGAAATGCGTTATGTCGGAATAAATCAACAGACATAGTAAAAGTTTTTTATTAATATCTCGGAAACTAATAAATTCGCGAAGCAACAATTTTATATTTAGGGTCCTCATATCATTGCCACCCTACCCCCGAAACCTCGTGTCGATCGGCCACTGGGGCCATTCGGAAGTACAGCCATAAAATTACACAAGTTTATAGTTTTAAAAACATTACCCGATTTGATTTACGGATGCGAATATTTTTAAGTTGATTCAAAAGCATACCCTTAAATATCCCAATGTATGAATAAATCGACTTATACCACTTTAAGAAATAACGGCTCATATGTAGGCGTCGAACTAGAAAATGTAATTTTTATAATATTGTTTCAGATGAAAAAGGAGATTAAAATTCTGAAGTATGGCAAGGGGGGGCGCCGTGGTGGCCGCCGAGGAGGCCGCCGGGGAGGCCGCCGGGGAGGCCGCCGTGGAGGCCGCCGTGAAGGCCGCGGCGGCAATCCGATTATTATAAATAATTTTTAGTTTAAAATAAAATATATATATATAACACTATAAATACTCGATGATTGTTTATTTTTTTGGTTTAATAGAATGTAAAACTTTCACATTTTCTATCGTATCGGCATGAACGTTTCAGTAACATACTGCTTAGATTTTCCAGATGAAAATGAATTTAAACACGATATTTCGGATTATTTTTAGCTTTATTAGATTTGAAATGTTACGCATTTATATTTAATTATCTAGTACAGTTCTAGAAATAATCCGATTCACACCGTATTTGAATTCATTTTAATATGGAAAATCTGAGCAGTGTGTTACTGAATATTGAAAACGTGACGTTTTACATTTTATCAACACTGTATGCCTCTCCAACTGAGATTACAAGCCGCCGCCGAACAGCCCAAGTCCTCGCTGGTCTCGCGGGTATCGCGAACAGAACCCTAATTCCCAGTGTTCGTTTCTCGCTGCTTTCTGGCAGAAGGGGGGAGCGAGATGGAACGCTTTGCCTGCGCGACGGCCGGGAACGCAAAGGACGGAGTGTCAGGCGTCCGAAAGACGGAGCGAGACAAAATATCAACGCATCGTCTGTCTCGTACCGTCCTCGCTCGCTTTCAGTGGCTCTCGCTCGCTCTCGTTCCATCTCGCTCTCGCCTTCGCCGGACAGGAGTGAAACAGAAGTGGTGGAAATAGCGAAAAATCCACATAGTGTACCCCAAACCGAACCCGTAACAAGACAATACTGTAGTATCTTTTATTTGAGTTTATCCAGATATTATCTTTGCCCATTTCTGTTCTCTAGCAGCTTCGCCGTGATTCATTCAAGCCTTCCTTACGAGAAAATAGTAATAGAGGAAATGCGGCAACAGCGCGATATACCTCTCGATACGTCTCGGCAACTATGTCTTTCCTATATTTATCGGCTAGCTTGGACTTCTACCGGTTCTGATGGTAAATGGCGCGAAAATACCATCAGCGCTGGGGCGGAGAATCCTTGAAGCTTCATTCTGTCATTTCTCGAGTCTGTCTCAGTACACGATTCATAAATTCATTATTATTTCAACGTACGATGCTTATTAGCGTTCAAACGCACCAGACCACCCTGCACGAATGTCTACCGGAGGCAACTATACCCGCAAAAACCTTCTCCTTGCCGATTCCAGGACGAAAGTCGGTTGAAACGGTTTGTTTACTACATCGCGTATAGGCAGGATCGGCGAAATCATTATGCAAGTCATGTGCCGCATAAGGGCGCCAGCAGAATGGGACGCTAAAAAACTATATCGCACGCTTAATAATAAGGGAATCCAACTCCCACATAAACGAAATGTACACCCCGTAAAGACAAATCATATTAAATAGAAAACAGGTGCAAAAATTTGGGGGCACCAAAAATTTTCTTGCATACGGGCGCCAGCTAACCTCGCATCGGCCCTGCGTATACGTCACGCTGGTGCTACGTGGCTGCGGTACACCATTAGCGCCACCAACGGAGAAGCCTTGAAGCCTCATTCTGTCAGTTTTCGATTCATAAATTCATTATTATCTCAACGTACGGTGGTTATTAGCGTTCAAACGCACCAGACCACCCTGCACTGATGTCTGCTAGAGGCAACTGTACCCGCAAAAACTTCCTTCTGGCCGATTCCAGGACGAAAGTCGGTTGAAACGGATTGTTTACTACACGCGTATACGTACACGCTTTTCTTAGCTTGTGTGAGCGTACGCACACATTCAAGGCCCGCTGAGACGGCAGCCTTAAATTTTTTAAACATATTATTTCTCTATTTACTTATCCGTCTTCCTCCTTCTCACCTCGCCAATTTCTGCTGACACCACATAATTCTTTCTATGATTCGTGCGTTCGTTACGCCACCAAATGATGTAATTTTGCACGGCGGTCCCATCACGGGGGATTCAAATTACACGTAATCGCGCGATACGCTGCGATATTAAGATTGAAAAACATTTTTAAAAATTGTTAGCTTTAGAGTGTCTGTTTGCTACATATTGGTTCGGTAGATCGGTGAGGGAGGGGATTAAAATTATTATTTCTCTGCGTTGGGAAAAAAATGTCTGTTGATATGGAAAAGATTTTTCTGCTGATGCCGCATAATTTTAAGATTCGACGTTTCTACATGTATTGTATTTTGTTCTTCACGCTGCCAAATGACGTCAACCAGCGCGGCTGCTCCAAAAGAGATTTCGCGAAATCTTGCGATACGCCGCGACGTTAAATCGGAACGCTTTGAAATACTGTTAGCTTTAAAATCTTTAAAATGCTTGCTACATATCTGTTTGAAATAATATTTCTATATAATGGTTCGGTGGATCGTTGATTAAAAAATTATTTCTCTGCGCTGGGGGAAAAACATTTCTGTTGCATATTGGTTTGCTAGATCGGTGCGGGGGTGGGTCAAGGTTGTCCCCTCCCTCGGAAAAAAATTTCCGGTGGTGGATCGGGGTCTGAAAAAGTTTTCGGGGGTTTCGCCACCTAATTCTAAGATTCGGCGTTTATTTCGTTCTTCGCACTGTCAAATGACGCGGCTGTCCTAGGGGACTTAAATTTCGCGTAATCGCGCGATACGCCGCGACGTTAAATCGGAACGCTTTAGAATGCATGCGATTGTGCCACTATGTAATGATGTCTCTCTCTTTTCCTCCTCCGAAGACGCGGTGTGTAATAACGCCGATCTTTCCCGACATTGCCCGACATCATCCGATAAAGTATTATGCTTTGGCGTTTGCTATATGTACCATTGGAGAAAGACTAATGTCAGAGAGTGGGCGTTGGGGGAGTTGGTTAGGCGGCTGACTCGTACAGTGGAGGACTTGGGTTCAAGCCTCGTCGCCCGAGATTCAGTTTTTTCATTTATATTAATATCTTAATTAGCGTTTCCTTCCTTACCGACATACCACGCTTCGGAGAGAGTGGTACTTCGGTATGAATTCGGTTATCGATTGATCGATATCTGGTCTCGCGCTATACTCCCCACCACTTCATCATCTGTATGACGTCATCGGCTGCCCGTCGCCCCGCTGCGATGGATTTCCTGCGACCTTGAAACACAAATTTGAGTTTCAAGGTTGGGGGAGGGGAGGGGGAAATGGCCTTCAAACTCAAATTTGAATTAGAACCGGCATAGCTATACTACTCATCTGTCCGGATGGTTTAGAGGCCCAGCACATACGGAGTGCAATTTAAATTATAAAAACGCGTTTTATATCCCCATAGTTTTCCACAATTTATCCGGCTATGATTCACATTTCATTATCGAGGAAATAGCTACCGCTTTTGGGTCACGTTGATGTATTACATATAACTAAAGAAAAGTATATTTCTTTCACAAAAAATGTCGAAGATACGGCTGATTCAGACTCGCGAAATTGTATTAAATTGCGATTCATCGATTCGTACAAATTTCTCAACGCCAGTCTCGACAAATTAGCATCCTTTCTTAGCACAGATAAATTAAAAATTTTACGATCCCAATTTGAAACATTATCCACCGAGGATTTCAATTTATTGACGCGAAAGGGTGTCTTTCCATATGAATACCTTGATTGCGCGAACAAGCTGCAGGATCCATGCTTACCGCCGCGCGAGTCATTCTACAGTTCGTTAACGGGTGAGACTGTGTCCGAGACCGATTACGCACACGCCGAGACTGTCTGGCAGCGTTTCGAGATTAGAACCTTGGGCGAATACAGCGACTTGTATTTGAAAACAGATGTCTTGTTATTCGCAGATATTTTTGAAAATTTTCTCGAAAGTTGTACCAAAAGTTATGGATTAGATTCAGCGCATTATTATACTCTACCTGGTTTCACATGGGATGCAATGCTAAAACATACTAAAATTACATTCGAATTGCTCACAGACATCGATATGGTCATGTTTATCGAACGTGGTATACGTGGGGTTTAAGCCAATGTTCCGGAAGATATGCACATGCCAATAACAAGTACATGTCATCTTACGACGCATCGGAAAAGTCATCGTACTTGATGTACGTTGACGTGAACAATTTGTATGGATGGGCAATGTGTCAGCCCCTACCATATGCTAAATTTCGATGGGTCGAAAATGTTGCGAATTTTGACGTGTCTTTAATCCCGATCGATTCGCCCATGGGATACATTCTCGAGATAGATCTGGAATATCCGCAACGTCTGCACGACGCTCATGCCGATCTACCGTTCTGCCCGACGCGTGCCAAACCACCTGGCAGCAGGCAGGACAAGTTACTCGCGACGATATACGATAAGCAGCGTTACATCATCCATTATCGCAACCTGCAGCAGTGCACGTGTCACGGTCTTCGTATTACAAAGATACACCGCGTGCTTCAATTTGCTCAATCTCCCTGGCTCCGCGATTACATCGAACTCAATACACAGTTTAGAACAAGCGCGACAAACGACTTTGAAAAAAATTTGTACAAATTGATGAACAATGCGGTATTCAGTAAAACTATGGAAAATGTACGAAATCACGTGGATGTAAAACTTTTGACACATTGGGAAGGGCGATATGGCGCGGAGGCAATGATCGCGAAACCGAATTTCCACAGCAGAAGTGTTTTTTCGGAAAATTTAATAGCTGTTGAATTGCGAAAGCTCGAGGTGAAATTCAATTTGATATGTGCATTCTGGACATATCAAAGATTTGTTTGTACGAATTTCACCACGAGTAGGGGAGACCGGGGCTAGTTGTTACAGGGGCAGGTTGTTACAAAGCAGTTTAAATTTTTTTCGCTTGCACTATCACTTCGACGATGAAGTGGCTGATGTGTTTCAACCATACATAGTTGTGTATGTTGTTTGTTTGTAGTCGGTTCACGCGTTGTCACTTTATTACAGTTTTTTGTGTTTTCGGTACTAATAGTAACTTTTCTCTTTCTACTTCAATCTTTTCTACCGAACAGACAGATAAATGTATGCAAATTAATATTACTACGTTTGAATCAGTGCTCCTTTAGCTACAGATTGGCACCAAGAACATAAGAATACACCAAACTGGTATGAACTTATAGCTTTTTATACACAATGGTGTCAACCGGGGCAAGTTGTTACACAAGACAAGGGGCATGTTGTTACATACGAAAAAGGACATGTTGTTACAGAGGGAAAGGGGCATGTTGTTACAAAGTGGATTCAGTGCATAGAGTGCAAAAAGTGGGCACATGAGAAGTGTGCAAAACCTAAAACTCACTTTTATGTGTGCATTAATTTGCGAGTCCCCTATGAAACGGATGACGATAATTAGTGCAACTGATTTCAGTATTTTTTTTTCTTTTTAAAATCCATTTTTATTGTATATTCATTATAATAGATTCTTACCATTAATAACTTTACTTCTGTTCAAGAAAATATAATTATATTACTCATAATAAGCCTCGTTGCGTAAAATTTAATCCTGTAACAACTTGCCCCGTATTGTGTAACAACTAGCCCCTACTCGGGGCACGTTGATACAACATGCCTCGACCTTCAAAATGGCTTGTTTCAAAGTCATGGTTTTCATTTAATTACATGCGATAGCGGTAATTGGTAGAGGAAAGAACGTACTTTAAGTGAGAGTCATTGATAATATTGAATATGGAATGCAAAAAAAATAAAAAATAAAAAACTGAAAAGTGTAACAACTAACCTCGGTCTCCCCTACATGTCGCCTGAGCACGCACCAGATTGTAAAATTCTATATACGGATACAGACAGCCTCATTTATCACATTCGATGCTGTGGAGTTATAGATTTTTGAGTCGCGCGGTTCGACGCAGCGTGACGTCGTCCGCATTGGCGAGCGTCTTTTGTCTCTCGACGCTCGCTTCAGAGCAGTCCGAGCATAGCGCGTAGAAGTACAATACGGCGCAAGAAAACCTGTACAATGATCATAGAACTACGTCTGTATACCTATTGTCAAATATTAAGAATACCCATTAAAGGTGCGAATGCGTGAACTGTGTGATTTAATAAACCCAACAATTGGCGCTGCGGAAATTTTGAACCACGTGTCACGATGGAACAGTTCATAACCTCGTTGGCTCAAAGCCAGCAACAAATGATCAGAGATCAACAAGTTCTTCTAAAGCAATTAGCGGAATCACAGCAGCAGATTGCAGATCTACTGGCGTCACAGAAACAAGGGGCTACTACGTCCTCGACGTCTCGGACTCAAGCATCGACCGACGCGACCGACCCGTCGGCGAAATCATGGCAGTTTTCGAATCTTTCGACTCGACTAGGCAAGTTTGTTCATGATCCTGTAAAAGGTAAAACTTTTACATTATGGTACGAACGCCATGCCGGCACCTTCGAAGAAGGAACAAAAGGGTTGTCAGAGGAGGAATGCAAAGAATTACTCCTCAACGCTCTCGGCGATGACGAATATCAAAGATTACTTAGCCGTCTATCGCCAAGGAAACCACACGAATTGCTCTTTACGGATCTCGTTGCGCATTTGGGGAAACAATTCCACGATAACAAAACACTGTTTCAGCGGCGGTTCGAAGCCCTGAATTTTCGTGCGACACCGCCGATGACGGCCGTCGAAGTACTCGACAAAGTGAATTTGTTGGGAGATGGTTTCGAATTTGACAATTTCAAAATTGATCAGCTCAAGATTCTTCTAACAGCCCTTGCCCTTAGCGATCATACGTATCACGCAGAGAGGACCATTCTGTTCAAGCTGGTCGCGGAAAAGGAAGCGTGCACGTTTGGCGATATTCGAGAAATCTGTCACACACACGCAGAACGCAAGGCAGACGTCATGCGAGTTGAAAATCCAACTTCTTCAGAGGTCAATTCTATTAAGCAGGGCGATAAAAAAGGCAAAGGTAAGGGTCCAAAACGTATTACTAAGGATAATAAAACCTCACAAAAACCTCGAAAGGCGGATAACGCCGATACGCATTGTTATGGATGTGGGGCGACGAACCACAAGCGAGTCGATTGTCCGTTTAGGAAGGCAGAATGCCATTCTTGTGGGAAAGTCGGCCATATTGCGAAAGCGTGTTTTTCAAAAAAGAAGAGCGAGGTTGGCATTATTAGACTGCAGGGAGTCCTCGGTACAGGACACCAACATCGAAAATTCGCAAACATTTTTATTAATAATAAGTTGTTAAAGATGCAGCTCGACACAGGAGCAGACGTGACTACGATCGGAACGAGGGCCTGGCAGAGGATTGGCCATCCAAAGCTGAAAACATACGGTGCTTCGTGCGTAAGCGTTTCTGGTCACCAAATCCGAACCAAGGGATTTTTCTACGCTAAGATGAGCTACGGAGAAGCGACCACGAAAGGACCCGTGATCGTTCTTGATCGCCTGGATATCGCACTTATCAGCGCACAAGTCATTGACGAGCTTGGGTTAGTCACGTATAAGCACGGAGTTTTGGATAACCAGGAAAGAGTAAACATGGTCCAGGAGGACTCGTTAAGGAGTAAGTTTTCCAACTTATTTAAAGGTGAAATGGGAAAATGCACAAAGGTCAAAGCCTATCTTCGACTGAAACCGGACGCTCGCCCTGTTCATGTCTCGCGTCGTCCGGTGCCATTAGTCCTCGAGGAACCTCTAAATACTGAGCTTGATAGGCTTATGGAAAGCGGAATTATCACTCCGGTGGATGCCGCGGAGTGGGCTGCGCCTATCGTCGTCGTGCGTAAGGCCAACGGAAAAATTCGTGTCTGCGGCGACTATTCTACGGGCCTCAATGACGCCCTCGACACGGACGATTTTCCAATTCCAAATATGGAAGATATTTTGTTCAAACTTCGAGGGAATACGATTTCTTCACAACTGGATCTCCCCGATGCTTATTTACACTTGGAACTTGACGACGAGAGCCGGAAATATACAACAATCAACACACACCGCGGGTTATTCATGTATAATCGGTTGGTTTTTGGGTTAAAACCAGCCCCGGCTATTTTTCAGCGTACCCTGGAACAGGCGCTTTCTGGGATACCCGGAATTTTGGTCTACTTGGACGACATTCTTGTCAGTGGACGCGAACGTTCAGAGCACGACGCTCGGTTGAACGAGGTCTTGACTCGCCTTCAGGAGTGGGGTTTTCAGCTTCGCTGGGAGAAGTGCAAGATTCGTACATCATCGGTTAGGTATCTCGGTTTCCTGATATCGGGTGGCGGTATTCAGCCGGACCCAGCACGGATCCAACCAATTCGTACCATGCGAACACCGGAAAACATAAAGGAACTTCGTTCATTTTTGGGACTCGTAAACTACTACGGGAAATTTGTACAGAATCTGCATCAACTAAAGGCACCATTCGAGGCTTTACTGAGGAAAGATGCATCCTTCGAATGGAATGCTAATTTACAGAGAGCTTTCGATACAGTCAAAAGTATCCTGTCAGGACCACTTCTGTTGGCCCACTACAACCCTGCACTGACACTGATTGTTGCGGCGGATGCGAGTCCAACAGGTATAGGAGGTGTCCTTCTACAACGAGCTCCAGATGGTCAAACAAAGGCTGTGTTCCACATGCCCAAGACATTAACCGAAACACAGCGGAATTATAGCCAGATCGAAAAAGAAGCTTTAGCTTTGGTTACTGCCGTGGAACGTTTTCGAAAATTTATATGTGGTCGTCACTTTATTTTGCAGACCGACCATCGCCCTCTTTTGACGCTGTTTAGAACATCGAAAACAAGGGGATTGGACACACGCACGGCCAACCGCCTGAAACGATGGGCACTTCGGTTGATCGGCTTCGAGATCGAATACATAAGAACCGAAGATTTTGGACAGGCTGATGCTCTCTCAAGGCTGATTCGGGAAGCCTGATGGGACGTCTCTGATCCGGATATGGAAGAGGTGGTGGCTGCACTTCAGGAAGTGGACACAGAGCTATTGCAAATTATGGAAGAATCGACACAGCTCCTGCCTCGGGTTACTCGGCAGCAATTCCAGCAAGCGACTCTTCAAGACGGACTTCTCACGGAAGTCATGGATCGCTTGCAAACGGGCTGGCTGAAGTCCGATACGAAAGACATAAACATGTTACCGTACTATCGCCGCCGAGAAAATTGGCAATCATTGATGGGGTGTTGGTTTTGGATGACAGGGTCGTAATTCCACGAAGCATACGTTCGATGGTTTTGAAGACGCTGCACATAGTACACCCGGGAATTCGCCGCATGGTGCAACTAGCGCGTCGATATTTCTACTGGCCTGCCATGCACGAGGACATAGAAGGATGCGTGAAGAGTTGCAACCATTGCTGTCAAACGGCGGCAGCGCCGCGAAAGGAACCCTTACATCCGTGGCCGGACACCAAGAAACCGTGGACGCGGATTCACATTGATTTTGCGGGTCCTATTCATAAACAATGGATTCTTGTAGTTGTGGATAGTTACTCGAAATTTGTTGACGCAGCATGTTTTTCGACAATAACAACGGCTGCAACATGCCGCTATCTTCGAAAACTTTTCAGTCGCTATGGTCCACCAGAAGTTCTTGTCTCAGACAATGGTACCCAATTCACCTCAGAGTAATTCGCGCGACTGTGCTCCGAATACAGCATCCTTCATCTTCGTAGTCCACCAGGACACCCACAATCAAATCGCCAAGCAGAGAGGATGGTTGGGACGCTGAAACGCTCGATTGATTCAAGTTCGTCCGCACATTTAGAGGACGAGATCAACGGGTTCATGTACACATATAACTATACGCCCTGTGATGCGGCCCCCGACCAGAAGTCTCCGGCCGAAGTTTTTTTGGGCGCACCTTCAGAACTCCGCTCGACTTGGCGTGTGTGCGGCCATGTTCGCGGACGACGGCGGTACTCAATCGTCGCCAGGAGAAAATGAAATCACAGTTTGATTCTCATCACGGCACTAGGCCACGTCTTTTTTTTGCAGGACAGACGGTGGTTGTCAGATTGTCGGATGGTAGGCGCGTCCCTGGTACAATTGACAGACTGATAGGTGCCGCCCTGGCTCGGGTCAGCATTGAGGGATGTTTCATCATCAGGCATATTAATCAGATCTGGAATCGGGGGACGCCTCCAGAGAGGATCTCGGAGCCCATCGGGGAAGAAGGGCTGCCCTCGGCGGATCAACTGGCGGTGCGGCCGGAGTCCGTTCCGGCACCGTCCGGTGGTGCGGAGTCCGCAACCTCGGGAGGGTCGAGTGCGCCGACCACTGCTGTGGACCCTGGACATTCAGCAGGGGCCTCTCCGGCTGCGGAGAGAGTTGTCCGGCGTTCCGAGCGCCTTGTGGGCCGACCACGTCCAAACTATAGGGATGGACTTAGGTCCGGGCGAACAACATCATCCTGAAGTGAGGGAGGAATGTGGAGTTATAGACTTTTGAGTCGCGCGGTTCGACGCAGCGTGACGTCGTCCGCATTGGCGAGCGTCTTTTGTCTCTCGACGCTCGCTTCAGAGCAGTCCGAGCATAGCGCGTAGAAGTACAATACGGCGCGAGAAAACCTGTACAATGATCATAGAACTACGTCTGTAAACCTATTGTCAAATATTAAGAATACCCATTAAAGGTGCGAATGAGTGAACTGTGTGATTTAATAAACCCAACAGATGCGAAGATATCTACGAGACCATGAAACAAAATATCGATAGATTCGACACGAGCGATTATCCTACTGACAATCCATATAATATGCCGCGCGTAAATAAGAAGGTTCTGGGGCTGATGAAGGACGAAAATAACGGAGCGATATAGACCGAATTCGTAGGTCTTAGAGCGAAAATGTATGCACTTCGCGTAGACAGCAAAAAAGATACGAAAAAGGCGAAAGGCGTCAAGACCAACGTCATAGCCAGAACGATAACTTTCGATGACTACGCGCAATGTTTGCATAGGGAGATCGAAATGGTTCGCAGACAATCATGCATACGGTCTAAATTTCATAAAATGTACACCATTTCGGAATATAAAATCGCTCTAGGTCCATACGACGACAAGCGGCATATCGTACCCGATTCGATCGACACTCTGCCCTGGGGACATTATAATATCCCATTGTAAAAATAGAAACTGTAATTGTATTTATTAACTCGATTATTATAAATAGTGGAATTATTGTATAATATAAAATTCTTCGCGCATGTATAGAAAATTATTATTATATTTATTAACGCATTCATATAAATAGGGGGAATTATTGCGCAATATAAAATTGTTCACTCATACATATGTATCATTGTATATATTAACTGTGTTCGCGAAAGAGCTCGCGATGAGCGTGAGATGCCGGTGAGGTTATGTAAAGAACGCACAGTATTTATGAGCAATGTGTAGTCAATGTTTATTGTACACTCGCTGAGTGAGTCAGAACATAAAAGAATTATGAGTGAGAAATAGCGGATGCACGTTGTGCAGAGAGTGTACAGTTCCTGTCTCGTTGAGACGAATCGCAAAACGACGCACACGTGGCCGCGTAACTGACCACGATCCACAATCGATACACGACGAGTCTGAGCACGAGATATTGAATTGAGCGGTGAGATACAAAACGGTTGAGCGTTAGCACGAGCAGAACAATGAGCCTTCACGAGTTACATGAGAAAAACGTTCAATAAAACCGACGCGTCTACTTTCGTACTCTGCGTGAACAAGAAGAGCAATATGGCCGATCGATTTCCGTTAGTCGTCTTCTCCAAAAGTCTGGAGGATCGAGCGACGTGGGGAAATGCGATTGGCTGAGCGTTCTGTCGCTGACACCTGATTGGTCGATCGATTGTGGATCGGGCTTGTCGATCCGCTGTTCAGGAGGTGCTGCGATGAGTTGGGTGTGGCGGAGATCGGAACTACCGAATCTCAAACACAAGTGCATTATTGATCGCGATCTAACGCAATCGCGAAGTGAAGGTGCTGGTTCTGTGGTCTGTTCAAGTGGCAAGAAAACAAATTTAGTGACGGGTCGTACGAATTCGGAATGTGCAGTCTTTACAGTAACGACGCGTGTTAAACCATCGCTGCCCGGATGCAGTTGAGTGATTCGCGCAAGAGGCCATCGGCCAGGTGAAGTTAATTCCGATTTAATAATGCAGAGATCACCGACACGAGGCTGAGGGTGCGGGCGGATCCACTTGTTACGGGCCTGGAGCGATTGTAAGTACTCGTTTGCCCAACGTTTCCAAAAGTGCAACCGCATCTGTTGCAACAGATGCCAACGAAAAAGCCGGAACGCTGGGACATCTTCGATGACAGGATCAGGCAAGCTCAGCAGGGCGTCGCCGATCAGGAAGTGGCCAGGTGTCAAAGTAGTCAAGTCTCCAGGGTCGTCGCTCATCGCCTGCAGTGGACCAGAGTTGAGGCAGGCCTCGATCTGGTGGAGCAGCGTCGCCATTTCCTCGAAGGTGAGGTGTTGATCGCCTATCACCCGCCTTATGTGATACTTTGTCGACTTCACGGCTGCTTCCCAGTGTCCCCCGAAGTGAGGAGCAGCCGGAGGATTGAACCGCCATTCGATTCCCTCCTTCAGCAGCGTGGAATGGATACGGTCGTGCCTGGTGTCGAGATGGCTCAGCATTTCCTTCAGCGCACGGTCGGCTGCGTGAAAGCGACTGCGTGCTTTCGCCAGCGGAGGAGCACCTCCGCGAGAGGAGGGAGTAAATTCTGAAATATGGAGAAATTCGTTGAGAGACCGTCCGTTGTCGGTCTTCAATGACCCATTGAACACCACTCTCAATTTAGTGGTCGTACTGGTCTCCTTCCACACCCCGTGGTGCGGCAGATAGAAGCCTGTACCCCTGGTGAGGTTCTCACCTGAATTTAGCGCACGAATCATGTGCCCCATGCTCTCGTACTCAGTCGTGAAGTCGTTGTATGCCTCTTGTAGCTTCGTCGATTGTCGGAACCTACGCTGCATGGCTTCCAGAGTCCGCAGTGCTGCACGTCGGGATTCGCCCAGGTTCGGCAATGCTTTGAAGGGCAAGGTGACTATGAAGCGGCCATCGTCCTCCCGTCGGTATGTTCGCAGGAAGTGCTGCTCGCACTCTTCATTCTCCGGCGTTGTTGGCACGGCTGCGGAGATTTCTTCCTGTTCCCAAAACTTGGTTAGCATGCTTACCAATTCCTTGTCCACAGCGCAGTGGTGAACAGAGGGAGTGGACGACAATGGATCCACCTGGTTCGGATCGTCCTTGATGCCCCCGTTGAGAATCCATCCCAGACAGGTTTCCTGTGCAACTGGAGCGTTAGGACCTCCAAGCCGCACCCCACAGCGTAGGATCTTGTTATACACGTCCGCACCCAGGAGCAGCTCCACTGGATCATTTCTTTGGAACCACGGATCGGCAAGTGGTAAACCCTGCAAATGGAGCCAAGTCCGTTCTTCGGGAAACTTCTGAGGTACGTGTCCTGAAAGCTCTGGCAGGATCAGTGCTGCCACTTCATGACTACACTCTGTGCCGCAGTGGGACGTGACAGTGACGGTCGTGTATCCCCTCGTAGTGCGAGGCCGAGCGCCACCTACCCCAAGTAAAGGTATTCGAGCAGCTCGTCGACTGAGTCCCAGTCGTTGCACCAGGGACTCCGCAATGACGGACACCTCATTCGTTGGGTCGATGAGTGCTCGCACGAACTCCGCTGGTCTACTGGGCTCCAGTAATTTTACCCTTGCGGTACTGAGGATCACTCGAGCGGAACGAAAACCCTGCAGCGCAGCGTGATGCACCGCCGGCTTCTCGGGGACGCGATACACGTCGTGAAGAGACGTATGATGCTTCTCGTCACAGATCCTGCACTTCTTCACTGATTGGCATGCGTCAAACTTATGTTTACCCAAGCAGTTCAAGCAGAGATTTAACGACTCGGTGCACGCCTGCCTTTCTGCGGGGGATTTCTTGTGGTACGTGGAACAGAACGCCACATAATGTTTTCCCTTGCACAGACTGCAATCCTTTGCAGGATTAGCGGGGGTGGACACCTGGTGCACTCGGGCACTCTTCTCGGTTGTCTTCTTCGTCTCAGACTGCCCAGTACCTCGCTGCTCTTCGAGAGCCTCCACGGTGTCTATTCGTTTTTCCAGGAATTCCTTCAGCTCGTCAAAAGTTGGCACCTCATCGGACGTACCCAAGGATAATTCCCAGTCTCGACGCGACTGGCGATCCAGTCGCTCCACGGTGATGTACACCAACCAGTCAGTCGCGTTGGTGATGGGGTCCGAGTTTACTTAGGGCTCCGACTACACCAACGGTATCTTATAGCAGTCGCTTCAACTCGGAGGACAACTCCTTTGTCACTGGGGCCAACTTCGTTAGCGTGGCGATTTGTACCCGCACAAGCTTGCGTTTATTTTGATATCGCTCCTGAAGAGCATGCCATGCCAACGCAAAGTTGTCTTCTGTGATGGTATAGTTTTTTAAGTGTCCCGCGGCTTCTCCTTTAAGACACGTTTTCAGATAGTGAAGCCGATCCACTTCACTGAGCGACGAATCCTTCACTATCAGCGACACAAACAGATCACGGAAGGACGGCCAATCACAATACCGGCCGTCGAATTCTGGCAAGGGGATTCGAGGCAAAACAGCGCGTGACCTTGATTCAGCACTAGCAACCGTTACGTTTGAACTCGTGCCTCCGACAAGTACTGATTGTCCAACTGGTTTTAAAATGTCCAATAATAAGCCCCTCTGTTCCATATACGAACCCTCCGCGTGATCAAACAGATCTTTCGTAAAATAATCGTCTGCCTTGAGTGCAGTGGTCTCCCTAGCGGCCTTGACGATAGCCCTGTGCATGGTTTTGAGATCTGACCACATGTCCTCGAGCGCGTCCAATCTAGCGCGCACGGCCCCTTCGGTCATTTTTGCTGCGCCCATCTTTTTTAAATTCTCTACCACTCTGGAAATTCTCCTGATGGTGTCCTTCTGCTCCTCGATCAGGTCGGCCATCTTGATCAACGGACTAAGGACGAATAACGACCGTGCACGTGCGAACTACACTCCAACGATTCACCCACTTATCACCCGATACTACAGAAACCGAAGTAATCCGGCTCGAAGGACCAAAAAATAATGTTAGAAATTGAGTTAGAGACACTGTACCGGCTCGCACAATTGAAACTTGCCGTGGTTTGTGACAAACAAAATTATATATTTTAATGAAATAAAGGACACTTCACACTATTTACAACATAATTACAGTTCGCAATTAAAATACCCCGAATACAACTCCTACGTTTAACACCAGCGATCTGGTAACTTTGTATGAATGACTTGACTGAACTGAATTTCCGCGCGATCGCAACACGTGCTACCCGTTCGGCACTCGAAGCGAGAAGATGGCGGAAATCTCGTCTCCCGGAATCCTCGCCAAGATTCCGGGAAGTCACGCGGTTCAGGGGTGACGTCATTAGCAGGCTGAGTGAACCACAGTAATTGACTAATTTTTACATACATCAGCCGATTCGTATCGGTCCGCGTCGCGCGCGAGACCCGCGCGTTGCTGGTCGGTGGGCCGACGGCCCCCCTCTCCTCACTCTGTCTCCAACAGTACCTGATCCATTAGGTCGGGCTGGTTGGATGCCCATTTTCTCAAATTAAATTATTCTCCCGCTTTGCAGAGGAGTCGTAGTTCAGCTTGCAGTTCGGTGGCTTCACTAACAGAGTCCGCGCCTGTCAGGACGTCGTCCATGTAAACGTCGCGCTGCAATACGGGTTCCCGCTGCCCGTGGGAACCGTTGCTGTTCATCCGACGCAAGTTGACGTAATGTGCGAATGGCGAGGTAAGGAGCACATGCCTGCCCATAGGTGACAGTATTCAGTTCATAGTCACTCATTTCGCTGTCTTCATTCTCTCTCCATAGTATCCGTTGATAGCAGCGATCGTCCGGGTGGAGAAGAATCTGCCGGTACATCTTCTCTATGTCTGCCGTGAGGCCGATCCTGTGGGCACGCCAGCGGAGAAGGAGCTGCGGTAAACTCGGCAGTAGATTATGGCCCACCATCAGCGTGTCATTTAGAGAATGTCCTGTTGTGGTTGCGTAAGAACCATTGAAGGCCACCCGTAGTTTGGTGGTCGTGCTGCTTTCCTTTAGTACGCCGTGGTGAGGCAGGTAATATGACGGTCCTAAGGAATCCACTCGTGTTTTGGTCATATGATTAAGTTGCAGGTACTCACGCATGAACGCCTGGTAGGCTTGAGCGAAGACAGGCTCCCTGGCGAACTTCGTCTCCATCCGCATCAGCATTCGTCGGGCACAGTGACGCGACTCGCCGAGCTTCAAATTGTCACGGAAGGGCAGGCGAACCATGTAGCGACCGGAGGGCAATCGCAGGTGAGTCGTCCTGAAGTGGCTCTCGCATTTCTGTTCCTCGCTGGTATAGGCAGGTGATACCACAATTTCTTCCTGTTCCCAGAATCGTCGCACCAAGGGCAGCAGGTCCTCCTCGGTGGGGCATGACATGACTGCGAGGCTGCGCCTGGCAGTGGCTTCGCACTCAGCATTTGGAGTGGCAGGGCCCGATACAATCCATCCTAGGGTTGTCTTCTGGGCAATGGGTTCCCCTGGGTGGCCTCTAGCAATGCCATCAAGCACGACGAGATCAAAGGCATCGGCTCCCAGCAGCAATTCGATCGGTCCCTTGGCATCGAAGTTGGAATCCGCCAAGGTGAGCTCCTTTAGATGGCTCCACATCGCAGCGCGGCTATTGATGTGTGGTTGGTAGGACGTGATCCGCGGCAGTACCAGGGCGGTTATCACGTGTCGGCCTGTGGAACTGAAATGAGCAGATAATTCTAGCTGCACCTTGCCGCGGATGCGCTCCGAGGCCTGGTTCCCTACACCGGTGATTCGAATGTTAGCAGATCTTCTCGTAAGACGTAGTTGTTGAGCCAGTGCTTCGGTAAGGATCGACTTCGCTGCCTTGGTCTATGAGCGCACGCACCAGTCTGGAACCGCCGTCGGGTTGCCACACCCTCACCCTTGCCGTGGCCAGCAGCACTGCAGGTAAGGGACTCGACGTACAACTCGCCGTGTTGGTTGTGAATTCCTTGTTGAAAGTAAAATCGGAACAGACTGCATGTATCGTAGTATGGTGCTTCCCATTGCACTTCTGGCAGCGTCGCTCCGAGGTACAATCCTTTACTTGATGTCTGCCCAGACAGTTATAACCAAGGCTCGCGGCTTGTAACGCGGCCCGGCGTTCGTCAATTGTCTTGGATTTGTACAATCGGCAATAGAATATGAAATGGTTTGACTTACAGAGGCTGCAGGGTTCCAGGGCACGGTTCTCTTGGCTAACCTGATGAGCTCTGGCCGATCTCTGGATTGCAGCTGGCTTCGCCGTTCGACTCTCGGAACCCTTACGTTGCTCCTCCAGGGCCTCAAGGGTGTTGACTTTACCTTCTAGAAAACCCTGCAGCTCGAGGAAGGTAGGCGGCGTCTTCGACTGGCCGGTCAGAGTTTCCCACTCGCGTCTGGATTGTGGATCTATTTTCTTCACGAGTAAATGCACGAGCATCGAGTAAATCCCCGCTGGCATCGAACGGACGTTTAATGGCGGCCAGGGCCTCGACGGTATCACACGCGGTGTAGAAAAGTCGTTTTAGCTCGGGTCCCGATTCACGCGCGATAGCAGGTACCTTGAAAATCGTGTTCATATGTGCCCTGACCATTAATCTTGGGTTATCGTATCGTTCATGCAATAGTTCCCACGCAGCCTCGAAGTTTTATTCGCTTTCCGGAATATTACGAAGGAGGAGCGCAGCATCGCCAGTAAGAGAGCCCCGCAAGTAATGAAGGCGCTCGGCGTCCGTTAACGTTTTGTCCCGGACTACTAGGGAGCGAAAGAGCCCTTGATAAGACGGCCAGTCCTTATGCTGGCCCGAAAATGTGGGTAACGGAATCTTCGGTAGTGAGGAAGAGACGCGGGCGGCCACAGCAGTGGAATGGTCACTCGATCGGTCTCCGGAGGCCATACGCTCCATTGTAAGATTCAAAATCCTTTCATTTTTCGCGATCTCTTCTAATTTGTCCATAAGAAGGACCTCCTGTTCTAAGAACACCTCCTCCGTTCGCGAAGGCTCGTCTTCTTTCCAATCGACGTGCGTTACGAAAAGTAGCACGTTTCAATTTTCTTACGAAAAGTAGCACGTTTGCCTTCGTTCTCACGAAAACTATCACGTTTCGGTTTTCGCTGCGAAAACTAGCACATTTGAGCGGTTTGCCACGAAAAATAGCATGTTTCGTCTTTCGCTGCGAAAACTAGCACGTTTGAGCGTTTTGCCACGAAAACTATCACGTTTCGGTTTTCGCTACGAAAACTAGCACGTTTGAGCGGTTTGCCACGAAAAATAACATGTTTCATCTTTCGCTGCGAAAACTAGCACGTTAGAGCGGTTTGCCATGAAAAGTAGCATGTTTGCGTTTACCCCGCGTTCGCAATTCCCGCACCCTCCCTTACTTAAAGTATGTAGATTAATATTTTCATATGTGTTGTCTTTTGGAGATTAGATGGAATTATTATTTATTAAACAATATTTTCAACAGTTTAATTTTTTTAAACTGCCCACGCGCTGAAACGCGATAGTTTCTGCAGTCTGCAGTATAATTCAAAACGAGCTATTCTTCGTGGCCAAACCGGATAATATGTTAGTTTTCGCCATAAATTCCCAAACGTGCTATTATTCGTGGCGAAACAGTATAACGTGCTAGTTTTCGTCGCAACAGTACGAAATGTGCTATTCTTCGTGGCGAGGCAGTCAAATGTGTTAGTCTTCGCGGCAGAAGACCAAACGTGCTAATATTCGTCAGAAACGATGGAACGTGCTTCTTTTCGTGGCAAACCAAAACGTGCTACTTTTCGTAAGAAAATTGAAACGTGCTACTTTTCGTAACGCACGTCGCAATAATCATCGTCCATTACTTCGGATTCGGACGCCAGGAGCAGCAGTTTATCATGCTGCGCTTCAAACTTAGCCCAATTTTTACGCAGGGCCGCTAATCGCGATGTCACGTTGGATTTGGTGAAGTTATTTGTTCCTAACTTCTTCAAATTTTCAAACGTGTTAGAGATTCGACGGTTAAGGTCGCGCTGACTTTCAATGAGGTGACTCATTGTTTTGCAGGTGCAGGTCACGCGCGGCGGTTGGACGACAAACACGAGCGTTTGAACTGTTTTGCAGATGGAAGTTACGCGCGACGGTTGGAAAGTCACTCCCGAACGCGAAAGAACTGTATTCACAGGCACCGCTCCGGCTCGAAGGACCAAAAATAATGTTACAAGTTTTGTTGGATCGGTGCGAAGTTATCAGTTTATAATTTGAATATATTACAGAAGTCAAACACAATAAATTAAACAGTTAATTACACAAAACACGATTGAATCATTTAGCACAAAACCCAAGCAGTAAGTTTATAAATAGTCTTAATCTTAACACTATTCCTACCACGAACCGGTCAAAAGACCGTTTTTAAAATATCGATTAGAATTTCCTATATACAACGTAATTGAATCGCCTTTAAACTTCACGACTTTGCCTCAAATATACGTATAATACATTTTTGAATATTCACTTCTTGTTTTATTGTTTATTTTCTGAGAAAAATTTGTAGTCTGTCTTACCTAACGCGACCGGTCAAATGACGTGAAATGTGTCGGTAGGAATAGTGTTAATGCTAACAATTAATGATAGGCGCAAGCAAAGTGCACAGTAATTATGCTCAGGCGAAGCAAAGTCGCGAAGCAGTTAATCATAAGGCGCAAGCAAGGTGCGTAAGCAAAGTATATTACCAGGCAGGTTGGTGTCCCAGAACAGAGTGATCGATCCAGGAAATCTCGGCCAATTTCCTGGAAGGAATCGCCTTCCCCCTCCATAGCTCGCGAGTCGATGGAAGGGGACGCGATCCGCGCTCCACATGAGTGAACACATAGAAATATAAAAATAGAATATAAATAGTGTATCGGCAGAACCATCTCTCTCTCTCTCTCTCTCTCTCTCTCCCTCTCTTTCTATCTCTCTCTCAATCTCTCTTTCTTTTTCCTTCTCTTTTTCTCTTCTTCGCATCAATAAAAATATAAAAATACAATTAAAATAGAAAATAAAATAAAATAATAAAAGAAAAGAAAATACAATACAATAAAATAATAAATATAATATAAAAAGAAAAAATAAAAAATGAATATAAAAATATAAAATAAAAAAATATAAAAATTCATTATAAAAGAATATAATTGTTACGTATGTGGAATTTTCCCATACGCCGCTCTCAACCGTTTTTCGAGCTCACGTCTACGAAGGGAAAACGCCCCAAAATCCTTTTTGTTTATCACATACCACTAATCTCCTTATATGGAAACTTCTAACGAACCCCCACTCATTTTCGGGACTATATAAACCCTTTGGTTTCATCCCTCGTTGGTTCAAAGCTATAGGGTCACGTGTAAAGTCACGTCGTGTCACGCTCGTACAGAGTCGGTTATATCCAGCAAGATCGGGCTAAAGTCTCCATCGGAATCATAGTTAACCTCATAGAATCCGCGAGTTCGGTTTATATTCTATTTGGCACTTTGAAATAGCCACTCGTACGCCCCGCATCGCCAGTGCGTCAACACCGTGCATTTAGTGGTAACATACACATTTTATTTAATTATTACTCGCGACACTTACATTTGTACAATAACTAATTATTGAATATACTTATGGTGCTCACGTGTAAATCGAGTCGATTACGTTAAATCCATCTTTTACCCAGCGATCCTTATAATATTAGTAGCACTCACCCACCGATACAACTTTACCGCTCGAGTTGTATCAATTTTAATTAAGACTTACGAGGCATTACTAACATTTCCCGCGACTCCCTGATTTCGCATCAGGTTCGTTCGCAACCCTTTACCAAAACAAGCCAACTTCTCCAACCCAGTGGCTCCCCGATTTCGCATCGGGTTCGTCCACGAAAACTCACCCTTCCTAGGGTCCCTGATTTCGCATCAGGTTCGTCCGTATCCTACAGCTCCCTGATTTCGCATCAGGTTCGTCTGTAAATCTACCAACTTCCGAACAGCTCCCTGGTTTCGCACCAGGTTTGTCTGTGAATAATCCAACCTCCTAGCAGCTCCCTGGTTTCGCACCAGGTTCGTCTGTGAACTTCATCCTAGTGACTCCCCGATTTCGCATCGGGTTCGTTCACGACGTTTCACCCTCCTGCGGCTCCCTGATTTCGCATCAGGTTCGTCCGCGCACCTAACTAACAAATTCATAAACCGTATTCCTTGGGAAATACCCTTCTCGCCGGCCTCTCGCGTTGCCGCAGCCCTGACTCGTAACAGAACTGGTGACAGCGGTGGAATGCTACTGCATTAGAATCGCCGTAAAATTTGGGTTTTTAAATACGTTAAAATCACTCGTAATTTATTATTGACAATATACTAGTTTTCGCTTGTCAAGTCACCTAAGAAATTTTTAAAAATGACAAGCGCACAGGCGAACGTCTCTTCTAACGACATTATGAACCTGACAGTTTCAATTGCAAACTCAATATCACTCTTGACGCAACGGACATGTATACAGAACATTACTATGTCAATTCCAACCTTCGACGGTGAAAGTCCACCCTTGACGCGCTTTGCACAAAATGTGGAAGACGGGTTAACTTTGATTCCTGAGGGTACGGAAGCTGAGTATCTTGCGATAGTATTAACGAAACTGATCGGTCCGGCACGCAGGTGCACGTTAGAGCATAAATTCGATTCTGTTAAGAAATTAGTTCAACATCTGAAAAAGAGATTCGCGCCGGGAAGAAGTTTGTCACATTTTCAAGTCGAAATCGCGAAACTAAGCATTCGCGAAGGAGAAAGTCTGCGACAGTACGTCTACAGAACTAGCCATCTCGTTTATTGTGCGCGCGGAGCTATTCGGGAAAGGTATCTGGATCACGCTGAAGATTTCGTCAAAGAAATGGAAAAGGACGTTAAAGAGAACTTCATCGATGGTTTACCGGATCGAATTTCCTGGAAAGTGTCGGCTCAGACTCAAGACATCAAAACACTTGAAGAAGCTTACGACGCCGTGCTACAGATAGATAGAAAATTAAGAAATCGGCGACAGTCGCCCCGTAATGAATCACCCTCCAGGTGATCTCGTCGAGACCATTACGCCGTAAATACTCGTCGTCACGACCGTGAAGTGTCGTACCCACTTTCTCCGAGTAGATACGACCAAAACAGGGATCGGTATACAAGAACATCTGGTTTTGAAGAGGAACGAGAAGGACGGACACGCACGACGGCCTGGACCTTGCGTCACCGGAGCCCCTCGAAATCCCCTTCTTATCGCTCCGACTCATCGTACGCAGATGATAGAGAAAAATATTATTGTATTTTAAAAAATCCCGATAAAAATCGCAAGCCGAGTTTATATTGCTGGCATTGCGGTACTGCCGGACATGACGGAAAATTCTGTAGGAAACAACCGCGTAGTCCGAGATATCAACGAGACTCGCGAGATTCGTCCGTCGAATCAAACAAGTCTTTAAACTTCGATCGCGCTCAACGTATAGGCGACACGATGAGCGAAAACAAAGAAGCTCGCCAAAGGACAGTCCGCTTCGAGGAGGAACCCTCATCAAGGAAGCACCTGCCCCACGTATCAACATCAAGGTTCCAGAATTGGAGTCAGGAACGGGAGAATTCCTTATCGATGGTGGAGCATCCGTTAATTTGGTAGTAATTAACGCCCTGGGAGAAAAAGCCGCGATAAACTCTCGGGAAGAAATCGAGTTAACCGGAATTACTACTAATCCAATTCATACTTTAGGAACAACAATTCTTCATATCCACGAAGCTCCTGCACTTTTCTATGTGGTAAAAGAGCTTGCAATAGAATCCGACGGACTTATAGGAAGCCCATTTTTAAAACAGGAAGAGGCCGAAATTTCCTATTATCATAGGACTTTGGTATTAAAGAATAAACCAACCCGACCTCTACGGTTTTCAAATTATCAGGACATACTTCAGACAAATGAACTACCGACGTCGACCAAACATCGTATCGAGCCCAGGACGTCGCAACAGATTGCTATAACAATAACAAACCCCAGGATTAAGGAAGGATATTTACCACGTATCAAGACCCTCGATCATCTTTACATAGGGGAAGCAGTTGTAAAGAACAATGAAGGGAAGTGCTACGTTATGGCAACAAATACCAGCGATGTACCCCTAGACGTAGAGATAGAACCACAAACATTGGAGCCGTTTGAAATCTTCGGTTCATCAGACGAAGATTTTTACCCAGCTGTAGAACATCCGTCAAAAGTCAAAACTAACCAAGATAGAATACAAACAATTTTAGAAGCTTTAAACACAAAACATTTGAACAAGGAGGAATTAAATTTCGTTATCAATTTAGTTAGAGATTTTCCCGACCGATTTTATCTTCCTGGAGATAAACTTGGGAAGGCCCGCGACTATAAACATTCTATCCATACATCCAAGGATATTCCAATCAACACGAGACAATATCGCTACCCCCTCATACATCAAAAGGAAATTCAAAAACAGATCAGCGCGTTACTATCAAATGGTATAATTACGCCTTCAAAATCTCCATACAATTCACCTTTATGGATCGTCCCGAAGAAAGAAGACGAAAACGGAGTGAAACGTTGGCGTCTGGTAATAGATTTCCGCGGCCTCAATGAAATAACAATTTCTGATAAGTATCCATTGCCTCAAATCACAGAGATCTTAGATCGATTAGGAGGAGCTAAATATTTTTCAGTCTTTGACCTCGCTAATGGATTTCATCAAATAGAGATGGATCCGAAGGATAAAGCAAAAACAGCATTCACTACTCCAAATGGACATTACGAATTTTCCTGAATGCCTTTTGGATTAAAGATTGCACCACCCACCTTTCAACGCCTGATGGATCAAGCACTCACTGGACTTCAAGGAACAGACCTCTTTGACTACTTGGACGACATAGTGATCTACGCATCATCGCTACAGGAACACAATATCAAAGTCAAAAAATTGTTAAACCGCATTCGAGAACATGGATTAACCCTCCAGACCAGGGGTGCACACTAAGTTTGCCCTAGGGCAGTCGGTGCGCCCTCGAGCTCGACCGTGGAATGCTCACCCCCCACTCCTGCGTGTGCGTTAGCCATCTCAAGGGGTGGGTGACTCAGGCACCTGGATACGGAGGGTTACTTGAGATTTGAAAAATGTTTAAATTTTTGTATGCAATAATAATAATTTTGTTCAAAGTTATAATGATAGCAGTAAGAAGGGTTTAAAAAAGTTTGTGGCTGGCGTAGTCATCGAAAACAAAAACCGCAAAATTTTTCTAAATCTATATGAGTGTGTTTATCGCGTAAACTAGAATGAAGTAAATATTTACGAAAATCCAATTTTGCAACACAGAAATCTAACAAATGCTTTTCCAAGAAATTAATGTTTCCATTTGAAATACAACCATTTTTGTGCTTTTCAACATTATTCATTCGACATGACGAACCACACTCATATAGATTAAGAAAAATTGTAGGTTTTTTGTTTCAGACGATTACGACAGCCAAAATCATGCTCGCCAGCAACAAACTTTTTTCTCAAACCCCTCTTACTACTACCATTATAAATGTGAACCAAAGTATTATTATTGCATACGAAAATTTGAACTCATTTTTTAAAATTCAATTAATAAAAGTACAGAGATTGGAATTATAATACTCAATACTTTTCTTTTAAAAATTCCCCAAAATGTGCCTTATTTTCGAAGCGTCAAACTCTGGAAATCCCTGTGGCAGCCTGTGAGGCTCCGCTCCCACTACTCCAGCAGCTCCCCACTCCGTTGCCGGACTCGCTTCTACCTGAACGAGCTCGGAGCTCGAGCTCGAGCTCAGCTCGAGCTCAGATCTGAGCTCGCGCTCGGAATTGGGGGTCCTGTGCATGCCTGCTCCAGACCAACAAGTGCCAATTCCTGCGAAAGGAAGTTGCATACCTTGGACACATTATTTCAAAGGAAGGAGTAAGACCTGACCCTAGGAAATTAAAAGCTGTTCAAGATTTTCCAACACCCACAACGCAGAAGAACATTCAACAATTCTTGGGACTTGTTGGATATTACCGATGATTCGTACCTAATTTCACCACAAAAGCAAAACCATTAATTAACTTATTAGGAAAAGGCATCAAATTTAAATGAACAAAAGAACAAGATCACAGTTTTAAGCAATTACGCAACGAACTTTGTCAACAGCCCATATTGCAATACCCTGATTTCAGTAAACATTTCATTGTAACAACAGATGCATCTGATTACGCAATTGGAGCTGTACTTAGCCAAGGGGAGATAGGAAACGACCTGCCGATTGCTTACGCCTCCCGCAGCCTAAATAAACCTGAGAAGAATTATTCGGCTACGGAAAAGGAATATTTGGCCATGGTTTACGCCGTAAGATACTTCAGGCCCTACATCTACGGAACCCCATTCACCCTCGTTACAAATCACAGACCACTTGTCTGGTTACATTCTGTCAAGGACCCAACTTCTAGACTTATGAAGTGGAAGCTCCGTCTTTTAGAATACGAGTACCAGGTTGTCCATAAATCCGGAAAGACGAATAAGAACGCAGACGCATTATCGCGCAACCCCACGTCTGCCTGCCTACCACTTATTCCACGAGAGCTCCAGGATCTCGACTTCAAAGTCCAGATACCGAAAACAGACGCCAACATCGAAACAATCGGACACCGCATATGACAGTTACGACGAGATAGAGAAAACCGACCCAAGTACCGAGAGACAAGCAGCAGCTCAGATGAAATAGAAGAAACCGCACGTGGGAACGTTCAACATTCTCCAATAATACACAAGAACCGATCTTTTCCCAGCTTATCTCAAGAGGTAACCATGCCAGATGAACGCCAGGAAACCATAAACAGTTTTTCGCCCGCAGCAAACTCCACTCAAATCGTCCCTCTAGATAAGAACCAGACCGTCTTTGACAATCTGATATCCTTTGAGGAACCACTCGAAAATACTGTAATAGAAAATGCAAGAAACATTCAACTAGATTTACTCACAAGGGGAGTCCACAGTGAGGTGTACATCGATTTTGATGAGCCTTGGCACGATGGATCTATGTCGAAAATAAGTAAATACGTGTCCGAGCGTTTGTGCCATTGGGCCTTAATAACAGAGATAATTACATGTAAATTATTAAACATTTCATAGCGCCGATGGAAACCATAAAAGCCATAACCACAACTTAAGAATATGCCGTGGAGCGTTCGGTAAGACGTCAGCGTGGCGTTGTTGCGGTCGTGAGTTCGATTCCGCCTGTGTCTATATATTTTTTCATACTTTATTTTTTCCACACTTTATTTTTTCCACACTGTATGAATAGTGAGAAAAAAAGGTAACGGTAGTAACGTTCACTAATTCTTTTAAATGTATAAATACAGAGTCCTTGAGCGCACCCTTGACCATTATTCATTCTTCACTACCGACATCGAGGATTCAAACGACCTTGACGATCTTGAAGAGATTCCATTAGACCAACCGCATAAAATTATCGTTTCTCCAAATACTTTTACCGCTGAAGAAGGACATTACGTACACTTCATTTCCGCCGACTGCAATATAGTAAACCACGTTGGAAAATTATTACTAGACACTGCGGTTATTAATAAACCAAATCTTCTAACAACACAACCAAAAAAGGGACAGGTGATAACTACAGACAATGGACTATTTAAAACCTTCAGTATAATAATTACAGAAAACTTTTTTGATAATATTAAAAGAGTAGATGTGCTCAACGGCCTGAAAAATCTTCGATACACCCTGGATCAGAATCAGATTAAATCTTTTCGAATTTCTGCCACAGGGGACCTTCACAAAATACCATCTAACGAATTCGTCAAGATTTTGCAAGAGGTTTTCATAGGAACAGGCCTGCAGAGTATTCTATGCAACTGTACCATCACCACACCGTCTGAAGAAGACAAACAGCACATCATCAGCGAAGCTCACGACAGTTTAATCGGAGTAACGAAGACATACAAACGCATTCGATCAAAATTACATTGGCCACAAATGCGCAACGACATTCAAGACTATATCCGAAGATGCCAGAGTTGTCAAGAACAGAAATTAGTCCGAGCAAAAACTTGTCAGCCAATGTTAATCACCGACGCACCTATAGGACCCTTTGACAAAATTTCCTTGGATACAGTAGGACCTTTACCAATTACACCCAGTGGGAATAGACACATTCTCACCATTCAAGATAATCTAACGAAATATTGCGTAGCCGTAGCAATACCCAACATTCGAGCTGCTACAATTGCAGATGCTTTCGCTAGACATTTCATCGCGATTTACGGTACACCTCGCGCAATACTAACAGACAAAGGAACGAGCTTCATCGGAACACTTATGACCAATCTATCTGAAATATTTAAAATCAAACAAATCACAACCTCGGGATATAGACCACAAACCAATGGATCTCTGGAACGAAGTCACATCGTCCTCAACGAATACCTCAAGCATTACATGGATAATTATGAAGATTGGGATTTATTGATACCTTTCGCAATGTTCTCTTACAACACATCCGTTCATGAAGCAACAAATTTCACCCCATACTAATTAATCTTTGGAAAGCCAGCTCGAGAACCAAGCTCTTTTCCAAGTGGCGAAAAATTAAAGTCATTTGGAGACTACATAACAGAATTAATAACGCACATGACTAATATTCGTAATATAGCCTCAGATAATCTAAACAAAGCATCAGAACAAATTAGAACACTCCAATTTTCCGCCCACGGCAAAACGATAAGCTGACCGTCCGACCTAATATGGTCCTGATCACCCTGCTTCTGAGACATACCCTGGCAAGTAGCGAGAGTCTACCTGAGGGGCACTCAATCCTTTCCAATCGCTGCCCCTGCAAACAACAACCAGCACGGAGATGCTGATTGGGGAACAGAAGGATGGCCTTACAGCTACGCAGAGGCTAGACCGGCTACCCGGACAACCACCACTGGACGTCATCGAGCACTGGTTGCAGATCGGCTACGTAGTGCCCAGCGACGACTAAAAACTCTTACACCCTGCAACACCTAGCGATAAGTACACTACACTACACTACACCCGACAATTCTCTTTTAGACTTTTGTCATAAAATGATTTCTGGAGCGTTTTTCCTTCTTTTGAATCGCGATGTTTATTCTTGGGGAGGGAGATGTTACGTATGTGGAATTATCCCATACGCCGCTATCAACCGTTTTTCGAGCTCACGTCTACGAAGGGAAAACGCCCCAAAATACTTTTTGTTTATCACATACCACTAATGGGGGTCATGATCTCGACCATCTGGATCACGACCATGGGAACGGGAGTGACACGACGACGACCCCGAAAGATCTCCTTATATGGAAACTTCTAACGAACCCCCACTCATTTTCGGGACTATATAAACCCTTTGGTTTCATCCCTCGTTGGTTCAAAGCTATAGAGTCACGTGTAAAGTCACGTCGTGTCACGCTCGTACAGAGTCGGTTATATCCAGCAAGATCCGGCTAAAGTCTCCATCGGAATCATAGTTAACCTCATAGAATCCGCGAGTTCGGTTTATATTCTATTTGGCACTTTGAAATAGCCACTCGTACACCCCGCATCGCCAGTGCGTCAACACCGTGCATTTAGTGGTAACATACACATTTTATTTAATTATTACTCGCGACACTTACATTTGTACAATAACTAATTATTGAATATACTTATGGTGTTCACGTGTAAATCGAGTCGATTACGTTAAATCCATCTTTTACCCAGCGATCCTTATAATATTAGTAGCACTCACCCACCGATACAGCTTTACCGCTCGAGTTGTGTAAATTTTAATTAAGACTTACGAGGCATTACTAACATTTCCCGCGACTCCCTGATTTCGCATCAGGTTCGTTCGCAACCCTTTACGAAAACAAGCCAACTTTTCCAACCCAGTGGCTCCCCGATTTCGCATCGGGTTCGTCCACGAAAACTCACCCTTCCTACGGCTCCCTGATTTCGCATCAGGTTCGCCCGTATCCTGCAGCTCCCTGATTTCGCATCAGGTTCGTCTGTAAGTCTACCAACTTCGGAACAGCTCCCTGGTTTCGCACCAGGTTTGTCTGTGAATAATCCAACCTCCTAGCAGCTCCCTGGTTTCGCACCAGGTTCGTCTGTGAACTTCATCCTAGTGACTCCCCGATTTCGCATCGGGTTCGTTCACGACGTTTCACCCTCCTGCGGCTCCCTGATTTCGCATCAGGTTCGTCCGCGTGTGACTCCATTCCTAGAGGCTCCCTGATTTCGCATCAGGTTCGTCCTCGCCGTCAATAATCCTAGCGGCTCCCTGATTTCGCATCTGGTTAGTCCGCGCACCTAACTAACAAATTCATAAACCGTATTCCTTGGGAAATACCCTTCTCGCCGGTCTCTCGCGTTGCCGTAGCTCCGGCTCGTAACATAATATAAAAAAGAAAATATATAAACGTCCTGGTCCCACCACGGTATCTCGACTTAGTGTCGACGAGCGCCACCAGAGGTCTCTAATCTTTCCCGCTAGTCCTAACTCTCAATATCATTCGTATATATACAAGTTCCAAATCATATCCTCTGTGTCCCCGTGTGTGTCTAGGGCAGGGGCCGTAAGCTATAGCCCTACTGATGAATCTGGCTGGCGGTCCCAAGACGAAACACACCTCTTCTTTTCCTCCTCGATCCCCCAACGCCGATCCACCCGCCCCGCATAGTTACTCCATGGTGGGCCGTTACCGGGCCCGCCTTAGGGTTTTACGGTGCGTCGGACGCGACGGGGCAAGAACTCCCTTCTCGTCCTGAATGTTCCTGAATAATAATAATTTAATTTATTGCCCACTTTTGTGTTACAATTTAACGATCATATACTCTTTCCATTTCATTCCTATGATTGTGTCAGTGTAAGTCCTACCCTTCTAATGTATCCTGCTGTGTCTTAACAAATTTTTCTATTTTACAAGTGTTTCCTAATCTATTATATGTTACATAATTTTCTTTTATCACTTTCCTGTTCTTCCCATCTTTTCCTTCTCCCTATTATCCAATTATTCCAATTGCTGCCACTCTCTCCACTTACTTCACCTGCTTCAATCACGTGTTTCACTGTTTCTTCCTCTTCCTTACAAACCCTACATATCCTTTCTTCTTTCGATAGCCAACCACGGAGACCTCTCCAGACCTGGCCCATCCCCGAAAATTTTTTATACCTAACCGAGGGAGGGAATGACCTTGGCCCAACCCCAAAATTTTTTTTATAACTAACCGAGGGAGGGAATGACCTTGGCCCGCCCACCTCCAACTTTTTTTAGACCGGGCCAGAATATTTTTTCTAAACCAATATGTAGCATCAGCAGAATTTTTTCCAGCGCAGAAAAATAATAATTTATTTTTTATTGGAAATTGTTTCGGACGATCTCGGGAAAGATCGGCGTTTTTTACACACCGCGTCTTCGGAGGAGGGAAAGAGAGACCATTATTCTAAAAGCTAAATTCGAGAGAGGGAAATAGTCGGCCCTAGATAGCGATACAAACACATTTTATTCTAAAGCTAACAGTATTCTAAGCTATCCGATTTAACGTTGCGGCGTATCGTGTAACCTCCGGGACACCTGCATGTGATGATGTCATTTTCACGGCGCGAAGAAAGAAATAAACGCTGAATCTTAGAATTAAGTGGCGAGGAGGATGATGAATAAATAAAATGGAGAAATAATATATGTTTAAGAAATTTTATTTAAAATTAAAAGAATATAAAAATCGAATATAAATAGAAAATAAAAAATATAAAATATGTTACGTTCGGAACGTAAAATTTTTCTTTTTGGTCAGGGTATGCATCAACAACGCCTAGCGTTATGGGAAATCCCTCGTTGGTCATACTCCTGCCTATTAATTAATAATATTTGATAGAACAAAAACCCCTTTCTTGGAGCGTCGTCGCCTCGACGTATTGCCGTCCCGCGATACAGATAAGAAGGTGCTGACGCAGCGGCGTTCTCACCAGAGAGTCGCGTTCGAAAAGACCCAGTGGTTCTCCTGTTGTGCCGAATCCGTTCTATGTAAGCGGTGGGGGTGCAGTTCAACAATGCCTAGCAGCATTGTGGGATAACCCTTGTTGAGAGCACCTCTGACCGTCGCGTTAGACATTGTAACATAATCAGTAACGGCTACAGCAGGAATGCGCAGACTGGATCATTTTTTAGAAGACTGACGGAATTGTATGCTCTACATCCGGTGCAGGGAACCGCGCCTTCCCACGGTTTTGTCGCACGATTCGGAGCATGTGTGAATTATTAATTAATTAGAAATTGTTGTTAAAATTAAATACCTAACACAATTTCCGATAGTCCAAGGGCTGTGGGATTTTCCTAGTCAGAAATTGTGTATATAAATTTATGAACATTCGGGGAACCCTTCAGCATGTGTGAAATTGTAATGTGCGATGTCATGTTTTCCTGTATGTACGAATGTTCCGTAAAGAATTGATCATGTATTTGATTCGGGAGTCTGATGGATGGACGTGGGCACACACACACAACCGCCTCGTTAAGTAGACGGGCCCACGGTAGCGCGGCCGAGCGATAAAACGCAGCGTAAGCATTTTCGGCACGGACCCACTCTGGTCGCTGCCGAGAGCTTGAAGCTGCGACACTCTGTGACGATAAATCGTGAGGTGCTGGGTCCGCAAAAGTTTTAGAGCAAGAGTTCTCCGGTCTATAGTGAAACCGCGTGAAAGACTCGACTTTGCGAAACAATCCATTTTACTAAAACCTTGCTTACAATATTAATTTATTAACTATAAACTAAAGGTATATCATCAGGACACAGGAAAAGATTCCAAACGAAAACACAAAAATTATATTTGTCAATTCAATATCGATTGTTTGGTGAGTTGCACCTTTTATCTCTTTCTGTAAACCTTATTACTTTGTAAATATTCATTCGTGTATAACGATAATTTCTGACAATCAAAGCATTGTGGGATTCCCCTAGTCAGGAGTTATCCCTGATTATTATTTTATAAATGACTCATTGAATATTTCCATAATATGTCATGTTCTTTTGTTTCTATTCACTTTTACAACATTAAACCATTATTGATCATAAAATTCTACTCATCAATTACCTGTCTGATTCCTTTGAAAAGACCCGTATGGGTCTAGAGCACAAACGATCCCAAAATCTACCCCTTATCCTTCTGATAAGGTATTTAGATAATTAAATAAAATAATTGACTGTTACGAGTGCGGCGAGCCTCCTTGCCATTACCTACATAACTACGACAAATTCTGATAATCAAATGATTGTGGGATATCCCTAATCAGAATTTGGCTGTCTAAAACGCGCCGCTCGAACACGAAAGGCCGCGGCACGTAACAGATCTGGTGGCAGCGGTGGGATACCAGGAATTTTCATGTAAAAATTCCTGGGTGCTCATATTCATTGAAATCGGATAGAATTTATGAAATTTCTTTATTTTACTAATTTATCAGTGTGGTCGTGGTAACTTTGGTTCTATTATATGCTATTTCTTGACTAGTTTTTGCCATATATTTTGTTACAAATATTTAACCATGTCTCAAGACGCAAGCGCAATGATGACCTCCATGGCGGAGTGTTTGACTATTCAAAATAGTACTTTAAATATCCCTTACTTTGATGGGAAGGGCGTTCCTCTGAAAGATTTTGTTCAGGATGTGCAAAATAGCGCAAGTTTAGTGCCTCCTGCATTAGAGGGAACATTTCTAAAATCGGTTTTAGGGAAATTGAAGGGTCCAGCCCGCGACAGCACTTATGGAAAAACATTTAATACAGTTAATGAACTAATTAAACACTTAAAGGGTAGATTTGCACCGGGCAAAAATTATCCTTACTATCAACACGAAATAGAAAATATTCGAATGAAAAAAGAAGAATCAGTAAGCGATTTTTATGATAGATTAAACATATTAATTAGCGGGGCTCGAGTTGCGTTAGAGGATAGTTATGGGAATAATGCAGAACAAATGCTATTACCATTAAAAGAATGCGGATTGGAAGCTTATATTCGCGGACTTCCAGACGAAATAGCGCGCTCAGTAGATGCGCGAGACCCTAAAACTTTAGACGATGCGAGGAAATTTGCAGTGCGTATAGAAACGCGAATGAAATCCGGAATATTACCTTCGAATGAAACTCAGAGAGTATCATTTAATCAGAATAATAGCTATTCTCGATCATCGAACTCTTACTATCAGGATTACGCTAACCGCCAATCCGTGAACCCTCCTCGCTATCAAAATTATGCAATTCGAAACGAAGAAGAGAATCGCACACGTTCTCCGAGTCCCAGTCCAGACGTAAGCGGATCACCCATTGGAATTTTGAAACCTCCATCACGCAATCATTATTACAATCCACCGGGATTTCCTCCACATCCGTACTACTCGCCTTATTTCTACCCGCCAATGCCATATCCTAATTATTATCCTTACCATCATTATAATACAAATAGTAATGAGCCATCACGTTCAGCAAGAGATGGGTATTCGCAAGGGCCTAGACCAAGATCTCCATCTCCCATTCCTTCATCAACGAGACCGGGTTCTCCATATAATAGAAATACTAAACCCGAAGATAGAACCGACCATTTAAACGCACAAATGACCCGACGGACGGACGCGACGTCGAGTCAATCGGAAAAAGAGCGTCATGCAACAGTAAAATTTCTGGCAAACCAAGAAAAATCGCAACGATAGAAAAACCCGAATCCCCACTAGTAAAAATGATGGGTAACGAGTTGAATATGGGTTGTGCATATTTCCTCGTAGATACAGGAGCAGATATAAACGTAATCAAATTAAGCGCCCTTGATGACAATGTTTCAGTCGCGCTTCATGAATCAGTTGCTATCTCAGGAATAACTCTGGATACGACAGAAACTTTAGGCACCACAATAATTACTTTATTAGGCAAACCTGTAAAATTTCATGTCGTAAGATCTTCATTTGTACTGCGTTGTGATGGTATATTAGGTAAAGAGTATCTCACACAGGAACAGGCTGAAATCTCCTTCGCCCATAACACATTGGTAACACGAAGCGATCCTATTAAACCCATACCTTTTATTGGCTATGATCCAGTACCTCGTAGTGTAGGACCCCGACTTTTGTATTTAAAAGCACGTACTAGGCAAGCAGTTGCCATTGACGTTACGAATAATGATTTAAAAGAGGGATATTTACCTAAAATTGAAACTATAGATGGCTTGTACATTGGCGAAGCTGTTGTGTCTGTAAATGACCGAGGTGCATGTCACGTCTTTGCTGTTAATACAACGGATAAGGATGTCGAAGTCGAAATTCCGCCACAAGAATTAATACCATTCGAGTATCATAACTTCCCTGAAGAGGAACAAAACTATTTCGATTCTGATACGGAGGATGAGACTTTGCCAATCGCGGAAGATAGAGTTTTAGAAATCATTAAAAAATTACGACACGATCATTTGAATGAAGAAGAACGGGATCATGTAATTAAAATCATTAAAGAATTTCCAGAACGATTTCACTTGCCTTGTGATAAATTACCATGTACTTCATACATTAAACATAGAATCCCTACAGTAGATGATGTTCCTGTGAATACGCGACAATATCGTTTTCCTCCGGTTCATAAAGATGAAATAGAAAAACAGGTCCGTAATAAATTAAGTAACGGAATAATAGCACCTTCAAATTCACCGTATAATTCGCCCATTTGGATTGTACCTAAAAAACCGGATTCTAAAGGGAATCTGAGATGGAGAATAGTCATAGATTTCCGTAATCTTAATGAAAAAACCATTGGCGATGCATATCCATTACCGAACATTACCGATATACTGGATCACTTAGGCGAAGCCCGATATTTCTCAACGTTTGACTTAGCAAGCGGTTTTCAACAAATTGAAATGGATCCGAAAGATAGACAAAAAACAGCCTTCACAACCCCAAATGGTCATTATGAATATATCCGAATGCCGGAAGGTCTCAAAAATGCTCCAGCAACTTTTCAAAGATTAATGGATCAAGTTCTACGCGGGTTACAGGGTGTAGAAGTTTTCGTTTATTTGGATGATATTGTGGTATATGCCAAAAATTTAGAAGAACATGAAAAGAAAATTCGTCGTTTATTCACGCGTTTGGCCGATGCTAAATTAACTTTGCAACCGGATAAGTGCGAGTTCCTCAAAATAGAAGTTGCATACCTAGGACATGTTATTAGTCGGGCAGGTGTAAAACCGGATCCCAAAAAGATTAGTGCAGTAAAGAATTTTCCTCGCCCGAAAAATCAGAAAAACATTAGGCAATTTCTAGGTCTAGCAGGATATTATAGACGCTTTATCAAAAACTTCGCAGAAAAGGCTAAACCGTTGTCAGATTTGTTGAAGAAAAATTCTACTTTCACTTGGGGAAAAGAGCAAAAGAGAGGATTTTTGGAATTACGAAAAGCACTTTGCAAAAGCCCCATACTACAATATCCAAATTTCAATAGTCAATTCACTTTAACTACAGATGCGTCAGACTATGCTATAGGTGCTGTACTCAGTCAAGAAATTGATGGTCAAGATCTACCAGTTGCATACCTTTCTAGGATTTTAACTAAACCAGAGCAAAATTATTTCACTACAGAAAAGGAATGTTTGGCAGTCCTTTACGCAATCTTACACTTCAGACCATATTTATACGGCCGAAAATTTACTCTCGTCAGTGATCATGAACCATTAAGATGGATTAATTCAATAAAAGATCCGGGACAAAGATTGATCCGCTGGCGACTAAAATTGCGAGATTATGAGTATGAATTTATTCATAAGGCAGGAAAATTGAACACAAATGCTGATGCCTTATCAAGGAATCCAGTCATAGTAAATGAACTGTGTTCGTCTGATGATTTCAGTTTATCAGATTCCTCTGATGACGCAAAGTCGGAGTTAGCACCTGATTGCCCAAAATTATTACCAATAAATAAACCCTCAACAATGCGCAAACGAACACGGACATCTTCGGAATTTGAAGCTTCCAAACCCAAAGGAAGAATAGCTAGTTTACCGGGAAAATCAAAATTATCTAAACCAAGGAAACCTGTACCTTTAGATACCAGTGCAATAGCAACTAGAACGCGAGCAAAGATTCAAGCTACTGAAGCTCCGGGACCATCAAAAACACAAGAATTAGGTAGATCAAAAGAACTTACTGTGGTAGAGGACAACGACTCCGATGACGAACAGTCAGATCCGCCGATATTCCGTCAACGTAGGAGTACGCTGCCGAATCTGGGATTTCATCCTAAACAGATGGTGGAGAATCCTAGAATCCCAGATTCACAAGGTGCAGTGGCCAATACGGAATTACGGGAAAAAGGGAGCGAGTCCGAAGTAGATAGAACTATAGCCATTAATTTACCCGAAATTCACGATAGTGATACAGGTGATCGGAACAAACGGAAATCCACATTTATAGATTTAGAAGAGTTACAAGAGTCTTTCAGTAGATTTGAAAAATCATTATTGGATAGAAGCGCCCAATTACCGGAACTTGAGGAAGAAATTGTTTTATTGGATGTCCTTTCTGAGGGAGACACTTTAGACGAAAATAGACAGGAAATATTACGAGATTTGGATCCATATGATGACGATACTGGGGACGAGGAATTAAATAGACGAATAGAAAAATTATTACAACAAGCTAGGAATTCCGAAAAAGATTGTCAAATTTCAAATCCAAGGCGTGAGGAAACTAGAGCTCTTACTTTTTACCCGTCGGGTACCCGGGTAGCCGGAAATTACCCGAAATAACTTCAAGCCATTGAATATGGTATTGTTCGATCATATTTGGCTAACATCAGACTATACCACAGACAATCACACACAATACCACATTCAATGGCTTGAAGTTATTTCGGGTAATTTCCGGCTACCCGGGTACCCGACGGGTAAAAAGTAAGAGCTCTAGAGGAAACAGCCAGTAAAGCACCTCAGCTGAAAAATATTCCGGAAGAATCAGAACTAGAAATAACTGCAACAGGAGTGCCTGATAACACAATCATTAACAGGCCTCGATACAGCTCAATCTTACCTACCCCGACCGTAGATCCAAACCCTATAGCACTTTCGACACCATTTCCAAATCCAACGGCTGATCGAACCTCCAAGGAGGCAGGTAGGGAATCTATCGCTCAAAAATCTACTCCTAGACAACTTTTCCCACAAATCTCAAATTCATCATCCATATACATTCCGGATGCTGATTACATACCTCCAGATATGGAATCAACCTTTCGCTACAAAAGTAAAGACATCGTAACCTCTACGAGACAAAATCTAACGTATTACAGATCAAATTATGTACATTTCATTTCGTCTGATTGCGAACTTGTCACACCAGTGAGTATATTGCTCTCCGACCTAGGCATTATCAATGTTAATGACTTGAAAGCGGCAAAGCCCAGAGTAGGACAAATACTAATAACAAAACGCGGTAAAAATAGAATATTTAGCGTAGTCATAAAAAGGAAACATTTTGATAAAATTTCTATTCGGGATTTGGAACTTGGCCTACAGAACCTAAGGAAAATTCTTTCAGATTTAAATATAAAGGGTCTAAGAATCTCACAGAATGGCGACTTTACAGATGAATTACCTCAAGGTACGTTAATAGAAATATTAAGGAATACATTTGAGGACAGCAATATCGAAATAGCCCTTTGTTACGGAAACACTCAGGTACCTCCGGAAGAACTTCGCCTGAAAATCATTTCAGAGTTACATGAAAGTTTGGTAGGAGGACACAAGGGTTTAACAAAGACATATTGCAGAATTCGAGAACGATTTTATTGGCCAGGTATGCGTAATGATATTCAAAATTATATCCGTACTTGCAATAGTTGCCAGAATCAAAAATTAGTACGAACTAAAACTCGCGAACCAATGTTAATTACTGACACCCCATTGGAGCCATTTTCCAAAGTATCATTGGATACTGTGGGTCCTTTACCCACTACTCCCAGCGGAAACAAACATATTCTAACTATGCAAGATAATTTGACAAAATATTGCATAGCTGTCCCTGTTCCAAATATAAAAGCTGAAACAATAGCTCACGCATTGGTAACCAATCTTATATTGCAGTATGGAACGCCATGTGCAATACTAACAGATAAAGGGACTAGTTTCATTAATAAGATAATTCAGAACTTAGCTAAAATTTTCAAAATTCAACATGTCACTACATCTGGGTATAGACCCCAAACCAATGGCGCGTTAGAAAGAAGTCACATTGTGTTAACCGAATACATTAGCCATTACATGAATGATTTTGACGATTGGGATAGATTAGTACCCTTTGCTATGTTTTCTTATAATACATCTGTCCATGAAGCTACAAATTTTACCCCGTATGAATTAGTTTTTGGTAAACTTGCGCGTTGTCCAAGTTCCTTCACGAGCGACGAAAATTTGGTCACATACAATTCATATTTACATGACTTAATAACGCGACTTTCGGAAATGCAAGTAATAGCAGGACAAAATTTGGTTCAGGCAAAAGAAAGGTCAAAATTGTATTATGATAGGAACGCTCGTCCCTTCAAAGGAAAAATAGGAGATATGGTACGTGTTCTGGTAGAACCAAAAAGAGGAAAATTTACTAAGCGTTACCACGGACCATATAAGATTATTGGGATACTGGAGGGAAATAATGTTTTGTTAAGAGATGAAGCTGGTAAAATGCTCACTAGACATGTCGATAAATTACAATTAAATTGGAGTCCTAATTGATTTGACTGATTCAGGTTGAGAGATGACGCTGACCCGATTGATATTCTTTCTTACTCTGCAACACATCGTGCGGACCCAGGAACTATACAGACTGACACGTACGGATTCAAACCCGGGTTTATACTTTGAAAAGATCAACGCGATTAGATTTCAAAAAGCTGATTGGCGATTCATACTAGTTATAGATATAGACAAAATAATAGCTGAATTTCCATATGAAATGGGGAATATTGAACGAACTCGCAGCTTATGTATTAATTTTCCAACCTCGATATAATGCGATTCCTTGTTACGGACAAAATACTTAAACAATATGATACGAGAAGCAGCAGATTTACGGATGGAACTGACAGAATTGAGTACAGAAATTAAGAGGCCAGAATATGATTCACATAATTTGCCTAAAGCTATCACACGCAGGAATGCACCTTTCGGATTCATCGGTTCGATTAGCCATGCCTTGTTTGGAACCTTGGACAGTGATGATGCTGAATACATTAACAAGGAAATAGATAAGATTTATGCTGATCAGAGGAAGATCACCCAACTTGTTAGAAATCAAACTCATATAATCATAAGTGATCTGCATAAAGTTCATAAAACTTTCGACCGAATTGCCGCAGAAGTAAAAAACAATAGACAGAAGATTTCCGAATTAGAAATGCAAATTGATAAACAGTTAACTTTGAACTATAGTTTAGCACTGAGTCAATACTCGGCATCTGTTGAAACCTCTTTGAGCCATTACATTACTGCAACACAACGCTTTATCACAGCTTTGAGCGCTGCGCGCAACGGAAAATTACATCCATCACTATTGAGCGGATCTAGTTTCAAAACAATAATAAACGAGATACATAATTCCATGGTCGATTTCGAACTCCCTATACCACGGGACCATCAACGAATCGAGGATCTGGTCAGGATATCTCATGTCCATCTGAAATATATAACAGGAAAGATGGTCGTGACAGTACAAATACCATTAGTAAATCGGATTGAATATGACCTGTATAAAATACACATATTACCAATTCCTCAGTATTTAAATAATAATTTTGACGATACTAGCAATAGAACCACAATTTCAGCTTTCATCTTACCAGAATTTCCATATTTAGGAATAAGCAATGACCATTCTAAATTCTTCGGATCAGATAAAACATTCATAGATTCCTGCACCTGGGCATGACATTACTACATTTGTCCACAGGACGTCCCATTGCAGGACGTGGCTCACCGAACATGTGAAACTTCATTACTACTTCAACCGGATCCGAAATTCTTACGTTTATGTAATATTAGAATCATGCCCTATCACATACCTTCCTGGCGAAAATTAACTACACTTGGCGGATGGTTATACTCATTTGAACAACCCGAACCGATGCAGATTCTATGCGGTAGGAAAAAGAATACCCACACCACCATAGTTGGGACAGGAATTTTGGAAATACATCCAGAATGTTTTGCAAAAACACGATATCACACTTTATTGGGATCAAAAATATACCTGAGCAAAGATTCTTATTACTACATTCCTAATATGTTACTGAATATTAGCCTGATAGCACCTAATATATATATGTATTCCAAGGAAAAACACACCACAGTGAATCTATTTCCAAATGACAATAACAAACTGGAACACACGTCTGATTCATTGTACGAAATTGAAGCACAACTAGAGGAAATTGGAGAACATCATCGAGCAAGAAAATCGCATTTGTCATTGACGTATGGAACAATAGCGGCACAGGCCTTAATTATAATAGGATTGATGATCTACTATTTCTGGAATCCACTGAAGACCTTATGCAAGATACGGTTCCAGAGGAAACGAAGCCCGAAACACGAACCTGAGGAAGCTTCAACCAATCAACCTGCTGCAATACCGTTGCAAGAATCATCTATTTCGGAAAACAGACCACCGTTGCCTATTCAGAGGGCGATGATAAACTGCTAGAAATATGTTTAATAACAAACCCTGACAGTCTAAGGACTATGGGAATCCCCTTGTCGGAAATTGTTGTTAGATTACGATTCTTCTAATGTTCTTTTCCTTCTTTGATATTGAATTTGTTATTTCATAATCTTTATTTTGCTTGTGTGACTGTCCGTAGCGAATTGCGAAATGGCATCGTCCAGTTTCTCCCGGCCGGAGACTCTCGATCGGCGACTGTTTGTCAGCCGTTTGGCGCCGTACACCAAAAAGGAGAAACTGATGGAGATATTTCATCCGTATGGAGTTGAGCATGTGGTGGTACTGCGGAGGTCTTCGGGGAACCAAGCTTTCGTGACCTTCAAGTCCACGGAAGGAGCGAAGCAAGCCCTACGTGCAGCGGACGCCGGCATCGTTTGCCATAAAAGAAAATTAAGGATTATCATGGCAGACCCTTGGCATAACGTCAGGCTCATTCCACCCCAGCCAGCTGTAAACCCATTTCCGGGACTCGACTTAAACGATAAAATTCCACTACCAACGGAATGTATTGCGAAAATTGCAAGTTACTTGCCATTCGCAGATCGTGGTCGCCTGGAGATGGTCTCCAGACGATGGAGACAAGGAAGCCTTGCCTCTTATCACAAAATTCGGCATATTGATTTAAATAATTGGCGATGGCCGAATTCATGGGAAGGGAAATTGATTACAACAAATTCTTTTCATTGGTTGATGATGAGGGTGGGCGCTGGTTTGAAGAGTATAGTTATTAGTGAAGTACAGCTGGCTAAGAATTTAAAACCGCAAGTAATGGCTATTGCCATTAAGAACTGTCCTGGTTTGAAGACATTGGACATGACCGCTGTAACCATAAGACCATCGACGTTGAGGGAAATGGAACCTGGGGCACCACGACTGACCTGCCTTAGCCTAGGGAAATGCAACGGACCAGTGGATCCTGGGATGTTTAATGTGCTGGCATCTGCCAGACACTTGACATTGTTCCGCGCACTGGGCACCGATATCACCGGGAGATCTTTATTAACTATAAACAAGCATCTCAAACAGCTCACCCTCCATGATTGTATAAAATTAAAACCCGAGAACTTATCAAAAATGCTTCAGGAATTAAAGAGTCTGGACTATCTAGATATAAGTAGATATGATGACCTAACAGATCACAGTATATTACAAGCGTTAATTAACAACATAAATCTCCACGCCACTTTGACTGTAATCAAATTTCATTGTTGCTCCTTTAAAGAGTCTGGTCCTGAAGTGGAAATGGAGGAGGACAATGAAGCAGTCGAGAGGGGGAATTTTGTTGAACTGGATCTAGGGCCAGTAGAGATGGCTGTTTCCTTCCCCTCCAAGTACAGGAATGTGACCAACCTAAGCCTTTCGTTTTGCGGATGGGTAGCCTCAAGTCTTGTGATGGAAATTGGGTTGCATATGAAGGAAGTAACGTCCCTGGATCTTAGTGGATGCACCAACCTTAAGGGGGAATTCATCTTGGAACCACTCCGACAACTGCAGAAACTACGGATTCTGAGAATGAACAACATGCATCCCAGCGTCGGTGGGTGGTTCCTGCAGTTTCTCAAGGGCTTGGTGGAGGTCCACTGCAGAGAAAACCAAGGTATCACTGACGAGGACATCTGCGGTTTGCTACGACAGTGTCCAGAAATAGTCACAGTCGATGTGGAGAGCTGCCCAACCATCAGTAAAACCGTACTGAACTGTGCTTATGAAGTAGTGGCAAGCGATCACAGGACCGGGACAATATACCTATACATCGGAGGTACCCAAATTACGCGATTCACAAAGTACAAACGCAACAACTTCCTTCACGTTACCCATGACCTGATGTACGAACCCCTATTTAGATCCACCTAAATTGTAACGGGATTGCATTGTGACAACGTGCAAACGTTATGGGAATTCCCTAGTCCAATGCAACCTGAGCCCATACGTCCATATACATATACGTTTTAAGCGCCACTGTACCTTATACCTTCAGTATACATCGTCGGGGACGACGATGATTCCAAGGAGGGAGGGATGTTACGTTCGGAACGTAAAATTTTTCTTTTTGGTCAGGGTATGCATCAACAACGCCTAGCGTTATGGGAAATCCCTCGTTGGTCATACTCCTGCCTATTAATTAATAATATTTGATAGAACAAAAACCCCTTTCTTGGAGCGTCGTCGCCTCGACGTATTGCCGTCCCGCGATACAGATAAGAAGGTGCTGACGCAGCGGCGTTCTCACCAGAGAGTCGCGTTCGAAAAGACCCAGTGGTTCTCCTGTTGTGCCGAATCCGTTCTATGTAAGCAGCGGGGGTGCAGTTCAACAATGCCTAGCAGCATTGTGGGATAACCCTTGTTGAGAGCACCTCTGACCGTCGCGTTAGACATTGTAACATAATCAGTAACGGCTACAGCAGGAATGCGCAGACTGGATCATTTTTTAGAAGACTGACGGAATTGTATGCTCTACATCCGGTGCAGGGAACCGCGCCTTCCCACGGTTTTGTCGCACGATTCGGAGCATGTGTGAATTATTAATTAATTAGAAATTGTTGTTAAAATTAAATACCTAACACAATTTCTGATAGTCCAAGGGCTGTGGGATTTCCCTAGTCAGAAATTGTGTATATAAATTTATGACCATTCGGGGAACCCTTCAGCATGTGTGAAATTGTAATGTGCGATGTCATGTTTTCCTGTATGTACGAATGTTCCGTAAAGAATTGATCATGTATTTGAATCGGGAGTCTGATGGATGGACGTGGGCACACACACACAACCGCCTCGTTAAGTAGACGGGCCCACGGTAGCGCGGCCGAGCGATAAAACGCAGCGTAAGCATTTTCGGCACGGACCCACTCTGGTCGCTGCCGAGAGCTTGAAGCTGCGACACTCTGTGACGATAAATCGTGAGGTGCGTGTCGCTGGGTCCGCAAAAGTTTTAGAGCAAGAGTTCTCCGGTCTATAGTGAAACCGCGTGAAAGACTCGAATTTGCGAAACAATACATTTTACTAAAACCTTGCTTACAATATTAATTTATTAACTATAAACTAAAGGTATATCATCAGGACACAGGAAAAGATTCCAAACGAAAACACAAAAATTATATTTGTCAATTCAATATCGATTGTTTGGTGAGTTGCACCTTTTATCTCTTTCTGTAAACCTTATTACTTTGTAAATATTCATTCGTGTATAACGATAATTTCTGACAATCAATGCATTGTGGGATTCCCCTAATCAGGAGTTATCCCTGATTATTATTTTATAAATGACTCATTGAATATTTCCATAATATGTCATGTTCTTTTGTTTCTATTCACTTTTACAACATTAAACCATTATTGATCATAAAATTCTACTCATCAATTACCTGTCTGATTCCTTTGAAAAGACCCGTATGGGTCTAGAGCACAAACGATCCCAAAATCTACCCCTTATCCTTCTGATAAGGTATTTAGATAATTAAATAAAATAATTGACTGTTACGAGTGCGGCGAGCCTCCTTGCCATTACCTACATAACTACGACAAATTCTGATAATCAAATGATTGTGGGATATCCCTAATCAGAATTTGGCTGTCTAAAACGCGCCGCTCGAACACGAAAGGCCGCGGCACGTAACAAATAGAAACAGAAATTGAAAAATATAAATAAATGAAAAATAAATAAAGATTAAAATCTATATAAATCGCACACCGCGGGCGGCGGCAGCGCGAGCGGCGTTGGCGGTGGCGAGAGCGATGGTAGGGAGCATGTCCTGCAAATGCTCTATCTGGGGCGGCAGTGGCAGTGGTGGCAGGTTCTAAAACACGTAAACCTCAATATAATATTGATACGTGTAAACATTCCGTATAATGCATTATCGCAGCATCACTAACCGGCCAGACGTCAGTACTGATATCTTCGCTAGTATCGCTAGCGATGTCATCAGTATCAATATCACTGCCATCTTCGCCATTGCCAACGCCAACGCCGGCTGCATCCTGCGGACCCTGATGATGCGGCGTTTGCGGCTGCGATAGGTTCTAGAACACAGAAATCTCGATAAAACATTGGAACATTTAAACAACATAAACACCAAAACGCGTAAAAACATTGCAAAGTATCACTTACCGTCAGATCTACGCCGAACACCCGCCTTAGATCATCATCATCACCACCGTCGGGGCACACAGAAACCGCGATGCGTGGCAACACGCCTTCAAGATACATTTAAATTACTGTGGCTGCACCCTTTCATTTCAAGTCGTAGGTGCTCACCTGCGGAAGCTTATCTTAGCTGCGTGTTGCTTACGTTGCAAAGTAGCGTGCCTTTTTTTCTCCACATTCTTCTTCATTGACCACCCCCTTCGTCCTCCATGCATATATCATCTTCTTCGCTGATTATCCTCTCATTATTCACACGCACCTTCTTTCCCTTCTTCTTTGGACACATCATTCGACTAGACCACGCCACTTTGATCGGGTATCGAACGTGTATTGTACCACTTTGATCGTGCATCGAACGTGCTTGGAACGTGAATCGTACCACTCTGAACGTGAATCGTACCCCTCTGAACGTGAATCGTACCACTCTGAACGTGTATCAAACGGGTATCGTACGTGAATCGAACGTGAATCGTACCATTCTGAACGTGAATCGTACCACTTCGAACATGCATCGAACGTTAATCGTACCTCTTCGAACGTGTATGGTACCACTTCGAACGTGTATTGGACATGTAATGAACCACTTCGTACATGTATCGAACGTCAATCGTACCTCTTCGAACGTGTATGGTACCACTTCGAACGTGTATTGGACGTGTAATGAACCACTTCGAACGTGTATCGAACGGCTTTCAACGTGAATCGAACGGATATCGAACGGCTTTGAACGTGAATCGAACGGGTATTGAACGGCTTTGATCGGGTATCGTCTTAATCTAGCGTACATCACATGTAGGAAGTTGGGGAGGGTAAAAATAACATTTTCATATACATTAACAATTGATTATATTTAAAATATTGAATATTTAAAATATTCAACTGGTGGTCCAAACACCAGAGAAATGCATAAATAAAATATAATCAATTTTTAATGTATATGAAAATGTTTTTCTTCACCCTCCCCAACTTCCTACATGTGATGTACGCTAGATTAAGACGATACCCGATCAAAGCCGTTCAATACCCGTTCAAAGCCGTTCAATACCCGTTCGATTCACGTTCAAAGCCTTTCGATACACGTTCAAAGTGGTACGATTGACGTTCGATGCATGTTCGAAGTGGTACGATTCACGTTCAGAATAGTACGATTCACGTTCGATTCACGTACGATACCCGTTTGATACACGTTCAGAGTGGTACGATTCACGTTCAGAGGGGTACAATTCACGTTCAGAGTGGTACGATTCACGTTCAGAGTGGTACGATTCACGTTCCAAGCACGTTCGATGCACGATCAAAGTGGTACAATACACGTTCGATACCCGATCAAAGTGGCGTGGTCTAGTCGAATGATGTGTCCAAAGAAAAAGGGAAAGAAGGTGCGTGTGAATAATGAGAGGATAATCAGCGAAAAATATAATATGTGCATGGAGGACGAAGGGGGTGGTCAATGAAGAAGAATGTGGAGAAAAAAAGGCACGCTACTTTGCAACGTAAGCAACACTCAGCTAAGATAAGCTTCCGCATGCGAGCACCTACGATTTGAAATGAAAGGGTGCAGCCACAGTAATTTAAATGTATCTTGAACGCGTGTTGCCACGCATCGCGGTGGCTGCCCCGCCGGTGATGGTGATGATCTAAGGCGGGTGTTCGGCGTAGATCTGACGGTAAATGATACTTTGCAATGTTTTTACGCGTTTTGGTGTTTATGTTGTTTAAATGTTGCAATGTTTTATCGAGATTTCTGTGTTCTAGAACCTATCGCAGCCGCAAACGCCGCATCATCAGGATCCGCAGGATGCAGCCGGCGTTGGCGTTGGCAATGGCGACGATGGCAGTGATATTGATACTGATGACATCGCTAGCGATACTAGCGAAGATATCAGTACTGACATCTGGCCGGTTAGTGATGCTGCGATAATGCATTATACGGAATGTTTACACGTATCAATATTATATTGAGGTTTACGTGTTTTAGAACCTGCCACCACTGCCACCGCCGTCCCAGATAGAGCATTTGCAGGACATGCTCCCTACCATCGCTCTCGCCACCGCCAACGCCGCTCGCGCTGCCGCCGCCCGCGGTGTGCGATTTATATAGATTTTAATCTTTATTTATTTTTCATTTGTTTATATTTTTCAATTTCTGTATCTATTTTCTATTTTTTATTTTCTATTTATATTCGATTTTTATATTCTTTTAATTTTAAATAAAATTTCTTAAACATATATTATTTCTCCATTTTATTTATCCATCATCCTCCTCGCCACTTAATTCTAAGATTCAGCGTTTATTTCGTTCTTCGCGCCGTGAAAATGACATCATCACATGCAGGTGTCCCGGTGGTTACACGATACACCGCGACGTTAAATCGGATAGCTTAGAATACTGTTAGCTTTAGAATAAAATGTGTTTGTATCGCTATCTAGGGCCGGCTCTTTCCCTCTCTCGAATTTAGCTTTTAGAATATTGCTCTCTCTTTCCCTCCTCCGAAGACGCGGTGTGTAAAAAACGCCGATCTTTCCCGAGATCGTCCGAAACAATTTCCAATAAAAAATAAATTATTATTTTTCTGCGCTGGAAAAAATTCTGCTGATGGCACATATTGGTTTAGAAAAAATATTCTGGCCCGGTCTAAAAAAAGTTGGAGGTGGGCCAAGGTCATTCCCTCCCTCGGTTAGTTATAAAAAATTTTCGGGGATGGGCCAGGTATGGAGGGGTCTCCGTGGTTGGCTATCGAAAGAAGAAAGGATATGTAGGGTTTGTAAGAAAGAGGAAGAAACAGTGAAACACGTGATTGAAGCATGTGAAGTAAGTGGAGAGAGTGGCAGCAATTGGAAAGAGGTAATTAGAGGAGAAGGGACAAACTTGGTTATTCTATAGCAGATAATAGGGAGAAGGAAAAGATGGGAAGAACAGGAAAGTGATAAAAGAAAATTATGTAACATATAATAGATTAGGAAACACTTGTAAAATAGAAAAATTTGTTAAGACACAGCAGGATACATTAGAAGGGTAGGACTTACACTGACACAATCATGGGAATAAAATGGAAAGAGTATATGATCGTTAAATTGTAACACAAAAGTGGGCAATAAATTAAATTATTATTATTATTATTATTATATTTTTCTTTTTATAATGTATTTATATATTGAATTTTTATATTTCTATTTTTTATTTCATATTTTATATTCATTTATATATATATTTTTTATTTTCTTATTTAATTGTATTTTATTTTCTTTTATATTTTTATTGATTTTTATATTGTATTGTATTTTATTATCTATTTTAATTGTATTTTTATATTTTTATTTTCATTTATATTCATTTATATTTATTTTTTTATATTTTATTGTGTTTTATCTTATATTTTTATTGTATTTTTATATTTTTTCTTTTTTATATTCCTTTATATTCTATTTTATGTTTTTTCTTTTTTATATTATATTCTTTTATAATGAATTTTTTTCATTTTTTCTTTTTATATTATATTTATTTTTTTATTGTATTTTCTTTTATTTTATTATTATTGTAATATCCCACTATTTTTCGCGCGGTACTATTCTAAATACTTTCCCATATATCTCAAAATCACTCCACCAAAGTCCCTCAAACTCAACTATTACCCCTTTTCCCCAATCGCCAATCACCTTGACGATGTACCTTAGCGGTCCCCATCTCAAGATGGTCGGTGTTCAAGAAATTCTGCATTCTTGCGCCATCTTCTAGGCCCACCGGTAATTAGGCAATGGCAACGGCCCAGCTGACTCATGTGGAGCGTCGATCACTGCCCCTTCCATCAACTTGCGATCGATGGAAGGGGGACTCTCTTCCTTCCAGGAAATCGAGCGCGATTTGCTGAATCTTGGACCCTGTTCGCGACTTTGCTAAAGTAAACACGGTTTTAATTACACTACGCACTTTTCGCTCTCTCGCACCTTGCTTGCGCTTTATTCGAAATTGCTTCGAATCTTTACGCTTTGCGACTTTGCTTCGCCAGCCAATAATCGCTATGCTTGAGCTTAATACTAGTTTATAAGTGTTGTTTGTTTTGTGCAATAACTAGTCAACGTGTTGTGTAAAATAACTGTTAATTTAACTGTGTGACCTTTGTACAGAATATGACTTATAAGTGTATTTTAGTTCGTGAACGCTGTAAATATAATTGTCTTAGTGCTCCTTAATAAACTTTAGTTTCTTGCGCCGATCCTCTAATAAACTTTCTAACAGTCGGTACGAAACCTCCTTCGCCTATTCGCCCTATGAGGCACGAATCCTTCCCTAAAAATAAATCTAAACAAGTCCTTGGACCCAAAAACCTTCTTAAATCGAGACCACGTCTCACTCCCCTCTTTACGACTCACTGAGTCCAAGCCATTCTAACCCCTTTCCTATTAAAACACCAAAAATCCATTCGACGGGTTGAGTATCTCCTTTTACCGTTCATAAAACCCCAAAAGTCTAATTACGACGAATATTTGGCGTACGTGACATAAAAGTAGGTATATAGTGCCGATTCTGGCTCAAGTTGCGGCGAGGGGGTGAGGCGGGGCGGGGGGTACCGCGCTCTCTGGCGAGGGGGGCGGCGGGGAGGGACTACCGCGCTCTTCGGCGAGGGGGGGGGGGAGGGAGTACCGCGTTCGTTGGCGAGCGGGCTGACGTCACAGGGGAAGAGGGATTTCAAATTTTCCAAAATGGCGTTCGCCACCGCGCAATCTCCGTACGCGTGTGAGGATCGGTGCGCAGGCGCGAAAGATAAGACGCGAAAGGATTTAACGCGGATGCTGTAATTCAACACCGATAACTATTCGAGATTGATTATCCTAAATAGCGCAACCACCTCGTGAAAGAATGCAACGTCGCCCTCATATAAACATCCACCGACGAAACGTAATTCTCCGCGGTATCGCGATCAAATCGCGTCTTCGATGATGATTCCTGAGGAAAGGTAAGGAATCATGGATTATTATAAATCAATCATCACGATAGCCCATGCAATAAACATTGCACCGCGCCATGTCGTGTGTTTATATCTGAGCAGGATTGAACGCGTTTTGGCGCCTACGTGCACGCTCTTCGTCTATTCGAGATTAATCTGAATAGCGCAACCGTCTCGTAAAGAATGTAACGTCGCGCTTGTATAAACATCCGCCGACGAAAACATGCTCCAACGAAAACGTAGAGCGATAATTATTCGGATATCGTCTCGAATATTTTAAAGTTTAGGACCGCCGTCTTATCACCAACGCTGTAAATCGATACACGTGGTAACGCATTGGGCGCAGGCTACATCACGCGCGTGTATAGAGGAAAGGAGGAGGTGCAGCGTATGATGTAAACTTACGGTATCAAGCGATGTATTTTATGTGCGCTGCACGGTGAATGATATCCTTCAAAGTGATCTCGTTTACACTAACACCAACAACAACAATAAATTTTTTAAGAAACGTTTCTTATAGTAACATATAACCTGACTGATGCAGTAGCATGAGAGAACTGATTTTAACGTGACCGTTCCATGATCCATGAACATAGAATAATAATTATTCGACGTTGCAATCCCGTAAGCAACCATCGTAAACATACAGCGATAATTATTCGGGCTAGAGTTCCGAGTATTTTCACGATCGAGAACAGGGCGACGTCTCAAGTACCCTTCTCGAAGGTCTGCAAGTCAAGCGTCGTGGGAGCGTGTAAGGGTAAATAGAATTTGTACATAGATTTTCATGATTTTAGTAATTTATTTAACTTAGTTATCCCACTCCGCAACATCATCGTTGAATATAGCATCGTCAATGTCGTTCGTAAAGAATGCATTGTCGGTGATTTCATTAAATAAATCAGCATCGGTAAAAAAAATACATCAGCATGCGCAGGCGTACTCGTATTAAAATCAGACTCGTTAATCTGAACTGCATTATCGTGAACATCACTGAAAACGCGATTGATATTTGCCAAGATTATGCCTCTAAGAATTAATATATATGGATACGAATATGTATGAAGGGATAGTATAAATGATACGTTACAGGTATTGATGTGAAAGTCATACATTTACTATTATTAAAACATATATGCACGTACTACAGTGGTGCGTGGTTTACATGACGCAGCATGGATTACAATCCTAACGCTAACAATTCACAATCGATCAATGAATGCTGTTCGAAGTACTCGCTTTCGGAAATTAATTTTACATAATTCGTTGGTACGGAAGCGGTACGTAAAACTTCCACGAAGGTTGCATATTTACTGCTCACAGAGTACATGTTTTCAGTTAGCCAGGTGTACATATGTTCAATGCACTGGTTGTACGCGAATAGTTTACGCATCGTGACTTCGGTCATATATATGACAACGCGATTATCGGTAATTTTAATAAGTTGATTATCATGTATACGCGTGAAGTCTAGTCGTAAATTATCAATTACGATTTGAGTTTGAGGTGCTGTTGCGTTGCTGTGTAATCGTTGGAGGATGTCCGCCTCGTTTTGCAGCATGAGCTGCCACGTAGACATTGAAAAGCTCAACTCGTTGCCTTTGTTGTCGACTATGGCGATCTCAACGTGGCACGAATCCATGCCAATACGAATTCCAATAGTTAGACGTTTATAAGCTGTTGCGGTCAACGGGTTTATCACGCCCCAGGACCCGTACGATTGGAGGTTTTGGTGTTTTCAGTAAGAATCAAGTATATGAAATTAATACTTCGGTCGTTTGCGTTTACAGTGAATGAAGTAAGTGGAAAGTGTATAGTAACGAGTACGTACCTCATATTGGATTGTTGATGAATATGCTGTTGTTGACGTTTATTTGGATAACTCACATCCTTTTCGGCCGTACCGTTTAAGATGCGTTTTTGATAGTACATTTTAATATGCACTATATACGATTCTCAGCGGACGAAAAAAATTAACGTGAACGCTACTTAATACTCAAGCGCACGTAGTTTGATGACACCCACAAGACAGACCCACAAGAGTATATTATATCATGGTTGTGTTATGACACAAACATTAATATGAATAGCGCGCAATAAATTCAAATGGTGTGCGCGGCAGATTCAAATAGCGTACGCGCTATATTCAATATGCACACGTGTCGCAGAAGAGTCGAAGACTATAAATGAGATAAAGGCTCACTATAAGCTGAAATAATTAGTATCAAATCATCGAAGAAGAAGAATCTGTGATACGGACGCCCCCACACATCACACCCACTCCACGGCTACCCCTACTCTGCAACGTGCAGGGGTAGCCCTCCAGCCTAGAGAACCGAAATGCATATAAGGATGTCGACCGCCGCCGCACGGGCCAGTGTGATTTACAACTATTTTATACGCATTTTTATAAGCATTTTTTAAAAAAAATTTGTACGCGTTCGATTATATTCGATCACCTGTGAGGAGACGAGGCATGAATGCCGCTATGATGCAGCGATGCATCGTAAGTATAGTTGTGTAAATTGAATTGGTGCGCGTATTTCATTCGACGATATTATATTGAAGTTGGGCGTTTGTTACAGCAACGGCATGGGGAAATTGAATGTGCGTGGCAGGAGGAGCGTGATGAAATGCTCCGAAAAATCGTAAGTATGGTTTTTTTTCTGTTTATGTAAATTGAATTGGTGCGCGCATTCAATTAGGCGGTCTTCTGACGAAGTTATACATTTGTTATAGCATGAGCGTGATAATGTCATGCGGATGTGGCGCGCGGAACGGCGAGAGTTGGTTAGCCTTCTCGTAAGTGATGTTTCAGAACAATTATATTCGACGATATTATATTGAAGTTGTGCGTTTGTTACAGCAACGGCATGGGGAAATTGAATGTGCGTGGCAGGAGGAGCGTGATAAAGTGCTCCGAAATATCGTAAGTATGGTTTTTTCTGTTTATGTAAATTGAATTGATGTGCGCATTCAATTAGGCAGTCTTCTAACGAAGTTATACATTTGTTAAAGCATGCGCGTGATAATGTCATGCGGGCGGGGCGCGCGGAACGGCGGGAGTTGGTTAGCCTTCTCGTAAGTGATGTTTCAGAAAAATTATATTGGTTCGCGTACACCATTAAACAATGTTTTAGACGATTCATGTGTTTGTTACAGCACGAACGTGAAAACCAAATGGCCATTAATGGATTGGAGCGTCGAATATCTCGGGACGGTCGGGCGCCTCGTAAGTGATGTTTCGCAATAATTGTATTGATACGCATACATTAATCGACGTTGTTTTAATCGATTCGCACGTTTGTTTCAGCGTCGAGAAGACATCGAGGCGCACGCACGGGATGGGGACATCGACGTTATAATCCAGCTACTAGTAAGTGATGTTTCGTAAAATTATATTGGTGCGCGCACATCATTCGACGATGTTTTAATCGAGTCATGTGTTTTGTTTCAGCGGTGCGAATACCCGACGAGGCGTGATGGACGGATCTGCCGCGAGTTGAGGCAAAAGATTCAACAGGCTATGCGTACGTGGCGGGATGATACCCTCAACATCGACTTTCTATCATTCGAGGGAGACTTTTGGGAGTTGCCTCACCTATTTAAGGAGTGAGTATAACTGAATTTTAATTGTTTGGTGTACCGCGCGCTATTACCAACGTTTTATACAATAATAATTTGGTGTTTTTTTCTGTGTGTGTTACAGGACGTACCCCCCCCGGAATTTTTTCTAATGATGTCACCGTTAATTATTATAATTTAACAATAAATATTATTTATTTTAATTGGTATATCATTAAAGTAATTCTTGTAGATCGGAATAATTCATTTTATGCAATAGATAGAGGTTGAATAGTAAAATTAAGACTCGTTCTTTAGTATGATTTCGCCATCACTTCCTACTAACGTCGTCGCGTTTTGACGCTCAAACGGCACTTTCATTTTACAATATTACTTTTAAGCACTAGGTACATACGAGTACATATATTTTATAGCGGCATTCATGCCTCGTCTCCTCACAGGTGATCGAATATAATCGAACGCGTACAAATTTTTTTTAAAAAATGCTTATAAAAATGCGTATAAAATAGTTGTAAATCACACTGGCCCGTGCGGCGGCGGTCGACATCCTTATATGCATTTCGGTTCTCTAGGCTGGAGGGCTACCCCTGCACGTTGCAGAGTAGGGGTAGCCGTGGAGTGGGTGTGATGTGTGGGGGCGTCCGTATCACAGATTCTTCTTCTTCGATGATTTGATACTAATTATTTCAGCTTATAGTGAGCCTTTATCTCATTTATAGTCTTCGACTCTTCTGCGACACGTGTGCATATTGAATATAGCGCGTACGCTATTTGAATCTGCCGCGCACACCATTTGAATTTATTGCGCGCTATTCATATTAATGTTTGTGTCATAACACAACCATGATATAATATACTCTTGTGGGTCTGTCTTGTGGGTGTCATCAAACTACGTGCGCTTGAGTATTAAGTAGCGTTCACGTTAATTTTTTTCGTCCGCTGAGAATCGTATATAGTGCATATTAAAATGTACTATCAAAAACGCATCTTAAACGGTACGGCCGAAAAGGATGTGAGTTATCCAAATAAACGTAAACAACAGCATATTCATCAACAATCCAATATGAGGTACGTACTCGTTACTATACACTTTCCACTTACTTAATTCACTGTAAACGCAAACGACCGAAGTATTAATTTCATATACTTGATTCTTACTGAAAACACCAAAACCTCCAATCGTACGGGTCCTGGGGCGTGATAAACCCGTTGACCGCAACAGCTTATAAACGTCTAACTATTGGAATTCGTATTGGCATGGATTCGTGCCACGTTGAGATCGCCATAGTCGACAACAAAGGCAACGAGTTGAGCTTTTCAATGTCTACGTGGCAGCTCATGCTGCAAAACGAGGCGGACATCCTCCAACGATTACACAGCAACGCAACAGCACCTCAAACTCAAATCGTAATTGATAATTTACGACTAGACTTCACGCGTATACATGATAATCAACTTATTAAAATTACCGATAATCGCGTTGTCATATATATGACCGAAGTCACGATGCGTAAACTATTCGCGTACAACCAGTGCATTGAACATATGTACACCTGGCTAACTGAAAACATGTACTCTGTGAGCAGTAAATATGCAACCTTCGTGGAAGTTTTACGTACCGCTTCCGTACCAACGAATTATGTAAAATTAATTTCCGAAAGCGAGTACTTCGAACAGCATTCATTGATCGATTGTGAATTGTTAGCGTTAGGATTGTAATCCATGCTGCGTCATGTAAACCACGCACCACTGTAGTACGTGCATATATGTTTTAATAATAGTAAATGTATGACTTTCACATCAATACCTGTAACGTATCATTTATACTATCCCTTCATACATATTCGTATCCATATATATTAATTCTTAGAGGCATAATCTTGGCAAATATCAATCGCGTTTTCAGTGATGTTCACGATAATGCAGTTCAGATTAACGAGTCTGATTTTAATACGAGTACGCCTGCGCATGTTGATGTATTTTTTTTACCGATGCTGATTTATTTAATGAAATCACCGACAATGCATTCTTTACGAACGACATTGACGATGCTATATTCAACGATGATGTTGCGGAGTGGGATAACTAAGTTAAATAAATTACTAAAATCATGAAAATCTATGTACAAATTCTATTCACCCTTACACGCTCCCACGACGCTTGACTTGCAGACCTTCGAGAAGGGTACTTGAGACGTCGCCCTGTTCTCGATCGTGAAAATACTCGGAACTCTAGCCCGAATAATTATCGCTGTATGTTTACGATGGTTGCTTACGGGATTGCAACGTCGAATAATTATTATTCTATGTTCATGGATCATGGAACGGTCACGTTAAAATCAGTTCTCTCATGCTACTGCATCAGTCAGGTTATATGTTACTGTTTGAGATTCCGTTAGTTCACTATTCCGCCGCACCCAAGCTCACCGCAGCACCTACTGGGCAGCGGAATACGCCGCTGATCGATGATCGATCCGGCGATTGATTCTCCGGGTAGCTGTTCAGCCAATCACCGCTCACCACGTGAAACGAGCGGCCCAATCATAATGCATACCTTCTTGATCGATTCTCGAGGATTGTTCGAGAAGACGCTCAATCGTTTTCGGCGTTCCCTTTTGTTCACTTTTTTCATACCGCTTGTCGTGATAGACGTGTACCTATTCGTTTCATTTCGCAACGTGTGAATTATTTTCTCATCCCTTTCAGTGCTCACGAACAACTTTGTGCGCATTTTACTTTGCTCAGTGTAATTCTTATTGTTCACGAGTGAGTTAATTCATTCCTCTGCTCTTCTCTTCTCGTGCACAACACGTGTGCTCATCGCGTTTCGTGACCGCGTGTTTGTGCTATCTCTGCTCAGCAGCAGAAACCATTGTGCTCGTTCAAGCTCATCGTGAGCTCTTTAAATAAAGTGACTCGGTCCATTTTGACTCAAAACTCAGTGCACCGCGTGTTACTTTCCCACCGTCGATCCCTAACCTCACTTTCCAGCGTGCTCAACCACTTAATTCGCAAACAGTTACTATAAGAAACGTTTTTTAAAAAATTTATTGTTGTTGGTGTTAGTGTAAACGAGATCACTTTGAAGGATATCATTCACCGTGCAGCGCACATAAAATACATCGCTTGATACCGTAAGTTTACATCATACGCTGCACCTCTTCCTTTCCTCTATACACGCGCGTGATGTAGCCTGCGCCCAATGCGTTACCACGTGTATCGATTTACAGCGTTGGTGATAAGACGGCGGTCCTAAACTTTAAAATATTCGAGACGATATCCGAATAATTATCGCTCTACGTTTTCGTTGGAGCATGTTTACTTCGGCGGATGTTTATACAAGCGCGACGTTACATTCTTTACGAGACGGTTGCGCTATTCAGATTAATCTCGAATAGACGAAGAGCGTGCACGTAGGCGCCAAAACGCGTTCAATCCTGCTCAGATATAAACACACGACATGGCGCGGTGCATTGTTTATTGCATGGGCTATCGTGATGAGTGATTTATAATAATCCATGATTCCTTACCTTTCCTCAGGAATCATCATCGAAGACGCGATTTGATCGCGATACCGCGGAGAATTACGTTTCGTCGGTGGATGTTTATATGAGGGCGACGTTGCATTCTTTCACGAGGTGGTTGCGCTATTTAGGATAATCAATCTCGAATAGTTATCGGTGTTGAATTACAGCATCCGCGTTAAATCCTTTCGCGTCTTATCTTTTGCGCCTGCGCACCGATCCTCGCACGCGTACGGAGATTGCGCGGCGGTGAACGCCACTTTGGAAAATTTGAAATCTCCCTTCCCCTGTGACGTCAGCCCGCTCGCCAACGAACGCGGTACTCCCTCCCCGCCCCCCCCCCCACGCCGAAGAGCGCGGTACCCCCTCCCCGCCGCCCCGCCTCACCCCCTCGCCCCAACTTGAGCCAGAATCGGCACTATATACCTACTCATAAATATGTCTAATAATAGACGTACCGTTTGTAAAAACGCCGGAAGTCCTATTGCGTCTTATTTGTTAAATATGTCAAGGTTCCTACCGCGCGTACCCCCGCAACATTCCTGTAAGGAGACATAAATATGAGGTCCCGAGAGGCCGGATATTCATTATCATTCAATTTCTGTGTTACTAAACATATTATTATTCAAAGATTCGTCTTGTTCAGTGATACTAAACATTCATTATTCGAGTTCAGTGTGATACAAAACATTATTATTATTCATTATCTTTCAAAGATTCGTGTTACTAAACATATTATAAATTCAGTGACCAACAATCACCGTTCATCAATCATTGTAAGATATTACAATTACCATTTATAATATTGTATATCACCACCATCATTTATATTTTGTATTACCGCTTCTATTGCTTTCTATATTATTGTGTCTTATTAACGCTTATTGCGTATGTCATTCTTGTATTATTATTCGTATTATTTTCATTATCTTTATATTATTTACTCTTATTGTCGTTCATATCATCTTGCATATTAACGCTTATTGCGATTATTTACTTTGCTTTCCATATTAACCCGCCGGCGGGCGCGCCTAAAAGTTTTACACGAGCAGGCGCGTCGTGTACTCCGTACACGGAGGTCTGTTTTGGCTGAAAAACCGTTTTACCATGATGTATTGTACCCAGCATCCCTATGTATTCTTGCATAATGCTACGTACTTATCGGGTTCAAATCCAGTTTGGAAGTGTCTCTGATTGAATGAAAACGAAAGTATGCCGCGTATCCAGCCGGCGAGCGCGCCCGGGTACTCACAAGTTTCCCAGGTGAACGCCTCCAATTGCTTTGGATTTTGGATATGTTTTAGAGGACAGAAAAATAAGATATACGTGTTCTTTTATTTTGACGCGTTTGCATGTTTAGGGGGTGAAACCACCCCTCAATGGTTTTCCGGTATTCGTCTCCGATTGTTCTGGTTTTTGGATATGTTTTAGAGGACAGAAGAATAAGATATACGTGTTTTTTTATTTTCACCCGTTTGCATGTTTAGGGGGTGAAACCACCCCTCCATTTTCATAAGAATATAAAAAACCAGAACAATCGGAGACGGACACCTGAATACCATTGAGGTTTCACTCCCTAAACATGCAAACGCGTCAAAATAAAAAAACACGTGTATCTTATTTTTCGGTCCTCTAAAACATATCCAAAAACCAGAACAATCGGAGACGAATACCTGAAAACCATTGAGGGGTGGTTTCACCCCCTAAACATGCAAACGCGTCAAAATAAAAAAACACGTATATCTTATTTTTCTGTCCTCTAAAACATATCCAAAATCCAAAGCAATTGATGGCGTACACCTGGGAAACTTGTGAGTACACGGGCGCGCTCCCTGGCAGGATACGCGGCATACTTTCGTTTTCATTCAATCAGAGACACTTCTAAACTGAATTTGAACCCGATAAGTACGTAGCATTATGCACGAATGTCCGCTGGAAGAATACATAGGGGTGCTGGGTACAATATATCACGGTAAAACGGTTTTTTCAGCCAAAAACTGACCTCCGTGTACTGAGTACACACGCGCGCCTGCCGGCGGGTTAACGCTTATTGCGAACATTTATTTTGCTTTCTATATCAACGCTTATTGCGATCATTTATTGTTTGTATAACTATTCATATTATTACTTTCTATATCAACGCTTATTGGTTATGTCAAAATACTTAATCATCACATATTATGTTTCATGTTCATGTTCATATATTGTGCTTAATTACCATTAAACAGTAATAACGTACTCGTGCTTAAATTAAATAAACCTCTTTATTTTTAAATCACGCTTCAAATTATTGTGTGCATCCTTTGGTTACAAAGATTCCAAACCAAGACAGGCTGCTGCATCAGCTGATTTCTGTTATGAACGCGAGAACGCTTACACTGTTTACAAACATACTTTTGCATGAGCCGTGCAATTCACGAAATATTACGTGTGCTTTTCTTTACATAAATGCAACGGTAAATCCTCCTACCAAAATCAAAACAAACATAAGGTTCTCTAACGGGTGTTCCCCGGGTGTGTGTTCACTATTTAAACCTTCCCTGGTCGATTAGAGTGTTGGATTTGAGATTCGCGCCTGATCTCCCTTTAGCTTCAGCGTGCTGGATGCAAGATTCGCGCCTGATCTCCTTTAAAATTCTCAGCGTGCTGGATGCAAGATTCGCCCCTGAACTCCTTTAAAATCCTCAGCGTGCTGGATGCAAGATTCGCGCCTGATCTCCTTTAAAATCCTCAGCGTGCTGGATGCAAGATTCGCGCCTGAACTCCTTTAAAATCCTCAGCGTGCTGGATGCAAGATTCGCGCCTGAACTCCTTTAAAATCCTCAGCGTGCTGGATGCAAGATTCGCGCCTGATCTCCCTTCAAAATCCTCAGTGTGCTGGATGTAAGATTCGCGCCTAACTTTCCTTCCCCCCAATAGTCATCGTTCCAAATACCTCACCCGGGACGTGACATTATATTCTTTTTATTATATTTCTTCTTTAATTGTATTTACTTTTATTTTATTATTATATTCTTTTTTTTATATTTCTTATTTAATTGTATTTTCTTTTATTTTATTACTTTATTTTATTTTCTTTTATATTTATATTGTTTTTTATATTGTATTGTATTTTATTTTCTTATTTAATTGCATTTTCTTTTATTTTATTACTTTATTTTCTTTTCTTTTATATTTATATTGTTTTTTATATTGTATTGTATTTTATTTTCTTATTTAATTGCATTTTCTTTTATTTTATTTTATTATTTTATTCTCTTTTATATTTATATTGTTTTTTTATATTGTATTGTACTGTATTTTATTTTCGTATTTAATTGTATTTTCTTTTATTTTATTATTTTATTCTCTTTTATATTTATATTGTTTTTTCATATTGTATTGTACTGTATTTTATTTTCATATTTAATTGTATTTTCTTTTATTTTATTATTATTTTATTTTCTTTTCTTTCATATTTATATTGTGTTTTTACATTGTGTTGTATTTAGAAATTGGAAAGAGGTAATTAGAGGAGAAGGGAAAAAACTTGGCTATTCTATGGGAGATAATAGGGAGAAGGAAAAGATGGGAAGAACAGGAAAGTGATAAAAGAATATTATGCAACATAAAATAGATTAGGAAACACTTGTAAAATAGAACAAAATTGTTATGACACAGCCGGATACATTAGAAGGGTAGGAGTTACTCTGACACAATCACGGGAATGAAATGGAAAGAGTGTATGATCGTCAAATTGTAACACAAAAGTGGACAATAAATTAAATTATTATATTGTTTGGGATTGGCCCAAACGGCCTCAGGCCAAGCCGGCGCTGACTCGCTGCCGATGTCGCGCGCGGTTTAAAACAGACTAACGCGACCAGATCGCGGTATACACGATCGCGGTGATGAGATCGGTCGGGCCATCTGTTGACGCGCACCTCAGCTAATTAGGCAACTCTCTCGCTTCAGCGCGTAAACAGCTTTGTTCTACCGTTACGGTTCTCGTCCTGCTCAGGACGATCAGCTGTTAGGTGGGGTGCTGACGTCACAGAATTCGGCGAAACGGTCCGATCCATCACCGCGATCGCTCTCTCTTCTACGAATCGTCCTCTCGATAAGTAACAGTCTTTGCTTACGTACTTGCGTGCTTCCTGGAACGTTCCAGTAACTCTACATTCGAACGACTCAGTTCGCGCTCAATTTTCCGCGTGCTTTCGTGGCTTAGTTAATTAAGTTCCGTGCTGTACTGTGTTAATTTAAGTGTCTAAGCTAGTACTTTATTGTTCAGTGTCCTGTAAATATAAAGTGTCTGTGACCTTAGTTTAAACTTAACGACTATTCTTAACGACTATCTTATACTAAATTAAGACTAATTCTAGAACTAATTCGCGATCGCGAGAAGCTTCCGTGATCGTGCAAGTACACTCTCGTACATATATCTTCTATTCTTATATTGTATTTTTAAATTTTTATTTGTTTACTGAATTTTTATATTCTATTTTTATATTCTATTTATATTCTATTTTTATATATTTTCTTTTTTATATTATATTCTTTTATAATGAATTTTTATATTTTTTTATTTTATATTCTTTTTTATTTATCTTTTTATATTATATTTATTATTTTATTGTATTTTCTTTTATTTTATTATTTTCTTTTTTATTATATTTCTTATTTAATTGTACTTTCTTTTCTTTTATTGTTTTATTTTAGTTTCTTTTATATTTATATTGTTTTTTATATTGTATTGTATTTTATTTTCTATTTTAATTGTATTTTTATATATTTATTGGAGGAGAAATGCGGATAAAAAATTAAAGCAGATAAGTAAAAGACATCCAAGAACAAGAAAGACAGATGAAAGTAAAAGAGTCAAAGTTCCTAAGAGAATTAAAAGAGGTGACAAGGAAACCAGGAGATAAGCCAAAATGCTTATGGGGGAAAAATGATAAAAGGAGAGGAGAATTGGAAAGGATTGGAAGATTCATACAGGGTAGTGAAACAAGGGCATGCAAATATTGGCTAATGAAAGAAGAAAGGGTATGTAAGAAAGAGGAAGAAACAGTGAAACACGCGATTGAAACATATGAAGTAAGTGGGGAGAATTGCGGGAATTGGGCAGAGGTAATTAGAGGAGAAGGGGAAAACTTGGCTATTCTATGGGAGATAATAGGGAGAAGGAAAAGATGGGAAGAACAGGAAAGTGATAAAAGAAAATTATGTAACTGTCACGTCCTGCGACGTGGAGTCAACTATTATTTAACCCTTTAAATCATTCAAACTTACTATTTCGTACTTTGGTATATTATAACCACCTTAAATAAGTTATCAATACAATACATAGCCGAAAAGGTATTATAATCACAACTCGCGATAAGAAAACCAAGTCAAGAATCATCAAACGGCAACAGTGAGCAGGAGAACCAGCACGAAGGAGGTAGCCACTCACCAACTAACTGCACACCAGCTAGTCAACCGCGCGCACACCAAGGGGAGCAGTAGACGCCAGCTGATGGGTCAGAGGCCCCTTCCGCCAGCGGAGTCGACACCTTCACGAAACTGCGCTCCTGATCATCGCCACAAATTTTGCCCTCCCTTTATATCCAGTAAATCGAGCTCCAATACGGAACCGATGTACATTAACTTCAATCCCTAGTATGTGGGCTGTATGAAACCAATCGTACAGAGCACATCGAAAACCCAATGACGTAAACATCTAAAAAATGAATTAAACTAAGAATTTAACTATCGACGCTGCTGAGAGTTTCGTATAACGGCAGAAATACGTCTTAAGTAAGTCAGAAGACACCGAAATAGGCGCGCAATAGCTCAAATTCTGCAGTAAACAAAACTCTCGGATAGCCCCCACCCCTCCCCCTCCCATCAAACTCAAATTTGAGTTTCAAGGTCGGCGGAAAATTCCCCGCGGGCAGCGCGCGAGCGGCGAGCGGCGCGTGGTCGGGCGGATGACGTCATCGAGATCGGGCAGCGGCGGATGATGTCATCGAGATGGCGGAGTGGTGGGGGTTATAGCGCGAGACCAGATATCGAATCAATCGATACCGAACCGATACCGAATCCGCATCGAGGAGGAACCGCGGGTGAATTGCTGCTACTATCGGGCGTGGTATCGCCACAGTCGGTAAGGAAGGAAATATTAATTTAAGATATTAATATAAATGAAAAAACAGAATCTCGGACGACGGGGCTCGAACCCAAGACCTCCGCGGTACGAGTCAGCCGCCTAACCAACTCCCCCAACGCCGACGCTCTAACATTAGTCTTTAATAAATGGTACATATACAGAGCGTCACCAAGCATAATACATTATTTTTTCATCGGACGATGTCGGGCAATGTCGGGAAAGATCGGCGTTTTTACACACCGCGTCTTCGGGTGGATGGGAAAGAGAGAGAGAGAGAGCATGCATTCTAAAGCTTAAATTCGAGGGAGGGAAGAAGACAACAATACACAGTGGTACAGTCGCATGCATTCTATAGATAACACTATTTCAAGCGTCGCCGCGTATCGCGCGATCTCGCGTAATTCGACTCCTCTGGAGCAACCATCATGTAGCGGTGTGAAGAAGGCGTGAATCTTAAAATTATGTGGCGAGGAGGAAGACGGGTAAATAAAATGGGGACAGAATATGTGTTTAAGGTATATATATTGTTACAAAAAATATACAAAACGAATATAAAAATAGAAAAATAGAAATATAAAAATAGAAAAATAGAATTAAAATATAAAATAAAATACAATACAATATAAATGAATATAAATATAAATATAAATATAAAATAGAAATATGAAAAATAGAATATAAATATATAATATAGAATATATATATATATATAATATAGAAATATAAAAATAGAAATATAAGAATAGAAATATAAAAATAGAATACAAAAGTAGAATATAATAATAATACAATATATATATATATAAATAGAAAATATAAAAAGAAAAAAATATATAAAAGAAACGAAAAACTATGAGGGTGGTGGTGAGGGGGAGGTGGGGAGGGGGTGATGGGGCGACGGAGGTGATAGGGGCGACGGAGGTGATGGTGGCGATGGGGGTGATGGCGGTAACGGCGGCCGCGGCACCCAATATGGTGCCTACCTGATCAGGTCGGGGGGAGGGACGCGCTGCCGCGACCACGCCGCTATGGGGCCGCTTACCGGCCCCGACCGCTGCATCTGGGCCCCGATGGGCGCAACCTGGTGCGCCCACGTCTCCAATTCCGCCAACCAATCCTGCATGACATGCAGCGGTATGTCCTAGAACATAGACACAAACATCGATATAATATGGATGCATCAAACATAATAAATATCAAACGCATACACCAATACAAAGTATTACATACATGCGGCGGCGACGGTGGTGAAGGCGCCGGCGGGGACTGCGGTGGCGGAGACGGCGACGGCTGCGGTGATCCCCAATCCGACGACCAGGTGGGCGACGGCGGTGGCGATTGCTAGAAAAAATAGAAATCTAGGATATAATAATGGCATTTTAACCCTCGGAAGACGAACCCCCGATTTAAGAGCACTTGGATTCAACGGTAAACGCGATAAATGTTAAAAATATTACCTCGGGGTCGCACTCCGGGGCGATTCGCGATATTCCCATTGTTGCACAGAAAAGATTTTTTAGAACTGTCAAAACGACTGATGCCTGTCACAGTTTGATGAGCAATTGGTCTCGCTGCATCTCCTGACTCTCGCATATCAAAAACCCCTCCCATCTTGAAATCGAGAAGTGCGTAGCTTTGCAAAGTAGGATGCCTTTGTTCTTCACCATCTCCATCACAAGCCACCTGCATTTTCGCTGACCATCCTCCTCCATGTACTTATCTTCTTCTTCGCTGACCGTCCTCTCCTTATTCACACGCATCTTCTTTCCCTTCTTCTCTGACACATCATTCGACTAGACCATATCACTTGAATGTATCCAACGTCTATCATACCACCTTGATCGGGTATTGAACGGATATTGAACGGATATTGAACGGCTTTGATCGTGCATCGAACGGGTATTGAACGGCTTTGATCGGGTATTGAACGTCTATCATACCACTTTGATCGTGCATCGAACGGCTTTGATTGAGTATTGAACGGCTTTGACCGGGTATTGAACGGCTTTGATCGGGTATCGAACGTCTAACGTACCCCTCTGAACGCGAATCGAACGTGAATCGTACCACTCTGAACGTGAATCGAACGTGAATCGAACGTGTATTGAACGACTTTGATCGAGTATTGAACGGTTTTGAACGTATATCGAACGGCTTTGATAAAGTTTTGAACGTGAATCGAACGTGTATCGAACGACTTCTGCATAACTATCGTCTTAATCTTAATCTAGCGTACATCACATGTAGGAGGTTGGGGAGGGTGAAGAAAAAACATTTTCATATACATTAAAAATTGATTATATTTTATTTATGCATTTCTCTGGTGTTTGGACCACCAGTTGAATAGTTTAAATACATTTTGCATGGCACAGTGTTTCGCGTGTCTGCCACATCGCAGAGTATTAACTACATTTAGCTTATTTAGAGATTTGATATCCTCGTAGTCAATGTCCAGAGTCTCGATGACCGCGTCTGCTCTCGTATTTTCATCGAGGAAATCTGCAAGCCAGTCGCGTTTCTGCAGCCCTTTAACGTATACAATATGGGATGCGTCATCCTCTTCATTATCGATCGCATCGGCAACAGCTTTCGTAATTAGCTGTTTAGCCATACTGTATGGAACGTCTCCATCATCCCAACGTAGTCCATGATGTTTTGTTACCAGTCATCGGATGCTTGATTTGTCGGATTTCGAAAGAAGAAATTGCGGCATAGGACTCCCAAACATATAGTGCGAGAGAATTGTTCCCATTCGTAGGACAGCCACTTCCTTCACGATAAATCTTCCATCAACGATGAATCCTTGCATGTCAACGAACGTTGGTACAACCATTATCGGTACAATTTGGAGGTCCACTCGCTTCCAAGACAGACGAGAGAATGCAGTCTTTCTCGTAAAGCATCTCGATTTTCACGATGAAATTTTGTATGAATTTAGTACAGGAGAAGTAGCGTGGTAATTTAATTTATTTTGCGCACCATGTTTGTCAGCGGATTGTATTCAACCACCCGATCGTGCAGAATCAGACAGTAGGCCGTAGTATTTGCAGGCACATTCTCTTTACACTCGAATTCTATGCGCACGTCCACGGTGCCATTCTTGATCGACTCATTTTGTCGCGAACAATCAATCACCACGAGGGGGCCAAATTGTAAAAATTCAGCCACGGTGAATAATGCCTCGTTGCAACTATACCCATAATATGATTTACGGAATTGCGTATACATGTGATACAAGATGGCGTGCTTATTCTTGTCAAAGTCCAAGTTCAGGTCATCATATGGGTAAAATTCCGAGTTGAGAAAAAGTTTTACATTGGCCAATTTGCAGTTGTTGAACATAGTAACGTCTTCGCTCATCACATTCCTTCGACCAGTCTGTAGAGCAAGGATCACGCATCGCGGCTTCTCCAGCTGTGCAGATGCCTTCACGGCCCACGAATGCTTGGTCGTGCTCTGTAAGAGAGGATACTCGTACAGATCCCACGATTGAAAACAAATGCTCAGGTTTTGTCCACGTTCCAAAGTATGAAGCAACGATAGCTTATTAACGTCATTTAACGTCACATGGGGCATCCGCCATTGTAGTTTAACCAATTCAATTTCTGGTTCCAACATCGGCGATCCTATCGGAGCATTGTTGTCGTTGCGCGATCGTATTAAAATCAATTCGTGACGCGCATTAATAATCATGCGTTTGTAGTCCTCACAAAATCCCAGCAAATATTTGAGTGGGATGCAAAAATTGAAATGACTTTTCACTATTGGCCCATCGCGCCGTTTCAAGCCCCATCCGACATTCTCCATATTTTTGTCTTCGCCAGATGTCAGCGATACATAGTTTTTAAGCGTGCTAGTTATTCCAACGTTTCTGTTGCGATCAATCTCCACGCCATTCAGCTGGTATCGAATCTCATCGAATAAGAACGCCATGCAATTATTTCCCAACGTCACCGTTAATGCATCTTTTGGCTTATTTATCTTCAATTTCCCCTCCACATTGGGGAAATTTTCACACGGCAATGTGTATAAATCCTGCTGTTGTATCGGTATTCTTATCTCATCGCTGTATCCAAACGTCGTGTTGACGTATGGGTTGTATGTGTGAGTCTGAAGCTTGACGATGCGGTCATCAAACGTCGGCTTCCCTCCAATACTTAGAATGTCAACCATTTTTCAACCTAAATGCGCACAATGAATCCCAATGATGTCAAAAATGCAATGTTCGCAGCACTGAGCCGCTTCTTTTTAGCGTGATCGGAGCTGTTGCAGTTGTTGTTGTTGTAAACAATTTCACTTGGAAGAAACGGGTTTCTAGAGTCGTTCAATACAAGCATCTCTTTCGTTCGCACCACATGTATTATCGTCGTCGCCGTCGTACATGCAATCTGATGGTAATCTCTTCACCTCGAAAATCAAGCAACCGTCCGTTTTGATCCACAACGCGTATCGTTAGATCCGTAATGATCCGTGCGGTGATTGGAAGGTAAATGATCTGCGCGGGCGTTTCCGATATCTTATATCCTGGTGGAACTCTCGGAGAAAATTCGTGTATCGTATGTACACGCCTCCCATTGTTGTACGCGCCAGCGGTCACGCTACATTCTATACGGACAATGTTCACGTTCATGATATTAATTGGATCGTCCGATTCGTGCCACCGTCCTGGTTCTAATACCCGATTCGTCGAGAATCCCAGTAGCGATCCAATGTTATTGGGCTTTGTAAAGTCCACAGCAAACCGACAGTACAGCTCGCTTTTCATGGTATTGTTGTTGGGACGCAACACTATTGGATACGCATCGTTGTCACCGCCATCGGTACCGTCGAGATTTTGAGGATACCGTTCGAGTAATCGCTGCTTCAAATACTTGGCAATGGCGTCTAGTTCGTAGGAGCCGTGGGGAATCGTAAAGTATTCATAAGAGGCGTCGACGCTATTGTTGATATCATAGTTTACGGTGAAGTAGAATTTATCGTTGCTCGAGTCGATGTTCGGTATTGTGTGATAAGTTTCAAAGGTTGTTAGACCAAGCTCGTAATCATCGTCGCTCAAATCTATGGGTGGAAAGTAGCTCACCGCGAGGGTGCTACTCTTGCCGGTTAGAGTGAATGTTAACGACATATTCCGAACTGTACGGCTCGATTAGTACTGAATCAGATTGGTGGGAAGTCAATCCTTAAATTTGGTACCGATCGTTTGTAGAAAGCGTAGACATAGTTGTCCGCAATTGCTCTGATCGTACTTCTGATAAGACGTTCGATTGTATTAAATTTTCACAGCATCCTTATCCAGATATTTTACCAATTCCTTGGGCGGTCGAAGATTTCCAAAGCTGTCGAAATATATAGCTCGACACCCTCTCTTCGCATATGCCACCCAATGAGTCCCCGACCCCTCGACATTGTCCAAATTTACAATACCGCTCTCGTTTCGACGTATTCCTCCGACTGGTAACGCGTTTCGCATAAAAACACCTCTAAAGAATGGAATACGCATACGTTTTGCCAACTCCTCCAATTGTGCATCGGTAGTTACTCCCGCGGGCATTTTTATTTTCTTTTCGGAGTTTTTTTTTCGTTCCGATATTCCCTGTCCACGCTTGCATGGTGCGAGATAAAGTCCACGACCTTCCATGGAGCGATTATGACGTTGCATTTCCTGCAGCTGATGTTGCGCCGCCTTATTATCGTTTACCGCCTTGGCGATCCCCGCCGCTCCACCAGCCAATGATCCGAAAACACCTAACAGCGGGAGAAGTGGTAATATACCACCCCGTTTTGCCACCGGAAGAATCTGCTTTTTCGATGCTCTTTTTGGAGTCCCTTTGCGCAATTTTGTTTTTATCCCCATTCCGATTTTCGTCTTGGCCTTCATAGCCGCCCAAACAGCTGTAGCAGCACCTCTTTCACTCAGAGTCGAGTCTCGCACAACGATGCGTTTTCGCGCTTTGTCAGCGAGAACGTTATCTGCCGTGTTACGTTCCGAACGTAAAACTTTTTCTTTTTGGTCAGGAACAAAAACCCTTTCTTGGAGAGTCGTCGTCTCGACGTATTACCGTCCCGCGATACAGATAAGGCGGTGCTGACGCAGCGGCGTTCTCACCAGAGAGTGTCAAATGCGTTCTACACAATCAGTAACGGCTACAGCGGGAATGCGCAGACTGGATTACTTTCTTAGAAGACTGACGGAATTGTATACTCTACATCCGGTGCAGGGAACCGCGCCTTCCCACGGTTTTGTCGCATGTGTGGATTATTAATTAATTCGGGATTATTTTATTAAAATTAAATACCTAACTTAATATAATATTGAGGAATTATGAATTTATGAATATTGAGGGATGGCCGTCAGCTGTGTGAAATTGTATGATTGTCAAGATATGGAATGTCATGTCTCCTGTGCGCACGAATGTTCCGTAAAAATTGATCAAGAATCAGTTATCTGATGGATAGACGTGAGCACACACATGCACCGCCTCATTAAGTAGACGGGCCCACGGTAGCGCGCCCGAGCGATAAAATGCAGCGTAAGCATTTTCGGAGCGGACCCACTCTGGTCGCTGCCGAGAGCATGAAGCTGCGACACTCTGTGACGGTAAATCGTGAGGTGCGTGTCGCTGGGTCCGCAAGTGTTTTAGAGATAGAGTTCTCCGGTCTACTGTGTAACCGCGTGAAAGACTCAATTTTGCGAAACAATTCATTCCGTTAACTTTGAACCATCAATTATAATAATTCTTTTAAATAATTTATTTTAACTTCTAATTATACTTGCTCAGTTAAAACCACAAGTTCAATTCGCGTGTATTTTGTCTATAATCAAGAGTGTGTGTGTTCGCGTCTTATTCCTCTTTCTGATTCAGGTATACCAGGGCTCAGAATTACTCAAGCACCAAAAAGGAATTCAAATTATATTCCCATTTGTACTATTGTGACTGTGTGGTGAGTTGCACCTATTATCTCTTTCATACACTGTATTAAAATTGATTCGTACTTAACACAATTTCTGAAAATCAAATGATTGTGGGATTCCCCTAATTAGGAATTGTGCCCGATTGCGTTAATGTCTTTGTTTATAAAAATTATTGATTGATCTTCTATATACACTTTATTCTGTTGTAATCTTTTGCTTTCATTAAGTATTTCAATATTAAAGCTTTATTATTCTTTAAATTATATTCATTAATTACCTGTCTGATTCCTTTGAAAAGACCCGTATGGGCCTAGAGCACCGACGATCCCAAAAATCTACCCCTTATCCTTCTGATAAGGTATTTAGATAATTAAATAAAATAATTGACTCTTACGGGTGCGGCGAGCCTCCTTGCCATTCTAAACATAATTACAACAAATTCTGATAATCAAATGATTGTGGGATACCCCTAATCAGAATTTGGCTGTCTAAAACGCGCCGCTCGATCACCAAAGGCCGCGGCACGTAACAGCCGCGTGTCATTCACCGAGATCGTTGCTACGCGAATACGCAATATCGTGTTCGCGACACGCTGCGTCCATCGGATTGATACCTTGATCTCCTCTAGCCAATCGTTTTGCCAGATGAGTTCCCGGGCCGCAAAACTGGTATCCCGGAATATGTAATTCGATAGGTAGCGCGTTTATCGCTCGATTTAACAAACCACAACCTTTCTTTACTCTCGTCGGCGACATTCGCTACAGTTTTTAATCAATGGTGCTGGACCGTCGATATGCGTTCGCTGCCAAGGACGATTATAATGCTCCAGACACCGACGATACTGCCGAACCTCAGAATCGGCTTTTATATGCTCGGGGAGTCTGTCCCACAACTGATCAATGTGTCTCCCAATCTCTCAGAGTAGAATAATCTTTGGTATATATTTCAACTGCTCAGAGGTTAGGTCTCGAATATCGCAATTATCCGACAGGATAAGAAGCATTTTGAATACTGAGCTGTTTTGTGTCGGCGTGGACTTATAAATAGGGCGCGCCACCGCTTCGACGTATCAAAATCATTTTTCACAGTTTGCGGGGAGGATGCGATTCGTGCGACAACCTGTAACGATATGTGTGACAAATTTTGACGATAAATCACGAGTGATGTCTTCGAAAACCAGACGCAGACATGGTAGCATGCTACCAAACACTATACGCTGCCTCGTTTGTGGCCCATCAAATTGCGGAAAGACCAACGTGCTGGTGAGCTTGTTGGAAAGTCCTCACGGCGTCCGCTTCGAGAACGTGTACGTGTACTCCAAGTCGTTGCAACAGCCGAAATATCAGTATTTGGAGAATTTATTGACTCCGATAGATGAAATTGGCTACTTTACGTTTTCGAATAACAGTGACGTCATCCCACCGTGCGAATCGCTTCCGAATTCTATTTTCATCTTTGATGACGTGGCATGCGACAAGCAAGATAAGATAAGGGAATACTTTGCAATGGGGCGCCACTCGAACGTTGACTGCTTCTATCTCTGTCAGACGTATGCAAAGATACCCAAACATCTTATACGCGACAATGCCAATCTGTTGATTCTGTTTAAGCAGGATGGTACCAACTTGAAACATGTGTACAACGATCACGTAAACACTGACATGTCTTACGAGGATTTCTGCGCTTTGTGTCGTAATTGTTGGCAACGGGAGAATGGTTTCGTGGTAATAGACAAGGATAGCGCGATGTCCAATGGACGTTACAGAAAGGGATTTAATGAGTTTGCCGTACCGTGAGATGGTCAATTGTCGTCAACACGTCGGTGGGAAAGCAACGTCAGCGGTACAACGATGATTGATATCGATACTCTGGAGATTAAGGATCGCGAGAGAATAGCGAAGGAAATTGCAAAAACTAGCGAATCCATTCGCAAGAAACATCAGGCTTTGAAGACAGGCAAGATGGAGGAAGATGTCGCGTTGGAGAGATACTTCAAACCTATCGTCGAACCCTTAAAACATGTTGTGGAAAATACCTCAGCGACAGAAGCTGGCACATCACCACCGATGAGCATAGACGTTGAAGGGAATGAAACATTAAAGCCTAAAAAATCCATCCGAAAGGGAACACATCGCGCAAGACAAAGAGGAAACGGCACATGTCGTCTGAATATTCACCGATAACCTCTACACCAGTTCAATCGAAGCATAAACGGCGTAATGCTACATCAAACGAGTCTCCCGTTCCTCACACACCAATAAATACATTTCCCAGTGTACAATCGCTCGCAACCATTGATGACGACGTTTTCGAAACTAGTCCCAATGAGTCGTTTGTAACATCTATCAGACAGCAACTTCAAACATCCGAGGGACAAGAAACGTTTCGCAGTCATTTCGGTCCGCTGGGGCAAAAATACATGATCGCGATCCTAAGTGGTGATAAGGATACAACAATGGACTATGTGTACGGTGTATACTTTGGCAATAGTGGAACGATGCTTGGGGATAAGGCTTTCGATATAGACAAGGATGATAATATAATCATAGATGGTGTAAGATATGGAGGAACACCCGGTCTTTACGAACTGATTTTCAAGAGAATTCCCAATGATGCTATATACACCGATGCCGATAAACAAAAATACAAAAGTATACTGCTGACGACGAATGCCCACAGACGCGATCATGGTGCTAAAAATCCAATATTGAGCAACAAGGGATACAAGTACAGACATGTAATTGCACCGCTAATTCCCCGCGCATCAGTCAATAAAGCAGGGAAAGGTCTTAGGACACCACGAGCCATGGTGGTAAACGATAACAAGATCGATTATCTACACTGGGACGATCCCAACGAGCTGGTGGATCGATTGCATTTGCTGCAAGCGTCGCGTCAGGCGGGTAACAACTCTCACGATCCCGAAATTCTATCCATTTACGAGGAACTACGTGAGGTAGGCCTCATTATATAAATTAAACCGCACACCGATGATGTGCACTGTATGCATCGAGATGCCGATCAACAAATTTGGGGTATCGCTCGAGAAGAGTGGAGCAGCTAGAATGGACTACTACAAATGGAGCCGTTTGCTTCGAAATTATATGCGAGATAACTCTCTTTGCGTAGCCGGTGCAGACTTTGATGTAAAATCACGCAAGATACGACGCGTAGCTCAGCCGGTGGGCGACACCGATGCCGTCAATAAACTATACATGGAAAAGAGCATTAAACTTTTGAGAGAGCAGCAGGAAGAATTAGAGAGGAAACTGATCGCGTTTCAAAGAGATATGCTGACGCTGCAAAACAGCGTTCAAAAGATATCGCAGGCGTCGAATTCTATCCCACAGCATCGGCGCTGCGAAGGAGAATCATGCGAGGCGGCTGAACTTGTCCCTGGGCCGATGGGGAGCACTTAATGCACGTGCCCGATAATTATCACATCATTCGTGTCAAAGACACCACTGCGATCAAACATGCAGCCAATATCGAAATCCAAGAGTAAAGAAAATCACAGCCACAAGAAGCTACAACTCGTTGAGGAATTGCATGCTCCAGCTCGAAGACATTTCCCGCGGAGGCGCGTCATAGTGCAGGGATACGATGATCTGTGGCAAGCTGACATTGTAGAAATGCGTCCATACTCGCGATTCAACCAGGGTCACCACTACATACTCACCGTCATCGATGTGTTAAGCAAGTATGCATGAGCGTTACCGCTCAAGACTAAAAGTGGCGCTGAGGTGACTAAAGCGTTTGCAAAGATATTTAGAAATCGATATCCGAAAAATTTGCAAACCGATCAAGGGAAAGAATTTTACAACGCCGATGTGCAGAAACTCTTGGCAAAGCATGACATTAATCATTATGCGACGTATTCGGTGATGAAGGCGTCCGTCGTAGAACGTTTCAATCGAACTTTGAAGAACGATATGTGGAAACTGTTTACGCTGAATGGAACCTATAGATGGACCGATGCGCTACCAAGTCTACTTGCAGAGTATAACGCACGGAAACATAGAACCATCGGAATGCGTCCTTGCGATGTTACCCCTGCGATCGCCGATAAGCTGCTAGCCACCGTATACAGCAACATAAAGATCGCTGCTCCAGCGAGATTTAAGTTGGACGAGTTTGTGCGCGTGAGCAAATTTAAAACCAATTCGATAAAGGCTATACGCCGAATTGGACAACGGAGGTGTTCAAAATAGCCAAAGTACAAGCAACGAATCCCGCGACGTATCTGCTGGTCGATTCCTGTGGAAAACCTGTTGCCGGAGGATTCTATGAACACGAGCTGCAACGCGTCACCGATCCTAATGTATATCTAGTGGAAAAAGTGTTGCGTAGAAAGGGGGATAATGTGTACGTCAAGTGGTTGGGATTTGATAAATCACACAATTCTTGGATAAATAAAAATAATGTATTGTAAGAATAATACAAGGTTCAATAAATACAATGAAACATATATGTAAATGTGCAAACAATTTTTTTTATTTTTAACACATTATTTCAACCATTTATAATCCAGATAATATATACACTGATACATATGCACGAGTGAACAATTTTATATTGCGCAATAATTCGCCCTATTTATATGAATGTGTTAATAAATACAATAATAATAATTTTCTATACATGTGCGAAGAATTTTATATTATACAATAATTCCACTATTTATAATAATCGAGTTAATATATACAATTACAATTTCTATTTTTACAATGGGATATTATAATGTCCCCAGGGTAGAGTGTCGATCGAATCGGGTACGATATACCGCTTGTCGTCGTATGGGCTTAGAGCGATTTTAAATTCCGAAATGATGTACACTTTATGACATTTAGACCGTATGCATGATTGTCTGCGAACCATTTCGATCTCCCTATGCAAACATTGCGCGTAGTCATCGAAAGTTATCGTTCTGGCTATGACGTTGGTCTTGACGCCTTTCGCCTTTTTCGTATCTTTTTTGCCGTCTACGCGAAGTGCATACATTTTCGCTCTAAGACCTACGAATTCGGTCATTATCGCACCGTTATTTTCATCCTTCATCAGCCCCGGAACCTTCTTATTTACGCGCGGCATATTATATGGACTGTCAATAGGATAATCGCTCGTGTCGAATCTATCGATATTGTGTTTCATGGACTCGTAGATATCTTCGCATCGAATGTGATAAATGAGACTATCTGTGTCTGTGTATAGAATTTTACAATTTTTTCCGTGCTTGGACGACATGTAGTTGTGGTGAAATTCATACAAACAAATTTTTGATATGTCTAGAATGCACATGCCCACGTATATCGGTTTGTTGAATTTCACCTCGAGTTTTCGCAATTCAACAGCTATTAAATTTTCCGAAAAAACACTTCTGCTGTGGAAATTCGGTTTCGCGATCATTGCCTCCGCGGCATATCGCCCTTCCCAATGTGTCAAAAGTTTTACATCCACGTGATTTCGCACATTTTCCATAGTTTTACCGAATACCGCGTTGTTCATCAATTTGTACAATTTTTTTTCAAAGTCGTTTGTCGCGCTTGTTCTAAACCGTGTATTGAGTTCGATGTAATCGCGGAGCCAGGGAGATTGAGCGAATTGAAGCACGCGGTGTATCTTTATAATACGAAGACCGTGACGCGTGCACTGTTGCAGGTTGCGATAATGGATAACGTAACGCTGCTTATCTTATACCGTCGCGAGTAATTTGTCCTGCCTGCTGCCAGGTGGTTTGGCACGCGTCGGGCAGAACGGTAGATCAGCATGAGCGCCGTGCAGACTTTGCGTGTATTCCAGATCTACCTCGAGAATGTACCCCGTGGGCGAATCGACACCGATTGAAGACAGGTCAAAATTTACAGCATCTTCGACCCATTGAAATTTAGCGTATGGTAGGGGCTGACACATTGCCCATCCATACAAATTGTTCACATCAAAGTACATCAAGTACGATGACTTTTCCGATGCGTCGTAAGATGACATGTACTTGTTATTGGCACGTGCGTATCTTCCGGAACATTGACTTAAACCCCCACGTATACCGCGTTCGATAAACATGACCATATCGATGTCTGTGAGCAATTCGAATGTAATTTTAGTATGTTTTAGCATTGCATCCCATGTGAAACCAGGTAGAGTATACTAATGCGCTGAATCCAATCCGTAACTCTTGATACAACTTTCGCGAAAATTTTCAAAAATATCTGCCAATAACAAGACATCTGTTTTCAAATACAAGTCGCTGTATTCGCCCAAGGTTCCAATCTCGAAACGCTGCCAGACAGTTTCGGCGCGTGCGTAATCGCTCTCGGATACTGTTTGAGATTCAGTAGTTCCGATCTCCGCCACACCCAACTCATCGCAGCACCTCCTGGACAGCGGATCGACAAGCCCGATCCACAATCGATCGACCAATCAGGTGTCAGCGACAGAACGCTCAGCCAATCGCATTTCCCCACGTCGCTCGATCCTCCAGACTTTTGGAGAATACGACTAACGGAAATCGATCGGCCATATTGCGATTGCGCTTCTTGTTCACGCAGAGTACGAAGGTAGACGCGTCGGTTTTACTGAACGTTTTTCTCAAGTAACTCGTGAATGCTCATTGTTCTGCTCGTGCTAACGCTCAACCGTTTGTATCTCACCACTCAATTCAGTGCTCAGACTCGTAGTGTATCGATTGTGGATCGTGGTCAGTTACGCGGCCACGTGTGCGTCGTTTTGCGATTCGTCTCAACGAGACTGGAACTGTGCACTCTCTGCACAACGTACATCCACTCTTTCTCACTCAGAATTCTTTTATGTTTTGGACTCACTCAGCGAGTGTACAATAAACATTGATTACTCATTGCTCAAAAATACTGTGCATTCCTTACATAACCTCACCGGCATCTCACGCTCATCGCGAGCTCTTTCGCGAACAGATACAGTCTCACCCGTTAACGAACTGTAGAATGACTCGCGCGGCGGTTAGCATGGGTCCTGCAGATTGTCCTCGCAATCAAGATATTCATATGGAAAGACACCCTTTCGCCTCAATAAATTGAAATCCTCGGTGGATAATGTTTCAAATTGGGATCGTAAAATTTTTAATTGATCTGTGCTAAGAAAGGATGCTAATTTGTCGAGACTGGTGTTGAGAAATTTGTACGAATCAATGAATCGCAATTTAATACAATTTCGCGAGTCTGAATCAGCCGTATCTTCGACATTTTTTGTGAAAGAAATATACTTTTCTTTGGTTATGGGTAATACGTCAACGCTGCCTTCGAAAGTGGTAGCTATTTCCTTGGTAATGAAATGTGAATCGTAGCCGGGTAAATTGCGGAAAACTATGGGGATGTAAAACGCGTTTTTATAATTTAAATTGCACTCCGTATGTGCTGGGCCTCTAAACCGTCCGGACAGATGGCAATGATCGTGGACTAATATATCGCTAGCCTCGAATGGTTTTTCGCAAATATGACAGTGTGTTGCATTGTGAAATGTCGACATCTGCTCAGGAGTTAAATCTAGCATTGGAACATTACTGGCCAGAATGGGTTTGACAAAATTCGCAAATTTTTTAAGTTAATCTACGAACCATGAAACGCAATCCGCGTCGCGGCGACATCGATACGTCGATAATGATGCATCGTACGAACAATGCATATAATATGCTATGCTACGCACTTTATGGTGCTGATACGCGCATAATTTGTTATTATTATTATTATTATTATCACCCATTCGGTGACTGTCCTCCGTTTTTTCGATGATGCACTCCAGATCTGCGTACACCACGAAGGGGAGTCGCTCCTTCCGGCAGTGGTTGTCGAAGTTGAGCAAATTTTAGCATTCACTGGGCAGTAGGATGGCGCAGTTATTCATCGTGCCACAGTCCAGCGAATGAAGCTCCAACTTCGCGGCAGATCCGAAATAGTGCATGCATCTGTAAACCCAAAATTTTTTTATTTAAATTGTTTCGCTAGATATTTCAACATTTCATATGTTTTCTATACATACCGATCGCAGATGAATTTTTTCCCATTGTGCCTGCTCAGCTGCGTGCTCACCAGTCGGGACAAATTCTTGATCCATACAAAGTGCCCTACATCGCCATGTTCTTGATTCGGCGTGTAGAGCAAGTTTACGTGTTGATCCCTCTTTTGGCTGGTGAGGCGCAGCGGAAAGATCGTCTTCGTCTTCTCCATCTCGATGGTGTAGATGTTGATGGAGATTTCGTTCAACCGCTCAAATTTTCCAATTTGCCCCAGGGACATTGGGAACTCAATGCCCTGGAGATTTAATATGGAAGTATAGTGCGGGTACGAACTTGGGCGATCGGCATTTCTTTCCGCAGGATGGAGGGCGGCGACCACTGCCCACGCGAAACACGCATTGTCCGGGAATTGCACATTGATCGTTGCCTTCTTCACTGACAATTCCTGCGGCAACTGGATGTGATACCCCGCGCGCAGCGGATTGTACTTGTTGACATTGATGGTCAGATTCATGATTCTCATCAATGCCCATCCGCTGTCGCGTTCCTGCAACTCTTCCAGCGATGTCAGGGTGGGTTCGATGACACATCTCTGGTACCACTCCTGCAGATCGGATGTGCGGAAGGGTTCACAGTTTCGTTTCACAGGGTTCACAATCTTGTAGATTGCGAACTGGTAGCATGCGCCATCGATGATATTCTAGCTGATGCTCGTAGGAAAAAAAATGTTAAATTATATTCTTTTATTTTTAAATAAATTTCTTAAACGTATATTATTTCTCAATTTTATTTGCCCGTCTTCCTCCTCGCCACATAATTCTAAGATTTGCAGACACTGCATTATTCTATTTCGCTCGAGCCTTCTTCGCGCCGTTGAATGACGTCATCGCACGCGGCTGCTCCAGAGGAGTCAAATTACGCGTAATCTCGCGATACGCCGCGACGTTAAATCGAAAGGCTTCGAAATACTGTTAGCTTTAGAATACAATGTGATTGTACCACCAAGTAGCGCTGTCTCTTTCCCTCCTCCGAATTTAGCTTTAAAAGTAATGCTCTCTCTTTCCCACCCTCCGTATACGCGGTGTGAAAACGCCGATCTTTCCCGAGATCGTCCGAAACATTTCCCAATAAAAATAAATTATTATTTCTCTGCGTTGGAAATGTCTGTATGCCGCATATTGGCTTGGAAAAAAAATTGGGGGGGTGGGCCAAGGTCATTCTCTCGCTCGGAAAAAAATTCCGGTGGTGGGTCGGGGTCTGAAAAAATTCTCGGGGGTCATTCCCTCCCTCCGGTTAGGTCTAAAAAGTTTTCGGCGGTGGGCCAGGTCTGGAGAGGTCTCCGCGGCGGCTCTGCCTGGATTGATCCCCTCCATCATCGCGGCTTCCCCCACTCCGCGGCTCGAGCGCGCGCAACCGGTCTTCCTCTCCCCGCAGGCCCCGCGCCTATGTTTCCCTCCGCCGCGCTCCCCTGCGCGCCCTCGTTTCCCCCCGCCACCGCGCTCCCCTCAGAGGACCTGGTTTGGAACCGGCCTAGTCTTACTACTTCAGGTCTATTCTGTTGCGTGGATCTTCGGGAACTTGCGTTGAATTCCAGGAAGTTGGGGCCGATGCCCGTGGAATGCAAAAGCACTCTGCTCGGAGGATGCGTTCAGGTTTTGAATTCGGGAATTAGAATGTTGAACGTATAATATATTGTGGGATTTCGGATTGAAGATTTAACGGGCTACACAACTCGTTAGACGAGGAAAAAAGATGAATATAATTAATAGAAATATATATACAGCTTGTAGTAGAGATCACACGTATTCTCTCGCGTTACGACGAAGACTCCTCGAGTCGTCCTACCTGGAGTCTCTCATAACATTCCAATACATACATAGTACGGACTAGACAACACACACGTACACACACACACACCTCGACCGTAGCTGGTTTTCGCGCCACTACACTCGGACATCCTGCTTGGCCATCTGTCCTCAGATGCCTTCTTCGTCGTCCGACGACAGGTCGTGACTTTCGTGGATCCAGGGCTTCATGAGGTCCCTCGAGGTAGACGTGGTCTGTGGTCCCTCGTGCTCGCCGGTCTTTTCAACCAGGTAGCGGTCATTGCGTAGTACTTTGGTGACTTTATAGGGTCCGAGATATTTGGGACAAAGTTTCAGTCCAGGCTTCATCTGAGTCCTTCGTATGGCGACTAGGTCGCCTTCCTTGAAGCTCGCGAAGTCCTTCTTCCTTCGTTTGTTATACGTCTTCCTGTTTTCATCCTGAATCCGCGCTATCGATTTCTTTGCCTGGGTGCGTAGTTGGTCACGCGCTTCTTCAAAGGCGATAACCGCCTCTTTCTCCATGATTTCTTTAATTTGTGGATCGTCTTGAAGCCTCATACGAGTACCTATCAATAGTGTAAAAGGCGACACGCCGGTACTTCTGCTTGGTACGTGATTCAAGTACTGCTGGGCTCTTCCAACATATTTGTGCCAATTTCCTGCCTGTGGAAATGCAAGCTTCGTTAATAGTGGAATAAGCGTTCGATTCATTCTTTCCACTTGCCCATTTGCTCGGGGTATCTCTGTGGTGATCATAATATGTTCGATGTTCTCCACTTTGCAATAGCTTGCAAAATCGTGTGAAGAGAATGCCGTCCCTCGATCTGAAATGATTCGCTGTGGATTTCCAAAAATTAGCGCCTGCCTACGCAAACGGTCGACGACCTCGGCTGTGGTAGTTGACCTGGTAGGGTATAACCATACAAACATGCTAAAACTATCAACAACGACGAATATGTGCTGATAGAATCTCTTCGTGGATGCGAGCGGGCCCAAATGGTCCACGTGATACGTGTGCAGGGGACTGCCTCCCTTATCAATGGGATGTAGATATCCCTCTGGGCGTCCGGCTTTGCGCTCGGCTAAAATGCATTGAAGACAGTTCCGTACCACCCCTTCTATCTTCGGCCGCATAGAACTAAACCAATAGTCTCGCTTGATCAACTGCTCCGTCTTGGCAACAGCAAAGTGACCCTGTTCATGAACAAGCCGAATAACGTACGTTTGCATAGATTTAGGCACTACAAGCAGCTGCTCGCCATCAATTACTTTGTATAGGAGCCCATTCTCTTTCAAGTACTCCGCCGAATTATTGTTCTCGTCTAATTTTGCTTGCAGCTCCTTGTCATTTGCCTGCGCTTTGCGTATTTTATAAATCACACTCGCTTCGCCTTCAACGATTGACATGGCCGCGGGTAACGGATTCCTGCTCAGGGCATCCACATGACGCATCCTGTTACCAGACCGATGTTCAACGACATAGTTGAAATCTTGTAAAAACAACGCCCATCTAGATACGCGAGTACAAGCGTCCTTCTTATTCATTGTCATTAAAAACGCCTGACAATCGGTCACGATCTTAAAGGATATGCCTAGCAAATACACTTTAAATTTTTTAAGCGACTTTACTATCGCTAGGGCCTCGAGCTCATAACTATGATATTTTTCTTCGCAAGGGTTTGTTTTGCCACTAGCGTAGTAGATCGGATGTAATAATCCGTCTTCTGGGCCTCGTTGCAATAAAATCGCGCCGAACCCTAACGCGGAGGCGTCGGTGTGCAGCTCAGTCTCAGCCGTGGGAGAATAAATCCTCAAAATGGGATTATCGATCAGCACTGCCTTTAATCTATTAAACGCAGTTCGTTCTTTTTCCCCGAAATAAAACTCGACTTTGTCCTTCAACATATTCGTTAAAGGGCGCGCAATTAGTGAGTAATCCTGCACAAACTTGCGGAAATAGCCGGTAAGACCCAGAAAACTTCGCAAAGAGCGTACATCTACCGGTTCCGGAAATTGTCTAACAGCGTCCGTTTTCCGTTCGGACGGTTTAATGCTGTTGTTCTCTATGATATACCCGAGGTACTCGATACGTGTCTGCAAAAATTGACATTTAGCCCACTTAATCACTAGACCATTCTCACTCGCGGTGTTCAAGACTTTTTCCAACCGCTGCAAACCGTCCTCGTAATCTGTTGCGGGTACAATAATATCATCCATGTAAACTATAGCGTCGTTATTAGCAACCAAATTTCTGAAAACAGCATTAATGAACCGTTGGAACACCGAAGGGGCGTTACAAAGCCCAAATGGCATGCGACAAAACTCATATTGTCCCGACGGGACGACAAAGGACGTGTACTTCCTGCTGTTTTCATCTACAGGTACATGGAAAAAGCCATTTTCTAAATCTAAAGTCGTGAACACACGTTTATCTCGCAAACGATCAATCTGTTCTTCTATATTAGGCAGAGGATAACGATCTTTTATTATTTTCTTGTTGAGGTCTCTGTAATCCACGCAAACTCTTATCGTACCGTCTGTCTTTTCAACAGGCACGACGGAGCTTCCAAAATCCGACTCAGAAGGCACAACAATCCCATCACTAAGCCACGTTTCTATTTGTGAATCTACTGCTTTGTTTTGATGCGCGGATAGGCGTCGCGGCGCCCGATACACGGGAGTCTCATCGCGTAAGGAGATTCACATTTTGACCCCGACCTCTTTTGTTTTTTTTGGTTTATAATTTTCTACTAGAGTTGTTACTCTCGCGCGAATCTCGGACTTTGGAATGTGCGTCAGATTAATACCCTGCTCAACAATATGCAAAATTTCCGGAAGATCCTCCATTACGTTCGGTGGTTTCGCTATGGTGATATTTCCGTTTCGCATGCAAACGTCGGCCGTTCTCAGAAAATCGTACCCGATTATGGCATCGTGCGTAATAAGCGCGTCGGACACTACGTGAAAAACTATATCGTGTTCGATTTGATCGATTTGAACTTTGACATTGAAATCACCCAGCGTAGAGTTTTCGCTAGATCCTACCCCCGGAACTGGGTTTTTCGTTGAGATAATGACGGTGCGTCGATTCGTACATACGTAGCCGCTCTTATTAAACTAAGGTCACTTCCCGAATCAATCAACGCGCATACTTCTTGCGACTCTATGTATACATTCTTGCACGCTTGCCGCCTCTTTGATTCTACCGCACTACAGCTCGATTGTGTCGCGTTCGCGGCTTCGGGACATTTTGCCGCTATATGTCCGTAATTTTGGCACTTGAAACATTTGGTGCCCTTACCTTTAGTTGGGCATTCAGCGCTTCTATGCATTTTATCACCACAGTAATAGCATCGCCTCGCTATTCGCACGGGAATCGCTTCACTGTTTGCACGGAACGCTGGTTTCCTGGGTGTATGCTTCGTCTCGCTCGCGTTGGCTTCTTTCTTCCCTCTCGCATCGCCTATTTGCTTCTTCTTCATAGTCTCGTACTGGATCAGCTTGTCCTTGAATTCTTGAATGTCCTTCGCACCGTATAGTATTACTTTGTTTGGTTCTTCGTCCGCAATACCATCTATAATATATTGCATGATGGCCGCTGTTTCCATGCTCGCTTGCGACGCGATGTCGAGCATGTTGTACATGTATTCGTGGTAAGACTCGGTCTCTCTCTTTTTCCGCTCTATCAATTCTTGATGCACTGAATGGGTGTTCACGGATTTAGAAAATTCGTTGCGTAACGACCGTTTCAATTCACTCCACGTGCGCGTACACCGTTCGTAGTTTACATACAATTTCGCGGACCCGCACAAAAGTCGTTTCGCATATATCAGTTTCTGCGTCTCAGCCCATTTACACAATTTTGCCGTGTCCTCGAAGTCTTTCAACCAATTCTTAATGCTTCTCTTTCCGTCTCCTGAGAATTTTTCCATAGACTCCTCCACATCTTTGAACGTTGGCGTGTATCTCGATTTATTATACACCTGCCCTTCGTCGTCATCGGTTTCGTGTTCGCTTTCGCTTTCGTCGCCATCTTCCCTAGCATCGTCCAGCAACAACGCCGCGTTTAGCCTTTCAACTAGATCGGTTTTCTTGCCTGACGTTTTCAATTTACGCACTCGCAACTCTTCCCGAAGATCAGCTATTTTCATTCGAGAGACTTCACTCGTCTGTATATTCACCTTAGACCCTCCTTGTGAGCCTTGCTTTAGGCTCGCACTTTCGTCCTCACTCGCCATTTTCGCACTTGCGACACACGGTGCACGTATTACGCGACTTTTCACAAAACACCCGTTAATAGCTTTTATCCGATCCCGGACGAGCCCCCAAAAATTTGTGGGATTTCGGATTGAAGGTTTAACGGGCTACACAACTCGTTAGACGAGGAAAAAAGATGAATATAATTAATAGAAATATATATACAGCTTGTAGTAGAGATCATGGTTCCGGTACCGGGAATCGAACCCGAGCCTCCTGGGTGAGAGCCAGGTATCCTAGCCACTAGACCATACCACACTAGATCCCACTTCTGACACCAAGTGTGGGATCAGGAACCCCCATACCATAAGAGAGGGCACGGAACACCGACATCGAGGGGAGTCGGCGGTAGCCGAGGTGGCTAAGGCGGCTGGCCAGCGCGCAAATCTAGAGATCGCGGGTTCGAGTCCCGGTGAGGCGACTTCCCTTTTTTCCGTGATCCCTACAATATATTTTGTAGGGTTTGGCAAAAAACGTCTCTACAGAGTCGGCTCTCGAAGTGGAATGAATGATCTTCAGTTTCTGGTTGTTATCATAAATAATTAATTACATTTGTTTTCTAAGGAGCGTTTACATGATTTCGGTGATGATTTAATAAAAGTTACAATGTTAATGAGCGTTTGATTACCTGGCCATGACTATATTTAATCGCATAAGAAAAACCAACAACTTCATGAGCTTCCCCCCTTCTTTAATTTAAATTTCCCTCCGAATGAAAAGGCTAGGCTATGTTCGCATCATGGCGAGGCAACGGGAATACAGCGTTCGGTCGAACTTCGTGCTTCTTTGGTTCATGGTGAACTGATGAATACGCAACACCTCCCCCCTTATTAGAAAAAGGTGTTTTCACTAAAACAGCTTTTTTCAAAAGAAATGGAATCAATACATATTTGAATGAGAATACATTTGAACAAATAACACAACAACACAACATAACAAAGCTCTTTCCACTACATACAGGTTTCAAGGTAGATCCGTCCTTATACAGGCTAATTTTAACTTATTTACATGTACAATTTTAGACTTGTTAGCGTTCAACGCCACTTCAACCGTGCAATTATTAAATTTGCGTACAATTTCGTATGGTCCAATCCACTGACAATCTAATTTGAAAACCTTTGGTTCGTTTAACAAATAAACATTGTCGCACAGTGGTTACAAATCGCAAAAAAGCGGCAAAACCCTTAAACGTACTACAATTTTGTCAGAAATTGGTGGTCGGGGGTTTTCGGGGTCGCTGATTACGAATCTGAACTTCAAAATTTTGAAAACAAAATGGCGAATCCAATATGGCCGACATGTATATTAAAAAATTGATAGATCTGCACGAAAATTGGTATCCTAATGTTTTTCGGGTCGCTGATTACGAATCTGAACTTCAAAATTTTGAAAACAAAATGGCGAATCCAATATGGCCGACATGTATATTAAAAAATTGATACATCTAATATTATTGTCTATATCTATGTATATTTATTCTGATTCTGATGAATCTGATATCATACTTGTGCTCTCTGAGCTTACATTTTCATTTTCTTGTTGACATACTACCATTTCGACTACATGCCACCCACGGTACATAAAGTTTTAATCCATGGTCCTTCTGTGGTCAAAAACTGCGTTCTCCCAATAGGGTGTTTTACAGAAGAGGTCCTGGAATCATGTCACAAACTGTGTAAGCTGTACAGGAAGGGTTACAGTCTTAAGACATCCCGAAAAAGGACGAATCAGGATATTTTCCAACGATTATTGCTGCACTCTGACCCTTATATTACTCTTACCGATGCTATTCCAAACCGCAAAAAAAAAATTCCTCTGAAGGTACTCGAAATGGTAGTATGTCACCAAGAAAATGTAAATGAAAGCTCAGAGAGCACAAGTAATATCAATTTTTTAATATGCATGTCCGCCATATTGGATTCGCCATTTTGTTTTCAAAAATTTGAAGTTCAGATTCGTAATCAGCGACCCAAAAAAGAATAGGATACCAATTTTCGTGCAGATCTATCAATTTTTTAATATACATGTCCGCCATACTGGATTCGCCATTTTGTTTTCAAAATTTTGAAGTTCAGATTCGTAATCAGCGACCCGAAAAACAATAGGATACCAATTTTCGTGCAGATCTATCAACTTTTTAATATACATGTCCGCCATATTCGATTCGCCATTTTGTTTAAAAAAATTTGAAGTTCAGATTTAAACTCTTATTATTAATAATTGTCTATGAAAAAAATTCCCACAAACCAAAAAGTGCAGACCTGAAAGAGTTCGTTCACGGAGAGCGTAGATAGATACTAATAGGCACTTTAAATGCAGATATCTTAAAAAGGCGCAAATATGCGCAAGATTTTGCAATTGGATATCATACTTCACATATTACTTTACGTCAAAAAACCTTTAACTGAGTTGAGTTCGGTGAATAAAGTAACTATTTTCCTTCCGTTGTACTAAAATATGAGTAGGATTTAGGACATCTTGAGAAGGGAAGTACAAGAGTAACTTCAAAGATATTTTGCATTACTCATGTGCAAAATGTATGTTTATAACACGTATCTTGATGGTAAAATGTGTTACATATGAATTTTTTAAAAATAAACATTACCTGATACATTAAACGTGCGAGCGTTTTCAAGCCATCTAAAAAGTACGAAATTTCGTCAACTTTGATAGCCTATATCTCATTAACCGACCACTATATTTAAAATTTTCAAACGGCATTTGTTGCACTCATGTATATATATTAAATGTGCCATACTATCAACAAGCTGCTATTCACTTCAGAAATTGACTTTTGGCCAGCTTTTCGGGAAAAGGCACCACTGTGTGTCGCCTTCTTCAAATTTTCGTGGATTAACATTTTTATCATAGTATAATTTACTCCTTTCCTTAGCTTTTTCTATGTTCGCAACGACAGTAGTCTGAGTAGTAGTTAGTTTACTACTATGAATAAGTCATCATAATAGTCTATGAAAGTTCGAGGGACTTGTTCTTTTGCGAACTCAGTAGGAATAGCGGCTTTGTTGCTAAAAATTAACTCGTGTGGGGTGAATCCGGTCGCCTCGTGTACGGATGTATTGTATGAAAAGATTCCGAACCTAACCTAATCGTCCCAGTCCTGTTTCTGACAATAATGTTTCAGATAATCTATAAAGACACGATGGGCCCGTTCCAAAGAACCCAGAGACTGCGGATGAAAGGCGGTGGACGTTACTTTTTGAATTTTAAATATCCAAAGAAATGCTTTATTATTTTACTTGTGAAATTACTGCCCTGGTCCGTATGAATCACTCTTGGGCACCCGAATCTACTAATAAATTGTTCAGCAAGCGCGATTGCTATGGTTATTGAGTCTATGACAGGTAAAGGTATTGCATCGGAATATTTTTTTAAATTATCCTGATGGGTTAATAGATATTTACTTCCTTTTTTTGTTATAGGTAGGGGCCCAACTATATCCATTTACACCTTTTCAAATGCTTTCTTTGGCGTGTCTGTGATTCGCATTGGCTGTTTCGTTTTTGCTGAAAGCATTTTATTTCTTTGGCAACTAGAACAGGTTCGCACGAATTCTGCAATCTCTTTTCCCATTCCAGGCCAATAAAAGTCCTGCCTGAGCCGGTGGTACAACTTAACTATACCCTGGTGACCACCCACCGTTGATTCGTGATTCTGTCTAATGATTTCGTTTCTAATAGATTTTGATGGCGTCACCACCTTACCTGAACAAACCGTAATTAGGTATCCTGGGTCATTAAACACCTCCCTAAAGGTACGTTCCACAAGATTCCACTCGATAGGTTTCAAATCATTATTTTACCTGGACACGCTAATCGTTTTTTCACCCAAAGAGGCCATCAGATACTTTAGTGATATTGTTGATGACTTAATATGCTTTATATAAGGGGTTTCCAGCGAATTTTACTTTAAATAGTAGATGGAAAACAAAGTATTTTCCACTTTGAAAAGTTATGGCTTCACCAACATTGAACTTATATCGTTTCAGGTGTTCGATGGAGAATCTATTCCTCGCGATCAGATCCTTACTAATTTGTGCGGTTACTGAATAATCGGCAGGAAGAAAATGAACTAAATTATCCCTACGCGTATACAAGTGATCTTTAGTCAGAAGAACGGCTGGAGAAACAAGAAGGTGAGTCGACTGTCCATGCGCTACGTCAGTTGCCAGTAATCTTATTTTACACTGTTTCGGTACTCTATCACTTCTAGATTCTACTGAGCTCATTCCTTCTGAGGATCGCAATCTCTTCTTCCCTTCTGCCCTAGCTACAAAACATTCAGGCACCTTGGCCCCCATTTCAACTCGGTTCCCTTGCACAAGCTTTGCTTCTAACGCTTCCTGAAGCGGGGTGCCTTCAAAGTCGGCCTTTCCGTAATTCAATAGGCTAGCGAGTCGACGCGAAACACAAGTGTATACCACTCCATGCGATCCTTCACCATCTACACTTCTCGCAGGGAGAAGTAGCGTCTCGTCTTCGTCTGCGGTAAAATTCGTCATTGTCACTGTCGCTGTCATTGTCCAACCTGTCCATGACCTCACACTCCTTTACCTCTGTTTTCCCACGCGTAAGGAAAACAGCGGCCACCAATTCCTCATTGTTTTTACTGTCCTTGTCCATTCCAGAACCTGTAAGCGGTGATTTATCGGCGCCAATAAACACACCTTCCAGACGCTTCGGACAAGGATTCCCTACCTCTGTACGGTCCACTGTCGAAGATCGTGTATCGGAAGTGATTGTGTGAATAGATTTAATTGGTTTTCGTGACAAAGCGTCGGCGTTTGAATTTACCTTCCCCGATTTATAAACTATATTGTAATCATACTCATTTAAGGGGGCCGTCTCATTTTTGTTATGATCCGAATCGATCGAAGCGTCCCCAGTAAACAAACGGACCCTATTGAAACTACTACGATCGATAAAAAGAGTTTGTACATAGGTGACATCTCCAGTTACTCTGTGTAGACTAATTTTTGACGCATAGTTGCCACATGTACTGTTCTCTCTGCCTCTGTCGCGCTGTTGCCACAGAGTTCTCTCTTTTTATCGAGAAGTCTTCAAGGAATGCAGCACGAGAGCTGCGTCTAGCGGCAGAGCCTCACTGAACGTAGCAACAATGAAAGATAGAGAGGTCCGGGATTGTGAAAACGAAAGATGGAAAGATATAAAACCTGACACAATTTGAACTGTCATTACAATATTACACATAAAATTTATTTGCAGAATTGAAAGCCTGTTTCGTTCAAAGTAGTCCGATTTAATTTATTTTCTGTCAATATCGGCAGAAACACTTTTATATTGGTACGATGAAAAATAAAGAAATTCTGTTTGTGCATAATCGATGATACATCGCCGAGCAACTCCAGGCGACAGGTTAGGCGGGTGAGCGATACAATGTCGCTCGGCTCGACAAATAAAGATAAAGTCTCTTTAATTTGATAGTTTATTTTAATAATTTATGAAACAATACTAATTTGCGTATCAATATCCCTTCTATACTTCGCAATTCTTATTATCTGCTGTCATTCTGTACAATATTTATGTTTAGTTATTTTTGGCGCATAGATGGATATATATTTCCCGTGGAAATATATTTTGTGAATATTACGTATTATATAGTGCGTCGCGTATTACTCTACGCAAATTTTTACGTTGAAAATGAATTTATAACATATGTGCTTTCAAATTTTTGTACTGCGAAAATTAGCAGGTATAAGTCCACCCTTACGTTATGTTATAAATGCATTTTCAACGTTAAAATTTGCGTAGAGTAATATGTAACGCACTATATAATACGTAATGTTCACAAAATATATTTCCACGGGAAAAACTTGAAAAAAAAAGAAAAAAATGTTATGGGTTACAGGGGACTTGATCCCGAGGCAGGCAAGCAGTATTCGCGTTGCATACTTCGTGACATTAATGCGTCACAAAAATCCTATATACTTTTTGATGCTGCCAAAAGTGATCCATTTCTGTTGGAATGGACAATGTCGTATGTATGGTGCATTCCATGCCCAGTGGATTACTTTGTGCACTCGATGTCTGAAATTTTGCTTTATGAAACATGTTATAGTACATGTGAATATAAGAGGGGTTCAAGTTGCCAAATTTTGTCTGTATTTTTCAAACAATTTTGTATGTAGCAAAATAATTATTTAACCCCCCATTATTTTCCGCTACATATTTAAATTTGAACAAAATCACAGAAGGCAAAAAGTAATTTCACTTGGTGTGGAATGACGTGGATACGTACATAATATATTGTTCGCTATTCACCGTGATTCATTCAAGCTTCCCTGACGACAAAATAGTAATAGGGGAAATGTGGCAACAACGCGATACGACTTTCAATACGTAACGGCAACTATGTTTTTCCTACATTTATCGGCTAGTTTGGACTTCCACCGGTTTTGATGGTACATGGCACGAATATGCCATCAACGCCGGTGACGGAGAATCGTTGAAGCTTCATTCTGTCATTTCTCGAGTCTGTCTCATTGTCAGTACTGTTGCGTGACTACGCGAACATAGTCACGGAAATGTATATAATCGATAGGTAAATTAGGAGCGAAGTTTGAAAGTAGATATTTGCGTATGATTAAGAAGTATTATAAAGGATGTGCAATGCGGGTGGCATTCGTGGGAAAGATCTTGGGCAGAGCTCCAGGGCAGGAAGAGGATACCTATTAACGAATCGCGAGTTTCTTCTAAGTTACGTAATTTCTTGAGAAGGCCTTATCCTGTGTTAGTCTTTAGGAGTGTTGATTGACACCAGAAGTGTTGGCGACGCTAGGGCAGTCATAAATTCTCTTCAAGAGTTGTTTACTCGACCCTCGTAGCCGAGCCAACTTTCTCTTCCCACGTGTGCACCCCGCTGTGTAACGGAAAAGCGCTTCCACCGAGTTTCCACCACCACCCGAAGACGGAGGACAAGATGGACGTCGATTCGCGGGGGCGGACGGACATCTGCGGGACAGCCTACCCTTTGAATCCGGCTCATCCCTCATCCTGATTGGCCAAAGGACTGGGAGGGCGCCTAGGTATGGAAGCGGCACCACGTTCGAGGAGGGAAGGAGCAACGACGGAGGACCCCGAGAAGGCAGAACGATTTTGACTCTTAAATGTACCAGTCTTGTTCTCACTAAAACGCTATTTCCTAAATTTATTAAGAATATACATACTAGTTTTACCAGAACAAATATACACATGTTATTTATAACACCCGCGCACTCTGACGAGCAGAGTGGCTCAGCGCTCGACGGGCACCAACCCGCGTTCTGTTCTAGAAATCACCGCGAAAATACGCAACAGTACACGAGCCGTAAATTCATTATTATTTCAACCTATTGGGAGTAGAACATAAGCATGCGACACTAGCGGACGGTACGCAAACTAATAGTAATGGCCGACGCAAGTATACCATTTATTGCTATTACATACCCAGATAGCCACGTCTGTATTTGCAGATTTTGCTCAACGCCTGAGTACAAATGTTTGTGGCAGAAAGACTACAGATTTGATACAGGATTTGTTATATTCGATGATGAAAGCAGACTGACAGCAGAAAGCCGACAGATTGTGCTGCCTTAACCTGAGAGCAGATTGGCGGCAGGGTCTGCTGATACAATTTAATGGCAGGAATCGAGCAGACCCTGCGCAGTGCGATCTGACGGCAGATAGGCAGCAGAAATCGAGCAGATTCTGTTGACATAGCCTGCGAGCAGTTTGACGGCAGACACTGCGGCGAATCTGCTAATCCAATTTAATGGCAGAAATCGAGCAGACCCTGCGCACCGCGATCTGATGGCAGATAGGCAACAGAAATAGAGCAGATTCTGCTTACATAGTCTGCGAGCAGTTTGGCGGCAGAAAGTAAGCAGAGTCTGCTAATCCAATTTAACGGCAGAAATCGAGCAGGCTCTGCGCACCGCGATCTGACGGCAGATTGGTGTCAGATACAGAGCAGATTCTGTTGACATAGCCTGCCAGCAGTTTGGCGGCAGACACTGCGGAGAATCTGCTAATCCAATTTAATGGCAGAAATCGAGCAGGCTCTGCGCACCGCGATCTGACGGCAGATAGGCGGCAGAAATAGAGCAGATTCTGATGTCAGGATCTGACAGCAGAATGGCGGCAGAAAGTAAGCAGAGTCTGCTAATCCAATTTAATGGCAGGAATTGAGCAGACTCTGCGCACCGCGATCTGACGGCAGATAGGCAACAGAAATCGAGTAGATTCTGCTGACATAGTTCACGACGCGACCCGCCAGGCCGCGATCGGGCGACCGCTTCTCGCTTACGAAATAGCACCGTGGCGGGAATAAGTGGCCGAGGGCTTGATCATTCAGGGCTCTCGAGTACCACTCGTATTTGCCGGCATTCCACTGCGGAGTATATATTTGTTATACCCGACTGTAAGGGCGGTATTATCAGTCGTTGCTGAAGACGAAGATCGTCTACTAGACTAGTAGAGGATGTCGCATGCTAAAAACTAAAAAACGATTGATGATAATACCGCCCTAAGACGACTGAATAAATAGTAGTTATCATTAATTCTTTTATATGTGGAAGAACTGTCTTCAAAAGTTTAAATAATTATTTTGAGCCTCCCTGGCATTCAATTGACTAACAACTAAGTAAAACATTAAAAATGTTATAATACCCGTTTAAATACATGGTTTACCAACTTTTTTTTCTTCCATAAAATATGGTAGAAATCAGATCTTTCAAGTCGGTCTTATAAACGTGTTCTATATATTATTTACGCTACAGACTTTTGCACTGTTTTTAAATCTATACTATTATATAAAATTGCCTACTATGTCCGACATCAGGATCTGCTTGATTTCTGCCACCAATCTGCGGGCGGTTTTTGTCAGCAAGATCTGATCGACATCTGACATCAATCTGCAGTCAGATCCTGATGTCAGACCATGTCAGACTCTGACCGCAGAACCATAGTCAAATGCGGACATAGTAGGCACCGAATCTGACGTCAGAATCTGCTCTGTATCTGACACCAATCTGCCGTCAGATCGCGCTGCGCAGGATCTGCTCGATTTCTGCTCTCAATCTGCGGTCAGCCACGGCAGCAAGATCTGATCGAAATCTGACATCAATCTGCGATCAGATGCTGATGTCAGGCTCTGACCACAAAACCATAGTCAAATGCGGACATAGTAGGACCCGAATCTGACGTCAGAATATACTCGAATCTGACATCAATCTGCCGTCAGACTGCAGTCAGTTTGTTTACTGGGTATTGGCAAAGACTTCAAAACTCGGATATAAATGGAATTTTCACAGTATCGACGAACTGTGTGCAGAAAAAAGTGTTGCGTAGCTAATTGTAACTCTACAATGAAGAGTAATCTCAATTTAAGTTTTCATAAAGTGCCAAAAAGTGGAGCAAGTAAAATTGCTAGAAAAAATTTATTTGGAAATTTAGAAATGATTGATAAACGAGCAGAATGGTTACGAATGTTAAATATCCCCAATGATACGAGAGATTTAATAATTTGCTCAAGACATTTTCGTGAAAATGATTACTGTTTTCCCGATGTAGATGCTAGCAAACGAGTTTTAAGAAAAAATGCAGTTCCAGTATCTGTAACTCTTACTGAACAGAGAGAAGCATTCAAATTAAAAAAAGAAGAAAGACTTGTTCAAAAACAGTTAAGAAAAAGCAATATGGACAGTCATAAAAAATGTAAAAAGAAAAAGAAAAATGAAACACTACAACAGTCATCCAAAAACACTGAAAGTGATTTAAACATTTGTAAAAGCAACACTGAACAAGAAAACCAAACTGAACCAGAAGAGCATGATAATGACTGTGAAGAATACGAACAAGATCTAAACAAGATGCATTGCGAAAATGAAATATCACCAAATAGTGAAAATTTTTCTTCAGTTTCAATGCACATTGATAATATGAGTCAAAATGAAAACAACAGAGAGAACAGCACTGTTAATAAAGTAAATAGTACTGACAAATGTATACAAGTAAACAGTGAATGTATAAGTTTTTCATTTTCATCATTTATCAAAACTGAAAAGAATTTAATTACAATGTGTAATATTAAAAGTTTTAAAATTTTGGAGGAACTTACTAAATTAATGAATGAAATCTATCCTCCAGAAAGAAAACGTATTTTAAGTACTCGTGACTGCATTATATGCACTACAGCAAAGTTAAAATTAGATATATCATTTAGTGCTCTAGCAGTGTTTTATCATCCAGTTAATGATAGAACCATTCGGAAAATTTTCTATGATACAGTTAGAAAACTTGCACGCATATTAAAATCAGTTATTTCATGAGTGCCAAAAGAAGAGATTCAGCGCAATATGCCTGAGTGCTTTAATAAATTTCAAGCAACAACATCAGTTTTCGATTGGACTGAAATAAAAATACAAAAACCAAAGTGCTTAAAGTGTCGAATAAAGTTTTATTCTCATTATAAAGGCGACTTAACAGTCAAATTTATGACTGAAGTTACTCCAGCTGGCTTGCTTACATTTGTTAGTGAACCATTTGGTGGTCGAGCATCAGATAAGTGCATATTTAATCACAGTGGAGTTCTTCATCATTTAGAGAGTACGAGAGATGCTGTTATGGTTGACAGAGGATTTCTAATCGATGAAGAATGTATGCAAGGGCAAATTACTATAATCAGACCTCCTTTCATGAAAAATCGGCAACAATTAACAGAGCAAGAGGCAGTTGAAAATAGAGAAATAGCTGGCGCACGGGTACACATAGAACGGATGAATCAACGAATCAAGGAATTTAAAATTTTAAATAACAAGTATCCTTGGTATATGATTGATTACATTGAGGATATTTTTATTATCTGCTGTGGTATGGCTAACTTAGGTACACCTATACCTGCAGATGATAAATTTTAAGATATAAATGAGATAAATAAAGCAATGGTGTTTGCCCAGACTGCCGAATTATTACTGCTTCATTGCTCCAAATTTTTTGTTATTTGAATTTTCTTTCATTTTATAAGTGCAGATGAATGAAATGTTTTTAACCAAATAGATGTTGTTGAATCACAGATTGTATATATATTATTTGTTTACAATATTTCTCTTTTCTTAAACGTGTAATTAAAATTAACTGAAGAAATAATGTATTGCACAAAATAAACTAAATAACATTTTGTCTTTGGCTTAGCAAGTAACTTAAATTTTTCTACATTAAAACAAATTAAACCCTCGAAAATGTACATAATTCATGTAGCATCGTTTCAAAATATTTTTTTTTTAAAACAGTTAATAATCGGTGTGTAAATTCTTCATCAAAAGTTACATTAATAACCTTAATTGTATTAGACTTATTTGAATAAATAACAAAATCACACTCATTTAAATTTAAGACAGCCATGCCAAACTGAATTTGTCCATAATATTGGTGTTTTTTTCTTATATTTAAGTTATTATTTACCATATGTAAAAACTTGCATTTTTTTTTAGTAAAGTGTTGTCTATCGTATTTTCTAAGTCATAAGGGCACTTAATTTCTAATAATCTAAAAGTATCTGAATTTTCAATTATTACACCGTCAGGCGAATATGTCATCCACGGTTCTGACTGCGAAACAATTAAATCACACTCCTGTACAAACACATTTGCTTCTTTGGAATATACATTTCTTGCAACACTTTCATATTTATTTCCGTGAGTAGTAAATTTATTTGTAAATTTCTTGGCCCAAAAGTAATTACATGCCTTCTCCGACCAATTGTCCTTAGCATACGTATATAAACTGTAACACCTGTAATTGAAATAAATTCAAATATTTCTCCTGTATTTTACGTTATTGGAATTTTTATAAACTATTATTATGTGTTACCTGCTACCTGTAATTCGAAATTGTCTTGCTTTTTGCCACTGGGTTTTGCAAACTCTTGTTGCTCTAGCAGTTTCCAATACATTATTGCACACAATTTTATTGTTGTAGGTATTGTGACAACAATCAGCAAAATTAGGATTTAACTCTTTTAAAAACGCAATTTTTCCTAAACTAGTAGAATTTCTAATGATACATTCAACAAAATCTTGTGCACCATCCTGCAAGTTAGGAACAGTAGAATTATTGTTTATGTCAGATGTACAGTTTTTTTCGTGAAGTTGCACTACCTCATTCTCAATGGGTTGTAGAGGAATTCTTGTTCCGTTAAGATTGCGATTACTATAAATAAAATGGGTGGATTAAAATTTTGTTATGAACTTTTTTGAAAAATAAATGTATAATTATAAATTATGACTAATTAAATAATATTACTTGTGTTTGGCAATTGCAGTTTCATTATTACACTTAATTAGTCTCTTTCTAATTCCAATTTCAATGTTTTCTCCAATTATTGGCAATGGTTTTTGATTAACACAACAAAAAGTTCTCAATGGTTGCGCTTCAAACTGTTCTAACACTGGTTTCTTGTGCATTTTCCACATGCACTCCTTATCAGTGGAAGAAATTTTTTCTAGTGTATTTAGATCTCCTGTTTTCAAATGAAACTTATAAATAGTATGATGATTACATATTACAGTAATTATAAAAAAATTATCCTTTACCTATTACAATATAACAAAACACATATATGTGTTTGCATGTATGACCACTGTCAGCCTTGCAGGAACATTCCATTTTCTCGATATGAACCTTTTCGGGCAAATTATTATTTGCGCGTTTAATTGATAACTTCCCCGTAATCGTATGTGGGTTATAACTTAAGGCACTCGTTTGCAAACATTAGAGCATATATACTCTTCATCTCTTCTGTTTCGTGAGTTACACCGCATACAATTATCATCCCAGAATTGACAATATTTTGGCCTTCAATGATATTTCTCGATGAGGCCTTTGCTTGTACAGATTCCAATATTGAGTCTAAGTGTATTGTCAACATTTTTACTGTAAGAAATAACATTGAAATAAACTTTTATACTACTGGATCCATATAAACATATACCCAGTAAACAAACTGACTGCAGTCTGACGACAGATTGATGTCAGATTCGAGTATATTCTAATGTCAGATTCGGGTCCTACTATGTCCGCATTTGACTGTTACGTATTTCAGCGGGGAAATTGGGAACTGGACGTGGATTGGTGCCCGTGGAGCGCTAAACCGCTCTGCTCGTTGGAGTGCGCGGAGATTTAAAATGAAACAAGTACACAGTCTTATGTTCAATATAAACTTCGAGTATATTCTCGATCAACTGGTTAGCTGGTTAGCTATCGAATGCGAAAAATGAAGTGAAGTGGCAAGAGCTCCGAGCTCGTCGACGAAGTCGATGTCAAGATCCTCCTGATCCTCCCTTATATCCTTGTTGTCCAATCAGCATGATGACATCCCTCAAGCTTCGTTAGTGGGCTGTCCTTCGCCCTTCCTTCATGCTTCCTCCCACTCTCGTCTGGCGATCGAGGCACGCTTTCCGATGACATGGGGGTAGTACATAGGCTACGTACAGTGCATACATATCTCGCAGGTAAGTACACGCAACCCTCAGGGTCAAGACGACGTCGTTAGGAAAAAGTTTATGACTTTATGACACCGGCCTCTTCCGGCCAGAGTTTTTACCCCTAACGGAACATCGGCAATTATAGAAAGGGAGGACAGAGTTTTAAATGCTTTTACGAGACGAGCCGCTGCCCGCTCGACGAAATTTGGCACGCAGATGTGCAAAGGAAAAGTTTTAGCTATTTATTATCCTCGTACGCCTTCTGAGTTCAGGCATCAGCTGTTTCATTGTAAGGACACGTTTAAAATAGGAGGGAAAACCCCCCCGAAAAGCATGACGCGCTCTCTAATAAACTCTTCTTCGTCCTCCGTTTCAAATCTCGCTCCTACATACTCTATATATATCGATTACATACATTTCCGTGGCCACATTCAAGCGATAGCGTAACACCTTCCCCCTTATATAAAAGGTGTTTCCATGAAACAGCTTTTCAGTACAAAATTACAAATAATTACTACTAGTGATTATAACTACGCCTCCTCTTCCCGCACCAGCCCCACAGTAAATGAGCTACTCGGTCCACCCATTGTCCTGCAGGAAGCACGAGTTGAAGAATAATAGTTATATTACATTTTCTTTTTCTTTTTTCTTTTTACGCTTATAAAATGAAAATTTAAAATTACATTCACACAAAACAAACCAGACATATCATGAATACAATATTATATTTGCATTAACTCTCCTAAACAGAAATATCAGGTCTTATACATGCTAACTTTAACTTATTAGTATGTACTATTTTACACTTATTAGTTCCTATTATTAATTCTACATTTAAATCGTCAAATACTCGACTAATCTTATAGGGGCCTAACCAGTTGCAATCAAACTTGGAAGTTTTCGGTTCTTTAAGTAAGTAAACATCATCGTCTACCTTAAATCCACGAGGATTACGGTTTCTATCGTAATACATTTTGCTTTTCTCCTTCGCCTTATTGAGATTTTCTGCCGCTTTAGCTTGTGTGGTGGTAACCTTAGTAAACAACTCATCTAAATGTTGTACAAAAGTTCGTGATATCTGCTCCTTTGCAAATTCAGAAGGTATGAGAGCCTTAACGCCAAAAACCAATTCATGTGGTGTGAAACCTGTAGCCTCATGTACGGAGGTATTGTATGAGAACATACCAAATCTAATCCAATCATCCCAATCAGCTTTTGTTCAATAATGTTTTAAGTAATCTATAAAAACACGATGTGCCCTTTCCAGCGACCCCAAAGACTGTGGATGAAAAGCAGTGGAAGTTATCCTCTGAATTTTAAAAATTCTACAGAAATTCTTCATTACTTGACTAATGAAGTTCCTTCCTTGATCAGTATGGATAGTTCGTGGGCAGCCAAATCTACTAATAAACTGTTCTGCTAAAGCAAGAGCAACGGTTACCGAATCTATGGTGGGTATCGGAATTGCATCAGAATACTTTGTTAAATTATCCTGCAATGTTAATAAATACTTATTACCCTTTTTTGTTACTGGTAAAGGCCCAACAATGTCCATTTGGACTTTTTCAAAGGCATGCTGTGGGGTATCAGTGATGCGCATTGGTTGCCTTATCCTGGTGGAATGAATTTTATTTCTCTGGCAAGTAAAACAAGATCTAACAAATTCAGTAATTTCTCTTCCCATTCCAGGCCAATAAAAATGTTCTCTAATATGATCGTAAAGTTTAGACATGCCCCTATGACCTCCAACAGCGGATTCATGACATTCCTGAATAATTTGAAGACGTCTTGATTTTGGTGGAGTTTCAATCTCACCAGTACACACCGTAATTATATACTGAGAGTCACTAAAAATCTGCTTAAACAAATTCTCTACACGCTTCCACTCTGGAATATTGAAGCTATCTAAATCTTTTGAAATGCTAAAAGCTCTAAGATTTATAGAATCAGTAAGAGCCTTTAGAGATTTTAACGAGGATTCAACATGAACAAAATTCAAATTTTCCTGAGAATTACCCTTGCAAAACAATAAAAAGATATAATACTTATCGTTTGGAAATGCCATAGCATCACCAATATTAACCTGATACTGTTTTATTCATTCCATAGAAAGTTTACTTCGATCCAAAAGATCCTTGCTGATTTGAGAAACAACATCATCATTAAGTGGTATAAAATGAACAAGGTTACCCTTGCGCATAAAAAGATGATCGTTTACTCTAAGGATGGTAGGGATTGGAGAAGGATAAGTCATTCCCCTGTTTGGATTTACATTATTAACAAGAACTCTACTTTCATTAGCCTTATAACCTGTTGAACATAACTGATCTTTTACAGATTCTAATGAGGTCATTTCATTGAGGATCCCTCGTGCAGTCTTGATCGCAAAACCATCAGGCTCCACGGCCTCCGCCACAATACCAGGCGTAACAACTTCAGGCTCATCAGTCTCTGCCACGACATCAGTCGCTAATAAATTAGGCTCCCCACACCTCTGCCACGAACCAAGATACTGCGAGCCCTGCGATGTTCCCTCAGGGGCCGAACAGAGCGCAGGCACCCTTGTCAAGCACAGATTACTTCTCACGGCTCCTGAAGCGGGTTCTCGGGGCTGAGAATTACCGTATGTCAACAGGCGACCGAGTCGATGTATCGTGCCCGACTGAGGCGATCCTCCAAAATTTTCATTCCCCACAGGCAAGGGTGATACTAATTCATTCGAACTTATTCGCAAACCATTTATGACCTCATTACACTCGGCTGCTGCCTTCCCGCGCGCCAGGAAAACAGATGCCACAACTCTCTCATTTTCAAAACATACGACTTCATCATCCACCCTGTCCACTTCGGAACCTACAATTGATGCCTTATCTGCGCAGATAAGTACCCTTTCCAGGTCCCTCGAATCAGGGTTGGAATCCGTGTCAATCAATACAGGTTGTGACTGGGGATTAGGGTGCAGACTTGCATCAACAGGATTTCGTGAAAGTGCATCAGCATTAGCATTGATTTTACCAGGTTTGTACACTATGTTGTAATCGTATTCATTTAATCTAATTCGCCATCTCATTATTTTGGATGTAGGATCCTTGGCATTATGTAACCATACTAATGGTCGGTGATCTGTGACCAAAGTAAACTGCTGTCCGTATAAATAAGGCCGGAAATGCTCAACAGCAAATAAAACAGCCAACAATTCCTTCTCTATAGTGGAATAATTAATCTCGGCGTCATTCAGAGTCCGAGAAGCATATGCTATAGGCAAATCCTTCCCAATCGACCCTTGACTCAAGATAGCTCCCACAGCAAAATTAGAGGCATCAGTGGTAACGAGAAATGGTTGTGAGAAATTTGGAAATTGTAATAAAGGCTCTAAACAAATAATGTCCCTCAAAGTTTCAAAAGCAACCCGTGTTCCTAGAGTCCAACAAAATGGAATATCCTGTTTTAAAAGTCTAGTCAATGGTTTAGCGATTTTTGCCATGTTCGGAATAAACTTTCTATAGTAACCCACAAGCCCCAAAAATTGATTTATATTTTTTTTAGTTTTTGGTACAGGAAACTGTTTTACAGCTCGAATCTTATCAGGATCAGGTTTCACTCCTTCCTCTGTAATAACGTGCCCCAGATAGGATATTTCCCTCTGCAAGAAACGGCACTTCTCAGGCTGAAGGGTTAAACCCGAATTTTGCAAACGCGCCAAAAGGGTTTTTAACTTACGGGCATGTCCCTCAAGCGAATCTGAATAAATAACAATATCATCCATGTAAACAAACAGCTCTATGCCCTGCAATCCGGATAATACCAAATCCATTACTCTTTGAAATGTTGCTGGCGCGTTTTTGAGGCCAAAGGGCATTCGATTAAATTCGTAATGGCCATGGGGGGTAGAAAAAGCAGTTTTAGCCTTAGATGTAGGATCTATCGGGATCTGGTGAAATCCAGAAGCCAAATCTAGAGTACTAAAATACTTGGCTCCTCCTAATTGGTCTAGTATCTCGGTTATGCTAGGTGGAGGATAAGCATCACCCACAGTCTTCTCATTCAATTTCCTATAATCTATGACCATTCGCCATCCTGGCTCTCCGGAAGAATCAGATTTCTTCGGGACAATCCACACAGGAGAATTATACGGAGATGCAGATGGCTGAATTATGTTGCTATTAAGTAAAGAATTGATTTGAGTTTCTATTTCCCTTTTGTGAATCTGAGGAAACCGATACTGTTTAGTATTTATGGGAATTTCATCAGTAGTAATAATAGTATGTTGAGTAACGTTTGATGATCCCAACCTGTCTGCGGTAAGATGAAACTGATATGAGAATTCATTAATAATTTCTAGAATGCTGGTCCTCTCACCCTCATTTAAATGATTTAAATCTAACACCTTAATTAATTGAGCAAGTCTCTGAGCACGGTCCTTAGATGACTCTACATCAGGATTTCCCGTCCGACCTGATCGAGAAGCGGGAGGCCCAATCTCAAATTCTTCTAACTCAATTGAAGGTATGGTAAGAACAACATGATCAGCAGTAGTGTTTATGGCATATAATTTTGCCAAGCTATTCCTCTGACTCACTAGAGCTTCGCCCACAAAAATACCGGGACCCGCATCAATTCTCCTAACATAACCTGATGCATTAACACTATTAGTTGATACCATAATCAAGACTTTAGTTCGAGCAGGTAAATCATGGGATGATGATGCACCGGAAAGGTCTTTTCCTTTTCCAAACTGTAAGATATCCTGTAAAGTATCTCTAAACTTTAAAGTTATTTCCTGTTTCTTTAAGAACGACAATCCTAAAATTCCGGTTTCCTCAATGGGGAAATCATTATCTACTACTTGGAAGTGAACAGGAATGCCATGAATTAAAACCGTAACATCACCTTGGGTACGAATCATTCCTGAGCCAATTCCGATAAGGTCATAAACTATATTGGTATTGATTGTAAGGTCCGAAACTAACCCTTCCCGTTTTATTAAATTCAATTGAGAACCAGTGTCTACGAGGAAACTAGCTGTTTCTTGACGGAAATAGTAATTTTCAAGGGGAATAACCAGTGGCTGTACAGCATTTATTGCTTGGAAGTTGTAGCAGACACGATGGATCCGGCGCGTGCAATCAGGGGCTCTTTCTGCATTGGATCCGTCTGCAGAACCCCCTTGGAGTTTAAATGTTTTTGACTTCCGGAAGCTACGTTAACTTGAGGTTGCACCTTCCTCCAAGTGGTACGAGCATTTTTCGCATAACATTGCGACTCTATATGACCTGTTTTTCTATAATTACTACATCTAACTCTATCACGATTGGGTTGATTAAATTTATTATTACGCGTAGGACAATTTACACGGAAATGGCCAAATCCGTTGCAATTGAAGCACTTGCGTTCATCTGCGTTCATAGTGTAGTAGTAATCACTTTATTGATCCCCAATGGGGTTACAATCTCCTCGCACTCTTCTCCTTAACATTTATCCTATATCTACCTTAACCTAACTTATCTTAACTTATCCTATGTCCTTAAAACTACCATCGCCCGCTCGCTCGCTCGCCTCCGCATCGACCTCCCCCCTCTCACGCACGCCCACGCCCCCTCCTCCGCCTCTTGGACCTCCGCTTCCGCACGCTTCCCCTTCCACTCTCAATCCTCTTCTCACCCATTCACCATCCATTCCTCCACTTTCCTCTCCTAAGCCTTCTCTCCTTCTTTCCAATCTCCTCATCCACTCCTCCCCCTCCCCCTCATCACCCAATACCTCTATCACCACCTCCTGCCACCCCCTCTCCGTTCCCCATCCAGAGCATACTTCCCAGACGTGCTCCCACGTCTCCTCCCCTTGTCCACATATTCTACATCTCCTCTCCTCCTCTCCCTCCCAGTATCTCCCCGCCTTCATCTCATTACCCAATCTAAACCTAGCTACCCTATTCCACCTTTCCTCCCCCCACCCCTTCTTCAAGTACTCTGGTACCCCCACCCCTTTCACTCTCCCATACCAAACATTGTATTTTGCACTTCTTATCTTCCTCCACCTCTCCTCTTCCAGCAGCCTCCTCTCCCTCCTCACCAGCTCCTCTCCCCTCATCTCTCCCCTATCCCTCCCCCTTTTAACTCCTCAACCGTCCATCCCCTGTCCTTAAAGTACTTCTCCCTCTCCTCCTCCCATCCCTGCAACACCTTCCCCCTCTTAAGCCATCTCTTCATTTCCTCCCAACACTCCCTCGCCAACTCTCCCCCCTTCCCCTCCTCCAAACTCCTCTCATACCCCCATGCCCTTAGCCCCGCCCCTCCCTTCAACATCCCCCTCTGCAGTTCCTCCCTGACCATATACCCTGGGGTACTCCTATCTACTCCCAACACCCACTTCAAGTACCTTTCATGTATTGCTTCTATTTTTTCCCTCTCTCTCCACCCTCACACCTCCACCCCATAATTCATTACTGCCCAGACCAGTTTATCAAATAACCACAGCCTTCTCCCCCAGTCCTTTCCAAAAATCCTTTTCCCCAACCCCCACACCTGCCCCATCACCGCCGCCCCCTTTCTAACCCTCTCCTCTACGTGTTTCTCCTGCCCCCCATTCCCCATCACTGTATATCCCAAGTATTTAAAACTCCTTACCTCCTCCAACTCCTTTCCTTTCCATCTCCAACTCACCTTACTCCACCTCCCACCCCCCCTTCTACACCTCATCACCTTAGTCTTCTCTATATTTACCTGCAGGCCCTTCCCCTCGAAATACTTTTCTAGCTTCCCCATCATCCCCTTCATCCCTTCCACGTCCTCTGCCAACACCGCCACATCGTCCGCGTACGCTAACGTGTGGATCTTCCTTTCCCCCAGCCTCACTCCCCCCCAGCCACCTCTTCCTAACTCCTCGTCCATGTCCGCTATTAGGAGCGTAAACATAATCGGACTCATCGGGCACCCCTGCCTTACACCCCTTGCCGTCCAGAAACACTCCCCCTCCACCCCCGACCCTCACTCTTCCTATCGTCTCCCTCAATACCTCCTCACATCTCACCACCAACTCTTCCCTCACCCCCCTTCCCCTCATAGCCCTTATCAAGACCCCCCTGTCCACCGAGTCAAACGCGGCCTTTAAATCTACAAATAACACCACCATTTTTCTCTCCTTCCTCCCTATTTGTCTGTTAATCAGATAATTTAGTGTATAAATGTGGTCAATACACCCTACCCCTCTCCTGAACCCCGTTTGACTCGGTGGTAGCAGTTTTTTCTCCTCCACCTCTACCCTCAACCTCTCCGCCAGTACCGACGCGTATATCTTATACGCCGTCTGCGTCAGTGTGATCCCCCTGTAGTCCTCTACTCTTCCCCCTGCCCCTTTCTTCACCACCGGCACCACCACGCCTTCCTTCCACCCCTCTGGCCACCCTTCCCCCCTCCAGACCCTGTTACATACCTCCCACAACCCCTTCTCAACCTCCTCGCCCCCGTACTTCCACACCTCATTTGGGATCCCATCCCATCCCATCCTCCGGCCTTCCCGTCCTTTAAATTCTTTACCACCCTTCTGAATTCCTCCCATCCTATCTCCATCTCCCCGTCCTTTCCCCTTTCCTTTGCCCCCCCCCCTTTCACAACCCTCCACTCCACCCCTCCCAATAAACCCTTAAAATACTCTTCCCATTCCTCCATTTTTATTTTCTCATTCACCCTCCTTCTCTTTCCCCTCTCTCTGTTCACCACCTTCCATACCTGTCCTTCTGTCCTCACCCCCTCTAGCTCATTTTCCCACCGCTCCATCTCCTTCTTCTTCTTTTCCTCACATAATTTCCTATAAGCCCTTTTCCTTTCTCGATACACCTTACCGTCCCCTCCCTCCTTTCTCCACTTTCTCAATTCCTTCCTTACCTTGCTCTTCTCCTCTCTGCACCACTCATCCCACCATCCTCCCTTCCTTTTCCTCTCTTCCCCCGCCTCTGACTTCTCCACCGCATCCTTTATCCTTTCTCTCAACTCCCTCCACTCCTCCTCCACCCCCCTTATCCCCTCTTCCTTTTCCGCAAAGCTTTTCCTAAACTTCTTTCTCCCTTCCTCAGTCCAATTCCCTCTTCCTCCTCCCCTCCTCCCACCACCTTTTCTCCTCTCTACTCCACCCCCTCCCTCTCCCCTTAACCATACCACCACCGGATGGTGGTCCGAATCTATCCTCTCCCCCACTTCTAACCTCTCCACCTTTTCCCAGGTATCCTCATTCCCCAACGCATAATCGATTACCGTATTTGCCCTCCCTCCGGTAAAAGTCCATTCCCCCTGCTCATCCCCCTCCACCCCCCCCCGTTTATAATACTCCAACCTCTTTCTTCCAAGTAGGCACATAGCCTCCTCCCATCACTATTCCCCTCTTTATCCCTTGACCTCCTACCCCCCCTGTCTCCTCCCTCCTCATCTTCCCCTCCCCAGACCCGTCCCCCTTCTTCCCCTGTCCTAGCGTTAAAATCCCCCCCTATTAGCCCCCTCACTCCCCACTCCCTCTCTTCCATCCACACCCCCAGGTCCTCCAACTTCCTTGTCAAATCTCCATTTACATATACCCCCACTATCCTCCACCACTCTCCCCCCAACTTTACCTTCTTCGCCATTATCCCCTCTCTCCCTCCTTCCTCCTCCATTCCCACTTCCAATCCCTTTCTCACCCCCAGTAACATCCCCCCTATTGCCCTACCCATCTTCTTCTCCCTCCGCGCCCACTGTTTATCCCATACATACCCCCTTGGCAACCTCCTCTCTACATTTTCCCATCCTCTTTCCTCCATCCACGTCTCACTCAGCACTAACACGTCCCACTCCTCCAATCCTTTCCAAAAATCCCCGTCTTTATTCCTTAAACCTGCTACGTTCCAGAATACAATCTTGTACCTACTCCCCCCTCCCCCCTTTTCTTCTACCTCTACCTCATCTCCACCCCCCCTTTCCCTAACCCTTCGTTCCCCTGCTCCTCCACCCATCTCTCCCTCAACTCATCCCACCTCCTCACCTTCCCATTCACCCAGATCTTCTTATATCCGACCTGCACCTTCTTTCCTCCCTCCCTTTCCCTTGCCGCCTCACTTTCCACCTTCCACTTCGTCCTTCTTTCTTCTTCCGTTAAATCATCCTCTATCCTTTCCCTCCTGCCCTCAGCTTTTTCTTCGCCTCCATCACCTTTATCTTATCCTCCCTCCCCGCCAACTTCACCAAAATCAGCCCGCTCCCTTTCTCTCCCCTTTTCCCTATCCTTTTCACCTCCTTTATGCCCCCCTCCTCCATACTCATCTCTGCCCATATCTTCCTCACCTCCTTCTCCTCCTCCATTTCCTTCGCCCCCACCCCCTTACTATCACATTATTTCTTCTTTCCTCCCTCTCCTCCTTGTCCTGTTTTAGCTCCATCCTTCTCACCCTAAGCCTTCCTAACAGTCTTCCAATTCTCCCCCCTCCCACCTCTCACTACTACCCCTCCCTTCCTTTTCCTTTTCCAATCTCTCCATCCTCCCTATTATCTCCTCCACCCTTCCTTCCCTTTCTTCCATCCTTACTAACCTCCTTTCCATCCCCTCCCTCCTCCTATCATCTTCCCTCCTTTCCTCCTCCCACCTCCTTCTCTCCACTCTCCATTCTTCCTCCATCCTTCTTCTTTCCTCCCTCTCCTTCTTCAATTCTTCCCTCATCATCTTCATCTCCAACATCATTTCCTTCATCATCCCCATTAGCCCTCCCCCCTCCTCCATCTCTTTCTCACCCCACTTCTCCCTTTTCTCTGGTGACCTCCTTGTCTTCCCACTCCTTTTAAATACTGCCTTCCCATCCCTCATCTCCTCCCCCTCCTCCTCCTCTCTCTCTCTCGCTTTTTACCCCACATACTATCTATACTCCCCACACTGCTGCCTACACTACTTATACTATCTTTTCTTTTCCTTTCTTCACTCGCCACCTTTCCCTTTCCTTCCTCCATCTCTTCTTCCTCCCTTCCTCCGCACTTTTACCTTGTCACTTCCTCTCAACTCCCTTCTTCTACCTTTCTCCTTTCCACCCGTTCAAACCTCCCGTCTGCGTTCATAGTGAATACTCCTAATTTGTTTGCGGAAATTTTTGGATCTGTAGGCTCATTTTTGTGTTGTAATTGATGCTCCATTTTAGAGGCTAGCTTAATAACGGTTGTTAAACTACTAATGTTATCTTTAGCAATCAATAACATGATTGTATCATTACGTATTCCCCTTAAAAACCCAGCTATTGCTTCCTCGGTCAATAAAACTTTAATTCAGGGTTGAATTTTTCCTGCGCAGCTTCTAATCCTTGATCTAAAATTTCGTGCACTCTAGTGCCGAACTCCTCAATGGTTTCGTGTTCTATCCGCCGTATAACTTTTAATTTATCCTGTGCATTTTTGATATCAAAACTTTGCTCATACGCGGCTTTAATTAAATTAATCAACTCCTCTACAGACTTGGGTTCGTTCCCATCAACTATTCTACTGTAATCACGTTTCTGTATTCTATTACGTATTATGGCTAATAAATAAAATTTATCTTCGTGTCTAACTAATGAATCCGCGAGTCTACATTGACTTATGAAATTTGTTATAGAACTCGGTTTCCCTTCAAAATGTGGAATAAAATTAGCGATTAGATCAAAAGACATGCGCAAGGCAGCTCTAGGAGCCCCAGAAGTTAACCCTACGCATCTGCTGTCACCATCGTGCTACTGGATGGAACGGATCCATCATCCGGAAGGGACATGCTAAACCTCTGGAGAGGAATCGACTGTGCCGGCACCAAGTGTAACTCATCGGTTGGAAATTCAGGACTAGGTGGTGACACACCACTTGTTCCCTCTAATAGCTTCTCTATCCCAAAAACGTTACCACCACTCAAACCGGCATTACTCCTTTCTTCAACTAGCCTATATCTTTTCCTAAACGGCGGCATTTTTATAGATAATATTAAGTAAATTAAAAGTAAAATAACTTATAAGCTGTTGCTCCGTTCAGTACTGCAGTCCTTGTACGGATAGTCCTCCTATGCTGACCGTCGACTTCGCTGATCCTGTGTGCCTCAATGACTCAGCAAATTCGAGCACCGTGAAGAATCGTCCGTCCGAAGTCGCCCGAAGAAGTTTCTGGAGTAGCTCAGGAAACGTTGCGTATGATAACCGGATGCATGCGATCTCAGGGATTTATTCGCACGGCCACTGAAATCGCCCTCTCTGGCATTCACCCTTGCTCCCAGGAAAACCGCGCAAAACCCGAGAGAGAGAGGCTGCACTTAGTAACTTCGATTCTTATGTCCATTTACGCGATCAAAGAATTATTAGAATAAAAGTTTATAATAATACCCGTTGCGCTACTTGAATAGTCACTTATACGCACTCACGAGCCGGCGAAGTCACTCACAAAAGTGTTCAAAAGTTATAAACCGAACTTTAGCACTGAGATGACTTTTTCAAAGTTTCCCACAAATTGTTTTTCGAAATCCCACCGCTGTCACCAATTTTTGTTACGTATTTCAGCGGGGAAATTGGGAACTGGACGTGGATTGGTGCCCGTGGAGCGCTAAACCGCTCTGCTCGTTGGAGTGCGCGGAGATTTAAAATGAAACAAGTACAGTCTTATGTTCAATATAAACTTCGAGTATATTCTCGATCAACTGGTTAGCTGGTTAGCTATCGAATGCGAAAAATGAAGTGAAGTGGCAAGAGCTCCGAGCTCGTCGACGAAGTCGATGTCAAGATCCTCCTGATCCTCCCTTATATCCTTGTTGTCCAATCAGCATGATGACATCCCTCAAGCTTCGTTAGTGGGCTGTCCTTCGCCCTTCCTTCATGCTTCCTCCCACTAACGTCTGGCGATCGAGGCACGCTTTCCGATGACATGGGGGTAGTACATAGGCTACGTACAGTACATACATATCTCGCAGGTAAGTAACCCTCAGGGTCAAGACGACGTCGTTAGGAAAAAGTTTATGACACCGGCCTCTTCCGGCCAGAGTTTTTACCCCTAACGGAACATCGGCAATTATAGAAAGGGAGGACAGAGTTTTAAATGCTTTTACGAGACGAGCCGCTGCCCGCTCGACGAAATTTGGCACGCAGATATGCAAAGGAAAAGTTTGAGCTATTTATTATCCTCGTACGCCTTCTGAGTTCAGGCATCAGCTGTTTCATTGTAAGGACACGTTTAAAATAGGAGGGAAAACCCCCCCGAAAAGCATGAAGCGCTCTCTAATAAACTCTTCTTCGTCCTCCGTTTCAAATCTCGCTCCTACATACTCTATATATTTCGATTACATACATTTCCGCGGCCACATTCAAGCGATAGCGTAACATGACTATGGTTTTGTGGTCAGAGCCTGACATCAGGATCTGACCGCAGATTGATGTCAGATTTCGATCAGATCTTGCTGCCGTGGCTGACCGCAGATTGAGAGCAGAAATCGAGCAGATCCTGCGCAGCGCGATCTGACGGCAGATTCGTGTCAGATTCAGAGCAGATTCTGACGTCAGATTCGGTGCCTACTATGTCCGCATTTAACTATGGTTCTGCGGTCGGAGTCTGACATCAGGATCTGACCGCAGATTGATGTCAGATTTCGATCAGATCTTGTTGACAAAAACCGCCCGCAGATTGGTGGCAGAAATCAAGCAGATCCTGATGTCGGACATAGTAGACAATTTTATATAATAGTATAGATTTAAAAACAGTGCAAAAGTCTGTAGCGTAAATAATATATAGAACACGTTTATAAGACCGACTTGAAATATCTGATTCCTACCATATTTTATGGAAGAAGTTGGAAAAAGTTGGTAAACCATGTATTTAAACGGGTATTATAACATTTTTAATGTTTTACTTAGTTGTTAGTCAATTGAATGCCAGGGAAGCTCAAAATAATTATTTAAACTTTTAAAGACAGTTCTTCCACATATAAAAGAATTAATGATAACTACTATTTATTCAGTCGTCTTAGGGCGGTATTATCATCAATCGTTTTTTAGTTTTTAGCATGCGACATCCTCTACTAGTCTAGTAGATTAGTAAAGGATGTCGAATGCTTAAGACGATCTTCGTCTTCAGCAACGACTGATCATACCGCCCTTACAGTCGGGTATAACAAATATATACTCCGCAGTGGAATGCTGGCAAATACGAGTGGTACTCGAGAGCCCTGAATGATCAAGCCCTCGGCCACTTATTCCCGCCACGGTGCTATTTCGCAAGCGAGAAGCGGTCGCCCGATCGCGGCCTGGCGGGTCGCGTCGTGAACTATGTCAGCTGAATCTACTCGATTTCTGTTGCCTATCTGCCGTTAGATCGCGGTGCGCAAGATCTGCTCGATTCCTGCCATTAAATTGGATTAGCAGATTCTCCGCAGTGTCTGCCGCCAAACTGCTCGCAGGCTATGTCAACAGAATCTGCTCTGTATCTGACACCAATCTGCCATCAGATCGCGGTGCGCAGAGCCTGCTCGATTTCTGCCGTTAAATTGTATTAGCAGATTCTCCGCAGTGTCTGCCGCCAAACTGCTCGCAGGCTATGTCAACAGAATCTGCTCTGTATCTGACACCAATCTGCCGTCAGATTGGGCTGCGCAGGGTCTGCTCGATTTCTGCCATTAAATTGGATTAGCAGATTCGCCGCAGTGTCTGCCGTCAAACTGCTCGCAGGCTATGTCAACAGAATCTGCTCGATTTCTGCTGCCTATCTGCTGTCAGATCGCACTGTGCAGGGTCTGCTCGATTGCTGCCATTAAATTGTATCAGCAGACCCTGCCGCCAATCTGCTCTCAGGTTAAGGCAGCACAATCTGTCGGCTTTCTGCTGTCAGTCTGCTTTCATCATCGAATATAACAAATCCTGTATCAAATCTGTAGTCTTTCTGCCACAAACATTTGTACTCAGGCGTTGAGCAAAATCTGCAAATACAGACGTGGCTATCTGGGTAATAAAAGGTGTACCTGCGTCGTCCATGTTTGTTATGCACACTAGCGCCACCGTTCCCGCGGTGGTAGATTCCTTTGCCAATGGTGCTTATTAGTGTTTAAACGCACCAGACCACCCTGCACGAATGTCTACTGGAGACAAATATACCCTCAAAAACTTCCTTCGTGCCGATTCCAGGAAGAAAGTTGGTTGAAACGGTTTGTTTACTACATCGCGTATACGTTTAAACTGGTGCTACGGGGCTCGAATATACTATCAGCGCCGGTGACGGAGAATCCTTGAAGCCTCATTCTGTCATTTCTCGATTCATAAATTCATTATTATTTCAACGTACGATGATTATTAGCGTTCAAACACACCAGACCACCCTGCACGGATGTTTACTGGAGGCAACTATACCCGCAAAACCGCCCTTCGTGCCGATTCCAGGGAGAAAGTTGGTTGAAACGGATTCGCGTATACGTACACGCTTTTCCTAGCTTGTGTGAGCGTACGCACACACTTCAAGGCCCAGTGAGACGGCCCCCTTAAGCAAACTCTCCATCTCATTAACTTTGATGTGGGATCTTTCACATTATGTAGCCATACCAATGGTCTGTGATCCGTGACTAGCGTAAATTGGTGACCGAATACATAGGGCCGAAAATGTTGGACGGCGAACAGAATAGCAACAACTCCTCCGAATTATTCGAATTATTTATTTCGACTCCATTCAAATCTAATTCATTATTTAGCCCGATAATAGAAAGGGGGCGTAGTGTTGAAATCGAATTAAGATGCTCTTGTTGAGATGCATCGACAATCATCCCCAATCTATGTGTTCTCTCAAACGCGTTCTCCGCTTCGAAACCTCTACTACTATTCAAACTAGACAGTCTGCGACTTCTCCTAAGATTCTTTTGTCTAATAACTCTACGCGACATTTTGTGTTGATACAATAATAAACGCTCATTAATAGGAACGCAATAATAACGATACCAGGGGAAGTGGTACATGCAGGCCTCCTCTTCTACACCACCTCCCGCTAGCCAGGCAATCTTCTCCTTCGAAGATTCCGATCCTCTCCTTCCGCACCGACGTTCCTGACTCCAGCAACGTTCACCTCCTCGACGATATCGATCCTCTTCTTCAGCGCCGACGTTCCTGACTCCTGCAGCCTTCGCCTCCTCAAGGGTTTCGGTCCTCTTCTTCAGCGCCGACGTTCCTGACTCCTGCAGCCTTCGCCTCCTCAAGGGTTTCGATCCTCTTCTTTAGCAGAACCAGTCTCCAGGTCAGTCAATTTTCCGTTCTTCAAGTCTAGCAATTTCAGCAATTTCCTATTTCTTTGACTCAGCAATCTTCACTTCTTTATTGGTATTTTGTGATTTCAGGGAAAGCGTGCACGGCCACTGAAATCACGCTTCTCCGGCATTCACCCCTGCCCTCAGGAAAACCGCGCAGAAAACTCAAAGGGAGAGAAGCGGTATTTGATCTTGATCGTTCAGATAATGCACCTCGAGCCGGCAAAATTTCAAAAGCATCCCACCGCTGTCACCAAATTTGTTGCGTGGATCTTCGGGAACTTGCGTTGAATTCCAAGGAATTGGGGCCGATGCCCGTGGAATGCAAAAGCACTCTGCTCGGAGGATGCGTTCAGGTTTTGAATTCGGGAATTAGAAGGATTACAAGGAAACTTTATATTCGATGTTGAACGTATAATATATATTTTGTAGGGTTTGGCAAAATACGTCTTTACAGAGTCGACTCTCGAAGTGGAATGAATGATCTTCAGTTTCATGTTGTTAACATAAATAATTAATTACATTTGTTTTCTAAGGAGCGTTTACATGATTTCGGTGATGATTAAATAAAAGTCACAATGTTAATGAGCGTTTGATTACCTGGCCATGACTATATTTAATCGCATAAGGGAAAACCCACAACTTCATGAGCTTCCCCCTTCTTTAATTTAAATTTCCATCCGAATGAAAAGGCTAGGCTAGGTTCGCATCATGGCGAGGCAACGGGAATACAGCGTTCGGTCGAACTTCGCGCTTCTTTGGTTCATGGTGAACTGATGAATACGCAACAATTCTATACCTCGTCTGTGATAGTCGATTTAGTCGATTTAGTTGCGACATACAGCGGGGGGAGCATACGGCACGTGCCGAGGTCCCGGGCGTCACTCGGGCCATGCAGCCAGTGAGTGTACAAACATTCGGAGAGCGGGTGTTCCCCCAGGGCTGACCGCGCCGCCCGGTGTGACCGCATCTCTTTCCCCTGCACTGCCACGGGGTCAGAGAGCCTCCCTTCAACGGCCGAAGCCGAGCAGGGAGGAACGACTCGCCACCTGGTCCGAAGGACCACACCGTCTGCCCTGCGCTGCCTGGGGAGACGGGCCTCCCTAAAAGGGGAGGGAATAGCTTTGGGTGGCCGCCTCCTCATGGTACGCATTAACCCGCCAGGATTCTACCCCGTTTCTCGGGTGCACATCCGCTTTTTATAGGCCCGGGCCAACTTGCGGACGGACCGTACTCACGGGGGTGACCATCGACGAAGGTGGGCGATCCCTACCTAAGACGCACGCATAGGTGCGCCGGAGTCATTATGCGTTGCGCAAACCACCCCCTCCGGTCTTGACGGTACCAGCCCGTCACTAAATAAATTCGCGGTATATGGATCCGTGTCCCGACGCCGTTCTACCAGATCTCCTATCAACCCCGTAATCTCGCTTTTACTCGTCGTCCTGAACCCAGAGTAGCCGGGTCCCCTTCACGTCCTCTCTGGAAACACCTTTAGACTGCGCAGGCACGCGCATGACATACCTCCAGCTTGCTAGGGTGACGGTCTGTTTACCCTCATAAGGCTAGCTATCCCACCCTCCTACTCCCTCCCTCTCTTTCCGGTGTCTCAACGCCCTAGCACTCCCCCCTCTCATTCCTATTTCCTGAGACTTCCCACAGCTATCCTACCTTGCAACACAGCCCCATTGTTTTCCCCCCGGCCCTCCCTTCCCCGACCTACACTCTTTGATTCTAAGATTATAAACCCACTGCAAGGAGGCCCCAGAGATGCACTCCCACCCATCTCCCATTTGAGTCTAGTCTTGACCAATCCTTGTGAGATCTGGTAGCGGGGCACGGTCCAGAGAAGGGGCGGTCACCACCCGCCCCTAGCGGCACTCCGCATTCCTAAAGAGGTGTGTAAAAAAGCCGGTGCGCCGGAATCGCCTAAGTGTTAGGAACACTGGAACCATTCTTACTTTCTTACTTTTCGCACCGCTACCCTTCCGTGGTCTTGCATCGAGCTTACCAGGGCTCGGTCGCCACTGGACCATCGTCAGAATAACTCCCTCGCCATACTGTTCTTTTCTTTCTTCCTGTTCTCATTGGCTGTCTCTCTCTCTCTCTCTCTCTCTGTGTGTGTGCGTGCGTGCGTGCGTGCGTGCGTGTGTGTGTGTGAGGGGGCCCCTGCCTCCGCCCCCCCCCCCGGTGAACCACGCCGAGAGGCAACGGTCCTCTTCGAATCGCGGCTCCAGCGTCCTTCTCAGTCTATTTCCGAATCACTGACGGAGAAGGAGGCCAGCGTGTAGGTCCTCCCCTTCTGGCGGAGATGAGCCTTAGGTGTATTTCCATGGGTTCACCTCCTCCAGGAAACTCGCAATCTTATCTATATATATCTTGCTTACATCCTCTGCTCTAATAATCTCCATGCCAAGTATCCTTCTCCGGGTTTCCATTGTACGTGGACATTCGCACAGAACGTGCACAGAGTCCTCCCTACTAACCTCGCATAACGAGCACATTTCTGTTTCGCTGACCATGATCCTATGTAAGTGAGCATTCAGTGGTGCATGTCCACTTAGAATGCCCACCACATTCCTTGCTTCGACTCTCTCCATTCCTATCAGTTTTCTGGCCCTGTCCCTTTTTGGCTCAGGACCCATCAACAACTTCGCCGTCGCACAGTTGGTCGTATCCTCCCACCTCCTTTTCCTGTTCTGATCCCTCCATACTCTGATAGCGGCCTTGAAGGCCACATCAGCTATCGGGGTGATCTCCTCGTCTATCCTGGGAGCCATGCTTGACCCTGCCCTAGCTAGTGGATCTGCCCTCTCATTACCCGCTGTCCCCTCGTGTCCTGGTACCCAATAGATGGTAATCGTAGCTCCGCTTTTCCCAAGCTCATTCAGTGCCATTCTGCATTCCAGTGCCAGCGGGGACACATACATACTCCTGCTCAGCGCTTTGATAGCGGCCTGACTATCCGTACATATCGCTATTCTACTATTGGTTCGATTTCCTCTGGCCATCCCAATGGATTCCCTACCGCCTACAGCTCTTCTCCAGTCTCCTTCCTCCTCCTCCTCCTCCTCGTCAAACTCTTTTCCAATGCTTCGAACACATTCTAAGATGGCAACGATTTCCGTCTGAAACACCGTCGCATACCTGCCCAACCTCTTTGTTCCCCACTTTCTCGCATCATTTTCCTTACACCATCCTGCCCCTGCCAGCCCGTCCATCCTCTTTGATCCGTCTGTGTACCAGACCGAGTCATGACTGCTCCTGATTCTTTCCTCGTTCCATTCCTTCCTATCATCAATCGCCACTTCGAACTCCCTGTCGAACACATACTTCTTCACTATTAAATCCCTAGGCATGTTCTTCATTCTATTCAGCTCATCGCCTCCTTCCTCCTCCAATATCCAACTGTGGCTCGTCTCATTACCTCCAGTCCATTGGTCCCAGCTCTGCAATCTCAGCATCGTCCTCATCGCCAGCTCCTTTACCCGTACCTCCAATGGTGGTATATCCGCTAAGATTTCCAGCGCCCTAGTGGGCGTTGACCTCATCACGCCGAATATCCTCCTAAGTGCTGCGCCCTGGACTTTGTCCAATTCATCCTTATACGTAGCCATATTCGCCGTTCTCCACCAAATCCCTGCTCCAAACGTCAACCGGGGGATTACTACCGCATCGTATACCCATTTCATTGTGGCCGGTGTCAGCCCCCAGGTCGGACCGACTGCCCTGCACATCATATTTAAATTGTTCTTGGCCCTGCGAGTCTGTTTCCGGATGTGATTTCCCCACGTTAGCGTTTCATTGATAGTGATCCCTAGATACCTCACTTCTTTAGATAACTCCAACCATCGGCCTTGGTATACAATTCCTCCGTATTCTGGTCTTCTATTCTGATTGGCTATCCTGATCAACTCCATTTTACTCGGATTTACCGATAGGCCATTATTCGCGCACCATCCCTCCAGTGCATCCAATGCTCTCTGTAACGTTATCTCCACCACCCCTATATCCTTGTTCGAGGCCATGAATACCACATCATCCGCATACGCTGACGTAGTGATACTAAATTTCTCAAGAGTGTACAACAGATCATCCACCGCCAGACTCCATAAGAGCGGCGATAGGATCCCTCCTTCCGGACATCCTCTGTTGACCACCCCTGCCGCCGTAGCCTCTCCCCTATTGGTCTGGACCTTCCTTGTGGACAACATCTGCCTGATCCATTCCATTATGGTATCACTGATTGCGAACTTCCTTAACGCATTTATGATGACCTCCGTGGGGGTTCTGTTAAACGCTCCTTCGATATCCACAAAGCATGCCAGCGTCACTAGCTTATCTTTTTTTGCTATTTCGACGTTCTTCACAAAGTGGTGAACCGCCACTTCCATTGACCTCCCCGTCCTAAATGCATGCTGGAACCGATGCAGGGGTCTTCTCTCCAGGTACACATCCTTTATGTACCTATCCACTAGTCTCTCCATTGTTTTCAGGATATTTGACAACAAGCAAATCGGTCTAAACGACTTGGGCGTCGTGTAATCCTTCTTTCCTGGCTTCGGGATGAACACCACCTTCGTAGTTTCCCATGCCCCTGGTAGTCGACCCGATGCCAGGCTAACCCTCATCATGTTTACCATAGCATCACTTATCCACGGTAGAGCTTCATTTAACAGCTTCGGGAAGATCTCATCAACTCCCGGTGCCTTGTAAGCCTCGAAGGATCCAACTGCCCACCTGACTCTTTCTTTGGTCACTACATTTCTGGCCTCTGCCCAGCTAGTCTCACTGATAACCGGCCAAGTTCCAGGTGCAGACTCCAGATTCAGTACTGATACTGCCACCATTTCTTCGTCTCGGACTGCCTCTCCCTGATCCACCCTTACACCCTCTATCCGTATCCCCGGAAAGTGTTCTTCCAGCAACATGATGATTATTTCCTCATCGTTCTCCGTGAATGCGCCATCGGGCTTCTTCAGATCACCAAGCATCTCTTGGGCATTCCTCTCTAGAATCCTAGTCAGCCTCGCCACTTCCGGTATTCTCCTGATACTAGCACAGTACTGTCTCCAACCGTTTCTCTTGGCCTTAAGGACTGCCTTGGTGAATGTTCTCCTTGCTTGAAGTCCCCGGGTCCTCCAAACCATCTTCCGCACCCCCTGCCTCGTTGTTCGGGCTTTGTTCGTGAGGGTTTTTGCTTTGAGCTGTAACCTCCTTAGTTCCCCATTCCACCATGGCGTGTGAATCTTATTCCTTACTTCCTTGACTTCGGTCGCGCTTTCCCACGCTCGCATCATGGTGCTAACAATTGTATCATTTGCCGTATTCAGTCCTTCTTGATCGTTGATCCTTGTCTCCATTATAGATCCGATATTACCCAGTTCTGCCCTGTAGACCTTCCAGTCTGTGGCCCTAGGATTTCTCTTCCATGTCCTCTCTACTTGCGAGACGTCTCCTACATCAAACCTGATGTATTTATGGTCCGACACACTATCCTCACTCAATACTGTCCATCCCCTGATGTCGCCGATCATTGCTGCGGTGGCCACCGTTATGTCCAGTACCTCTTCCCTGTCGACCGTGACAAAGGTAGGTTCGTTTCCTACGTTTAGGCAAACCACCCCACTCTCAGCCAGATAGTCGGCAAGTTGTTCTCCTCTACGATTCGTGTCCGTACTCCCCCACATCTCATGCCTAGCATTCGCATCCATTCCTATGATAGTGCCTATTTGCTTTTCTTCGCACCATTCGACCACCTGTTTACACTTGCCACCTGGCGGAGCTTCATCCGCATTCCACGGTAGATAAGCCGACGACAGTATTATTCCTTTTTGCTTTGGTATTACTAATGCCCCTCCTAATTATATTAATGGTAGCCACATCCGGATTGCTCAGTTGAGGTTTAAAAGTTGCATGTATCCCTTTTCTCGTGACTATGCACGCCCTTATCCTTCCCTCGCTGGCACAAACTACATAGGTCCTACCGACTTCCCCCATGCCCCTCGGTGCCCCATGCGCAAACCAGGGCTCCTGAATGAGCGCTACATCCAGGTCATGCGTCCTCATCAGCCTGACTACCATTTTGGTGGCTGCCGACGAATGGTGCAAATTAATTTGGACCACTCTCAGAGCCATGACGATGTCGATGACAGTCAAGGGTCCCACGACGCCGGCCTCCTCGTGCACTAAATGGCGCGCCTATGAACACTATCTTAACCCCCTCCCCCACCCATATGTAAGTGTCTTTAGATCATATGATCATATAATCATATTCCGATTACCCCACCTATCAAGTCTCCTGTTTAAATTACACCACTGTATATTACCTCTTCTTTCCCTCCCCTCCCCACTATTCTCACTACCCCACCACATTGTTGGTCAGACACAGCTGGAAAGAAAATAATGTCTCGGGGCGCCTTGCGTCAGACAAGCCCCTCTTTACTACACATATCTACAACTATCCTACCTTCGGCCGTTTCCTCCCCTTTCCCCGTTCACTTCCTGTGGGATGAGTCCTGCCATCCATTCAAGCTAGTGGTCCGCCGTCCAGCGGCACCAATGTCATCGACTGGTCAACCCTAGTCCTAAAAGTCCTAAAAGTCCAGAAGGGCGAAGCCGGCCCTACACCACAACGCCCACTCGATAGATATCCCTACCCCCCCCCCCCCCTCAAAGAAAGAAGGAGAGAGAGAGGAAGGGGGAAAAACGCATACCCCGTGCTACTCCTTAACACCCGCCCCACCCTATTCGCTGTCGATTTATAGGGGTGACAAGAGGGACAGGCCATCGATCCGGGCCCAGGATAACCACCTTACTCCCGATCCAGGCACCGGCCCACGATTGAAGCCCTCCCCCACTCAGGGAGAGCCCAAGTGCCCAAGCGCCCAGGCGCCAGGGCCATCGGAACACATCCCTCTCACCCGCCCGTGAGGAGTGGAGTTTGAAGTACAAGAAACATGCTCCAGGGCATGAGAACTACAAGGACTGGGTCTCGAATTGCAACCCATGATCCGCGATTGAAATGGATCCCCCAGGGGCCAGCAGGAAGGGGGCACCGCCCCGCCCCCTCCTGTGAATTCCTGCCGATGACTCTACCTACTGTGATACATAATGCTACCAAACAAAGAGGGACAATAATCCGGTTCCCACAACACAGTATCAAGGTGTCCACGAATTCTCCAATCACTGCTGGCCCCCGCGAACCCCACCACCGCTTCTCTCCCGGGTCGAGGAGCCCATGGAGCATAAGGAGCATAATGATAAGGATAAAGGTACCAAAGTGCAAACGCCCATAGGTCAGTCCAGGAGTTCCCCGTTGAGTTCAATTATATTAGATAATAAATCTACGTAACCGTCCCCGTGACCTAATAATATCTACTCCATTCTGGACAAAGCCACAGCCATTCACCCCTCATGATATCTCCCATACGTAACCCAAGCGAGTCAGACGACGCATTCCATAACCCTGGAGCCATCCCCCCTGGACCCTCGCCCACACTCAGACTCAGGCACCCCATCACCTACGACCATGTGCATACCTTCACTTACACACACGCTCACATGTCTGTACGGAATACAGTGAAAGAAAGATAGAATTGCGGAACTTAAACGACTAGAACACGAGCCTTATATAGAGAAATTAAAAGAATTTTATCCTCTCGAGGAACGGGGTAGTGCTCGTATTACTTTTCGAGTAACGCACCCCCCAGGGCAGTTTGACAATGACACCAGTCTTATGCAACACTTTCAAAACAAGGAACTCGATGCAATGAAGCTCTAATTATATTTAAGTAGTGCCATGTCACACTCTACACTTGACCAATAACCAGGTCTTGGGCCTTATATAGAGAAACTAAAAGAATTTTATCTCTCGAGGAACGGGGTAGTGCTCGTATTACTTTTCGAGTAACGCACCCCCCAGGGCAGTTTGGCAATGGCACCAGTCTTATGCAACACTTTTCAAAGCGTTCAATGTAATCTAGTTATATATATATTTGAGGAGTATAATGTCATAATTGCCACGTGATATAGTAACAAGAACACGAGCCTTATTTCAAGAAGTTGAAAGAATATATAATACTGCAAGAACTTATGCTATAATGGTTATATACATAGATATGTACATGTTTGTTTTCCAGGGCCCTAGCTTCCTTCCAAAGTGTTAGATTTATAAAGGCTTCCAAGACACTCACCTCCCACACCGCCCACGGATAGAGCCCACGCAGCGATGGCAGACCGCGGACGGCCCCCCCTCGAGACATCCCCTACCCCACCCCACGCACACCACGCCGGAGCAGAACGCCCGTGAGCTCTGCGCTTCAGAGTCCAAGTCACGGGCATCCCGCCTCGGCAGAGCGCGCGCGAGGCGGGCGAAACCCCCGAGGGAACCCGCCTCCGATCCGGCACCACTGAGCCCACGGAGTTCGACCAGGGACTGGGCTAATCCATCCGGGGGGTGAAACTCACCCGAACTGCCCCTCCAAACAACTTGAACTGTCGTCCTTTGCCTCTTATATAGGCCCAAGACTTAGCGCTCATCTTTATCGCAAATTCCCTACTGTCTTCCTGTGGTTCTCCCCGATGGGTCACCTCCCAGTCCCTAGTCCCACATCGCTCGTGCCTTTTGTCTAACTCCTTAAATATTGATTCGACCTTCAGGTGCGGCTCGGACACCACTATGACCACCCTACATCTTTTCTCTACATCCCTCTTCCGCACCATCTTCAATCTCTCCCCCCTGTTAGAGACAGTCCCGTGTCTTATTTCTGTTTTTACCCAGTTGCTGGTGGTCACATCGTCCGTAGTTAACAGCAGACCGCCATTCATCCAACCCCTGCGGGATATTGACATCATGATGTCTGCATCAGTCGAGCGTTCCCACAGCGTTCCAAAGACAATCGATGCTTCGGTCCTATTTAACGTCGCCGTCGGGTATTCCACCGGCACAACCGCCAGTATTTCCTCCCGTCGTTGTCCTTCGATCTCTTGACCCTGGGCACGAGGCGAAGCCCCCTCTCCCCTGCATATTCCCACCCCAGCCCCGTTGAACCCCACCTGTTCGATTGCCTCGGCCATGATAGTGTCGCACGTAGACTTGCACTAACCTATCCCACCACCAGTAGGAAATGGAGAGTGAAACAAAACAAAACAGAAGGAACCCCGTCAGGACAGGATAATCCATCAAAGTATCAATCCAACGAGAACGGCCAGCACTTCTCACCGTAGGCGTGCGTCACCGTGTCTACTCAGAGCAATCCGCGACTCTGCCCATATACCGACTACCATCCCCAACATCCATACGGATTCCATGCCGGCATTCAGAACTCATTCATTCGCCGTCTCCCACACGTTCTCTCCTGCCTCATGCCGTGCGCAAATCCAAGAACTCACAAACAACCCAATCAATTGCGATCCCGATGCAAGATCCAATGGCCCACCGTATATAAATGTGTTCACTCATCTTGGCCTTAGGGCCAAGATACGAGTGTACCCCATATTATTCTTCTATAATCTCCCACCTGTTTCTGTGCACCGTCATTCAAAATTTCCAACCTCTGTGTCCATCATGTCATTGAGTCATCGATACCCAAGGACAGAATAATACTTTTGTGCATTACCCGTTGAGAGTCTCTCAATACGTTATCTATTCCAGCACCCAGGCATTTCGCAGGAATACCTGTGTGCCCTGCTAATTGATATATCCAAATGTCCTCTCGTGTTAGCACTAATATCATATAAAACACAACTCGGAGAGGCAAATCTCAATTTATAACATTTCTATATTTATCTGATTAAATAGAACTTCCCCAAGAATTTGGAAATACCCCCGACTGGATTGACACACACAGAGTCTAGAATTCTTGATAACAATATCAGACCCAAATAGTGGCCTGACAGTTTATATCTATTCCATCACTAGACGCAATTTTCTACTTAACAAGTGTTAATATCCCCACGGGTGCCGCACAGGAGCAAGGGAAGGGGAGGGGAGGGACACATAGTAAAATATGTATAAGATTCAATTACCATAGAAACAGGAAACATTGACAGCGAATAGAGGAATAAATGCATTATCAGAACACGTGTATAACCTAAAATCCACCGATTGTAATATTCTGTGTGAACAAGTCCCCACCTGACTTGTCCATACTTACTGTATCCCCTTTTTCCCTCCTGCACAGCACCCGCGTTAAGAAAAAGCACACTTTCGTTTTAAAAACTCTTAAGACACTCTGTAATTGGCGACCAATGCACACGAAACAGGCCCCCTTTGCAATGCTCTTAGTCTCAACCACGTGTCGCGCACGAGCGGTTGCGCAGCGCCCTCTCTCGTCTGTGATAGATCTATTCTATACTTCGTCGATGCTCTGGAGCGTGGTACCGACTACTGTCGGTAAGGAGGGAAATATTAATTTTAAGATATTGAGGGGGTAGACACGTCACGTGACCTGGCCGATTTGGTCGGTCGGTATTACAGCAGGTTTTTTCTGCACAGAAATGGTAATACGCACAGATACGCGGCTGCCTGGTAACGCAAGAGGGAGCTGTTTGCTATTTCCGTAATCTATTCCGAATAAGGAAAAAAATTCTATCTACTTGTAAATATTTAAACGTCAGCTGGTACTGCAAACGTAGGAAATTCATTGTTCATGTTAATTACTTGAAATGTACTTATGCTACAATATTCTACGTTGGCAGTAAGGAATTATAAGTGAAGAGGAAAAATAGATAAGGGAATGTCTCCAGAAAATGAAGTTTGTTAGGCTACACATTTTTTATTAGCAAAGCACTGAAACAGAACATGAAATACACTTATTACAGCAGAAAGCAGTTATGTACAAACACTATATATAAAATTGTGTTGGATGTTGAATTGGGCTAGTGAAAATGTGCAGGCTGGATGTGCGTGATTATTATGCGGTCCCCTCCTCGAAGTGACAGAAAATATAACCTATGTATATGCTATATGACAATAAATGTTTAACGGCTATTTCGTTCTTTTACGCTTGTTATAAAGCTTGTTAGAGGATCGGCGTAAAGGACCGCAAGAGAATTATTAAAGCACGACGAGAAATCTTTATCTGTTAGGACACGGACTTTATAGAAACGTTCACGATTACTCTTATATTTAGTTCTGTACAATGTCAAATAAACGATATTCTATTTACAATCACGATCACAATTATTTAACAGAAGTGTTTAATGCAAGCGAACACGATAAGCACGTAAGCAGTGATGCCCGTTACAAGCAGGTAATAACGTAGCGTAGCGATAAGTGCAAGTGAGCAAAGCGTAGCGTGAGATAGAGTGTGTATACTGTAGCGAAGCCGCGAACAGAGAGTCCCAGATCCAGGAAACCGCGCTCGATTTCCTGGAAGGAAGAGAGTCCCCCTTCCATCGATCGCAAGTTGATGGAAGGGGCAGTGATCGACGCTCCACATGAGTCAGCTGGGCCGTTGCCATTGCCTAATTACCGGTGGGCCTAGAAGATGGCGCAAGAATGCAGAATTTCTTGAACATTCTCCCCGGCATTCATCGCCCGATGAATAATTTAGCTGGCGTTTTGGGCGCGGACATGGCATAGGCCGATGGTGCAGCAGTTGCGCAGCTGGGCTCATGTGGAGGCGTCGGTCAATCCGGCGGAGTTGAAGCAGCTTGTCTCGAGGCAGCAACTGAACGCGAGGCGCGGTATTCATGCTCGCAATCCAGCACGCGGTTGTGAACGAAGCGAGTAATGCACTCGTTTAGCGACGCGAAAGCCCGCATTTATTCGCCCAAAGCAGGGAGGGCGAATAAAGGTTTTAGCGGTCCTAGCCCAAGCAGATAGGGCTATATTCTGCGATAACTAATTAAGCGCGTTCGCGGTCTAGCAGCGACGACGAACGAACCCGTTTAGCCAACGGCGAATAGCACAACGCAAAATGTCAGCGGTCCTAGCCCAAGCAAGTAGGGCTAGTTTTAGCGATAAACAAGCTAAAGCGTGTTCGCGGTCTAGCAGCGACGTCGAACGAGCGAGTTTACACTAGCCGCGTAACATTAGCGTAAGCGCGGTACCAGCATTACTCGTCCAAAGCAAATAGGGCGAGTCCCTTAAGCGAGTTCGCGTTTATTTGCTCACAGTATGGAAGGCGAATCAAGCGTTTAGCGTTCCTAGCCCAAAGCAGATAGGGCGCGGTTTAGCGATAAACTAGTTAAAGCGTGTTCGCGGTCTAGCAAGCGACGGCGAACGAACTAGTTTAGCCAAGCAGAGAGGGCAAGTCTCTCAAGCAAGGCTGTGATCTTGTACGCGATCGCGAACAACAGTGAGCAAATGTGACGACGAGACAGAGACTTTCAACGTGTTCGCGGATAAACATATGAACGCGTGAAGGCTATCTTAGTCAGCTGTGCCTCGAGTTGGCGGTCAAGTGGATAGCGGGGAGAAGCCCCATCCCTTTTGTTTATTTTGTTCGAATAAAGTGCAAGCAAGTGCGGTAATACACTTTTATCTCGCGGCAGTAAGGGCACACGAGCAGCAATGTACATTTATCTCGCGGCAGCAAACGCGCGCGAGCAGTAGCAGTCCTAGCCCAAAGCAGGTAGGGCCAGGTTTAACGATAAACTAGTTAAAACGTGTTCGCGGTCTAGCGAGCGACGGCGAACGAGTTAGTTTAGACTTTAGCGACGCGAAAGCCCGCGTTTATTCGCCCAAAGCAGGGAGGGCGAATCAAGCGTTTAGCGGTCCTAGCCCAAGCAGATCGGACTAGGCTTTGCGATAACCTACCAAGCACGTTCGTGGTCCAGCAAGCGACAGCGAACGAATTATCCCAGACAAGCCGAGGGGCGAGTCCCTCAAGTGATTTCGCGATGTAGCACACGATCGCGAATAGCGCAATGCAAAATGTCAGCGATCCTAGCCCAAAGCAGGTAGGGCTAGGTTTAGCGATAAACTAGCTAAAGCTTGTTCGCGGTCTAGCAGCGACGTTGAACGAGCTAGTTTAGACAAGCAGAGGGCGAGTCCCTCAAGCGAGTTCGCGATCTAACACGCAATCACGAATAGCGCAACGCAAAATGTCAGCGGTCCTAGCCCAAAGCAGGTAGGGCTAGGTTTAGCGATAAACTAGCTAAAGCTTGTTCGCGGTCTAGCAGCGACGTTGAACGAGCTAGTTTAGACAAGCCGCGTAACATTAGCGTAAGCGCGTTACCAGTTTCACTCGTCCAAAGCAAGTAGGGCGAGTCACTAAGCGAATTCGCGATTTAGCACGTGATCGCGAATAGCAAAAAACGCAAGATGTACAATAAGTGATTCCGAGACAGATACTTTAAGCGCGTTTTCGGATAAGCAAGCTGATCGCGAGTGCGTTATGGTTGTCAGCTGTGTTTCGTGTAACGGTGCTGTTGATAATTGGGAAAGACCACAGCGACTGTCTTTGCGAATAAGCTATTGTTCCCAGAAAATGTATAGAAACGCGAAACCCTAACTGCTTCAATTATTGCCTACAGAAAATATCCAGTCCTTTTACAGTAATATTAGACGTGGAGGAACTGGCCGTGCAATTGTCTAGTAAAGTTTTATACTAAATTATATAGCTTCGGAGAATTATTTGACGAAGCACAGCGCCCGCACAAGTCCCAGGCTATTAGGGTCGTTAAACCACTTCAGAGTCCCGATTGTTGGATAAGTTGGAGATGCTAGCTACTCCGTTGAAGCCCAACGCCAGCACCAGGAACACGTTTGCGAGGACCAGACGGCATCCCGCGTAGCTCACCAAAATGTGGAAAATGCCTGGCATGAAGTGGGAGAACTCCGTGGCACCTTTCCGAAGAACAGCAATAGAGATGATCTGGCTGCGCCTCAGCGTGTCACCGGCCCAGCCGAAGATGAATCCGAAGAACATCCCGTCGGCCCAAGTCCGACTCACATACAAGCCACCCTTCGTCAGCTGGAATCTTAGTGTGTTCGCCCGGTACAGCATCATCGTGTTTTGCAAGAAGAACACGAGGAAGAGAGTGCCAAAGTGGTAGAACAGCAGGTTGATGAACGGCACCGCCAACATCGGCATCTGTAGACGGCACATATAGTTCGTCCAACACGTCGTGAACATCGTCAGACAGATGATCACTCGCGTCGGTATCCATCGTGGGAAAATCCTCCTGTAGATTCGAGTGCAGCACTGCCTGTAGTATATTCTGGGAGATCGACGTTGTAGCATATCGAAAATCCGTTTATCCAGGCCCTTGTGACTCTCCACGACTCCGAGGTGATGACTTTCAAGCAACGCATCCATTGTCCTCAGATATTCAAACGCGCACAAGATTCGGCCGTTAAGGTCGCGCTGACTCGTTATGATGTGCCTCACTATTTTGCAGGTGGAGGTCACGCGCGACGGTTACCCGGCACTAGTTAACGGTCGCGAACTGTTTTCACAAGCGCCGATCCGGCTCGAAGGACCAAAAATGTTATAAAGCTTGTTAGAGGATCGGCGTAAAGGACCGCAAGAGAATTATTAAAGCACGACGAGAAATCTTTATCTGTTAGGACACGGACTTTATAGAAACGTTCACGATTACTCTTATATTTAGTTCTGTACAATGTCAAATAAACGATATTCTATTTACAATCACGATCACAATTATTTAACAGAAGTGTTTAATGCAAGCGAACACGATAAGCACGTAAGCAGTGATGCCCGTTACAAGCAGGTAATAACGTAGCGTAGCGATAAGTGCAAGTGAGCAAAGCGTAGCGTGAGATAGAGTGTGTATACTGTAGCGAAGCCGCGAACAGAGAGTCCCAGATCCAGGAAACCGCGCTCGATTTCCTGGAAGGAAGAGAGTCCCCCTTCCATCGATCGCAAGTTGATGGAAGGGGCAGTGATCGACGCTCCACATGAGTCAGCTGGGCCGTTGCCATTGCCTAATTACCGGTGGGCCTAGAAGATGGCGCAAGAATGCAGAATTTCTTGAACAACGCTAGATTTCTGAACTTTTTTAATCATTCTTCCGAAACATTATTAGTATGCCGCAACAGTATCTTTAGGAAATCGGGTATAGCATATAGGTTATATTTTCCGTCACATCGAGGACAGAAAATCCGCTCCTCCAAGTGACTGAAAATTCGCTCCTCCTAGCCCGGTCGGCGTCATGGAAGGGGTACCTCCTCCACCCTGCATTTGTGGTAGTTGCAACGATATTCCTGAGCCCAGTGTACATATGTACACACTGGTTTGATCTGCAAAAATAAATAAATTTAATAAATATTACTTTTTGTGTTTATACCATTTGAATATAAAAACTGATACTTACCCTGATAACCAGGTCCGGCAGCAGGATCTGCCGGCAGCTGCGGTGCAGCCTACGTCCGCATTCAGCTACGGTTCTGCCGGCAGATCGAGGGCAGATTGACGGCAGATCCTGCCGCCCGCCTGGCACATCGAACAGCGCCATCTAAAGGCCACAATTGCCAAATAATTCCCTACACGTGACGTCAGATGGACTTACGCACCAACACAAATGTACCGTTATTGCTTTGTGTATCCCCTCCCTTTCTACTACACGTGAATAATTGATAGACGGGAGAAATGGAGCAGTGGATTCTGCTCACATAACCTGCGAGCAGATTTTGGAGTTTGTTAAATAAGTTTACTATTTACATATTTCAAAAGGTATGTACTTATCTTTAAAAACATACAATGGTTACAAATACAAAATAATAAAAATGGCACATATAAATCAGCAGAGAAACTTTCAATATTTACATTTAGAAGTGGTGATCCTAGATGCAAACATAAGTCAATTTTTTTGAGAACGAAGGGCTATATCAGAAACTTTTATACTATATTCTAGACTTATTTTTTTGCATAGAATCACCACTTCTTCATCGCTTGTGTTGAATCTGAAAACAAATACATTATTAGTATAAAATTGAAATGATACTGGGAAAGTACCGATCAATGAGTAATTTATTAAACAGGCGCTGAAAAGTACCGAATGGTGTTCATTGCGAACGTCGAGAGTTAAAAACTTTGCTTCAGTGATGCTGAAGTAATGTGAGCACTGAAAAGTACTGTTTGGTTGTGTACGTTTAAAAATACTGGCACTGAAAAGTGCCGATTGTTGTTCCTTATGAACGCCGAGGGGCAGTTCCCGTTTTACTCATTTAAAATGGGCACTGAAAAGTACCGTTTGGTTTCTTCGCCACTGTAAAAGGAGACACATCTCTACTTTTAATGGGCATATTTCTGAAAAATAAAATATTACAAAATGAAATATATAAAATATAAATTGTGACTTTTACGGTCATGACACTAAATGTCGTGATGTTTAATGTTATGTTAAAACGGACCTTCTTCAGGGGTCATCAGCTTCTTCTTCGGGCTGCTGGTCGCTCCAGAAATCGCGGGGCATTCGTAGTTCCTGGGCCGACGATGCTGGACCACGCTTCCTACAGCGTACCCTCTCCTTTGCTGCCTTGAGTTCCGCTTGCATCCGCAACTGGAAGTCCGACCGAGTTGGCTTGCGGAACTTCTGATTTTGAGCCACACCGTCTGAAAAAGAAATGTATGCAAAGTACGTTAGCATCAATGGAACATACAGTAATAGTAACAATAATTCTATGTGAAAAAATAAAAAGTGCTTATTGTTTCGTACCAAAAATCGCCCTCGCAATGCGGGTGTCATACAAGGATCTGAGTCCTTCGCGGCCAAACCAGGTAAATGAAGATGTTACGTCGTCCGGCAGTGCTTCCTTGAAGCAGCACTTGACCGCTCCCTTCAAATCGAATCCCCCCACGTATTCGAAATACTTTACCTAAACAAAGCGAGTAAAGATTGATGTAAGTATATATTATATATATAAAAGTAAATAAAAGAATAATTTCGTCTTCACTTACAACTTTGGAATAAGTATCATCATCGATGTCCTCAAAGCAGTCAACCTCCTGCACCGAGGACAAAGGGAGGACTGCTGGTTTCGATGGTTGACCAGCATTATGGGTGGCCTGGATAGATTTCTGAATACTCATCAACAGAGTATTCATTCTTCTGCAAACAGAACGGATGAAGACGTTACGTATTAATAAACACGATACACGCGATACTTACACTAGCTCGGCCTCGATCCGATCACGCCCCGTGAGGTCTTCCATGCTCCTGCGAACATTAACATTTATAAGAAAATGTCTATATAGCAATATTTTTATAGCAAAAAAAGAAACATGTAAATTTACATATTATCAGAAGGTTGAGTCGGCGCTGTATCATGCTGCGACGGCTCACTGTAGATCACAGTGGCGTGCGCCGACGATGTCCCTGGATTCTGATGATCCGTGAATCCTCCGAGGACCGGAACACTGGCAGCAGAAGTCTCCTGAAACATATAAATGTTACTCGGGTTAGAAGTAGAACTACCCGTTAACGTTGCTGGAACCTCTCCCTGTAAGACCATCTTTAAATGGTGGATGTCTTCATTAATCGCTGGTCTCGGCGCGGTCGACGTCCTTCGCCGTTTCGTGTTTTCCTCCTCCGAAGACGTCGTTTGGTAACGTCTAGGTTTTCCGACCACACGTTTCCCTCGTTGGCTCATGTCGGCCTGTAAGTAAAAAAAGTACACATTACAATACTTAGCAAAGGCGTGTTAGCTGTTTTTTCCATTTTACATGCGATATTTTATGCACCAACTATTCTCACAATTTCCATATTATATTTGTATGTATCTTAATTGTACGAAACCTCAAGACGAACATATATAACGTGCTACTCAATAATTCGAGTGTAACTCGACAAAGGCTACAAAAGTAGAAAACGTGGACAAATGACCCATGCAGAAACATTGGAACCAAACGATAAAATACAAAAGAAGGAAATGTAAATATTATAGCACGTCACTTACCAGAAAATAGTCGTAACTTACCAAAAACAAGAGACGAAACTAGAAAGGGAAAAAGATTTTTTTTTTTTTTTTTACATGGTGGAAATCCCTAACGGATACCTCACCTCCGTGGGAGAGGTGAGATTATGTGGGGCTTGCACCCACTAAAACCACCATGGTGACCGCCTGACGCGAGAGGCTTACACAAGGGAGAGGGACTGGCAGCGAGATACTTCTAACGATAATGAAGATGGAAGAATTTGAACACTACGGCTTCTCGGTGTGTGTAATAACAGCAACGACATAGCTAGAGATTCCTAAGGGGATGGGGTCGTCGTTATTGCCAGTGGACATATTACCGTGAAAAGGCATTCTAAAACATTTGGCGCGAACCTGATCGGGGGAGATATATAAAATGTCCTGGCTCAATGTGGAGCATTTATATACGCCAAGAGCCGAAGACATTATGCCGATATCATAAAAATCATCGACCTCTAGAAATTTTTTAATACCTAAACGATAGGAGTTATTGGAGTCCATGCTAATATTGAAAATCACGCAGATGGAGCCGTCGACTGAGATGACACAATTATCGCGTACATTTGTGCCCAGAGATATGCTATTGAACTCTATCTTACGGTATCGAGAACAATTGGGGTCGTTACTAAGCGGTCTAGATACGCGAATAGAAAAATCGACATTGCAATGAATATTTGTGCCATGAAGTTGTCTCTCCCTCATCCTATTGGAATATTGTTGGAGAGGAAGACTTGGCTTTCTAAGATATTTTCTAAAAATGGACATGTTGTTTTCATATGGAAAAGCAGAACACGAATCTAAATTACCAAGACGTCTGACATCGTTGGTTAAATGAAGAAGGCCATGGACGTTATAACTATTAAAAGTTGGGCCATAAAGTTCTTCGTTGCGAAGAACAAATTTCTCCAGAGCTGACTCTGCGAATCTCAAGTGTCGGTCCGATGGAGATTCTGAAACTAAAACCCGTATGGCCACATGTAAAAATAAAAAATGCTTGTATACTGTAGTGTCCAGTACAGAATACAGTATAACTGGCCCTGTATACAAAAGGAACTGACGAAATTCGGTCGCCTTATATTTAGAGCATAGTTCAATAGATCTGGGATATCTGGCAAAGTCTGAGGGGCAATATCTGTAAAGACTATTCAGTCTCGCAGACAGTATAGAAATTTCCCTGCGGGGCAATTTTGAGAGACGCGAATACTCTCCATGTACCCACGCAGACAAGAGTTTTTTTACTACGCCCAAGCATACAAGATGCATATACTCGAAAGGAACTTGCGAAACCATTCCCATCGGTAGCGATAACAATGGGCACGTACCTTCCTTGTGATGCTTCGCGTCTAACCATTTAATGTATTCCTCATCGGTTCGAGGAGAATGATTTATCCCATTGAAAGCGTAATGCTTACCGTTCAGGGTACCAGAAACCGTACATTTCGAACAGGGACGAATAGACATATGCCCACGATGATTTAACACAAATGCTCGAGCTGGTGCGTCAGCTATGAAACACCTCAGTCGTACGGGCAACTTAGTGCAATGAAAATTTATACCTCCGTTGGACATGATGGCCCTGACGTCTGCAATAAATTTCTCAAAGAAAATATTCGGGTCGTGTGGTTTTTGGGGACCTTTATAGATGCCTACCACTATCGGCTTTGTATGAGGAATATTTGAAATCCTACATTGGACGGGCCAGATATGAATGGAACCTGATTTGCCCAAACTACATCCGTCGGTATGAAAATCTAATTCTAACTCTCTAACATGTGCTGCGGGCAAAGTATCGGAGAGACTTTTAATAATTTCTGCTTCCAGATCGAAATGAATATATTCTCCTGGTTCCACGACGAATGTGACAGCAGGATTACGTGGCGTAGATAGAAGCGTTCTAACATCCCGAGGCAACTGGGAGAAACAGGAATGTGTTCGAAGGAGAGATAATATATTATTTCCTTGAACGTGTGTCAAATTGTTGTCTACGAAACAAGAGGCTAACCGTTGGTGAAAAGATGACTCGGAGGATGTAGCACACGACAATGAAAGTGTATCGTGGATATTAGAAACGCGTGACATGGAAGTAGAAGGACCGGCGTCTTCTACATTTATATCGCGCCTAGCACTGAATCTATCGGGGATTAAATTAACAGGAACGGACGAACTACAACCTGCAGATGTGCTAGCAGCATCTTGCACGTTAAAAGTATTATCCACTACTCTGCTGACGGTGTTAAATGCAGCACGGTGTCGCACGCGTAAGTTGCTTCGCACTTCGCGCATAACCCTGCTTCTTTGCCTCGCTGATAGTGCTTTTCCCGATTTTCGCGACGTAGACGATTTGAACTTATTAAATTCCATAATTACTTACGTCTTATGGATGTCTCGGGAAGATTTTCGTTGTTTCGAAGCTCTGGAAATTCTTCGGATCTGCCGTCAATGACTGCCACCTCAGAATGAACGAGAATTCGAAACAAACGCGAAATGGGAAGTAGAGTTCCGACCAATCACGAAGGTCCGCAAGGCGCCGCAGCCAATCCCACTGTACCGCCAAAATGTTACCTCGTGGTACCCTTTATTCAACGTGGTACCCTTTGTGCTTGAAAACGAACGCTCGGATTGGCTGCGGCGCCTTGCGGACCTTCGTGATTGGTCGGAACTCTACTTCCCATTTCGCGTTTGTTTCGAATTCTCGTTCATTCTGAGGTGGCAGTCATTGACGGCAGATCCGAAGAATTTCCAGAGCTTCGAAACAACGAAAATCTTCCCGAGACATCCATAAGACGTAAGTAATTATGGAATTTAATAAGTTCAAATCGTCTACGTCGCGAAAATCGGGAAAAGCACTATCAGCGAGGCAAAGAAGCAGGGTTATGCGCGAAGTGCGAAGCAACTTACGCGTGCGACACCGTGCTGCATTTAACACCGTCAGCAGAGTAGTGGATAATACTTTTAACGTGCAAGATGCTGCTAGCACATCTGCAGGTTGTAGTTCGTCCGTTCCTGTTAATTTAATCCCCGATAGATTCAGTGCTAGGCGCGATATAAATGTAGAAGACGCCGGTCCTTCTACTTCCATGTCACGCGTTTCTAATATCCACGATACACTTTCATTGTCGTGTGCTACATCCTCCGAGTCATCTTTTCACCAACGGTTAGCCTCTTGTTTCGTAGACAACAATTTGACACACGTTCAAGGAAATAATATATTATCTCTCCTTCGAACACATTCCTGTTTCTCCCAGTTGCCTCGGGATGTTAGAACGCTTCTATCTACGCCACGTAATCCTGCTGTCACATTCGTCGTGGAACCAGGAGAATATATTCATTTCGATCTGGAAGCAGAAATTATTAAAAGTCTCTCCGATACTTTGCCCGCAGCACATGTTAGAGAGTTAGAATTAGATTTTCATACCGACGGATGTAGTTTGGGCAAATCAGGTTCCATTCATATCTGGCCCGTCCAATGTAGGATTTCAAATATTCCTCATACAAAGCCGATAGTGGTAGGCATCTATAAAGGTCCCCAAAAACCACACGACCCGAATATTTTCTTTGAGAAATTTATTGCAGACGTCAGGGCCATCATGTCCAACGGAGGTATAAATTTTCATTGCACTAAGTTGCCCGTACGACTGAGGTGTTTCATAGCTGACGCACCAGCTCGAGCATTTGTGTTAAATCATCGTGGGCATATGTCTATTCGTCCCTGTTCGAAATGTACGGTTTCTGGTACCCTGAACGGTAAGCATTACGCTTTCAATGGGATAAATCATTCTCCTCGAACCGATGAGGAATACATTAAATGGTTAGACGCGAAGCATCACAAGGAAGGTACGTGCCCATTGTTATCGCTACCGATGGGAATGGTTTCGCAAGTTCCTTTCGAGTATATGCATCTTGTATGCTTGGGCGTAGTAAAAAAACTCTTGTCTGCGTGGGTACATGGAGAGTATTCGCGTCTCTCAAAATTGCCCCGCAGGGAAATTTCTATACTGTCTGCGAGACTGAATAGTCTTTACAGATATTGCCCCTCAGACTTTGCCAGATATCCCAGATCTATTGAACTATGCTCTAAATATAAGGCGACCGAATTTCGTCAGTTCCTTTTGTATACAGGGCCAGTTATACTGTATTCTGTACTGGACACTACAGTATACAAGCATTTTTTATTTTTACATGTGGCCATACGGGTTTTAGTTTCAGAATCTCCATCGGACCGACACTTGAGATTCGCAGAGTCAGCTCTGGAGAAATTTGTTCTTCGCAACGAAGAACTTTATGGCCCAACTTTTAATAGTTATAACGTCCATGGCCTTCTTCATTTAACCAACGATGTCAGACGTCTTGGTAATTTAGATTCGTGTTCTGCTTTTCCATATGAAAACAACATGTCCATTTTTAGAAAATATCTTAGAAAGCCAAGTCTTCCTCTCCAACAATATTCCAATAGGATGAGGGAGAGACAACTTCATGGCACAAATATTCATTGCAATGTCGATTTTTCTATTCGCGTATCTAGACCGCTTAGTAACGACCCCAATTGTTCTCGATACCGTAAGATAGAGTTCAATAGCATATCTCTGGGCACAAATGTACGCGATAATTGTGTCATCTCAGTCGACGGCTCCATCTGCGTGATTTTCAATATTAGCATGGACTCCAATAACTCCTATCGTTTAGGTATTAAAAAATTTCTAGAGGTCGATGATTTTTATGATATCGGCATAATGTCTTCGGCTCTTGGCGTATATAAATGCTCCACATTGAGCCAGGACATTTTATATATCTCCCCCGATCAGGTTCGCGCCAAATGTTTTAGAATGCCTTTTCACGGTAATATGTCCACTGGCAATAACGACGACCCCATCCCCTTAGGAATCTCTAGCTATGTCGTTGCTGTTATTACACACACCGAGAAGCCGTAGTGTTCAAATTCTTCCATCTTCATTATCGTTAGAAGTATCTCGCTGCCAGTCCCTCTCCCTTGTGTAAGCCTCTCGCGTCAGGCGGTCACCATGGTGGTTTTAGTGGGTGCAAGCCCCACATAATCTCACCTCTCCCACGGAGGTGAGGTATCCGTTAGGGATTTCCACCATGTAAAAAAAAAAAAAAAAAAATCTTTTTCCCTTTCTAGTTTCGTCTCTTGTTTTTGGTAAGTTACGACTATTTTCTGGTAAGTGACGTGCTATAATATTTACATTTCCTTCTTTTGTATTTTATCGTTTGGTTCCAATGTTTCTGCATGGGTCATTTGTCCACGTTTTCTACTTTTGTAGCCTTTGTCGAGTTACACTCGAATTATTGAGTAGCACGTTATATATGTTCGTCTTGAGGTTTCGTACAATTAAGATACATACAAATATAATATGGAAATTGTGAGAATAGTTGGTGCATAAAATATCGCATGTAAAATGGAAAAAACAGCTAACACGCCTTTGCTAAGTATTGTAATGTGTACTTTTTTTACTTACAGGCCGACATGAGCCAACGAGGGAAACGTGTGGTCGGAAAACCTAGACGTTACCAAACGACGTCTTCGGAGGAGGAAAACACGAAACGGCGAAGGACGTCGACCGCGCCGAGACCAGCGATTAATGAAGACATCCACCATTTAAAGATGGTCTTACAGGGAGAGGTTCCAGCAACGTTAACGGGTAGTTCTACTTCTAACCCGAGTAACATTTATATGTTTCAGGAGACTTCTGCTGCCAGTGTTCCGGTCCTCGGAGGATTCACGGATCATCAGAATCCAGGGACATCGTCGGCGCACGCCACTGTGATCTACAGTGAGCCGTCGCAGCATGATACAGCGCCGACTCAACCTTCTGATAATATGTAAATTTACATGTTTCTTTTTTTGCTATAAAAATATTGCTATATAGACATTTTCTTATAAATGTTAATGTTCGCAGGAGCATGGAAGACCTCACGGGGCGTGATCGGATCGAGGCCGAGCTAGTGTAAGTATCGCGTGTATCGTGTTTATTAATACGTAACGTCTTCATCCGTTCTGTTTGCAGAAGAATGAATACTCTGTTGATGAGTATTCAGAAATCTATCCAGGCCACCCATAATGCTGGTCAACCATCGAAACCAGCAGTCCTCCCTTTGTCCTCGGTGCAGGAGGTTGACTGCTTTGAGGACATCGATGATGATACTTATTCCAAAGTTGTAAGTGAAGACGAAATTATTCTTTTATTTACTTTTATATATATAATATATACTTACATCAATCTTTACTCGCTTTGTTTAGGTAAAGTATTTCGAATACGTGGGGGGATTCGATTTGAAGGGAGCGGTCAAGTGCTGCTTCAAGGAAGCACTGCCGGACGACGTAACATCTTCATTTACCTGGTTTGTCCGCGAAGGACTCAGATCCTTGTATGACACCCGCATTGCGAGGGCGATTTTTGGTACGAAACAATAAGCACTTTTTATTTTTTCACATAGAATTATTGTTACTATTACTGTATGTTCCATTGATGCTAACGTACTTTGCATACATTTCTTTTTCAGACGGTGTGGCTCAAAATCAGAAGTTCCGCAAGCCAACTCGGTCGGACTTCCAGTTGCGGATGCAAGCGGAACTCAAGGCAGCAAAGGAGAGGGTACGCTGTAGGAAGCGTGGTCCAGCATCGTCGGCCCAGGAACTACGAATGCCCCGCGATTTCTGGAGCGACCAGCAGCCCGAAGAAGAAGCTGATGACCCCTGAAGAAGGTCCGTTTTAACATAACATTAAACATCACGACATTTAGTGTCATGACCGTAAAAGTCACAATTTATATTTTATATATTTCATTTTGTAATATTTTATTTTTCAGAAATATGCCCATTAAAAGTAGAGATGTGTCTCCTTTTACAGTGGCGAAGAAACCAAACGGTACTTTTCAGTGCCCATTTTAAATGAGTAAAACGGGAACTGCCCCTCGGCGTTCATAAGGAACAACAATCGGCACTTTTCAGTGCCAGTATTTTTAAACGTACACAACCAAACAGTACTTTTCAGTGCTCACATTACTTCAGCATCACTGAAGCAAAGTTTTTAACTCTCGACGTTCGCAATGAACACCATTCGGTACTTTTCAGCGCCTGTTTAATAAATTACTCATTGATCGGTACTTTCCCAGTATCATTTCAATTTTATACTAATAATGTATTTGTTTTCAGATTCAACACAAGCGATGAAGAAGTGGTGATTCTATGCAAAAAAATAAGTCTAGAATATAGTATAAAAGTTTCTGATATAGCCCTTCGTTCTCAAAAAAATTGACTTATGTTTGCATCTAGGATCACCACTTCTAAATGTAAATATTGAAAGTTTCTCTGCTGATTTATATGTGCCATTTTTATTATTTTGTATTTGTAACCATTGTATGTTTTTAAAGATAAGTACATACCTTTTGAAATATGCTAGGCAGGGCCTGCCGGCAGAACCGTAGCTGAATGCGGACGTAGGCTGCACCGCAGCTGCCGGCAGATCCTGCGTTCTCCTGGCAGACCCTGCTGTCCATCTGCTGGCAGACTGTAGGCAGATGGTTAGCAGGGTTATACTTTCTGAAGAATCCATTATTATTACATATTTGCTATTTCCCATAAATATTTTCTTGCAATGGCACTGATGCCTTTCGATTAATGTTAGTTTTCATAGAACCTGCAATAAAAAGTTATAACGAGTTGTAATTGATCTGAATGCAGTAAAAATGTAAACGTATGTATGTTATTTACTTATCTTTATGCTTGCGGAAAAGACTGCCTTCCTTTCCTCACTTCATAGAGCATGATTTTCACCTTTGATCCTGGTTGCTGGAAATATCTACAGCAAATTCATATTGTTTGAGAATTAAATGGTTGAGCACGCTGGAATGTTAGGTTAGGAATCGACGGTGAGAAAGTAACACGCGGTGCACTGAGTTTTTGAGTCAAAGTTGACCAAGTCAATTTATTTAAAAGCGCTCACGATGAGCTTGGATGAGCACAATAAATGTTGTACGAAGCACGCAGCCACTTGAAACAAGATGGACACACGTGGTGCGCACAAAAATGAAAAGGATGAGCACAGTGAAATAACTCACTCGCGTGAACAATGCAATTATAATGAGCACGGAAAAGGAGTACAAGAACAGTTTTAAGCACTGAAAAGTACTGGTGAATGATTTCACGCGTTGCGAGATGAACAATGAAAAGACACGTTATCACGACAAGCGGTATGAAAAGCGAGTGAACAAAAGGGAACGCCGAAAACGGTTGAGCGTCTTCTCGAACAATCCTCGAGAATCGATCAAGAAAGTATGCATTATGATTGGGCCGCTCGTTTCACGTGGTGAGCGGTGATTGGCTGAGCAGCTACCCGGAGAATCGATCGCCGGATCGATCATCGATCAGCGGCGTATTCCGCTGCCCAGTAGGTGCTGCGGTGAGCTTGGGTGCGGCGGAATAGTGAACTATCGGACTCTCAAACATTCTCCCGCCATCAACAGCTGTTGGATGATGTTGATGTAGAATCTGAAACAGGCAAAACTGCCAATTTTGCAATTGGCCTGATTAATGTTGTCGTGGCAGTCTTGAGTGTTGCCACTCGAGTGAGCCCATCCTTTCCTGGGTGAAGAGTGATGACACGAGCAAGTGGCCAATTGCTCGGTGGAAACCGTTCATCCGTGATGAGCACTAAGGATCCCATCTTGATCTCATTTGATGGGTGATGCCACTTCGAGATGGAGAGTTGACGTTGGAGATAGTACGATGACCATTGAGTCCAGAAACGTTGAGTCCTTTGTTGAATAAGTCGCCATCTGGCTGATGGTGAGATGATTGCATGCTCGACAGATGGTTCTGGTAGAGTTGTAAGAGGCTGCCCGATGAGGAAGTGCGTAGGTGTGAGGGTGGAGATGTCTTCAGGGTCATCACTGAGAGGCTCGAGCGGTCGTGAATTGAGCATGGCTTCTATCTGGGTAAGAAGTGTGCTGAATTCTTCATAGGTGAGTACCGTCTCACTAACGGTTCGCCGAAGATGGTATTTAATCGACTTCACGACGGCTTCCCATTTGCCTCCCATGTGAGGAGCTGCTGGTGGGTTGAAGCACCAGCCAGTGTTGTCATTGACAAACAGCTGACTGAGTTGCTGATGATCCTGTGAGCCCTGAATGAACATTCTCTTGAGAATGGTGTCTGCTCCGATGAAATTCGTTCCACAGTCGGAGTAGAGCGTGGTTGGGATTCCTCGTCTTGATGTGAATCTTCTGTAGGCAGCGATGAATCCTTCAGTTGAGTAGTCTGTGACAATGTCCAAATGAACAGCTGAGGTCGAAAAACAGACGAAAACACAGATCCAGCCCTTCTGAGTTTTTGCGCCTCGCCCTTTCCATGTCTTGAGAATGATGGGACCCGCGTAGTCGATGCCAGTGTGGGTGAATGGTCGTGAAGGTGCAACTCTCGAAAGAGGTAGTTGGCCCATTAGTTGATGGGCACGGATCCACCTTTGTCGAGCACACACAACACACCGTAGCACATGAGTCTTGACTGGCGCTCGCCCTCTGGTGATCCAATAACTGTTTCTGATGTGAGCGAGGGTGAGCTGGGTCCCTCCGTGCATAGTTTGTCGATGGGCATGGTCTATAATCAGAGTAGACAGACGTGAGTGGCGAGGTAAGATTGCTGGATGCTTACTCTCATACACCATATGGGCATTGTTGAGTCGGCCTCCAACTCGAATGATTCCTTTTTCATCGATGAAGGCTGTGAGTCGATTGAACACATGGGATGTTGGCATTGAGGAGCCTGAGCTGAGGACCTTGAGCTCGGTTGAGAAGTAAATTGCTTGAGTGGCCTTGATCCAAAAGTTCCTGGCCCATTCCAAGTCCTCTGGCAAGAGTGAGATGATTGGCAGAGACAATGGCAACTTCTTCATTCTAGTGAGGATTCTGAAACAAACTGAAGTGATGCGATAAAGTTTGTTGAGAGACGAGTATTTATAAATGAGGTCCCAGTGGTATTTGATCTGTTGAACGTTGAGTAGATTTGAAATTCCAGGACGAGCTTCTAGTGCACTCGAGTCGTCCTTCAAAATTGGTTGGGGTGGCCATGAGTCACTGGGTTGAGTGAGCCATTAAACTCGTCTTCCAAATAGACGGGAACACACCTCTTCCAAGCGATGCATTAAATAGATGCCATAGTGGCCTTGATAAAATACGGAGAAATGCCATCCACACCTGGACCACTAATAATATCCAATCTATTTAGTTTTTCAAAGATCTCACCAATGGAGATCGACATAGACCCTAAATCCACATTATGATCGCAGATGTGAACAGAATTTACAGCCCGCGGTACCACCGTCGGCAGAGTGTATACTGAACCAAAAAAATCAGCAAAGAGATTGGCTATACCCAGACTGGAAGAGGCTTGCGAGTCACCGGATATCATGGTTTCAGGCAGTGCCTGACCTCCCCGCTTAGCCTTAACGAATTTCCAAAAATTCTTTACCCCACTATCTAGAGAGGATTCAACTTTGCTTATATACCTCTGATATTCGGACTTCGCCAACCTTTTACATTCCGATCGAAGATTGGTAAAACATAAATAGTCACCCCAAGAGTTGCTCCGCTTGTAAGCAGTGTGAGCTTTCTTCTTATCTTTAATAAGGCATTTTAAGCATGAGGAAAAACAAACAGGATAATTCGATTTAAAACTAGGTCTCCACGGTACATACGCCCTAGTGACATAATCCAGGTGATCATAAAAGAAACTTACAGCACTGTCAATGTCTTTAATATCCTTTAACACTTCCCAGTTAACAGAATTCAAATAGTTACGAATATTCTGGTAATCCCCGCACTTGAAATCATAGAACCCTGTAATACCTTCGGAACGACCATCCAAGACAGAGCTTCTTAAATCCAATATTGCTACCAAGGGAGGATGGTAATCATCCGGATATATTAAAGCCTCACTTGCACACTCAATACACACTCTATTATCATTACAAAACATTAAATCTAGCATGCCGCCAAACCTATTAACAATAACATTAACCTGAAACAGGTTAATATAATTATAATTTAACGTTAGCACATCAATAGCTGTAGATTCAACTGCCGACACCCCCGGCCTTTTGGAACAGGTTAACATATCCCCCCACCCCAGTCCGCGTGAGGAAGATTGTAGTCACCGAACATATACACTTTACAATCACTTCTGTCCCGAATAGCATCGAGTAGGCTACTACAATGATCCTCAAACAGTTCCGGGATGGAAGCTGGCGGAATATAAACCGCCCACAAAATTATACTAACACCGCCCATTCTCAGTTTAACAAAAACTTGTTCAAGAATATCGCAACCAGTGACAATTACTGAGCTATGGATATTTTTATTAACGGCTATTAAAACACCCCCACCTCTCGAAAAGCGACTCGTCAAGTCAGATCTGTCTTTCCTATTCACGTTATAATCTTTCAAACCCAACTCGCTAGAATCAAACTGAGAATTAAGCCATGTCTCGGTGAAGATCAAAATGTCATACGCTACTGCTGAGCATAGTATAGACATGCAAAGCTCATCCAACTTGGTCCGCAGGCCTCGAACGTTCTGATAATAAATCAGTGGGGTTGCTTGGAGTTTTTTGGAGCGCTGGTCCTGGAGCTTCTTTGGTTGACCTCAACAATTCTTGGTACACCTTTGACATATTTGATCGTGTGATTGGAAGATCCACCAGTCTTAAGGTCAGTCAGCCGTTCTCGCAAGAGGCCCAACGCCCTACGCTGCGCCTGAGACTTGTCATCTATGATCTTACATTGGCCTGTATACCGATGCTTGTTCTTCAAGATTGACTTAACAATCTCCGCCGAATTAAGGCCCACACAGATGGCCCTAGGGGACGTGTTCTTATGCTTTCCCAGCCTTCGTGCACGTATATTTGTTATTCCTCCTGGTTGGATGACGCCCAAAATCGCCTTGACCCCCTCTAAATCCTCTTCATTGGCAAGCTCTATCGAAGCATTGGTGGATTCCGGCAGCCCATGTATTATGATATTTCCAGATCTGTAATGTCTGTCATTGATTTCCTCGATTATCTCATCCACATTTACCAGCCCAGCAGAAGAATGATCTGTCACTTGGGTATTTCTGCTAGTCTCCAAAATACGCACACGTTCGGACAGATCACTAACGATACCCCTGACCTCAGTTAGCTCGGCCTTCAGAGTAGACATGAATTCCCGAGAAAAGTTACAGAACTCATTTCTGATCACATCCTTTACTTCATCAGCAGTCAATAAAGACGATTGCGATGCTACCGGTAGAGACAAATTGGGATCCACAACAATCGGTGACATTGACGTAGACGTTGGTATAGGCGACTTACAATTCAAAAGGCGACCAAGACACTTCACTCCACCATGAGTCGAAGTGCCACAGTCCGAGCAGACCACAGGGTTGACCACCCGGGTACCGCACCCCTTACATATCACTGAGCCCGATGACATTTGTATAATCCAGACAAAGTACACTCAGTTCAAAGTACTATCAAAGTCGATAAATATAAAATGCACTGTCCACTATAGGAAAACCACCACTGCTCAGAGCCACCCAACACGTCCAGTATCCAACTATTGACCGCACCACAGGGGATTTCAATAGCAGTAGGCAATAATCATATACGAAAATCGAAAACTAACGTACATACGCCAACGTGTCAAAACAGGTGCTCTTCCTAGGAAGGTCAGACTAAGACAATATTATCTAACTGATGAAGGACACATCAACTTAGTTAAAGAAAAAAGAATTATTACTTTATCTTTATTCGTTCAAAAGTTATAAATTTTTGGTCGCTGCAGTACCGATTTTCTCCCACTGTGCGTCGATTAATAATACAATTTCAACTAATGGGCAGTTGTATCGTGTAAAAATAAAATCTTTTATTTGAGTGCGCATGCAAAATCGTACATCAGATACATTCAAGGTGACAATGTGTATGATTCCTGTAGTAAATGTTCTACTGACGGAAATTGCACAGATAAAACAGGATATATTTTTCGTATATAATTTGCATAATCCATTTACGAACAGACCGTGATTTTAGATCCAAGCTATAACACACTCGTTACACAGGCGTATCAATTTTTAAAAAAAATACCGGGAATTCACATGATAGATTCATTTCCTCTTGAATATATGCACTTAATGTGTCTAGGCGTTGTAAAAAAAATACTACTTAATTTCTAGTATGAGCCGTTCCTGGTCGGTGACCACCAGTGATCTGCAATCAGTGCATTGTGCCCAAAAAATTCTGGAGCAGTGAAGACTCGGATAATGAAATGCAACAGTTAGGTGGGTTAATACAAAGGGGAAATATGCTGTACAAAATTATATCTGAAGCCGTTTAATTCTTTTTCTTGCATGAAGTAGTCCTTTCAAGTAAATATTATTTTCAGACAAATCGACTCAGGAAATACAATCAAGCTCATTCGTCGAAGAGTATTTAGAGGAGCATTTAGACGTCGAAATAGAGGAGCGCCTGGAAGAAATTGGGTCAACTTCCTCATTCCAGAGTACCCCTATCGGTAAATTAATTTTTTTTCTAAACATATTGCACACGGAAATATTTTTTAACGTCAACAGTTGCAGTGAAAAAATATGAAATGTAATAAATAATTTGCAGAAAATGTAGCAGTGCCCAGCTGCAGCGGCTGCATCGCAAGCAACAAAAAAATAGACTCGATGATGACACAGATTTTTTTACTTCGAGTCCTTATGGCGGACACGCTACAGGCGGTAAAAAATTTACAGAGAGATATAATAACCGGTCGAGCGGCAGAGGACCAAGTCACGTCCCTGTTCACAAAGTACAATATTCAGTTCCCTGTAAGAACAATGGAGGATTTGAAGTGTTGTGCCAAGGCGCCTGGGGTCGAGATTCTAGGTGCGAATCTCGGGGTGCTCCTGGGCATCCTTCGCGATCGTCGTCCACGGGCTCCGGAGGTTCGGGTGATTATGCCGGGACGGAAGGATTCGGTTGGGAACCCGGAGGTAGGAGATCGTTGCAGGTTAAAGAGTTGGAACTCACCGTAAGGTTAACAAGTTTATTCAGTCCCGATCTGGGTGACAGTGACACTGCGCCTAGGTTGGCGTGAGTCTCGTATAAAGTCGGGTGATGTTCCCGTAACAAAGCTTTATCAAGTCGTCCCTCGCATTGCTCGTACATCGTTTTTATACTTTAGTCGGGACGAAGCGGGGACCATCGGGGTGTCCGCCTTTGGCCTGGGTTTGGGGTGATTTCGCCATATGCTGACGGTCTTTGTGCGCTTCCGAAATCGCTTACGCGGTTGTGCCTGATTTCGGCTGCTCGATTGCGGCAATCGGTATGTGCGTGGTGTCGACACGCTTAGGTGTCGGCCCGGGCACAACAGAAGAAATTTGACGAAATTTTAAGTACGGACAGTCAATTTAAAGACGCAGTAAGTATAATACCGTAATTTGGAATATCTGTATTCTGTACGTAGAAAATATGTTTTTGGTGGACGGGCAGACGGATATAAGTCGAATTTTGGTAAAAACGGGATAAGTACCCTACCATTTTTTACATTACTATTCTTAAGTGCTTATGGTTCCAATAGTATCAGTCAATATTTAGCGTATTACATTGGCCCCCCCCCCCCTCCACCACCCCATGTTACTACCGTCCCCGGTCTACCCTACTCGATTACCCGCCCACCAGAGATGTAGTTTAGATTCTTGAGAAAAAAATTGTTGACGGTAATTCTTCGAAACAAAATTATACTTAACTTGTTAATGTTGAATAATTTTCCAATTTTAGGCCAAAGAATTGTCCGAATACGGGGGAGCAGACATTTACAATTTTGTAAAACGGCTGCTAACAGCATTGGTCACCAACGAAGTTGCCATCCTCTTCAGTTGGCTGGGCCGAAAGGGGAAAGAAGACTTCCTCCAATTGAATATTGCAAGGCTTATAATATGTACCTATCGCCCGTATTTTACTATTCCTAATACTGATTACAGTAAAATTCAATGTAATGTTCCCTCGAAATTCTTTAAGGTGCAGCAAAACTGGGGAAAATGGCGACAAGTGACCAGCAAACTGAGGTGTCCATACAAGGCTGGTTAAAAAGAGCTGGGGATAGAAACGGGGCGAAAAAATTTTAAGAGTGTGGAATCAAGGATCCCGAAGCCTATAATTCAAAAAATTCTGAAACTTTATAAATATCTAGGGGATTTCCTCCTGGCTACAACGTAATTTTTGTTTGCTGCTCAAATTCACTGGAAGCGGGTGAAATTAACTCCTGAAAATTCGGCTATTTTCCGATTTTGTGTTACAACTCGCGAACTGTAAGAGATAGAAAAAAAGTTTCAAGACAAAAGTTACTTGTTTTAATTAGATCTATCATTTGGTAAAGAATCTCTCAAGCATAAATGTATTCTGCTGCATATTTCACGTAGAACTACGTTTTTTTGTCATTTTGCAAATTATTACACGAACTGTTATCAAACGCTATAAAAAAATTCGTATTTACTTTAAATACAACGCTTAACACAATTTGGGCTCCCATAGCCGCTGCATACCTATATAGTGCGGGGAAAGACATAGTTCTACGTCAAAATTATTTTACAGTTCACGAGTTATAACATAAAATCGGAAAATATGCGAATAATCAGGGGCCAATTACACACTCTTAGAGTGAATTTGGGCAGCATACAAAAATTGCGTTGTAATCGGGAGGAAATTCCCTACATATTCACAAAGTTTCAGAATTTTTTGAATTTCCGGGTTCGGGATGTTCCCTTGTAAGAGACCAAGGAGAGTCGGCGTAGCCGTGGTGACAAACGCGATTGGTCAGTACGCGGGCGGCTCTGGTTCGATCCCCGACGCCCTTGTGACACTCTCTTTTTCCGGGGCTCCGGAACAAGTAGGAATGACTACACCTATTCCTACAAATGTAAGTAACACATTACAGGGTGTGGCGAAACTTCCGAAAACCGGTCAAACCCGATTGGGCTGAAATTTTGCAAATAGCTTCATTTTGCATAAAAATTTCCAAAAACCCACTAAACTACATACCTACCTAGAAAATGTATAAAATAACAGTAACATATATCTATCATACCAAGAATCCATTTGCCTTCTCTTAAACGTCCTCTTTCAAATTTTCTTCTACCAATTTTGCACTCGTCGATTTCGACAATAGTGCCAGGGCCCCCAATTAACCCATCTGCAATATAATTTTTGTCGAGAGCCAGAGTACACAGCTCTGTGCAGAAAGAAAATCGGTCTGCTACAGTTTCTGAGGAAACTGTTTGACCCTCAACAATACTACATTCATGCCGTACTTGCTCGAATGTAAATCGTCTTGCAAAAGTGTAAGTAATTATTATGCACGTCTCAATGCTGACATGTCAAAATTCGAACCTACTTTCACATAAAATAAACAACAAGGTATAATACAATATAAACTAGATGATGATGATAATAATAATAATAATAAGAAGAAAAAGAAGAACCGTGTCTTATGCGCTGCAGAAATACTGTGATTGTATTTCTGATGCTTGCGGCATCGGAAAAGGCCTAAACCTTCCGGTTCTGCAATATAGTCCATTTCTCTTTTGTGTTTGTCACAAAACCTTCGAGTAGGAATCAATTCAATTTCCCTAAGCCATTGAATCGTGTCCTCTCGGTTATTTAATTTTTTGGATAAAGAAAATAGATTCATGGCACTTAATATTTATATTACTATAACACTTCCAGATACGTTCCGAATGCTCTGAAGGCGCAGTTTTAACTGAATTTTGGATCCTAACTTAAATGGCTAAAAATGTTTCTCGTGTGATATCCCACTATTTTTCGCGCGGTACTATTCTAAATACTTTCCCATTTATGTCAAAATCACTTCATTAAAGTCCCTTAAACTCAATTATTACCCCTTTTCCCCAATCGCCGATCACCTTGACGATGTACCTTAGTGGTCCCCATCTCAAGATGGTCGGTACGAAACCCCTTTCCTATTAAAACACACAAAATCCATTCAATGGGTTGAGTATCTCCTTTTACCGTTCATAAAACCCCCGATGTCTAAATTACGACGAATATTGGGCGTACGTGACATAAATATGTCTAATAATAGACGTACCGTTCATAAACACCCCGGAAGTCCTGCTGCGACTTATTTGTTAAATATGTCAAGGCTCCTACCGCGCGTACCCCCGCAAAATTCCTGTGAGGATACATAAATATGAGGTCCCGAGAGGCCGCAGATTCATTATTATTCAAAGATTCGTCTTGTTCAAGTGATACTATTCATTATTATTCAAAGATTCGTCTTGTTCAAGTGATACTATTCTTCATTATTCAAAGATTCGTCTTGTTCAAGTATACTTTATTTGAGTGTTCATTAAGCATCTATTAAAATACTAAATTCAGTGACCAACAATCACCGTTCATCAAACATTGTAAGATATTACAATTACCATTTTAATACTGTATATCACCACCATCATTTATATTTTGTATTACCGTTTCTATTTGCTTTCTATATTATTGGGTCTTATTAACGCTTATTGCGAACATTTATTTTGTATAACTATTCATATTATTACTTTCTTATTAACGCTTATTGCGATCATTTATTTTTGTTTTCTATATCAACGCTTATTGCGATCATTTACCTATTGTTTGTATAACTATTCATGCTATTACTTTCTATATAAACGCTAATTGCTTATGTCAAAATACTATGTTTCATGTTCACATTCATATATTGTGCTTAATTACCATTAAAACAGTAATAACGTACCCGTGTTTAAAGTAAATAAACGTCTTTATTTTTAAATCACGCTTCGAATTATTGTGTGCATCCTTTGGTTACAAAGATTCCAAACCAAGACAGGCTGCCGCATCAGCTGATTTCTGTTGTGAACGCGAGAACGCTTACACTGTTTACAAACATACTTTTGCTCGAGCCGTGCAATTCACGAAATATTACGTGTGCTTTTCTTTACATAAATGCAACGGTAAATCCTCCTACCAAAATCAAAACAAACGTAAGGTGCTCTAACGGGTGTTGCCTGGGTGTGTATTCACTATTTAAACCTTCCCTGGTCGATTAGAGTGTTGGATTTAAGATTCGCGCCTGATCTCCTTTAGCTTCAGCGTGCTGGATGTAAGATTCGCGCCTAACACTCCTTTAATATCCTTAGCGTGCTGGATGTAAGATTCGCGCCTAACACTCCTTTAAAATCCTCAGTGTGCTGGATGCCAGATTCGCGTCTGATCTCCTTTAAAATTCTCAGCGTGCTGGATGTAAGATTCGTGCCTGAACTCCTTCAAAATCCTCAGTGTGCTGGATGCAAGATTCGCGCCTGAATTCCTTTAAAATCCTCAGTGTGCTGGATGCCAGATTCGCGCCTGATCTCCTTTAAAATCCTCAGCGTGCTGGATGTAAGATTCGTGCCTGAACTCCTTCAAAATCCTCAGTGTGCTGGATGCAAGATTCGCGCCTGATTTCCTTTAAAATCCTCAGTGTGCTGGATGCAAGATTCGCGCCTAACTTTCCTTCCCCCAATAGTCATCGTTCCAAATACCTGACCCGCGACGTGACACTCGCAACATTGTTTCTATCTCTGGAATAGGCGCACGAGTCACGGGTCCAGCGACCGCGACTGTCAACACTCACAAGATAGGTGTGATAAAAAATAAAACAGCGCCTTCTCATCCTGATCCAGGACCTTCGATTCGTACATGTGTAAAAAAACGCTGTACGCAAAATTTGAGCCAAATTAATCTGCTCTCTCTTCTAGCTAGACGCCTTACGTACGGGGCCTGGCCCCGTGCAAACTCACATCGGTTCGCTACCATGCTTTACGCGCCCGCGGGCGGGCGCGCGCCCCCCGCCCCAATCTACCCAAACCAATACTAAAACCCAGTATCAAGCTAATATCTCTTTCTAAGTTGATCTCTGTTTTATAGATTTTAGGAGATTAATAAGGAGTTAATAACTGTTGTATCCGAATCTCCGCTCTGCCGGTAAGGTAGGAAATGACATTGAAATGGTAAAAAAAAAATTTCGAGTCGCCAAAAATCCTTCTCGCAAACGTTATTTTTATGCAACATGAACCTATTTGCAAAATTTCAGCCCAATCGAGTTTGACCGGTTTTCGGAAGTATAGCCGCAATGTACCCAAGAATACAGTAAATGCATTCAGGAGTGCGGTTATCATATTCCTCATCTGAAAGTTCACACAGAACTCGCTCATACACTTTTTCTTTCGTAAATTTTGCCCTGTAAAATGGTATATTGTAAAAAACAATCCATTTGTATATAATTGAGTATAAACGAATAAGAAAGGCTGTGAAATTCAGTTTTCAAAAACATTATGAAGTCACGTACATGGCGGGACAGTGTGACTTGCGTACTTTCAACAGTGAAAACAACAGGCACTAGCTCGGTTAAACAACTGAAACTCAACTGGCACACGCATCACGCGATTCTTGAAACATACGACGAGCGTGTTGAGGGAATGTTTATCTTCCCGAGACGGAAACAAAGAAATACGCGGATTGGTGAACTGAGTTCACCGGCGCGCCCGCTCGAGGGTTAATTGTTCGTAGAATAATCGCGCAAATGGAAAGGCTGGATACTTTGAAGCATCTCCTTAGATGGATGCCCGCAGTATAAGCATTTAATTACACACCTAGGGGAAGGGAGGAAGGAAAAGTTCTTGTATTCAAACACCCGTTTCCAAGTGGGTATTGATTAGTTTATAATCTTGAAGTCCTCTCATTAAAAGAATCTCTAACTATTTTCAAACCCCCCGGGCTTGTGCGAAATATAAATATCGATATATAACACCCAAAATATCAATGCAGTGGTGTATCGATACCAGAGTTGAGCAAGATGTAATCTAATTACAACTTACAAATTACGATTAAACTGTAATTGTGTAGTTGATTACACATTATTTTCTGTAACCGTTAATGTAGGTGGTTGATAAAATTGTGGTCAACCACCTACATTAACGATTACAGAAAATAATATGTAATCAACTACACAATTACAGTTTAATCGCAATTTGTAAAATGTAATTAGATTACATTTTGCCCAACTCTCATCGATACTGTATCGCCCATCCAGCGTTACCTCGGAACATTTTCAGGACAAGACATTTCGTGGTGGGGGAACACCTACAGCGGTGGCGTTAATGTGTACGTAAAAACATCGTGACGTCAAGTCAAGCGATGCCACACCAGCAAAGCCACCACGGCAAACTAGCGTCAGAAATTAATTTGAGTGAGTTGAGTTGTACTTCAAATCACAGTGAAAAATAGGGAAAATTAAGTAAGATTTAACAACAATTTACATATTTATATTGCATAGTATAGTTAATATGTACATATTGAAGGGTAAAAAAATTTTTCAACACGAGCTCCTCAAATATGTTTGAAATAAACGACACCACTTTGATTCAATCAATTTAAAATAAACAAATACATAGTATCAAATTATAAATAATTTTAATTTTTACAACTACAACGTTTATGGATGTTATTTTTAACTCTGCACGCCTCCTTGACAAATTCGAGCTAAAAGACTATTCATTTGTAACAAACTGTTAATTCCATCTACTATCCCAAGATGTGTTATTCCAATTTCCTGAAATAAAATAGAAAATTATTTCATTAATGTTACAGGAAAGTATTTATTGAATTTGAAAATAAATTTTACATGTACAACATAATTGACAAATAAACAAAAATGTATTGCATCTGACCTTTACAAAATTTAATTTTAATGTTTCTTCAATTGATAAATTTTTGCAAACCCTGAATATGGTACTAATTAAATCTTCTGCAGAATATCCCATCATCCACAAATGTTCCATTACCTATTGATATTAATTAAGTCTATATTACAATTGTACTTTGAGTTATAACATACATATAAATCAATAAGAAGATGCCTTACTCCATATGCTTTAACAATATTACCCCGTGTACAAAATTCAAGCATTTTGTTAACAAGTAATGGGTGGGGTTCATCACAAACTTTAAAAACATTTTCACTATTTACATGACCAAAACCATTGTATGTTGACTGTAAATTATTTAATGCCTGCCTCATATCGCCTTGAGCAGTAAACACTATTGCATCTAATCCATTGTCTGTATATGAAATCTACGTAGGAATAATGAAAATATAAAATTTAATTTGTCATGTTGTACACTTTCATTCTGGCCGTAATAATAAACCTTTTTCTTACATTTTCCTTGTTACAAACTACAAGAACTTTTGCCAAAACTTGAGCATCTGATAATTTTCCATATCTTAACATGGCACAGCGTGATTGTATTGGCTCAATGATTTTTTCACTATTATTACAAGCCAATGCAAATCTAGTTGTATTACTATATATTTCCATTGTTCTACGCAATGCCTGTTGCGCACCATCTGTCATACTATCAGCTTCATCTAAAATTATTATTTTATGTTTTCCTTTTGGGAGGTTTACCTAGTTTCACAAGTATGAAATATTTATTATATAAGTATGTTTATCAGAAAAAGATGGTAGTAAATCTATCAAATATATTTACCTTCTTTTGGGCAAACATTTTAATGTTATTTCTGACAACATCTATTCCTCTGTCACTAGAAGCATTTAATTCCATTACTGCTTCTTTGAAAGCTGATCCTAACAGGATACGTGCCAAGCATAGGATTGTTGTAGTTTTACCAACCCCTGGAGGGCCAGCAATAATAATATTTGGACAATTCCCATGTTGAGCAAAAACAGAAAGCCTAGATACTGTATCCTCATTACCAACAATGTCCGAAAAAACTTGTGGTCTATACTTTTCAATCCTAAACAAAAGGTTTTACTCATACTATTCGACTTTTCAAGCAATCGCAATAGAAACATAACCTCAATAATTTCAAGGATTAAAGTTCATGCATCATATTATTACATACTTATAAAAACATACCATGGTAAATGCAATGATTTGCTACTTTTTTCTTTATTCCTTGCATTAGAGCCACTAATAGACGGCATAGGTTCCACATCCATAGGTTCTTCAGTAGTATTATCACCTGCCATTTTCAATAGTTAAACTTCAAACCAGGGGCTGGAAACTCCAGCGAAACTTTTGGTTTAGTATTTGCGCGCCCTCTAAGCTATGAAAGATTTTATTTGAACTAAAATTCAATATGGCGGCTCATGCCGGAAAAATTAAATACACTCAGAATCTGCGTACTGTAATATGTAGAATAAGAAATATAATTGTTGACACTCCCAAGTAGCACAAAGACGTTTTTAAAACGTTTTCAGAACCTTTTCTGGACGTTTTTAAAACGTTTTCAGTACCTTTTCTGGACGTTTCTAAAACGTTTTTAAAACGTTTTCAGTACCTTTTCTGGACGTTTCTAAAACGTTTTTAAAACGTTTTCAGTACCTTTTCTGGACATTTTTAAAGCGTTTTCAGGACGTTTTGGTTAGGTCTGAAATTGGCGTTTTTAGGACGTTCGTCGGTACTGGTTCGATTGAATAAAAATTTAAGGATGTAAATGGTTTTCAAAATAATATCAAATTTAATTTCAGTTTACTTAATTTCAATTAAATTTATAGATGCAGAATATATATGCAGTTACAATAGATGCATGAAAATGTGAGGACAAGGACGAATGTACAGAATACCACTTAAGGCTGCCGTCTCAAGTTTGTTATGGTCCGAATCGATCGAAGCGTCCTCAGTAAACAGACGGACCCTAATGAAATTACCGCAGTCGATAAAAAGAACTTATATAGAGGTGACATCTCCAGTACAAGGCACGAATATACCGTCAGCGCCGGTGACGGAGATTCCTTGAAGCTTCATTCTGTCATTTCTCCAGTCTGTCTCAGTACACGATTCATAAATTCATTAATATTTGAACGTACGGTGGTTATTAGCGCTCAAACGCACCAGACCACCCTGCACGGATGCCTACTGGAGGCAACTATACCCGCAAAAACTTCCTTCTTGCCGATTCCAGGGAGAAAGTTGTAATTTACGGTTTGTTTACTACATCGCGTATACGCAGGGCCGGCGGAACCATTATGCTAGTTATGCGCTGCATACCCAGATAGCCACGTCTGTATTTGCAGATTTTGCTCAACGCCTGAGTACAAATGTTTGTGGCAGAAAGACTACAGATTTGATACAGGATTTGTTATATTCGATGATGAAAGCAGACTGACAGCAGAAAGCCGACAGATTGTGCTGCCTTAACCTGAGAGCAGATTGGCGGCAGGGTCTGCTGATACAATTTAATGGCAGGAATCGAGCAGACCCTGCGCAGTGCGATCTGACGGCAGATAGGCAGCAGAAATCGAGCAGATTCTGTTGACATAGCCTGCGAGCAGTTTGACGGCAGACACTGCGGCGAATCTGCTAATCCAATTTAATGGCAGAAATCGAGCAGACCCTGCGCAGCGCAATCTGACGGCAGATTGGTGTCAGATAGAGAGCAGATTCTGTTGACATAGCCTGCGAGCAGTTTGGTGGCAGACACTGCGGAGAATCTGCTAATCCAATTTAATGGCAGAAATCGAGCAGGCTCTGCGCACCGCGATCTGATGGCAGATAGGCAACAGAAATAGAGCAGATTCTGCTTACATAGTCTGCGAGCAGTTTGGCGGCAGAATGTAAGCAGAGTCTGTTAATCCAATTTAACGGCAGAAATCGAGCAGGCTCTGCGCACCGCGATCTGACGGCAGATTGGTGTCAGATACAGAGCAGATTCTGTTGACATAGCCTGCGAGCAGTTTGGCGGCAGACACTGCGGAGAATCTGCTAATCCAATTTAATGGCAGAAATCGAGCAGGCTCTGCGCACCGCGATCTGACGGCAGATAGGCGGCAGAAATAAAGCAGATTCTGATGTCAGGATCTGACAGCAGAATGGCGGCAGAAAGTAAGCAGAGTCTGCTAATCCAATTTAATGGCAGGAATTGAGCAGACTCTGCGCACCGCGATCTGACGGCAGATAGGCAACAGAAATCGAGTAGATTCTGCTGACATAGTTCACGACGCGACCCGCCAGGCCGCGATCGGGCGACCGCTTCTCGCTTACGAAATAGCACCGTGGCGGGAATAAGTGGCCGAGGGCTTGATCATTCAGGGCTCTCGAGTACCACTCGTATTTGCCGACATTCCACTGCGGAGTATATATTTGTTATACCCGACTGTAAGGGCGGTATTATCAGTCGTTGCTGAAGACGAAGATCGTCTTAAGCATCCGGCATCCTTTACTAATCTACTAGACTAGTAGAGGATGTCGCATGCTAAAAACTAAAAAACGATTGATGATAATACCGCCCTAAGACGACTGAATAAATAGTAGTTATCATTAAATCTTTTATATGTGGAAGAACTGTCTTTAAAAGTTTAAATAATTATTTTGAGCCTCCCTGGCATTCAATTGACTAACAACTAAGTAAAACATTAAAAATGTTATAATACCCGTTTAAATACATGGTTTACCAACTTTTTTTTCTTCCATAAAATATGGTAGAAATCAGATCTTTCAAGTCGGTCTTATAAACGTGTTCTATATATTATTTACGCTACAGACTTTTGCACTGTTTTTAAATCTATACTATTATATAAAATTGCCTACTATGTCCGACATCAGGATCTGCTTGATTTCTGCCACCAATCTGCGGGCGGTTTTTGTCAGCAAGATCTGATCGAAATCTGACATCAATCTGCAGTCAGATCCTGATGTCAGGCTCTGACCGCAGAACCATAGTCAAATGCGGACATAGTAGGCACCGAATCTGACGTCCGAATCTGCTCTGTATCTGACACCAATCTGCCGTCAGATCGCGCTGCGCAGGATCTGCTCGATTTCTGCTCTCAATCTGCGGTCAGCCACGGCAGCAAGATCTGATCGAAATCTGACATCAATCTGCGATCAGATGCTGATGTCAGGCTCTGACCACAAAACCATAGTCAAATGCGGACATAGTAGGACCCGAATCTGACGTCAGAATATACTCGAATCTGACATCAATCTGCCGTCAGACTGCAGTCAGTTTGTTTACTGGGTAAGGGCGCCAGCCGAATGGGGCGCTAAAAAACTATATGGCACGCTTAATAATAAAGAAATCCAACCCCCACATAAATAAAATGTACACCCCGTAAAGACAAATCATATTAAATAGAAAACAGGTGCAAAAATTGGGCAGCACCAAAAAGTTTCTTGCATGAGGCCGCCAACTAACCTCGCGTCGGCCCTGCGTATACGTCACGCTGGTGCTACGTGGCTGCGGTACACCACTAGCGCCACCAACGAAGAAGCCTTTGAGCCTCATTCTGTTAAGTTTTCGATTCATAAATTCATTATTATTTCAACGTACGGTGGTTATTAGCGTTCAAACGCACCAGACCACCCTGCACAGATGTCTACTGAAGGCAACTGTACCCGCAAAAACTACCTTCTGGCCGATTCCAGGACGAAAGTTGTAATTTACGGTTTGTTTACTAAACGCGTATACGTACACGCTTTTCCTAGCTTGTGTGAGCGTACGCACACATTCAAGGCCCACTGAGACGGCAGCCTTAAAATAGATATGAAATATGTAGAACATGTAGGTACTACACATAGATTATACAAATTATACAAAATATAGGTATAGAATATGCAACATATCTGCACTTACAATAGATGTTTTTAATATTGTTGAAAGATCTCAAAATATTGAGGAAAATGTTTTCGCTGCATTATTCACAATTAAAAATGCTATTGATTTACAATACACTAAAAGACTAGCACAAAGCAAAATCACAGTTTTGTTATATTATGTAATAATAAAGAGTAATATTTCGAGCATAAATGTGTCTTATAATTATTTTTGTATATGTAGGTATACACCCACACAGCACAACGTCCCGCAACGTCCCAAAGACGTCTACTGACGTCCCACAGACGTCTTGGGGACGTCTTGTTACTGATCAGGCCGTTCAGACGGTCTGAATGTCCTGATCAGTAACAAGACGTCCCCAAGACGTCTGTAGACGTCTTTGGGACGTTGTGCTGTGTGGGCATGTAGTACAAACAATTGATCTTTAACACTGGAATTTGTCCTGCTTTACAGCTTCACAAGTTGAAAAATTAACAGTATTACAAAGCCTCTATAAGTCGAAAACTCGATAAGCCGAAACTTCCATAATTCAAAGATTTAATTTCAGTAATAATAGTACATCTATAGTATACAGGGTCATCGTTTAATCCTGCAACCCGCGCGCGCGCGAACTTGTAAAATGGCAACACCGCCTCACGGACGTATTCCACTACAACCATGCACCGTCACCGCGTTCGGAGAGCTGCTAGCGACCGCTGGACAGCAGTGATGCTCGAGCTTCGAGAATTTTTGGCTGGTTCTTGTCAAATTAACGTTGCAAAGAACTATTCAGAATTTCCCGGCCCCGGTTGAAAATTTTGAGGTCTTTTTCGTATAACTTTTGAACTGTAAGACATATCGGAATGCAATTTGCGCCAAAAAAATGAGGAAAAATTAATCCCTCTTAATAATGGATAATTTAACATATTTTACGTTTACTTAATTTTTCTTTTATCAATTTTTTAACCATAATTGTTTAAAAAGCTGTTGGAAACTGTTTATTTGATAATGTATTTAACGCTGTTTTTAAAATTCATGGTGTTGATAAACAATAGGTTAGTTGATTCTGTATCATTACATTTATAAATTGAGAAATTAAATTTTTATTCAATTATGTGTTAGTTCTGCAGACCTCAGAATCTATTGTTCTGGTTTTCTTTTTTATGATTTTATCCTTAATGCGGTGCATATCTAGATCAGACGTAACGGGTAACTAATGCGACGTGTCTGTGATTGTAGCGGTGTTTGAATTTTTTTTCTAGAATTTTTGTGTTAGAATGTTTTAGCTACTCAACGCCACGCCTATACCGGCTTCCGTTAATGCCATTTTTTGGAACGATGTGCCGTTACTGTGGTTTTTACAAGCAGGTGGCGAAAAATCTCTACTTACAAGGAACCGTCAACCCTGTCGTGGCTAAAATTTTTGAAATTGAGACGGGTACGAGATCTGTTGACATTATTTTCAAACCTCATTACAGTGATCTGGGGTGTGAGTGGTAGACCGATCATAAAAGCGGAGCGCGCGGCTCGATTACCTGGGTCGGAAAATTCCCAATACCTAGCTCTTTGCGACGCTAAAATTTTCGAAGCTCGGGCATCACTCTTGTCCAACGCTCGCAGGCAGCTCTGCGCTGGGCCGGTCAGTGATGCCAGAATCGTGGGACGTGGGACAGAACGCTTACCCCCACTATGACCTACCGTCGTCTCCCACTATGGCCTACAGTCGTCCCCCACTTTCTTTCCATCGCAGTGCACACAAGCATATCCCTACCTCTGTCCGTGTGCACGGCACCGAACAAGCAGCTCACACGGACAGGACTAAAAATATGCTTGTGTGCAGTGCGGTGGGAAGAAAGTGGGGGACGCCGGTAGGGCATAGTGGGAGACGACGGTAGGTCATAGTGGGGGTAAGCGTTCTGTCCCACGTCCCACGATTCTGGCATCACTGGGGCCGGTGCATGGTTGTAGTCAGTGATGCAAGAATCATGGGACGCGGGACCAAACGCTTACCCCCACTATGACCTACTGTCATCCCCCACTTTGTTCCCATCGCACTGCACACAAGCATATCCCTACACCTGTCCGTGTGCCCGGCAGCCCACAAGCAGCTCACACGGACAGGAGTAAAATATGCTTGAGTACAGTGCGATGGGAAGAAAGTGGGGGACGCCGGTAGGGCATAGTGGGAGACGACGATAGGTCATAGTGGGGGTAAGCGTTTGGTCCCGCGTCCCATGATTCTGGCATCACTGGTTGTAGTGGAATGCGTCCGTGAGGCGGTGTTGCCATTTTCGTCTGTTCGCGCGCGCGCGGGTTGCAGGATTAAACGATGACCCTGTATACTCCAAGTCATTTTAGAAGGAACTTGCCGACCGACGAGTTTAGACCGGTTCTGCGCATGTTGGCGCAGAAACAAGCTACTATTGGCTATACCCCAAACAAACGTTCCCTCGGAGCCAATGGGCTCATTCTATATGCGCGAATAAGTTCCTTCTAAAATGACTTGGAGAATATAGTTAACCCTTATGTCAATAACCGGGTACCCGGGTGCCCACCTGGGCATGTTTTATGAAAAATTTGTATGTTCCCGTGAAAATTTCGAAATGACCGTTTGGATCTTCGTTATTTCAACATTTTGAAAGAGGAATATGCTTTCAGACTTCGTTTTAGAAAACGAAATATAGAAACATAAGGTTTATAAACGAATTCCGAATGAACGAAACAATTTACAATAAGATATCGTTGCAGGGATCAGTCAGTAAATAAAACCAAATATTTATGTGCAAAAAAAGCCGAAGGAAAAACATGCTTTGTTCAAAATACAATCACGAAAAGAACGGCATTTAGCAGCTGTCAAAGGCTGGAGTGCCAAAATAACTGCGCGCAGCTACCTGCGGTATAACATTCAAGGCCCATTTATATTATCTAGCCGGGTCTTTTGTGGCTATCAGAGGCCTTGGCAACTTGGATGTAGATAGCAATTATCGACTAGAAACGTAAAAAACCCAAAAAGACGCGATAGAAAGCATTTATTTTAAAAAAACCGGAGGTGGGTGGTACCCGGGTACCCTGGTTATTAGGGTGTATCGAAAAAACTAAAAGTGGTTGTAGCGGTTGAGCCTAGTGCGGAAAAGTTGTCGGTTGACATTACTAAAACATGTGTAAAATTTGAACTTAATCAGTTAGTATCTTCTGTTCTGTCCAGAGGCTCAAATTTCGAAATTTTGCTGAAATAATTGAGAAATATCCCATTTATCGCCAGTGGTGTCACGCTAGTACCGCTGTGTATTTAGTTCGCATTGACATTGCTTTGGACGCAACACTACCGCCAGGTGGCGACCCGACCGAGCGCTTCTCGCAGGTGGGATACAGCAGTAGATGAATATAAGAAGCCCGGGCAACGGCGTGTTTTTTCTTAAGCGATTTTCTTCAGCGATTTTCTTAAGCGATTTTCTTAAGCGATTTTCTTAAGCGATTTTCCTAAGCGAGTACTTTAAGCCAGTAAGAAATGTCAAAACCCTCAAAGTTTTCCCTTCGACAAACTTTTGACTGTCCTTTTTTCGGACATCCCAAGGATTTTGGCAACAATCTTCCAACACATGAGGATGTTCTCAGATGTTGTGCCTATCAGAGGCGATATCTTGGACAGAAGTCAGGAGATAACAAGGAGCCTTCCTTTTCTGATATTGCAGCAAATGTTGCCGCACAGATTCTAGCGTTGTATGATAAAGCATCTATTCCAGCAGTAACTGAAAAACGTGTTATTGCCAAAATACCCGCTTATCACAAAAAATACATTTCCATGAGAAGTGACAATCGAAAGTATAATGAAAGTGTGAACATACGGATCAAGATTGATACATTTAAAGAACACGCATGCAAGCTTTTCGATGTTGTTTCTTGCAAATGTGCAGACTTTGCACATTGCTCTTGCCCTAAACTGCAAAAGGTACCATTAAAAGAACTAGATTTTCTCTCTGATCAAAGAGGTGTTAGACGGATGGTTATTGGTTGTCCTGATCTTATTGAGACAGAAAAACTAAAAAAACGGGCTGAGCGAAGAGAGGCAGGTGCTCTCAAACGTTCATATCGCCGTGAGACCACTACCTCAGGCGTTGCTTCTTCCCTTGTTCAATCTCTGAAGTCCACAGAAGTGACTGATTCTGATTCTGATGACAACTTTCGACCTAATACACTCTTAGTCTCTACTTCTCAAATGCGAGCGAAGCTCACAAAAACAGCTCTTGCTGCAGATAGGATTGGAGTTTCACACAGAGCTGCAGCCGCTATTACTTCAAGTTTTGTCCAGGACATTGGCTTAGTTTCTAGGAGTGACAGTTCGCTTGTTACGGATAAGAGCAAAATAGCCAGAGAACGATTAAGGGTTCGCTCTGAACTGCAGATCGGAGCACAGTCAGAGAGTACTATGCAAGTGAAGGGCCTATACTTTGACGGTCGACATGACCAGACATCGTTCCAAGAGAAACGAAATAATAAATATTATCGCAAAACAATTGTCGAAGGCCATTATTGTCTAATAAAGGAACCGGGTGCAAAGTATATTGGACACGTTACACCGAAATCTGGTGGTGCCAATGACATTGCGAATGCTATATTCGAGGACGTCTACACAAAGGTTCCGAGCGGCCTTAGTGAACTACTGCTTGTAGGTTCAGATGGAACTGCCGTAAACACTGGGATCAATGGCGGAGTAATTCTGAGGCTTGAATTGATGTGCGGTAAAGCTTTGCAATGGGTAATTTGCTTATTACACTTCAATGAACTTCCTTTCAGACACTTGTTTCAGAAAGTTGATGGTTGCACGACCGGGCCTAGTTCATACTCTGGTCCTGTTGGAAAAATGCTGCCTGGTTGTGAGAAACGTGCAGTGGTTTCGTTTAAAAAAATTAATAATACCTGTGACTTGCCGATTGTTAATCTGGACACGCTGAGCAAGGATCAGCAATACCTCTTTCTTTGTGTCCAGACTTTAAAGTCAGGCATATGTACTCCTGATTTCGTAAATCGTGACCCTGGACCACTTAATATGTCTCGCTGGCTTACAACAGCCAATCGAATTCTGAGGTTATATATGTCAGTCAAGAAACCTTCATCAAGTTTGAGGATACTTGCTGAGTATGTAATAAAAGTTTACGCTCCCTTCTGGTTTCGAATTAAAACTCAGCAGTCTATTAAGGATGGCGGGAAACACATTTTCTCTTTCATAACGTCGACGAGATACTTGCCCAAAAAATATTTGGTGGTCGTAGATCGTGTTATTTCAAGAAATGCGTTCTTTACTGCTCCAGAAAATCTGCTGCTTTGTATGCTGGCAGACGAAAGAGCAGATATTCGTAAAACAGCCGTTAGAAAAATTATAGAGGCCAGAGCCACTGCAGTTGATTCTAGCCCTATACGCACGTTCTGTGTGCCTCCATTGAATTTTCAGGCAAAAAACTATGTCCACATGATAGATTGGTCTTCTTGCGAGGTCTTCGCACCTCCTGTTCTATCTCATGTAACTTCTGATGAGCTGCAGAGCTCACTAGCGAGTCCTATACCAATTGAGTGGGACTACTATAAGTTTCCCATCTCACACTCAGGCAGTAGAGCGAACCGTAAAGCTAGTCACGGAGGCATCTTCAAAGGTATGTGGAGAAGTTGCAAGAGATGGCTATATTCGAGCCACACTGGAGGCAAGAGCTGAACTCTCAGTATTCAATACAAAAGCAGATTTCATAAAAATACTTAAGACATAATTTTTTAGTTCTTCATGGGTGGTTGGTTGGGTAATGGGTAGGGGGGTTGAACTCGAGGTGCAACCACCATCACATGGTGAGTTCTGAGTCCCTTTCTAGCAACACTAAATGAAACAGAAGCGGGCGAAGAGTTGTAAAAAAAAACACTGAATACTTTCTCGGCCGTGAGTAGGGAAATTTTTTCCTTTTTTCTCTATAAATTTCTCTTAACCTCAACCTTTTCTACATTCTTGGAGGCTGACACGACATGCGATGGATATTTTGCGGCAGTTTGTCCGTTTGAATCGTTTTGACACAAATATCGTTTTGGAATAAGTTGCTTTTAGAAAGTTCGGTATTTCCCAATTATTTCGGTAAAGTTTTGATACTTTGAGCCTGTGGACAGAACAGAAGATATTAACTGATTAAGTTAAAATTTTACACATGTTTTAGTAATGTCAACCGACAACTTTTCCGCACTAGGCTCAATCGCTACAACCACTTTTAGTTTTTTCGATACACCCTACTGGTTATTGAACAACGTAGGTATTTTTGGTTATTGACATAAGGGTTAAACATAATAATACTCATCAGGCGCAAATACCGCAATAGTAATATATAAGTTCTATCCTAAATGTGGCAAATAGCACCTAGTCTTATTGCCGCTTGGGTATAGTTGCACAATTGCTGTTGCTTCTCGTACATCCCTCTCAATCATGGCTTGGGGGAAGCGTTTCCTCCACTCATCTTCCTTCGGACGGCATTGCTTATACTGCGGGCATCCATCTAAGGAGATGCTTCAAAGTATCCAGCCTTTCCATTTGCGCGATTATTCTACGAACAATTAACCCTCGAGCGGGCGCGCCGGTGAACTCAGTTCAATAGCATTTTTAATTGTGAATAATGCAGCGAAAACATTTTCCTCAATATTTTGAGATCTTTCAACAATATTAAAAACATCTATTGTAAGTGCAGATATGTTGCATATTCTATACCTATATTTTGTATAATATGTATAATCTATGTGTAGTACCTACATGTTCTACATATTTCATATCTATTTTAAGGCTGCCGTCTCAGTGGGCCTTGAATGTGTGCGTACGCTCACACAAGCTAGGAAAAGCGTGTACGTATACGCGTTTAGTAAACAAACCGTAAATTACAACTTTCGTCCTGGAATCGGCCAGAAGGTAGTTTTTGCGGGTACAGTTGCCTTCAGTAGACATCTGTGCAGGGTGGTCTGGTGCGTTTGAACGCTAATAACCACCGTACGTTGAAATAATAATGAATTTATGAATCGAAAACTTAACAGAATGAGGCTCAAAGGCTTCTCCGTTGGTGGCGCTAGTGGTGTACCGCTGTTGCGCGTCCCGGCGGTGATTCTCAAACGGAACGCGGGTTGGTGCCCGTGAAGTGCTAAAGCACTTAGCTCGCGAGTATGTGCGGGAACTTCAAAAAAAGAACTTTACTCAATTAGACTTTTGAATACGTACATATATTCTAAAATACAGAAATAGCTGTTGACTGTTCTACTAACAAGATAGATCTGTTCTTTTACAAAATAACGCCTCGCTGGTCACCCCCGAGTGCCCTACTCCTTCAATTTTGGAGTCTTCCTCTGACTCCCTCCTCGGGTCCCTTCGTCCAATCAAGACGGTGTCATCCTTCTAGCTTCGTCAGGGGGTTGTCCTTCAGCAACCTCTTTGTCCTTGGCCCCTTCCTCCACGCTTCCTCCCACTCTCGTCTAGTGATCGAGGCACGCTCCCGTTTACATAGAGTGATACATAGGCTACGTACAGTACATACATATCTCGCAGGTAAGTAAACGCAACCCTCGGGGTCAAGACGACGTCACTCGGAGAAAGTTTATGGCTTTATGATTTTCAGCCTTCCCCGACTGGAGTTTTTACCCTAACAGGACATCGGCTATTATTGAAAGGGAGGACAGAATTTTAAGTACTTTTACGAGACGAGCCGCTGTCCGCTCGACGAAATTTGGCACGCAGATGTGCAAAGGAAAAAGTTAAGCTATTTATTACTCTCGCCTGGTCTAACGGTAACTTAAAAGCTAATGAATGCGCCCCCAGGTTTTCGTACACCTTCTGAGTTCAGGCATCAGCTGCTAACATCGTAAGGACACGTTTAAAAATAGCAGGGAAAAAACCCTCGAGATGCACAACGCGTTCTACAATAAATTCTTCCTTGTCCTCCGTTTCATAATTGTTTAAGACCTTTCAGATGTTTCGTTCGTTTCGAATCTATATTATATATTATTCCTATTCTTCAATTCAAAAGGATTTTGAATCCCGCTCTATATCTAACTTCGATGTCTCTATGACTTATAGCTAACTTCATATAGTACATGGGGTGCGTTCAGCGGATAACGCAACACCTCCCTCCATATACAAAAGGTGTTTCCTATAGAAACAGCTTTTCAGCAAAACAATACATCGATACTAGTTTAAGTATACAAAAGTGAATGAATACGTACTTTACATAAATAATTACAAGTATAACTACGCCTCCTCTCCCCGCACCAGCCCCGCGGTAAACAAGCTACTCGGTCCACCTATTATCCCGCGGGAAGCACGAGTTGAAGAATGATAGTTACACCGCAACATTTTACAATAGTAAGATATTATTCTATTACTAGGTAATATTAAATCGATTATAATGTAACGCACAGCTAATATATGGTAGTAATTTAACACCCTAACCAAACTTATCTAAATATTTCATCCCAAAACGCCATAATCATTATTCGATATAAGATAATCATAACTCATAACATAATGCTGCAATACAGACTAGAGCTGTTCGAGTACTCGAAATAATCGAGTAGCTTGAAATGCGAATCGGGCGAGACTCGATTTTTCGAGCCGAGCCGGGACCCGAACGGATTCGAGTAACCCGAATGTTTCGGGTAGCTCGATTCTATCAAGTAACTCGAATGTTTCGAGTAACCCGAATGTTTCGAGTAGCTCGATTCTTTCGGGTAGCTCGATTTTTTCGGGTAACCCGATTTTTTCGAGTAGCTCGATTTTTTCGGGTAGCTCGATTCTTTCGGGTAGCTCGATTTATTCGGGAGCCCGATTCTTTCGAGCAGTCCGAACGTATTCCGGGCAACTCGATCGTGTCGGGCAGTCTGCTTGCTTAGAGTAGATAGGACGTTTTAAAAGTTAGTATATTGATCATTTTCATGCGCCATGCTGTATGGAGTAATTGAAAGGTTCTTTGTTATCACATTTCGCGTCACATCTCTCACCTACGAAACTTAGGCTTAACCGGGAGCAAAAATTGTCGTATTTCGGTTTGAAATAACATTAGAAAAATTGCTATGGCTGAACAAATATCTACTCATTATTCGGGTATGGAATTTAAAATATAACATATCAAACCAGCTTTCGTGAAATATGAATACTGTTTTTTATATTCTTACCAGTAACGCTCATTGTATTGTAGAAATGTATTAGTATTTTAAATTTATTACAAAAAACTGAAGATTATCGTGCCTCAAAATAAGTTGTAACAGCAATTGATTCAATTTGTTTGTGATATTAAACTGTATTATATTAAGGGGACTAGGCAGTCAAATTTGGTAAAAATATAAGTTTTTGCGGGAATTATGTAGAAGGAAATGAATACAAATTATGATTAGTATTTTTGGGTAAGGTTTATTGATAAATATTATTATAAATATAATTATTTATATGCTAAAAATTATATCTCATTGATTTCTTTTTTTCTCAAATTAGCCGAGAGGAAGCAAATTTGTTGAATTTTTTCTGACAGCAGAGAGGTACGTTTTTCGGTCAGTATGTTCCCAGCTGTTGAGAATAATCTCTGGCTGTATGTTTCCGTTGCCGGAATTCCCAAAAACTGCTGGGCCAAATTTCCCAAATTTGGGAATCTTCGGGAATTATCTTTCCACCATTTGAGGATGCACGACGTGGTTGGAATAAGTTTCTCCTCGTAGTACCACATCAATTCTTTATCAATGGTACAAACCTCGTCCTTAATGTTTGGTTTTTCATCTTTCACAATATTGGAAAACAATTCACCTAAGCTTGCTGGCGATGTGGATACTATAAGGAAAATAAGTTAATTTATTATTGTTCTAATTAGTAGTGGCAGAAGTAATATTAATATTTATAGAAACATACTTGAAGTGGTTTTTGGTGGTACATCAACAGTTGACGCTGCCGCATCTACTTCATTTGCACCTCCGTATTCCATAAGCGCAGAATGCAGCAACTTGTGCGCCGATACCTTTTTTTCCTCCGTTAGCATTCTGTCCTTTATGCGAGGATCCAAGAGCATTGCGATCACTAAAGTTTCGTTATCGTCAATAAATTTAAATCGTCTGTTGAGGCTGAGTAATAAATTATTACACAGCCGTATTCTGTCAGGTGTAACGCGTGTTTGTTCTATCGATGTTGCCAGAATTTTTTTAAGTCCGTATACAGTCGGTATATATCGACATAATGTGGGTTTATTTTCAATTGTGATGACCTGCGTTGCTTCTTTGAACATTTTTAGTGAATCGCAATACTCTTGGATCATGCACCACTCGCGCCTAGATATAGGCATCGGCATTTCTGGCTCGCATAGTGCAGCATTTAGTGCACGTCGCACTTGAAGTAGGCGCTCCATCATGTCAAACTGTGAATTCCACCCCATTTCCACATCGCCAATAAGGCGAAGTGGTGTCAAATCTGGCGAATCTCTTCTCTGCTCTCTTTCTAATTGCTGTTCCGCTGGCACAGACTGATGGAAGAATCTGACAATACTTTGGCATTTCTTAAATAAATTTTTGAGGTCTTCGCAACCTTCTAACCCATCTTCTACTACAAGCTGAAAAGAACATTACATTTAAGGTCAACTGTTAATAATTTTCAAACTACTTTTATTGTTGAATATTACATTGCAGATTCATTTACCTGCAATGTTTGGGCGAAACAGGGTATTCGTTCCCACTCACTACACAATTCCACGGCTTGTACAATGTTTACCGCATCACTGGTGACGAAGTATAGTCTGATTTGTGGCTTGTTTAATCCCCATTCCTGGATGTTTTTGCGGAGTATTTGATTTAAATTTTCACCAGTTTGCGATTTTTTGTACGGTTGTATTCTTAACGTGAAATTTTTAATTTGGAACTCATTAGTAACGTAATGGACGCTTAAAGAAATATAAGTTTCATTGGTCCCTGATGCCCAGCCATCCATTGTAAAGGCGATACTTTGTACATTTGCCTGAATAATTAGAACAGCTTTTAAACATTTTATATGCGGTTCGAAAGACATCGTAATACAGATTTAAGTACTATTAATCTTACGTTTCGGGAGATGCTGATAACCGTTACAAGTATTATACAAATTTTACTTACAGTTGTAACATCACTGTGAATACTGTCTTCCACTTTCTTCTTTTCCTTCACATACATTGCGGGAATAATGTCTTGTGAGAAAGTGGTGTGGTCGGGGATGTCGAAGCGTGGTTCGGCCACTTGCAACAGTTCCCTGAAACCCTCATCGCCCAATATAGAAAATGGGTAGCAATCTAATACTATCATCCGGGCAATTGCATTTGTTAATTTCTCTGCCCGGGGTGTATTTTTGTCTAGCATGGAGATTGTGGTCGGCTGTTCCCCTCCTGTTTCCGTCGAGGTATTCATCGACGTATTCGTCGACGAATCCTTCGCCCCCATGTCAGTGTTGTTGTATACCTCTTTGTGGTATGTTGTCATATGCCTCGTTAATGATGAGGTAGATCCCGCCGTCATTTTCATCTTCTTATGGCACACTTTGCAACAGCTTTGTTCACGGCTCTCCTTCGTAAACCACCTCCAAACAGAACTTTGATTCTTTCGCGATCGTTTCTGGCTCGGTGGTTGCTCCGCACTTGCTAACTCGCTGATCAGCGTTTCATTGAACGAACTACTCGTCAATGGAATACTATCAGTAAAATCATTATCCACGTCACTTATGTCAACGGACTCTGCCATTTTTAATATTACTTATAATTGCACACTGCTAAGACGCTACCGCCGGTTTTGTAAGTCTTTCCAAAATTGAGGTGGTGAGGGAAATGAGTTAGCCTAGGGGTGGTAGTTATCCTCAGGTACAATACAGCCCTTCGAGTATTCAACTTTTTACAATTTTTCCTTAAAGTTTAAACATGAATTCATCTTTTAGTATAAATAAAGTCTATGGTTTAAAGTTTTATTAGGTTAAAAATATTATTAATCTAAACTATAATTCCAAAGTGATCAGAAACTAGTTCCTTATCGCTATGTATATCGATGACTTGGTTTGGAATACCTGATCTCAGATTGGGTACACACATCCTTGTGCCTTTATCTGTTGAAACGAAACTTCAAAAATCTGGCAATTTCATTACCGAAGAAACATTCAGGTACGGGATCAGCAAAGAAAAATCGCGGCATACGCGAAAACTACTCGAGGTCAACTATATGCGAACTCCTTCAGTCTTATCTGTACTTCAGACACAAAACAAAACCGGCGGTAGCGTTTTTGCATTGTGCAGTTATAAGTAATATTAAAAATGGTAGAGACCGTTGACATAAGTGACATGGATAATGAATTTACCGATAGTATTCCATCGACGAGTAGTTCGTTCAATGAAACGCTGATCAGCGAGTTAGCATGTGCGGAGGAACCACCGAGCCGGAAACGATCGCGAAAGAATCAAAGTTGTGTGTGGAGGTGGTTTACGAAGGAGAGCCGTGAACAAAGCTGTTGCACGGTGTGCCATAAGAAGATGAAAATGACGGCGGGATCTACCTCATCATTAACGAGGCATATGACAACATACCACAAAGAGGTATACAACAACACGAGCATGGAGGCGATGAATTCGTCGACAAATACATCAACGAATACGACAACGAAAACGCGAGAGGAACATCCGGTCACAATTTCCATGCTAGACGAAAATACACCCCGGGCCGTGGAATTAACAAATGCAATTGCCCGGATGATAGTGTTAGATTTCCAACCATTTTCTTTATTGAGCGATAAGGGTTTCAGGGCACTGTTGCAAGTGGCCGAACCACGCTTTAACATTCCCAACCGCACCACTTTCTCACAAGACATTATTCCCGCAATGTACGTGAAAGAAAAGAAGAAAGTGGCAGACACTATTCACAGCGATGTCACAACTGTAAGTAAAATTTGTATAATACTTGTAATGGTTATCAGCATCTCCCGAAGCGTAAGAGTAATAGTACGTAAATCTCTATTACGATATCTATCGAACCGCATATAAAATATTTATAATCGAACTATTCAGGGAAATGTACAAAGTCTCGCCTTTACAACGGATGGCTGGACATCAAGGACCAATAAAAGTTATATTTCTTTAAGCATCCATTACGTTACTAATGAGTTCCGAATAAAAAATTTCACATTAAGAATACAACCGTACAAAGAATCACATACTGGTGACAATTTATATAAAATACTTCGTAACAACATCCAGGAATGGGGATTAAACATGCCAAAAATCAAAATATATTTCGTTACTGATAATGCAGCTAATATTGTACGAGCCGTGAAATTGGGCAGTGAGTGGCAAATAATACCCTGTTTCGCTCACACATTGCAGGTAAATGCACCAAAAATATTCAACAATAAAAGTAGTTTGAAAATTATTAGCAGTTGATCTTAAACGTAATGTTCTATTCAGCTCGTAGTAAAAGATGGGATTAAAAGTTGCAAAGACCTGCAAGATTTACTTAAAAAATGCCAAGGTATTGTCAGATTCTTTCATCGATCTGTGCCGGCAGAACAGCAATTAGAAAGAGAGCAGAGAAGAGATTCACCAGATTTGAAACCACTTCGCCTTATTGGCGATGTGGAAACGAGATGGAATTCACAGTTTGACATGATGGACCGCCTACTTCAAGTGCGACGTGCACTAAATGCAGTATTGGGTAAGCAACGAATGCCGATGCCTATATCTAGGCGCGAGTGGTGCATGATCCAAGAGTATTGCGATTCACTAAAAATGTTCAAAGAAGCAACGCAGGTCATCACAATTGAAAATAAACCCACATTATGTCGATATATACCGACTGTATACGGACTTAAAAAAATTCTGGCAACATCGATAGAACAAACACGCGTTACACCTGACAGAATACGGCTGTGTAATAATTTATTACTCAGCCTCAACAGACGATTTAAATTTATTGACGATAACGAAACTTTAGTGATCGCAATGCTCTTGGATCCTCGCATAAAGGACAGAATGCCAACGGAGGAAAAAAAGGTATCGGCGCACAAGTTGCTGCACTCTGCGCTTATGGAATACGGAGGTGCAAATGAAGTAGATGCGGCAGCGTCAACTGTTGATGTACCACCAAAAACCACTTCAAGTATGTTTCTATAAATATTAATACTACTTCTGCCACTACTAATTAGAACAATAATAAATTAACTTATTTTCCTTATAGTATCCACATCGCCAGCAAGCTTAGGTGAATTGTTTTCCAATATTGTGAAAGATGACAAACCCAGCATTAACGACGAGGTTTGTACCATTGATAAGGAATTGATGTGGTACTACGAGGAGAAACTTATTCCAACCACGTCGTGCATCCTCAAATGGTGGAAAGATAATTCCCGAAGATTCCCAAATTTGGGAAATTTGGCCCAGCAGTTTTTGGGAATTCCGGCAACGGAAACATACAGCGAGAGATTATTCTCAACAGCTGGGAACATACTGACCGAAAAACGTACCTCTCTGCTGTCAGAAAAAATTGAACAAATTTGCTTCCTCTCGGCTAATTTGAGAAAAAAAGAAATCAATGAGATATAATTTTTAGCATATAAATAATTATATTTATAATAATATTTATCAATAAACCTTACCCAAAAATACTAATCATAATTTGTATTCATTTCCTTCTACATAATTCCCGCAAAAACTTATATTTTTACCAAATTTGACTGCCTAGTCCCCTTAATATAATACAGTTTAATATCACAAACAAATTGAATCAATTGCTGTTACAACTTAGTTTGAGTCACGATAATCTTCAGTTTTTTGTAATAAATTTAAAATACAAATACATTTTTACAATACAATGAGCGTTACTGGTAAGAATATAAAAAACAATATTCATATTTCACGAAAGCTGGTTTGATATGTTATATTTTAAATTCCATACCCGAATAATGAGTAGATATTTGTTCAGCCATAGCAATTTTTCTAATGTTATTTCAAACCGAAATACGACAATTTTTGCTCTCGGTTAAGCCTAAGTTTCGTAGGTGAGAGATGTGACGCGAAATGTGATAACAAAGAACCTTTCAATTACTCCATACAGCATGGCGCATGAAAATGATCAATATACTAACTTTTAAAACGTCCTATCGATCGAGTTGCCCGGAATACGTTCGGACTGCTCGAAAGAATCGGGCTCCCGAAAAAATCGAGCTACCCGAAAGAATCGAGCTACCCGAAAAAATCGAGCTACTCGAAAAAATCGGGTTACCCGAAAAAATCGAGCTACCCGAAAGAATCGAGCTACTCGAAACATTCGGGTTACTCGTGTTACGGGTTGTAGCAGGGATTTCGAATGAGGATATAGATGGGTTCGCTGCCCGTGGAGCGCTAATGCGCTCTGCTCACGTTCGCCCTTAGTTTCTGCCTCCAGCTTCTTCCAGCGACAATTAGGTTGAATAAATAGACTAAGAGTTATTTGTGTTGTAACTTGATTTAGGTTTTATATATTTTAAAGTAGGACAATTATGTGATACGTCAGTATGCTTTGGGTGTTGATCAACGAATCTAAGAACTGAGATGTCGTCGTTAAGAAAAAGAATGAAACATGTTTCTGTTAATAAAGATATCCAATCACACAAATGGTTTCTTAATTAATTATGTAACAAATTATTTGATTGGTTCTTCGTTTACTAAGAACGAGCGTTTTACATGATATCCGTGATCTAATAGCAAAGCAACCGAAACCAATATTTAATCAATACTATTTAAAGAGCGTTTCTAAGTAGTATTCCTTGGAATACTTGTTTATATTTTCAGTTGCTTCGTTTGACAATTTAAATTTGGCGCGTCTAAACTTGGCCATGCAGAGCCATTAGACTATATTCATGTGTTACCACATGAGACCGTAACACTCCTTTACCCTTACGGGGAAAAGGTGTTTCCAAGAAACAACTTTTCTAAATCTATAATTCTTTAACTCGTAGTACACTTACAATTGCATTTTCTATGAGACCGTAACACTCTTTTTCCGTAAATTGAACATAACATAATAACAAGAATAAACATAATTTAAATTAAATTTAAACTTCAAAGCTCACTAAGAACATTTGTAACATACAAATTTTTTGAACTATATATCTTCGGTTGACGTACCCGGTCGAATACATGCTAATTTTAGTTTATTTGTATGCACAATTTTAAATTTATTAGAATCTAACAGTATTTCAACAGTTAAATCATTAATCTTTCTACTAATTTTATAAGGACCTAGCCAATTACAATCAAGTTTGGTTCTCGGTTCTTTTAATATATACACATCATCGCCTACATTAAATTTACAAGTGTTCGCATCTCGGTCATAATAACCTTTACTTCTCTCTTTAGCTCGCTTTAAATTTTCTGCAGCAAGTGTCTGAGTAGTGGTGACTTTAACAAAAAGATCGTCTAAATATTGAACAAAGGTACGCGATACCTTTTCTTTAGCAAATTCAGAAGGGATCACCGCCCTTACCCCAAAAACTAATTCATGAGGCGTGAATCCCGTAGCTTCATGTACTGAAGTATTGTAAGAAAATATACCGAATCTTATCCATTCATCCCAATCACTCTTGGTGCAATAGTGTCTTAAATAATCGACGAAGACCCTATGTGCTCTTTCAAGGGAACCTAAAGACTGGGGGTGAAACGCAGTGGAGGTTATCCTTTGTATTTTAAATACCTGGCAAAACCTTTTCATAACCTGACCAACAAAATTCCTGCCCTGATCGGTATGTATAACTCTTGGACACCCAAACCTACTAATGAACTGTTCAGCTAAAGCAATTGCTACAGTTGTTGCTTCCATATTAGCTAATGGGATGGCGTCCGAGTATTTGGTCAAGTTATCTTGCAAGGTGAGTAAATATTTATTTCCCTTCTTGGTCAGTGGCAGAGGGCCTACAATGTCCATTTGAACCTTTTCAAAAGCTTGCTTTGGTGTGTCTGTAATGCACATAGGTTGTTTTACCCTTGCAGAGTGGATTTTATTTCTCTGGCAAGTGGGACAAGTACGGACAAATTCTGAAATATCCTTCATCATTCCTGGCCAATAATAGTGCTCCCGCATGCACTTTTGGAGTTTCCCGATACCTCTATGACCTCCAATTGAAGACTCGTGAGATTCCTTGATTATTTTTAGACGATTAGACTTAATTGGGATTATTATTTCGCCCGTGCATACAGTGATTTCAAATTTAGTCTCGGTGAAAACTTGTTTAAATAAATCTTCTACTTGATTCCATTCGGAATTATTAAAACTATCAGGATCCTTTGAAATACTAAAAGTCCATGTACTTAGTGAATTCAAAAGGTTTTTAAGTGCCCTAAGGGAAGATTCAATATATCCAAAATTTAAATTTTCCGCAGAGTTATCCTTGAAGAATAAAAGAAATATGGAAGATTGATCACCAGGAAGTGCCATAGCATCGCCAACCTCAAGCTGATATTGTCGCATTTGTTGTAAGGTAAATCTATTTCTTTTTAACAAATCAATCGTAACCTTGGAAGTAATATTACCATTAAGTGGTAAGAAATGAGCAAGATTGCCCCTCCGCATATATAAATGATCTTTTACACAATGAATAGTGGGAAGAGGGAAAAGGTGAATAGGGTGAATAGTCTGTCCATTCCCGCTTACATTATTAGTCATAACATGATTCTTTTTAAATTCCATACTTCCTGAACAGGATGACTCGTTTATCTCGGACTCTACTGAGGGCTTTTTACTGAGGGTTTCCCGTGCAGCTTTGATCGCAGAACAATTCGGTATGTCAACCTCAGACATTTCAGTCTCTGGATTTCCACTTCCAGGCATAACAATTTCCTCTTGTATCTCTTTTCTCACAGAACAACAAGAACAATAACAAGGTGCCCCTCTACCTTGACGATCAACACTCTGGAGCCCCATGCAAGTCACCGCAGGGGTCGACGAGTCACAAGGTCTCCTCTGAGCACTGCGAGCCCCGGGCTCATATCGAACACAGGCCGACGTCCTAGTCTCCTGAAGCGCGATCCAGAGGCTTGGAGTCAACGTTAGCCGACAGGAGGATCGAAACGACGGCACCATGTCCGACTGGGAGAACCCTCCAGAATTCTCAACTTTTCTTTCAAACGTAAGTAGTTCTAACATATCAGTTCGTAAATTCAATGCCTCAGAATTATCAGCTTCTGTCTTCTCGCGCGCCAAGAAGACAGATGCCACCATTACTTCTATTTCGTTACATGTATTTTTGTCGTCTGTTCCATCCACCTTTGAATATGGAAACGGTGTCATGTCTGTACAGACAAGCACCCTCTCCGGGTTCGCAGAGTCAGAAGGGATCGTATCGTCAGTTGGTGCGTTTAGTGATCGAGGGACGATGCTTTGGCAAGGATCAACAGGGTTTCGCGAGAGAGCATCCGCGTTAGAGTTGACTTTCCGGGTTTTGTAAACTATGTTATAATCATACTCATTTAAACGAATTCGCCATCTCATTAATTTGGATGTGGGATCTTTAGCGTTATGCAGCCATACTAGGGGGCGATGATCAGTAATCAAGGTAAATTGTTGGCCGTACAGGTAAGGTCGGAAATGCTCTACCCCGAACAATACTGCTAAAAGTTCCTTTTCAATTGTAGAATAATTGGTTTCAGCTCCGTTCAGAGTTCTAGAGGCATACGAGATAGGGAGATCTTTGCCGACCTCACCCTGACTCAACACAGCACCTACAGCATAGTCCGAAGCATCAGTGGTCACAAGGAAAGGTTTTGTGAAATCGGGGTATTGGAGCAGGGGCTTCAAACAAATTATATCTCTCAGCTGCTCAAAAGACCTTTGAACTACCGAGGTCCATCGAAAAGGAATATCTCTCTTTAGTAAGCTAGTCAAGGGTTTGGCAATTTTAGCCATATTGGGGATGAATCTTCTATAATAGCCCACGAGCCCCAAGAATTGTTTTACATTTTTCTTTGTTGTAGGTACAGGAAATTGCTTCACAGCTGAGACTTTTCCGGGATCCGGTTTCACTCCCGCGCTCGAAATTACATGACCCAGGTAAACTATCTCTTTTTGTAAAAATCTGCATTTTTGTGGCTGTAAGGTTAACCCGGAATTTTGTAGTCGCGCTAAAAGTACTTTTAATTTCCGATTATGTTCTTTAAGTGAATCCGCGTAAATGACAATGTCGTCCATATAGACGAAAAGTTCGACACCCTGTAACCCAGTTAGTATCAAATCCATAACTCTTTGAAAGGTTGCGGGCGCATTCTTTAGACCGAACGGCATCTTATTGAACTCGAAATGTCCGTGCGGGGTTGAAAAGGCAGTCTTAGGTTTGGATATCGGGTCAACGGGTATCTGGTGAAACCCAGAGGCTAAGTCTAAGGTGCTAAAATACTTAGCTCCTCCCAATTGATCCAAAATCTCAGTAATATTGGGTAATGGGTAGGCGTCGGACACGGTTACTTCATTCAATTTTCGATAATCAATGACCATTCGCCACTTAGGTTTTCCGGACGAGTCAGATTTTTTTGGAACTATCCACACTGGTGAGTTATACGGTGAACATGAGGGCTGTATTATTTTGCTGCTTAGTAAGGAATCTACTTGTTTATTTATCTCATCTTTATGGACTAAAGGGTATCTGTACTGTTTGGTCTTAATGGGAACTTCGTCAGTAGTAATTATGGTGTGCTGTGTAACGTCAGTAGACCCTAAATTATCCATCGGAAGATAAAACTAGTATACGAATCTGTTTATAACTTCTAAAATACTACTCTTCTCAATCTCGTTTAAATGGTCTAGTTCGAGCAGCTTAATCAACTGAGCTAATCTTTGAGCGCGATCTTTGGATTTGTCAACGTCGGAGTCGGAATTGATTGTTTGTGATAAACCAGGAAAGGGCTTGGAATCAAATTCTTCCAACTCAATAGGAGGTACCGTTAGGACGATATGGTCACATGTAGTATTTATAACGTATAATTTTACAGAGCCATTTCGTTGACTAGCCAGACATTCCCCTATAAAAACACCGGGTCCGGCGTCTAATCTCCGTACATAACCTGAGGGATTACCACCCTTGACAGGTATTGCGATTAAGATTCTAGTTCGAGGCGGTAAATTGAGTGGGATATTAACACCGAAGGGGGTTTCTCCTTTACCAAATTTTAACAGACCAGATAAGTTTTCTTTAAATTCAATAGTTGCCTCTTGTTTTTGCAGAAATGAGATACCTAAGAGCCCGTCACATTTAAGGGAGAAGTCATCACTTACTACTTGGAAATGGATGGGAGTGTTATGGATTAAAACAACAACCTCGCCCTGCGTTTTGATCATCCCTGCACCAATACCCGTAAGTTCATAGATCCTTCCACTATTAATTTGTAAATTGGAGACTAATCCTGCGCGTTTTATTAGATTCAATTGTGAACCGGTGTCCACCAGGAATTTAGCGGAGCCCTGAGGAAAACGATCGCTCTCAAGAGAGACAACAGGCGGTCGAGCGGTCGACTACATCGAATCTGTGGCAGACACGATAGACACGGCGCGTGCAATGAGGGGTTTGGTCGGCACCGCGCCTTTTTGCTGACTCCCCTTCGAGTTTAAATTTTGGTGAGTTTTAAAAGGTGTTGAGTCGCACTGGTCCGCCCCGGAGGAAGAATCGCGTTGATTTTGTCCTGAATTGAAATTTCCCCGGTCATCCCTAGTAGGTGAATAACGCCGGTTCCTTTTAGAATTAAAATCCCGTTGCACTCTACCGCGATTTGAGTTACGCCGATCTTCGGGTGTCGCAGATGTAAACGAGTTTTGTGAAGGTTGAGAACCCCGTTTATAGCATTGTGCCTCCAAATGTCCCGTTTTTCTACAATAATTGCACCTTTTGAAATTACGAGTTGAGGGAGCATACTTGTTATTATTTACCAGCTGGCAATCTGACCGATAATGGCCAAATTGGTTGCAATTAAAACATCTAATGTTTTCATTTGAATTTACCGCGAACACCATAGACTTATTGACAGACAATCTGTGGCTCACGCTGTTAGTCACATTCTTTCTCTGTCTAGCACACCTAGTGGCTAAACGAATAGCGTCCTTTAATCCTTCCACCTCCTGGTTTACTAAGGACATCATCATTGCGTCATCGCGTAAACCTCCTAAGAATCCTGATACCGCTTCCTCCTCAAGTACGGATTTAACACCGTTAAACTCGCCGGGTTTTGATTTCTCCTGAGCTATTTCTACCCCATTATCTAGCATTTCATACACTCTAGCACCGAATTCTTCTATCGTTTCCCCGTCCTTGCGCTCTATGTTCCTTAGATCATCCAAAGCGGCTTTGATGTTAAAACTGTCCTTATACGCAACTTTCATTAAGTTAACTAATTCCTCCACCGTTTTCACCACCGCATCCCCAACAATTCTATTATAATCGCGACTTTGCATCTTGTTGCGCATGATTGCCAATAAATTGTATTTATCTCCCCTTTTTACGAGAGAGTCAGCTAATCTACACTGATTTATAAATTTGCTTAAAGACCCCGGTTTCCCGTCGAAGAAAGGAATAAAATCAGCGATCATTTTGAATGGCATACGCGAAGCTCCGTCCGACGGTCCACACGAATGGTCCGGTGCATTAGTGTCAACAATATCAATATCGCTACCCGAATCAGATTCGCTACTCTCCAAGGGACTGGATTCTTGGAACGGCACTACATCATCCTCCGTGAAGCTATTACCACTACTCAGACGTTTCCTGAGGTTTCTCACCCATTTTCGCGTGAGTGGCGGCATTTTTTTTTTTTTAAAACGAATAATATAACAATTCTAACACGCGATATTATAAATATAAATATAAGATTTTGATATGAACTCACAGGTACAACAACGCAAATTAGCAACTAAATTCGACTTGCTCGATTGCCTGCTGATCCGCTCGACTTCTATTCCGAAGATCTGCTAGCGCGTCCAGCGACGACTGCGTTGCTTCAGCTGCTCCTGGTTCCGTGGAAAGATCCCTTAGATGCTGCTTCCCTCGTGGATTCTCCGTTCCGTGTGGTGAGTTCTGGTGTCCAAGTTGCTCGATGAAGCTCCAGGCAGCGACAGATGAATGTTAACTGGCGGCTCCGTTGTCTCGATTAGCCTCGATGGGGAGATCCTGTGGCTGGGTGCATGTGGTTTCGGGATGACTGGCACGAACGTCCGACACCACACTCCTCTGGCATTCACCCGTGTTCCTGGGGAAACGTGCCCAAAACCCAGGAAAGAGGGTTGCACCAACTGGCCAACGATTGTTCAATCTTGCGCCCGCGAGCCGGCAAATTTGGAACTATCCCACCGCTGTCACCAAAACTGTTACGGGTTGTAGCAGGGATTTCGAATGAGGATATAGATGGGTTCGCTGCCCGTGGAGCGCTAATGCGCTCTGCTCACGTTCGCCCTTAGTTTCTGCCTCCAGCTTCTTCCAGCGACAATTAGGTTGAATAAATAGACTAAGAGTTATTTGTGTTGTAACTTGATTTAGGTTTTATATATTTTAAAGTAGGACAATTATGTGATACGTCAGTATGCTTTGGGTGTTGATCAACGAATCTAAGAACTGAGATGTCGTCGTTAAGAAAAAGAATGAAACATGTTTCTGTTAATAAAGATATCCAATCACACAAATGGTTTCTTAATTAATTATGTAACAAATTATTTGATTGGTTCTTCGTTTACTAAGAACGAGCGTTTTACATGATATCCGTGATCTAATAGCAAAGCAACCGAAACCAATATTTAATCAATACTATTTAAAGAGCGTTTCTAAGTAGTATTCCTTGGAATACTTGTTTATATTTTCAGTTGCTTCGTTTGACAATTTAAATTTGGCGCGTCTAAACTTGGCCATGCAGAGCCATTAGACTATATTCATGTGTTACCACATGAGACCGTAACACTCGAAACATTCGAGTTACTTGAAAGAATCGAGCTACCCGAAACATTCGGGTTACTCGGATCCGTTCGGGTCCCGGCTCGGTTCGAAAAATCGAGCCGAGCTAGGCTCGGCTCGATTATTTCGAGTACTCGAACAGCTCTAATACAGACACATACAAATTAACAAAATAATGGTACTTGTAGAATAAAAATTTGAGTTGCCATAATGCTTACAACACACACAAAATTAAAGCTATTTAAGGAGGGTCTAATCTTATATATGCTAACTTTAACTTATTCGCATGTACTATCTTAGATCTATGCGCCGTTATTGCTATTTCTATAGTTAGATCATCATGCACTCGAATAATCTTATAAGGACCAGTCCAGTTAGAATCGAACTTAGAAGTCTTAGGTTCTCTAAGCAAATATACATCGTCGTTTACATTAAATTTACGAGGATTATTATTCTTATCAAATATATTTTACTCTTTTCTTTTGCCTGTTCGAGGTTGATTGCCGCTGTAGCCTGAGTGGTAGTGATTATTGTAAATAATTGATCTAGATATTGAATGAATGTCCGAGGTACTTCCTGTTTAGTGAATTCCGAAGGAATGATGGCTTTCCTACCAAAGACCAGCTCGTGCGGTGTAAAACCAGTAGCCTCATGTATGGAAGTATTGTAAGAAAATATTCCAAATCTAATCCAATTATCCCAGTCAGTCTTAACACAATAGTGTTTCAAGTAGTCAATGAACACACGATGAGCCCGCTCTAAAAACCCCAACGACTGTGGGTGGAATGCAGTAGAAGTAATCCTTTGTATTTTAAAGATTTTGCAGAAATTTTTCATTATAGCACTAACAAAATTGCTTCCCTGGTCCGTATGGATAACTCGAGGACAACCAAACCGACTAATGAATTGTTCAGCTAAAGCGACTGCGACAGATATGGAATCAATAGTATGTAATGGAATAGCATCTGAATATTTCGTCAAATTATCCTGGAGTGTTAACAAATATTTATTCCCTTTTTCTGTTATAGGCAATGGACCAACAATATCCATTTGTACCTTTTCGAAAGCTCTTTCGGGAGTATCAGTGATACGCATTGGCTGTTTTGTCTTAGCCGAGAGCATCTTATTTTTTTGACAACTCGAGCAGGTACGAATGAAATTAGAAATTTCCTTTCTCATACCCAACCAATAAAAGTCTTCCCTTAAACGTTTGTAAAGCTTAAAAACTCCCTGATGACCACCCACCACAGATTCATGGTACTCCTGAATAACAGTAGGTCTTCTTAAAGGTGGTGGAATCACAATTTCACCAGTACAGACGGTAATAACGTATTGAGAACTTTTAAAAATTTCTTTCAATAACTGTTCTATGGAAATCCATTCAATGGGTTTTAGATTGTTGTGGAACTTTGAAATACTAATAGTCTTCACATCCAAAGAATCCATAAGGTATTTAAGAGATAACAGGGAAGACTTTAAATGTGCAACAGTTTGTTGTTCTGTAGGGACTGTCTTAGAAAATAAATGAAAGATTAGATCATTTTTTCCAGGGAAAACCATTGCCTCGCCAATGTTAATGGATTGTTGTCTTATTTGTTCCACAGAAAAACTACCTTGGTTAAGCAAATCCTGACTGACTTGTGACACAATTTGGCAATTAAGGGTGAAGAAATGGATACGATTATCTTTCCGCATACGAAGATGATCTTTAATATAAATAATGGAAGGTAAGAGTGAAAGAGGGGATGTTTGAGGTGGTGGTAAAGTATTTGTCGCTAATATTTTGACTCTACTATTTCTACATGAATCATCTTCCTCTGAGGTCGTTCTTACGGAGGATCGTGTCAAAGCATCACCATGCTTAATTTCAAAAACACCAGGCTCGTCAGCCTGTACCACACCAACACTTCCAACAACAGGCTCTCTCGCCAACGTCCCCTCACGGACCGTGGACCCCAAGTTAGCAATCTGAGCGGAGTCTTTCATATAGACCTTACCGTTAGCCAACAGACCAGCCAGAGCTTGGTTCCCACGAGGTACGGAAACTTCACCGACCGGTGCCTGAAGCGGGGTGCCTTTAATATCGGCCTTTCCGATAACCAACAGACTACCAAGTCGACGCGAATCCCCCGTACCCCTCAAATTCGATCCTCCAGCCATTACATAGTCCTTGCAAAAATTACTATCAGACTGAGAAGATGTTCCCACATTCTCAGAGAATATTCCCTTACAAGAATGGGGAGTTTCATCCTCATCAGCTGTGTAATATTCGTCACTGTCACTGTCAGCTAAATTAACGTCAATACAAACTTTATCAAGGATGACCTCAGGTTGATGTTCGCAATTCTTTCCGTACGTCAAAAAAACGCCGGCCACTAATTTTTCTGTGTCATTATCCACAAGCTTGTCTAAATCAGTATCCTCATCCTTCTCGGAATATGCAATTGGCAAATCGTTGGCGCCTACGACAACCCTTTGCAAACGCCTCGAAGGAGAGTGGTCAATGTCATTTGTCTCGGAAACTTGGAATTGTGGGAAAAATTCTTTGTCGGGAGTCGAAGGATTACGGGACAACGCATCAGCATTGGCATTGATCTTCCCAGGTTTATAGACTATCTCATAATCATATTCATTTAGTTTAATTCTCCACCTCATGAGTCTGGAAGTTGGATCTCTTACGTTGTGCAACCAAACCAATGGACGATGATCAGTGACTAAAGTAAATTGTTGACCATATAAATAGGGTCGGAAATGATCGACAGCAAAGGTAACTGCTAATAATTCTTTTTCTATTGTAGAATATCTGGTCTCAGCGTCATTCAAGGTCCTAGATGCATAAGCAATGGGTAGATCTTTTCCGATAGAGCCTTGACTTAGCACTGCTCCAACAGCAAAATCAGAAGCGTCGGTAGTTACAATAAAGGGTTGTTTAAAATTTGGATATTGAAGTATGGGTTCTGAGCATATAATGTCTCTCAAATTTTCGAAAGCAAGTTGAGATCCCTTAGTCCAAATAAACGGAACAGCTGCCTTTAAAAGTTGAGTCAAAGGTTTGGCAACTTTGGCCATATTAGGAATAAATCGTCTGTAGTATCCTACCAAACCTAAAAATTGTTTGATGTTCTTTTTTGTTTTTGGAATCGGAAATTTTTTTACTACTCTGATTTTCTCAGGATCAGGTTTCACACCATTTACAGAAATAATATGACCCAGGTAAGTAAGTTCTTGTCTAAGGAAGCGACACTTGTCAGGTTGCAAAGTTAAACCAGCATTTTGTAATCTAGCTAAAAGAACTTTCAATTTTCGGGCATGTTCTTCCAGGGAATCAGCATATATGACTATATCATCCATATATACAAAGAGTTCGATTCCCTGTAATCCAGACAAAACTAAATCCATACATCTTTGAAACGTTGCTGGAGCATTCTTGAGACCAAAAGGCATCCTATTGAACTCATAATGCCCATGAGGAGTTGAAAAAGCAGTCTTTGATTTCGATGCACGATCTACGGGTATCTGATGGAATCCAGAAGCTAAATCGAGGGTACTAAAATATTTAGCCGAACCGAGTTGATCTATTATGTCAATTATATTCGGAAGGGGATAAGCATCATTAATAGTTTTTTCATTTAATTTCCGATAATCTATTACCACACGCCAACGAGGTACACCATCAGGACCAGGTTTTTTCGGAACAATCCAAACAGGTGAATTATACGGTGAGGAAGACGGTTGAATTATTCTATTTTCCAATAATGAATTTATCTGCTTTTTAATTTCCTCCTTATGAACTTGAGGAAAACGATACTGCTTTGTATTTATAGGTATATCATCTGCAGTAATTATACTATGCCGGATTTTATCGGTTGAGCCTAATTCATCCGAGGGAAGATAAAATTGGTATGGAAATGTATTTATAATCTCTAAAATACTGACTTTCTCGGCATCATTAAGGCCATCTAAATCAAGAATCTTAAATAGTTCAACTAATCTGCGAGCATCAGCCCTAGTTTGACGAACACCGGGATCCCCTGTTCGAGCTGAGCGGGACGCAGGTAAAGCCTCTATAAACTCTTCTAACTCAACCGGAGCTATGTTAATAGTAACGGGATTAGGCGTAGTATTAATTGCTAAAACCCTGGCGAATCCACTATCCTGTGTGACTAAGACCTCGCCTACATATACACCCGGTTCCGTATCTAACTTTCTAATATAACCAGTCTTATTTTCTGTATTTTTTACTAGAATATTAATAAAAGTTTTTGCACGTGGAGGTAAATTATATGAAAACGATGTTCGGAGTGGAAGCTCCTTATTACCAAGCTGAAGGCTATTCGGTATAGAATTCCGGAATATTAATTTTGCTTCTAACTTTTCCAGAAACGGCATTCCTAAAATTCCCATTTCCGTGATAGGGAAATTGTCATCAACAACTTGGAACCCTACATCAACACCGTGAATTTGCATACAAATTTCTCCTTTAGTGGGGACATTTCCTGAGTCTATACCGGTAAGGTTATAAATAACGCTTGTATCTATCTCCTTATCCGAAATCACGAGCTTTTGATTTATCAGATTAAGCTGAGAACCCGTGTCAATGAGGAAATCAGCTGTCCCGTCACGAAAATTACTATGCACCAAGGAAAACACGGGCAGCCGACTCACCTCTTTTAAATTAATCCTGTAACAGGCGTGCTGGACTGGGCGCGTGCAATCAGGGGATTGCTTCGCACCGCGCTCTGAGAAACCCCCTCTGAGTTTAAATTATCGTCCTTTTTTACTAAGGTATTATCATTACGGATCAAAGGAACACTTCCGTTTTGTTTTTTGTAACAACGAGACTCGAGATGACCTGTTTTTCTGCAATAGCTACATCTAATAAAATCACGGCCTGGTGATTTTGCAAATTTTCTCTTATTATGAGGACAATTATAACGGTAATGGCCCTCCTGAGCGCAATTAAAACATTTAGTATTTTTTATACTGGCTGTAGCAACCCGAATATTTGATGATGGAAATTGTTTTACGGAGTCAGCCATTTCGTGTTCCAATCTACTCGCAATACTGACTAAATCATCAAATGTTTTATCTTGTTCGTTCGAAATAAAAAGTCTTAAATTCTGATTCTGGAGGCCACGTTTAAAGTTTGTGACGGCTGCTTGATTTAACAAAGCCGCAGCTCCTATCAACTGTTCGGAATTAAACTTTTCTTTAGCTGCCTCTAATCCTCGGCTTAAAATTTCACAGCCCCGAGCCCCATAAAACTCTACTGATTCATGTATCCCTTGTTGCAAGCCTCTTAATTCGCCATGAATCTGATCGACGTCAAAAGATCGCGCATACACTTTCCTTAACAGGCCAATGATCTCGCTTACTGTTGTTGGCTCTGGACGATTTGAAATTAATATATCTGCAGAACCTTCGATCTTATTTCGAATTATGGTTAATAAATTCCCACGGTCGGAAGGTTTAACTCGAGAATCAATGAGTTGGCACTGTTTTGTGAATTTAAGTAAAGAACCAGATATCCCGTCAAAGCGCGGAATCAAATCAGAAGCTAATTTTAAGGATAAATATGAATTTTCAGGAGATTCAACTGACGGCAGGCTAACAGCATTGATCACTTCAGGACGATAAGACTCAATATCTACCCTCGGCAACTCAACCCTTGGAGAACTCGCTCGCACAGGCAAAAGACTTAAAACGTCCCGTTGTAACATGGAATCATCGACTGATTCCCTAGGAGATTCAGCGGATACATCCAGGACATCGAACTCTCGGGATCTATTAAACTAACGATCTGAATAATCTAATTAAACCATCGACTCTACTTTAAATCTAATCGCAAACGCATAAACTAATAAATATACACCTTACGTAAGTTGTCAATTGTCTCTTACGTCTTGCACATTGATTGCAGATGAATTCGCCCAATCTTGTCCAGCAGCTCGTAGTTTATTCACGCAGCTCCTGATCGTCCTTGGGATGTTCCAAAAAGCCCGTCTCCGCCCCGTTGTTAAAAGATGATGTGTGTGAAATTCGACGGATAATTTTGCTCGAATTATACATGTGGTTCCAGGGAGTTTTCACACGGCCACCGAAAACCACCCACCTCTGGCATTCGCCCTTTGCTCACGGGGAAAAACCCGTGAGAGAGTGGATGTAATAGTTCACACAATTTTTAAGTCCAACACACCGTTTATATTAAACTATTAATATAATATGTCTATTTTAAACTTAGCGTCTTTTCGCACTACTAATTACTATCACCAACATAGCGCAATCGCGAGCCGGCAAGGTTAATTTACTAAATAGTCTTTCAATTTCCTTTTGAATATCCCACCGCTGTCACCAGTTTTGTTGCGCGTCCCGGCGGTGATTCTCAAACGGAACGCGGGTTGGTGCCCGTGAAGTGCTAAAGCACTTAGCTCGCGAGTATGTGCGGGAACTTCAAAAAAAGAACTTTACTCAATTAGACTTTTGAATACGTACATATATTCTAAAATACAGAAATAGCTGTTGACTGTTCTACTAACAAGATAGATCTGTTCTTTTACAAAATAACGCCTCGCTGGTCACCCCCGAGTGCCCTACTCCTTCAATTTTGGTGTCTTCCTCTGACTCCCTCCTCGGGTCCCTTCGTCCAATCAAGACGGTGTCATCCTTCTAGCTTCGTCAGGGGGTTGTCCTTCAGCAACCTCTTTGTCCTTGGCCCCTTCCTCCACGCTTCCTCCCACTCTCGTCTAGTGATCGAGGCACGCTCCCGTTTACATAGAGTGATACATAGGCTACGTACAGTACATACATATCTCGCAGGTAAGTAAACGCAACCCTCGGGGTCAAGACGACGTCACTCGGAGAAAGTTTATGGCTTTATGATTTTCAGCCTTCCCCGACTGGAGTTTTTACCCTAACAGGACATCGGCTATTATTGAAAGGGAGGACAGAATTTTAAGTACTTTTACGAGACGAGCCGCTGTCAGCTCGACTAAATTTGGCACGCAGATGTGCAAAGGAAAAAGTTAAGCTATTTATTACTCTCGCCTGGTCTAACGGTAACTTAAAAGCTAATGAATGCGCCCCCAGGTTTTCGTACACCTTCTGAGTTCAGGCATCAGCTGCTAACATCGTAAGGACACGTTTAAAAATAGCAGGGAAAAAACCCTCGAGATGCACAACGCGTTCTACAATAAATTCTTCCTTGTCCTCCGTTTCATAATTGTTTAAGACCTTTCAGATGTTTCGTTCGTTTCGAATCTATATTATATATTATTCCTATTCTTCAATTCAAAAGGATTTTGAATCCCGCTCTATATCTAACTTCGATGTCTCTATGACTTATAGCTAACTTCATATAGTACATGGGGTGCGTTCAGCGGATAACGCAACACCGCAGCCACGTAGCACCAGCGTGACGTATACGCAGGGCCGACGCGAGGTTAGTTGGCGGCCTTATGCAAGAAACTTTTTGGTGCTCCCCAATTTTTGCACCTGTTTTCTATTTAATATGATTTGTCTTTACGGGGTGTACATTTTATTTATGTGGGGGTTGGATTTCTTTATTATTAAGCGTGCCATATAGTTTTTTAGCGCCCCATTCGGCTGGCGCCCTTATGCAGCGCATAACTTGCATAATGGTTCCGCCGGCCCTGCGTATACGCGATGTAGTAAACAAACCGTAAATTACAACTTTCTCCCTGGAATCGGCAAGAAGGAAGTTTTTGCGGGTATAGTTGCCTCCAGTAGACATCCGTGCAGGGTGGTCTGGTGCGTTTGAGCGCTAATAACCACCGTACGTTCAAATATTAATGAATTTATGAATCGTGTACTGAGACAGACTGGAGAAATGACAGAATGAAGCTTCAAGGAATCTCCGTCACCGGCGCTGACGGTATATTCGTGCCTTGTACCATCAAAACCGGTGGAAGACCAAACTAGCCAATAAATGTAGGAAAGATATAGTTGCCGAGACGTATCGAGAGTCGAATCGCGCTGTTGCCGCATGTCCCCTATTACTATTTTGTCGTCACGGAGGCTTGGATGAATCACGGCGAAGCGGCTGGAGAACAGAGATGGGCAAAGATAATATCTGGATAAACTCAAATAAAAGATGCTACAGTATTGTCTCATTCCGGGCTCGGTTTGGTGTACACGATGTGGACTTTTCGCTATCCCCACCACTTCTGTCTCACTCTTGTCCGGTGAAGGCGAGAGCGAGCGAGAGGCACTGAAAGCGAGCGAGGACGGTACGAGACAGACGACGCGTTGATGTTTTGTCTCGTTCCGTCTTTCGGACGCCTGACACTCCGTCCTTTGCGTTCGCGCCCGTTGCGCACGCAAAGCGTCCCATCTCGCTCCCCCATCGGCCAGAAAGAAGCGAGAAACGAACACTCGGAATTAGGACTCTGTTCATGATACGGGCTCACCGCCGGTCCCGACCAGCGAGGACTTGGGCTGTTCGGCGGCAGCTTGTAATCTCGGTTGGAGGGACTACAGTTTTGATAAAATGTAAAATGTGATGTTTTCATATTCAGTAACATACTGCTGAGATTTTCCACATTAAACTGAATTCAAATACGGTATAAATTGAATTATTTCTAGAACTGTACTAGATAATTAAATATAAATGCGTAACATTTCTAATCTAATAATGCTACAAATAATCCGATTTATACCGTGTTTAAATTCATTTTTATCTGGAAAATCTCAGTAGTATGTTACTGAAACGTTCATGCCGATACGATAGAAAATATGAAAGTTTTACATTCTATTAAAACAATCAAAATAAACAATCATATAATTATATATTTTTCACAAGAAAATATAAATATTTCCCTCACCGCATACGTTATATTTCGCTCATTTGCTGCAACTACGACATATATAACTCAAAATTCACGATTTTTGGGGAAACTGGTTTTATTAACGGGAAAAGTTTTGTTAGACAACAACCGCTTTTTCTATACTAATAACTCAAAAACTGCAAATTTTGAGTTGCATCGTTGTTACAGCAAATGAGCGCTTTCATTACGAGCGATCTGATAAAATTGTAGGAAGACCGTCAATGGAGAAGAGGCATTACACAGAATGAGAAAAGATAATTAGAATTGCGAAGTGTAGAAGAGATATTGATACCGAAATAAGTATTGTTTCATTGATATATTTCCTAACTTCAATTCCCAACCTCTCTATCTTTCATTATTGCCATCCTCCTTTACGTTCAGCGAGGCTCTGACGCTAGACGTAGCTCTCGTGCCGTATTCTTTCCAGACTTCTCGATAGAAAGAGGTATGGCAACAGCGCGGCAGAGACGGAGAGAACAGAAAATGTGGCAACTATGCGTAAAAAATTCGTATACATAGAGTACCTGGAGATGTCACCTCTATATAAGTTCTTTTTATCGACTGCGGTAGTTTCATTAGGGTCCGTCTGTTTACTGAGGACGCTTCGATCGATTCGGACCATAACAAACTTGAGACGGCAGCCTTAAGTGGTATTCTGTACATTCGTCCTTGTCCTCACATTTTCATGCATCTATTGTAACTGCATATATATTCTGCATCTATAAATTTAATTGAAATTAAGTAAACTGAAATTAAATTTGATATTATTTTGAAAACCATTTACATCCTTAAATTTTTATTCAATCGAACCAGTACCGACGAACGTCCTAAAAACGCCAATTTCAGACCTAACCAAAACGTCCTGAAAACGCTTTAAAAATGTCCAGGAAAGGTACTGAAAACGTTTTAAAAACGTTTTAGAAACGTCCAGAAAAGTTACTGAAAACGTTTTAAAAACGTCCAGAAAAGGTTCTGAAAACGTTTTAAAAACGTCTTTGTGCTACTTGGGAGTGTCAACAAATATATTTCTTATTCTACATATTACAGTACGCAGATTCTGAGTGTATTTAATTTTTCCGGCATGAGCCGCCATATTGAATTTTAGTTCAAATAAAATCTTTCATAGCTTAGAGGGCGCGCAAATACTAAACCAAAAGTTTCGCTGGAGTTTCCAGCCCCTGGTTTGAAGTTTAACTATTGAAAATGGCAGGTGATAATACTACTGAAGAACCTATGGATGTGGAACCTATGCCGTCTATTAGTGGCTCTAATGCAAGGAATAAAGAAAAAAGTAGCAAATCATTGCATTTACCATGGTATGTTTTTATAAGTATGTAATAATATGATGCATGAACTTTAATCCTTGAAATTATTGAGGTTATGTTTCTATTGCGATTGCTTGAAAAGTCGAATAGTATGAGTAAAACCTTTTGTTTAGGATTGAAAAATATAGACCACAAGTTTTTTCGGACATTGTTGGTAATGAGGATACAGTATCTAGGCTTTCTGTTTTTGCTCAACATGGGAATTGTCCAAATATTATTATTGCTGGCCCTCCAGGGGTTGGTAAAACTACAACAATCCTATGCTTGGCACGTATCCTGTTAGGATCAGCTTTCAAAGAAGCAGTAATGGAATTAAATGCTTCTAGTGACAGAGGAATAGATGTTGTCAGAAATAACATTAAAATGTTTGCCCAAAAGAAGGTAAATATATTTGATAGATTTACTACCATCTTTTTCTGATAAACATACTTATATAATAAATATTTCATACTTGTGAAACTAGGTAAACCTCCCAAAAGGAAAACATAAAATAATAATTTTAGATGAAGCTGATAGTATGACAGATGGTGCGCAACAGGCATTGCGTAGAACAATGGAAATATATAGTAATACAATTAGATTTGCATTGGCTTGTAATAATAGTGAAAAAATCATTGAGCCAATACAATCACGCTGTGCCATGTTAAGATATGGAAAATTATCAGATGCTCAAGTTTTGGCAAAAGTTCTTGTAGTTTGTAACAAGGAAAATGTAAGAAAAAGGTTTATTATTACGGCCAGAATGAAAGTGTACAACATGACAAATTAAATTTTATATTTTCATTATTCCTACGTAGATTTCATATACAGACAATGGATTAGATGCAATAGTGTTTACTGCTCAAGGCGATATGAGGCAGGCATTAAATAATTTACAGTCAACATACAATGGTTTTGGTCATGTAAATAGTGAAAATGTTTTTAAAGTTTGTGATGAACCCCACCCATTACTTGTTAACAAAATGCTTGAATTTTGTACACGGGGTAATATTGTTAAAGCATATGGAGTAAGGCATCTTCTTATTGATTTATATGTATGTTATAATTCAAAGTACAATTGTAATATAGACTTAATTAATATCAATAGGTAATGGAACATTTGTGGATGATGGGATATTCTGCAGAAGATTTAATTAGTACCATATTCAGGGTTTGCTAAAATTTATCAATTGAAGAAACATTAAAATTAAATTTTGTAAAGGTCAGATGCAATACATTTTTGTTTATTTGTCAATTATGTTGTACATGTAAAATTTATTTTCAAATTCAATAAATACTTTCCTGTAACATTAATGAAATAATTTTCTATTTTATTTCAGGAAATTGGAATAACACATCTTGGGATAGTAGATGGAATTAACAGTTTGTTACAAATGAATAGTCTTTTAGCTCGAATTTGTCAAGGAGGCGTGCAGAGTTAAAAATAACATCCATAAACGTTGTAGTTGTAAAAATTAAAATTATTTATAATTTGATACTATGTATTTGTTTATTTTAAATTGATTGAATCAAAGTGGTGTCGTTTATTTCAAACATATTTGAAGAGCTCGTGTTGAAAAATTTTTTTACCCTTCAATATGTACATATCTAGAGACGCGGTAGCGTCTCGACGCCAAGTACATGAAAGAAAAGACACCTTGTATATGCCTGTCGCTGCCGTGTATCTTTACTCGACGCACAGCTATTCCAACCTAACCTGAAACTTATTTCATTAATATCTCATCACGCCTGCAATATTTTCTAAATTTAAAGGCATTTTTCTCATGTAAACCGCATATAAGCTTTCGAATAAGACCAATTTCAATAAAATCGGTCCACGCATGACAGAGATATCGTAATATCGTCTCATGAATCTGTCGAAAATGGTAAGATTCTTCTTCTGATTCTCCAAGGAATTTTTCGTCAACCATAGTACATATATATATTTTCGTCGTCAAACAGAATATACGTATATACGCGTTACACATACACACCTTCAGCCAACACATGTTTCGTTCTTCGTTCGTCGACTCTCGGGATTATTCGGCGGGGATCGTCGTCCGTCATTGTACATACATATATATATACTATTTTGAATTTTATAACCTACCAAGTGCTAAGTGTCAAATAAAGTAAGTTGTCCGAATTTGGAATGTCACGAGTTTTTACACTACATAGGAGACTGAATTATTGTCTCAATTAATAAGGTAAGTCGCCAAAATTTTTTTAATAGATTTCTTATGTAGAGTCGCAGACTTGGAAGTTGTTCGGAGATGGTTCGACTGCGAAGCATCTCCTTTCACACAAGTTTCTGGAAATTTGTATCATGCATGTACAAAATAATATATTGTAGTAAAAAATTACATTGCATTTAAATTGCCAGATACTTGTTTTTGTATATACCAGCAATTTAGAGTTTTTATGTAAAGCTTATTATATATTATAGAAATGAAGGGGACGCACAGGACTTGGATAAAAATGAAGGGGACGCACAGGCTTGGATAGTAGAATTGAAGGGGACGCACAGGCTTGGATGGATAGAAATGAAGAGAATGCACAGGCTTGGAGGTTGTCCGGAGAAGATTAAATAGATATATAGATAGACAGAGCATCTTGTTTCGCACAAGTTTCTGGGAATTTGTCAAATAAGGTAAATCGGCAAAATTTGTCAATCAAAAGACATAGCATTAAGAATTATTAAGAAAATAGATTATGGTGTACTGCTTGCAATGTAGAGCAAGTCACATTAGTTAAGAAAGTACCCTGAAAACACATCTCCCTTGATGCTTTTCAATCTTTTGTGAAAGACATTCGTAATACTTTAATAAAATCCACAGTAGTTGTCACGCTATTCATTAATTTTTTAGATTCCCATTATTTCAATTCACCAATAAACATATTAAATTATTATTAGTTTTATTCCAACACCAATAAATTGTGCGTTAAAAATATTGGATCTCCTCATTCATTTTCGCTGAATTATTACCATTAGCATTTAAATTTCCTGCAACAAGACTTTTTGCCATATGCTCTCACCTGCTTTGGATACATTATGTAGTCTCTACACTCACTATAGCAAAAGGCCACTCTATTTCTATAAATAATTAATAAGTTCTACGTTAAGTTGTATATAATTATTAAAATGAGGCTTTATATATATATATAATTTACAGATAATCATCAAAGCAGAAGATGATGCAGTGTGATCTACGTTGGACTATGTACGCACAAATTTTCACGTAGGGTTTTGCATACGCAATTATTCATTCAATGTGAGCACGTGTGATAATATATTATATATTTACAGATAATCATCAAAGCAGAAGATGATGCAGTGTGATCTACGTTGGACTATGTACGCACAAATTTTCACGTAGGGTTTTGCATACGCAATTATTCATTCAATGTGAGCACGTGTGATAATTTATATAAATAATTAGTAAATTTGTCCTATTTTTCAGTTAACGATGCAGATGAAGAGAATTATTTTAACAGCTGAAAGAGAAAGTAACTCTGCTGCATGAGCAAATGAAATAACCACATTTTTATGTATGAAAATAACGAATTTATTTTTTTATATGTTATTGGCCGCCGCCACGTCCACGGCCCCGCCCCCATCCACGACCCCGGCTCTGGCCACGTCCCCGGCCCCGGTCACGGCCGCAAGCTGCTTCGCGCACTATGTACTGCACACAAAGTACTATACATTCATATAATACATATAGATCGGCAATGCAGTGCACATGTTTTTTGGGGGAAGGTGTTAAACTTACGTAGAATTTATCCTTAATCAAAAAATAATAAAAGTACACTCGCTGAACTGCTTTGCGCTATTCCGAGTATTCCGAGTAAGCTTTACTGGCTACAAACTAGCTTTATCTTCTAACATCACTCGATAGGCTGCAGTGCGCCGTAAACGCGTGGACGTGTAACGAAGATAGATCAGAATTTATAATTTATTGTGATTTCCTTACTTTATCCTTACTTTTAGTACCCGTGACAGGGAAAAATTTGTAAAAAAGAAGAAGCTGAAATTCTGAATCCCAAAAAAAAACTTCAAAAAAGTAAAAAAATATGACGCCAAGAACATGAATTATCTTTGTAAAAAGAAGTGAGATCCCCATAAAAAACTTTAAAAAAGAAAAAAAATTACGCGAAGTACATGAATTAGCTTTGTAAAAAGAAGTGAGATCCCCAAAAAAACTTTAAAAAAGTAAAAAATACGCCAAGTACATGAAAATGTCGAGGACAAAAAAAGTATTATCAAAAATCACAAAAAAAAGAAAATAGTATACATGAAAAAGTCGAGGAAAAAAAGAGTATTATCAACAAATAAATATAAAAAAAAGACAAAGAAACATGAAAAGTCAAGGACGAATAAAGTATAATTAACAAAAAAATATAATCACATAAATAAAAAATATGATTACAATATAAAAAAAGATGTGAAATCAAAATGAGCTGCAAGTACATCACAAAAAAAAGAAAATAATATAATCACACAAAAACAGAAAATAATATATTCACATAAAAAAGAAAATAATATATTCACATAAAAAAGAAAATAATATATTCACATAAAAAAGAAAATAATATAATTACAATATAAAAAAGGATGTGAAATCAAAATGAGCTGCAAGTACATCACAAAAAAAAAGAAAATAATATAATCACACAAAAACAGAAAATAATATAATCACACAAAAAAGAAAATAATCTAATTACAATATAAAAAAAGATGTGAAATCAAAATGAGCTGCAAGTACATAAAGGTACTTTCCAACTGCGCTTAAGATGACAACTACATATACACAGCTAAAATGCTGTGTTATTCCATTACTCATATCGCGGACATTTTAATTAACCCATCAAAAAGAATCCCATTTAAAAACATTGTCGTAAATTATTATTAGCTTTACAAAATTAATGATATACAAAAATTGCGCCAATTATCACAATGGCTATTTATACAAAGAAAAAATCACAATGGTACAATGAAAAAATGTATTAAATAATATTAAGCAGATATATTTTTATACAAATAAATATTTTAATACGAATAAATATTTTATTCAAAATACTTGGCGCTGCGATCTAAAATACATCATACGTAGCATATGCACATACACACATCCACGAACGCACGCACAGGAAAGAAAGAAAAAGATTATTGCAATTTATACATATTTATTCAGTTTAGCAACACCAATTCGGAGAGCAGCGCCAAGTATTTTGAATAAAATATTTATTCGTATTAAAATATTTATTTGTATAAAAATATATCTGCTTAATATTATTTAATACATTTTTTCATTGTACCATTGTGATTTTTTCTTTGTATAAATAGCCATTGTGATAATTGGCGCAATTTTTGTATATCATTAATTTTGTAAAGCTAATAATAATTTACGACAATGTTTTTAAATGGGATTCTTTTTGATGGGTTAATTAAAATGTCCGCGATATGAGTAATGGAATAACACAGCATTTTAGCTGTGTATATGTAGTTGTGTCATCTTAAGCGCAGTTGGAAAGTACCTTTATGTACTTGCAGCTCATTTTGATTTCACATCTTTTTTTATATTGTAATTAGATTATTTTCTTTTTTGTGTGATTATATTATTTTCTGTTTTTGTGTGATTATATTATTTTCTTTTTTTTTGTGATGTACTTGCAGCTCATTTTGATTTCACATCTTTTTTTATATTGTAATCATATTTTTTATTTTTTATTTATGTGATTATATTTTTTTGTTAATTATACTTTATTCGTCCTTGACTTTTCATGTTTCTTTGTCTTTTTTTATATTTATTTGTTGATAATACTCTTTTTTTCCTCGACTTTTTCATGTATTAACTATACTATGCAATATAAATATGTAAATTGTTGTTAAATCTTACTTAATTTTCCCTATTTTTCACTGTGATTTGAAGTACAACTCAACTCACTCAAATTAATTTCTGACGCTAGTTTGCCGTGGTGGCTTTGCTGGTGTGGCATCGCTTGTCTTGACGTCACGATGTTTTTACGTACACATTAACGCCACCGCTGTAGGTGTTCCCCCACCACGAAATGTCTTGTCCTGAAAATGTTCCGAGGTAACGCTGGATGGGCGATACAGTATCGATGAGAGTTGGGCAAAATGTAATCTAATTACATTTTACAAATTGCGATTAAACTGTAATTGTGTAGTTGATTACATATTATTTTCTGTAATCGTTAATGTAGGTGGTTGACCACAATTTTATCAACCACCTACATTAACGGTTACAGAAAATAATGTGTAATCAACTACACAATTACAGTTTAATCGTAATTTGTAAGTTGTAATTAGATTACATCTTGCTCAACTCTGGTATCGATACACCACTGCATTGATATTTTGGGTGTTATATATCGATATTTATATTTCGCACAAGCCCGGGGGGTTTGAAAATAGTTAGAGATTCTTTTAATGAGAGGACTTCAAGATTATAAACTAATCAATACCCACTTGGAAACGGGTGTTTGAATACAAGAACTTTTCCTTCCTCCCTTCCCCTAGGTGTGTAATTCCAGCGCAGTGTAGTTAAACGCTTGTTTTTGCAAAAATTGATAACCCAAAAGAATCAGATCCACGAATAGGAATTTAGCTAGCTAATTAGTAAATTTGCGATTGACTCTTAGAATATAAGACATTTTGTAATTAACAAAAAGGTGAATTCAAAGTGAACGGACGTACTATTAGAACCTTTGAAAATTCATTATTTGTGTTAAAATAGTTTCATTAAATTCAGTAAAGTTACCAGTTATTTGTGTTCTAATTGTTTTATTATTTTATTATCATCCTTACTATTATTATTATCTTTTAAAAATTCGCGTCCAAAGGAGCAGAAGGCCTTAGCGTTTTATGGGCATCGTCCCACGTCTGAATTCCCTACGGAGGATCCAGAGGACCCAACCGGCCACGCAACAGTATCGATGCAGAACCTACCAGTAATACTGGTAGAGATGGAGTGCAAAATCACTAACAATGATTTATCACCGTAATAGTGATTTTTTTGCCTCGAGTGAATTTGTTCACTGTTGTTGCGTGGTCTTGAAGCCGGGCGATGGTCCTAGGGGCTGGGTCGATGCCCGTAGAGCGCTGAACCGGTTTGCTCGGACTTGCGCATTCGTGTTTAATAGCGGATTCGGCAGACACGCACTGGCACTGCACTGGCGCAATTTCGTGCTGTTACGTATTTTAATGGAGAAATTGCGATGAGAACGCGGGTTGGTGCCCGTGGAGCGCTGAACCGCTCTGCTCGTCGGAGTGCGCGGGTGTTATAAATAAAATGAAACAATTTGCTGTGGTAAATTTTTGAGGTAATGGTATAGATAGAGGGCAACCTCACGGATTTTGACGACCTTGAAATATGTTGTCAAGGACGTCATTCTGAACAACTTTTTCCTTTAAACTTTTTGGCGGTCGACCTTAGTTTCCGAGATAATTGCAAAAATCGGTAATTATTTAGAAGTATTCCATCCTCACCGATTTCAATGATTTTTGGATATGTTGTCGGGGACAGGATTCTGAGCAATTTTTTCCTATACATGTTACCGCCGCTCGACCTTCGTTTCCGAGATATTCGCGAAAAACTGCTGCTACTGCACAATGTTTTCTGCCGTATATCTACCTACATATTTCAAGGTCGTCAAAATCCGTGAGGTTGCCCTCTATCTATACCATTACCATTTTTGAATATATTCTTAAAAACTTTAAGAGAGTGCTTTCTTAATGAGAACAGTTCAAGACCTTTACATTTAAACGTCAAAATCGTTCGGCTTTCTGGGAGTCCTCCGTCGTTGAACCTTGCCTCCTCGAACGTGGTGCCCCTTCCATCCTTGCGCGTATTCCCAGTCCTTTGGCCAATCAGGACGGAGGATGCGCCATATTCAAGCAGTAGGCTGTCCCGCGGATGTTCATCCGCCCCCGCGAATCGACGTCCACCATTCCTTCTAATTCCGGGTGGTGGTGGAAACTCGGTGGAAGCGCGCTTTTCCGTTACACAGCGGGGTGCCCACGTGGGAAGAGAAAGTAGGCTCTTTGAATCGATTTTTTCAGTATCGATCGATCCTATGGAATCGATTCTCCGGGACGAGAAATCGTGTTCCGATTCTTTATTAATTATACCTAGGTATACTATCGTGCATTTCAGCTGAATTCAAAAGTAATTTCCTCATAAATCACTCCACAGCTCCACTGAAATTCCCCAAACCTCAACTCTTACCCCTTTTTCCCAATCATTGATCACCTTGGCGATGTACCTTAGCGGTCCCCATCTCAAGACGGTCAACGACCTTCCCCTATTCACCCTACGAGGCATGAATCCCTCCCTCATATTTCAATTTAAACAAATCCCTCATTCAAAAAATCCTTATTTCGAGACCCCGTCTCACCTCCTCTCTATGACCAAAGAAGTCAAAGCCACACTCACCCCTTTCCAATCAAACCTCCTAAAATCAATCCAACGGCTTGAGTATTCCCTTCTCGTACAAGCCCAAGTAAAAACCCCGGAAGCCATATTCTATTGTCAACGCGTTCTAATAATAGTCTCACATTTTATAAAAACCCCGGAAGACCTATTGCGACGCAAATTTTGTAAATAGGTCAAGGTGCATACCGCGCGTACCCTTTATACTTGATATTCCAGTAAATCATATAAATACGAGGGCCCGCGAGACAGAGGTCCTCTTTCTACGGAAACACTTCAACGAAGGATAACGTTTATTTAGAATTTCTATCACCTCTTCTGCGGAAATACTCCCGCGAAGGTGTACACGTATATATATATATGTAAACAAACCGTAAATTACAACTTTCTCCCTGGAATCGGCAAGAAGGAAGTTTTTGCGGGTATAGTTGCCTCCAGTAGACATTCGTGCAGGGTGGTCTGGTGCGGTTGACCGCTAATAACTAGCGTACGTTCAAATATTATATATATATAATCGAACTATTTTTAACCAAGTCAAGTCAGCTTGAATTGATATAAATCGATTTTCCATGGAATTTCCTTCATTATGGTCAGAATTACGTCGTTCGTGGTGTCAGATTCATCGGCGAAACATAAGGAATCGATGGGTGTCGGTTTCGCAACGATCTGATGTGAAATGCGCAAGTCGAAGATTTCTCACTTCTTAATAGGCACCCGAACCCCTTTGAGGGTCGAAAGCCATAAAAATCGGGTGAGGCACTGGGAATGTCTGTCCTCGCCACGGGGTACCAGGCCGCATCTCCTTGACGGGCTTTGCTCCAGAATTGCCTTGTATCTGTTTAAAAAATAAAATAATTCTTTATTCTTTATCGTATGCATATGGAAGTGTCGCAGATGGATTCCTTGGGGTTTTCTGATGAAAATCATTACAAATGTCGTGTAAATCGAACAACTTTTACATAGGGAATACAAATAGCTTGTGTCAAAGTAGTCAGATTTGTATGATATTTGGTATGATTTTCGTCAGAAAAACATAAGGAATCCATTCGCGTCACTTCCCTCTCGATACGATGAAGAAAAGAATTTCTTAATACGCTGTAATGGATATTTCACCCGCGACTGGGGGGGCTCGACCTCAATTCGCTACGTTCGGCCCAGGATTTACACCTTTTTCTGGAAAAACATAAACATCGGTAGAGGCACTGCGAAGGTCTATCCTCGCCACGGGGTACCAAGCTGCATCTCCTTGACGGGCATTGCTCCAGAATTACCCTTCTATCATTTGTGCAGTGTGTGACCCGACTCCCCTCCGTGTAATCGGTCTGCGCGAAGTGGGGCGCAAATTCGATCATTATCAGTACTCCTGCCCGAGAGGAATAGGATTCACTTTAATTATAGTACATGTGTGTTTTGTAATAAAGTGTTTCTATCGTCTCTTGAATTCAATAACTGGGTAGCCCGCTGTCGATGCGTGGTCCTCCCGAGTATAAACATGAGCTTCGATATCAAAATAAAACCATGCGTTGACGTATTCCGTGCGAGAGAAGGTGGGCATTGGGGAGAAGGTATTGCTGTGAAGAGGGCCTCTTGCTCTCTAGCAGCCGTTTGTGAGGGATGCAAATCCGATTGGTTCTAATACAATCTGCTCTCTATGCTTGGAATTTTGTCTAGCAACTTTCACACCTACTAACCTAACCAATTCAACTTGCATCCCTCCCAAAAGAACCGGCCATCCGAGCGTAGAAGCAAGTGCGAAATAAAAGTAACGATGCGCTTCTCGATACCGCAGATGTACCTACCTAAGTAGCATTTCTGACGGAAAAGAATTGTCCAGCCTTTGGGCCTGGCGTAGACCTTTCGCAGGTATGTATCTATTTCAACAGGCAGTGCCACCCGTGGCGCCAGTAAGACCGTCCCCGGTCCTTGCTATTCCAGAGGAGTTTCTTGCAGTGAAAATCAGTAAATTTGCAAGCGCAATATCTCAAAAACCAGTGGAAATAAAGTGTATACATTGATGCTTATTGAATTTGTCTTGGAACGCACTATCAACTCAGGTCTTCAAAAAAAGAGTTCCATTTGAAAAACCGAACTTGACCATCGTATCTTTTATAATAATAATCGAAAAAAAAATTCGTTCGGGTTAATAAGTTGGCCCCCTCGAACCATGCATTCCATATTTTTTTCATATTTTTACGTCCAATACTTTAGGAGAAATTCCACTGTCCAGTGTTCCCGCGGACACCCTGCATACAGGGTCATCGTTTAATCCTGCAACCCGCGCGCGCGCGAACAGACGAAAATGGCAACACCGCCTCACGGACGCATTCCGCCTACAACCATGCACCGGCCCAGCGCAGAGCTGCCTGCGACCGTTGGACCAAGAGTGATGCCCGAGCTTCGAAAATTTTAGCGTCGCAAAGAGCTAGGTATTGGGAATTTCCCGACCCAGGTAATTGAGCCGCGCGCTCCGCTTTTATGATCGGTCTAACACTCGCACCCCGGATCACTGTAATGAGGTTTGAAAATAATGTCAACAGATCTCGTACAGATCACGACAGGGTTGACGGTTCCTTGTAAGTAGAGATTTTTCGCCACCTGCTTGTAAAAACCACAGTAACGGCACATCGTTCCAAAAAATGGCATTAACGGAAGCCGGTATAGGCGTGGCGTTGAGTAGCTAAAACATTCTAACACAAAAATTCTAGAAAAAAAATTCAAACACCGCTACAATCAAAGACACGTCGCATTAGTTACCCGTTACGTCTGATCTAGGTATGCACCGCATTAAGGATAAAATCATAAAAAAGAAAACCAGAACAATAGATTCTGAGGTCTGCAGAACTAACACATAATTGAATAAAAATTTAATTTCTCAATTTATAAATGTAATGATACAGAATCAACTAGCCTATTGTTTATCAACACCACGAATTTTAAAAACAGCGTTAAATACATTATCAAATAAACAGTTTCCAACAGCTTTTTAAACAATTATGGTTAAAAAATTGATAAAAGAAAAATTAAGTAAACGTAAAATATGTTAAATTATCCATCATTAAGAGGGATTAATTTTTCCTCATTTTTTTTGGCGCAAATTGCATTCCGATATGTCTTACAGTTCAAAAGTTATACGAAAAAGACCCCAAAATTTTCAATCGGGGCCGGGAAATTCTGAATAGTTCTTTGCAACGTTAATTTGACAAGGACCAGCCAAAAATTCTCGAAGCTCGAGCATCACTGCTGTCCAGCGGTCGCTAGCAGCTCTCCGAACGCGGTGACGGGGCATGGTTGTAGTGGAATGCGTCCGTGAGGCGGTGTTGCCATTTTACAAGTTCGCGCGCGCGCGGGTTGCAGGATTAAATGATGACCCTGTATATACAGGGTGTCCCACGGTAGACTGGACAGCGCCGTAGCTCCTAAAGTATTGGAGATAAAAATATTTAAAAAGTAGGGAATTGCATGGTTCGAGGGGGCTAATAAATTAGCCCGGACGAATTTTTTTTCGATTATTATTTTAAAAAATACGATGGTCAAGTTCGGTTTTTCAAATGGAACTCTTTTTTTGAAGACCTGAGTTGATAGTGCGTTCCGAGACAAATTCAATAAGCATCAATGTATACACTTTATTTCCACTGGTTTTTGAGATATTGCGCTTGCAAATTTACTGATTTTCACTGCAAGAAACTCCTCTGGAATAGCAAGGACCGGGGACGGTCTTACTGGCGCCACGGGTGGCACTGCCTGTTGAAATAGATACATACCTGCGAAAGGTCTACGCCAGGCCCAAAGGCTGGACAATTCTTTTCCGTCAGAAATGCTACTTAGGTAGGTACATCTGCGGTATCGAGAAGCGCATCGTTACTTTTATTTCGCACTTGCTTCTAGGCTCGGATAGCCGGTTCGTCTGGGAGGGATGCAAGTTGGATTGGTTAGGTTCGGAGGAGTGAAAGTTGCTAGACTAAATTTCAACTATAGGAAGCAGATTGTATCAGAACCAATCGGATTTGCATTCCTCACAAACGAATGCTCTAGAGCAAGAGGCCCTCTTCACAGCAATACCTTCTCCCCAATGCCCACCTTCTCTCGCACGGAATACGTCAACGCATGGTTTTGTTTTGATATCGAAGCTCATGTTTATACTCGAGAGGACCACGCGTCGACAGCGGGCTACCCCTTTTCTTACCGTGTCTCTCCACGAGGAGTATTGCCGGTGGATTGTAGAAGCGCAGATGTATGGATGCCAGTTGTTGAATTCAGGAGACGATAGAAACACTTTATTACAAAACACACATGTACTATAATTAAAGTAAATCGTATTCCTCTCGGGAACGAGTCGCCCGACGTTCGTCAAGGAGATGCGGCCTGGTACCCCGTGGCGAGGGCTGCCCTTCGCAGTGCCTCACCCGATTTTTATGGCTTTTACCGGAAAAAGGTACGAATCCTGGGCCGAACGTAACGAATTGGTGTCGAGCCCCTGCAGTCGATGGTGGAATATCCATTACAACTTATTAAGAAATTCTTTTCTTCATCGTATCGAAAGGGAAGTGACGCCAATGGATTCCTTAAGGTGCGTCTAGACGTTGCGAGGCGTGCGCGCGAGGCACGCCTCGCCTGTTGGAAAGTCTTCGGAGCCTACCTCGACATGAACGATTCCAAAGCAACTTCGAGCTACCTCGAGCAAAGCTCGCAGGGTGATTCTCCAGCTACGCCGGTCACCCCGTGGCGAGGACAGACCTTTGCAGTGCCCCATCGAATTTTATGGCTTTCGACCCTCGAAGGGTTTGGAATACCATTAAGAAGTTGTGAAATCTTCGACTTCCGCATTTCTCATCGGATCTTTGCGAAAACGACGCCAATGGATTCCTGGCGTTCCGCCGATTAAAATCATACCAAATATCATGCAAATCTGACTACTTTGACACAAGCTATTTGTATTTCTTATGTAAAAGTGGTCCGATTTGCACGATATTTGGTATGATTTTCATCAGAAAATCACAAGGAATCCATCGGCGACACTTCCATATCCATACGATAAAGAATAAAGAATTATTATATTTCTGAATCAGGTAGGTCCAGTGTTTTCTGAAGCGACGCCCGTCGAAGGATGCCGCCTGGTACCCCGCAGTGCCCATCGAATTTTATGGCTTTTTTCGGAAAAAGGTATGAATCCTGGGTCGAACGTAGCGAATCGAGGTAGGCGCCTCGCAGTCAAGGGGTGACATATCCATTATAGCGTATTAAGAAATTCTTTTTTTCATCGTATCGAGATAGAAGTGACGCCAATGGATTCCTTATGTTTTTCTGACGAAAATCATACCAAATATCATGCAAATCGGCCTACTTTGACACAAGCTATTTGTATTCCCTGTGTAAAAGTTGTCCGATTTGCACGATATTTGGCATGATTTTCATCGGAAAATCACAAGGAATCCATCGGCGACACTTCCATATCCATACGATAAAGAATAAAGAATTATTATATTTCTGAAACAGGTAGGTACAGTGTTTTCCGAAGCGACGCCCGTCGAAGGATGCCGCCTGGTACCCCGCAGTGCCCATCGAATTTTATGGCTTTTTTCGGAAAAGGGTATGAATCCTGGGTCGAACGTAGCGAATTGAGGTAGGCGCCTCGTAGTCAAGGGTGCAATGTCTATTACAGCGTATTAAGAAATTATTTTCTTGATCGTATCGAGAGGGAAGTGACGCCAATGGATTCCTTATGTTTTTCTGATGAAAATCGTACCAAATATCATGCAAATCGGACTACTTTGACACAAGCTATTTGTATTCCCTATGTAAAAGTTGTCCGATTTGCACGATATTTGGCATGATTTTCATCGGAAAATCACAAGGAATCCATCGGCGACACTTCCATATACATACGATAAAGAATAAAGAATTATTTTATTTCTGAAACGGATACAGGGTAATTATGGAGGTACGCCCGTCAAGAAGATGCGGCCAGGTACCCCGTGGCGAGGACAACCCTTCGCAGGGTCTCGCCCGATTTTTATGGCTTTTTCCGGAAAAAGGTACGAATCCTGGGCCGAACGTAACGAATTGAGGTCGAGCCCCCGCAGTCGAGGGTGAAATATCCATTACAGCGTATTAAGAAATTTTTTTTTTATCGTATCGAGAGGGAAGTGACGCGAATGGATTCCTTATGTTTTTCTGATGAAAATCATACCAAATATCATGCAAATCGGACAACTTTTACGTAAGTAATACAAATAGCTTGTGTCAAAGTAGGTCGATTTGCATGATATTTGGTATGATTTTCATCAGAAAAACATAAGGAATCCATTCGCGTCACTTCTATCTCGATACGATGAAAAAAAGAATTTCTTAATACGCTGTAATGGACATTGCACCCTTGACTGCGAGGCGCCGACCACAATTCGCTACGTTCGACCCAGGATTCATACCTTTTTCCGAAAAAAAGCCATAAAATTCGATGGGCACTGCGGGGTACCAGGCGGCATCCTTCGACGGGCGTCGCTTCGGAAAACACTGGACCTATCTGGTTCAGAAATATAATAATTCTTTATTCTTTATCGTATGGATATGGAAGTGTCGCCGATGGATTCCTTGTGATTTTCCGATGAAAATCATGCCAAATATCGTGCAAATCGGACCACTTTTTACATAAGGAATACAAATAGCTTGTGTCAAAGTAGTCAGATTTGCATGATATTTGGTATGATTTTAATCGGCGGAACGCCAGGAATCCATTGGCGTCGTTTTCGCAAAGATCCGATGAGAAATGCGGAAGTCGAAGATTTCACAACTTCTTAATGGTATTCCAAACCCTTCGAGGGTCGAAAGCCATAAAATTCGATGGGGCACTGCAAAGGTCTGTCCTCGCCACGGGGTGACCGGCGTAGCTGGAGAATCACCCTGCGAGCTTTGCTCGAGGTAGCTCGAAGTTGCTTTGGAATCGTTCATGTCGAGGTAGGCTCCGAAGACTTTCCAACAGGCGAGGCGTGCCTCGCGCGCACGCCTCGCAACGTCTAGACGCACCTTTATGTTTTTTTTATGAAAATCATACGAAATATCATGCAAATCGGACTACTTTGACACAAGCTATTTGTATTCCTTATGTAAAAGTAGTCCGATTTACACGACATTTGGCATGATTTTCATCGGAAAACCACAAGGAATCCATCGGCGACACTTCCATTTCCACGCGATAAAGAATAAAGAATTATTTTATTTCTTAAACAGAAACAGGGTAATTCTGGAGCAACGCCCGTCACCCCGTGGCAGGGACAACACCCCGCAGTGCCTTACCTGATTTTTATGGCCTTTTCCGGAAAAAGGTACGTATCCTGGGCCGAACGTAACGAATTGAGGTCGAGCCCCCGTAGTCGAGGGTGAAATATCCATTACAACTTATTAAGAAATTCTTTTCTTCATCGTATCGAAAGGGAAGTGACGCCAATGGATTTCTTATGTTTTTCTGATGAAAATCATACTAAATATCATGCAAATCGGACTACTTTGACACAAGCTATTTGTATTCCTTATGTGGAGAGACACGGTAAGAAAAGGGGTAGCCCGCTGTCGACGCGTGGTCCTCTCGAGTATAAACATGAGCTTCGATATCAAAACAAAACCATGCGTTGACGTATTCCGTGCGAGAGAAGGTGGGCATTGGGGAGAAGGTATTGCTGTGAAGAGGGCCTCTTGCTCTAGAGCATTCGTTTGTGAGGAATGCAAATCCGATTGGTTCTGATACAATCCGCTTCCTATAGTTGAAATTTAGTCTAGCAACTTTCACTCCTCCGAACCTAACCAATCCAACTTGCATCCCTCCCAGACGAACCGGCTATCCGAGCCTAGAAGCAAGTGCGAAATAAAAGTAACGATGCGCTTCTCGATACCGCAGATGTACCTACCTAAGTAGCATTTCTGACGGAAAAGAATTGTCCAGCCTTTGGGCCTGGCGTAGACCTTTCGCAGGTATGTATCTATTTCAACAGGCAGTGCCACCCGTGGCGCCAGTAAGACCGTCCCCGGTCCTTGCTATTCCAGAGGAGTTTCTTGCAGTCAAAATCAGTAAATTTGCAAGCGCAATATCTCAAAAACCAGTGGAAATAAAGTGTATACATTGATGCTTATTGAATTTGTCTCGGAACGCACTATCAACTCAGGTCTTCAAAAAAAGAGTTCCATTTGAAAAACCGAACTTGACCATCGTATTTTTTAAAATAATAATCGAAAAAAAATTCATCCGGGCTAATTTATTAGCCCCCTCGAACCATGCAATTCCCTACTTTTTAAATATTTTTATCTCCAATACTTTAGGAGCTACGGCGCTGTCCAGTCTACCGTGGGACACCCTGTATATATCCAACTCCAGATTAGGGTCAGTGCATTAAGGATTATTTATCGACGTTTATTGTAAGCTGTTGTAACTAGCATTATTACCACGGCATATCGTTATTTCATATATTTTGTATTATTAAGGCTGCCGTCTCAGCGGGCCTTGAATGTGTGGGTACGCTCACACAAGCTAGGAAAAGCGTGTACGTATACGCGTTTAGTAAACAAACCGTAAATTACAACTTTCGTCCTGGAATCGGCCAGAAGGTAGTTTTTGCGGGTACAGTTACCTTCAGTAGACATCTGTGCAGGGTGGTATGGTGCGTTTGAGCGCTAATAACCACCATACGTTCAAATATTAATGAATTTATGAATCGTGTACTGAGACAGACTGGGGAAATGACAGAATGAAGCTTCAAGGATTCTCCGTCACCGGCGCTGACGGTATATTCGTGCCTTGTACCATCAAAACCGGGGGAAGACCAAAGTAGCCGATAAATGTAGGAAAGACATAGTTGCCGAGACATATCGAGAGTTGAATCGCGCTGTTACCGCATTTCCCCTATTACTATTTTGTCGTCACGGAGGCTTGGATGAATCACGGCGAAGCGGCTGGAGAACAGAGATGGGCAAAGATAATATCTGGATAAACTCAAATAAAAGATGCTACAGTATTGTCTCATTCCGGGCTCGTTTTGGTGTACACGATGTGGACTTTTCGCTATCCCCACCACTTCTGTCTCACTCTTGTCCGGTGAAGGCGAGAGCGAGCGAGAGGCACTGAAAGCGAGCGAGGACGGTACGAGACAGACGAGGCGTTGATGTTTTGTCTCGTTTCGTCTTTCGGACGCCTGACACTCCGTCCTTTGCGTTCGCGCCCGTCGCGCACGCAAAGCGTCCCATCTCGCTCCCCCCTTCGGCCAGAAAGAAACGACAAACGAACACTCGGAATTAGGACTCTGTTCACGATACGGGTTCAACGCCGGTCCCGACCAGCGAGTACTTGGGCTGTTCGGCGGCGGCTTGTAATCTCGGTTGGAGGGCCTACAGTTTTGATAAAATGTAAAACGTGATGTTTTCAGTATTCAGTAACATACTGCTGAGATTTTCCACATTAAACTGAATTCAAATACAGTATAAATTGGATTATTTCTAGAACTGTACTAGATAATTAAATATAAATGCGTAACATTTCTAATCAAATAATGCTAAAAATAATCCGATTTATACCGTTTTTAAATTCATTTTCATCTGGAAAATCTCAGCAGTATGTTACTCAAACGTTCATGTGCCGATACGATAGAAAATATGAAAGTTTTACATTCTATTAAAACAAACAAAATAAACAATCATATAATTATATTTTTTCACAAGAAAATATAAATATTTCCCTCACTGCATACGTTACATTTCGCTCATTTGCTGCAACTACGACATATATAACTCAAAATTCTCGATTTTTAGGGAAACGGGTTATGTTAACGGGAAAAGTTGTGTTAGACAACAACCGCTTTTTCTATGCTAATAACTCAGAAACTGCAAATTTTGAGTTGCATCGTTGTTACAGCAAATGAGCGATTTCATTACGAGCGATCTGATAAAATTGTAGGAAGACCGTCAATGGAGAAGAGGAATTACACAGAATGAGAAAAGATAATTAGAATTGCGAAGTGTAGAAGAGATATTGATACCGAAATAAGTATTGTTTCATTGATATATTTCCTAACTTCACTACCCAACCTCTCTATCTTTCATTATTGCTATCCTCCTTTACGTTCAGCGAGGCCCTGACGCTAGACGCAGCTCTCGTGCTGTATTCTTTTCAGACTTCTCGATAGAAAGAGGTGTGGCAACAGCGCGGCAGAGACGGAGAGAACAGAAAATGTGGCAACTATGCGCAAAAAATTCGTCTACATAGAATACCTGGAGATGTCACCTCTATATAAGTTCTTTTTATTAAGGCTTAAGGCTGCCGTCTCAAGGTTGTTATGGTCCGAATCGATCGAAGCGTCCCCAGTAAACAGACGGACCCTAATGAAACTACTGCGGTCGATAAAAAGAATTTGTACAGCGATGACATCTTCAGATCAGCTCTGGGTAAGCGAATTTTTTATGCTTAGTTGCCACATGTTCTGTACTCTCCGTCTCTGCCGCGCTGTTGCCACAGAGGTCTCTCTTTTCATCGAGAAATCATGAAGGAATATCTACAGCACGAGAGCTGCGTCTAGCGTCAGAGCCTCCCTGAACGTAGCAATAATGAAAGATAGAGAGGTCCGGGCAGTGATGCCAGAATCGTGGGACGTGGGACAGAACGCTTACCCCCACTATGACCTACCGTCGTCTCCCACTATGGCCTACCGTCGTCCCCCACTGTCTTTCCATCGGACTGCACACAAGCATATCCCTACCCCTGTCCGTGTGCACGGCAGCCCAACAAGCAGCTCACACGGACAGAAGTAAAAATATGCTTGTGTGCAGTGCGGTGGGAAGAAAGTGGGGGACGCCGGTAGGGCATAGTGGGAGACGACGGTAGGTCATAGTGGGGGTAAGCGTTCTGTCCCACGTCCCACGATTCTGGCATCACTGGGTCCGGGAGTGTAAGAAGGATAGATGGAAAGATACCAAACCTGACACAATTTAAACTATCATTAGATATTACGCATAAAATTTATTTGCAGAATTGAAAGCCCGTTTCGTTTAAAGTAGTCCGATTTAAATTATTTCCTGTCAATTTAATCGGCAGAATCACTTTCATATTGATACGATGAAAAATAAAGAAATTCTGTGTCTCCATAATCGACTGATTAGTGTTTTTATGGGTTTTATTTAGAAATAAAAGTGATCCATTTCGGTTGGAATGAGCAATTTGTATAAACGGTTCATTCCATGCCAAGCGGATCACTTTGAATTGAAAATGTTCCGAAATAACTGTTTTAAACTGTTATATAAAGGTTCTGACTGAAAGAGTTATGAAGAACCTTTATTCTGAATAACCGTTATAAATAACCTAAATATCAGACTATATAAGTGAAAGTTACGATTCCTATATAGCTCTATAACTTTTATTTTTTAGGTTCTATATATGTTCCAAAAAGGTTATAGAAACGATGTAATAACTTTTATTTTTTAGGTTCAATATAAGTTCCAAAGCGGTTGCAGCACCGATTCTTGTAACGATTGTACAGAATTGTATAGAAAATGAAATGACAACATATTACAACTATAGATTACTGTGTATAACCAAATTATTTAAAAATTATTATAATCATTATAATATCATATTACAAAAGAATTGTATATGTAAGTACAAATGTGTACATAATATGTATTTACTTACTTGTTTCTAAGAATTTTTAAACAATGTGGTTATACACAGTAGTCTATAGTTATAATATGTTGTTATTTCATTCTCAATATAACTCTGTACAATCGTTACAAGAATCGGTGCTGTAACCGCTTTGGAACTTATATTGAACCTAAAAAATAAAAGTTATAGGGCTATATAGGAACCCTAAGTTATACTTATATAGTCTGATATGATGATATTTAGGTTCTTTATAACGGTTATTCAGAATAATAGTTCTTCATAACTCTTTCAAGAACCTAAATCTTTATAATAACGGTTCAAGCCCTGAGTTTGAACACTCAACCCAGACAGCACTCGACGTCTATGAGCCGTCTTTAAGACATCTGTTTCAGACTTTCAAGACGTCTGAAAGACGTCTATAGACATTTTTTAATGTCCTGAGTCAGGAAACCGTACATCTTTAAGACTTTTTTGAACAGTATGAAAGACGTCTGTGAGACGTGTTATAAACGCCCTGTAGACGTCTTTTAAACGTCGCGTAGACGTCTATTTCAAATTTTCAAGACGTTTTAAAGACGTCTATAGACTATAAACCGTACGTCTTTAAGCCGTCTTTTAAACGCCTTGTAGAGACGTCTTATAGACATCTTTAATTGGTCGTGAAGACGTCTTAAAGACGTCCATTTCAAACATTCACGACGCGTCAAAGACGTCTTGGTCTTCGTAAGGTCTAGATTAGGCCTCTTTCAAGAGATATTAAGCGCGACTTGATTCGTCTTTATTAGAATTAATATCTTTTAATGAAATTAAGTATATCATACTGGTCAATATTTTCGTTTCTTCATAAAAAAGAAGAACGTCTTGCAATAGTGAATGATCGAGACATTCTGTGGCATATTGAAGTATTAAGTCGAAAATATAAATTTCCATCATCAAAAAAAGCCGGTACTCGAGAGTGACGGTATATGATCTGCCCAACTCTCTTATAGGCATGACTGCTGTATCCTACCTGCGAGAAGCGCTCGGCCCGGTCGCCACCTGGCGGTCGCGTACTATCCATCGCGATCCGGCCTAGTCATGACTTGTTTATGTACATATACGTCTTTAAGACATCTACACGCAGTTGTTTAACCCTTCGTTGACACATCTCCCTTTTCGATCGAATTTGACACACCTGGGTGGCTCACACCCAGAATAATTTGTGAACGACTGCCATTCTCATCAAAAGAATCCAATCATTATGAAAAAAATCGTGGGGCAATTTCAAGGTATCTAGAATGTATTTTAATAGTTTTTTTATTAAAATTGTATCACAGTTTTTGTAAAGAAATTCTAGATTACCATATGTCGAGAAAACACGAAGAAAATCTTAAAAAAATTGTAACTTTTGCAAATTTTAATATTACGAACTAAAAATGTACAGAGTTATTGTTCAGATATAATATTTTGGAAAACAAATTTTTGTATGTCGTCTTTCGAAAACAAGGTATATATTTTGCATATAGAAGGCACAGAGTGTCAAAATCAGCTTATGGGTGGTTCCCACCCTGAGTGTCAAGGAAGGGTTAAAAAACGTCTTGGCATGGACGTCTTAGAGATGTCCTAAACACTTACTCGGATAGACGTCTTAGAAACATCTCAGGACAGACGTCTTAAAGGCGTCATAATACAGTCGTCTAAAAGACGTCTCCACACAGACGTCTTAAAGGCGTCCCAACACAGTCGTTTCAAAGACGTTTTGACACAGACATCTTTAAGATGTCTTAACACAGTCGTTTCAAAGACGTCCTGGTACAGACGCCTTAAAGATGTCTTAAAGATGTCTGTAGACAGACGTCTTAGAAATAGCTCCGCACAGACGTCTTGAAGACGTCTTAACACAGTCGTTTAAACGGCGTCCCGGTACAGACACCTTAATAACGTTTTAACACAGTCATTTAAAGACGTCCTGGTACAGACACCTTAAGGACGTCTTAACTCAGTCGTTTAAAAAACGTCCTGGTACAGACGCCTTAAGGACGTCTTAACTCAGTTGTTTAAAAGACGTCCTGGTACAGACGCCTTAAGGACGTCTTAACTCAGTTGTTTAAAAGACGTCCTGGTACAGACACCTTAAAGACGTCTTCACTCAGTCGTTTAAAAGACGTCCTGGTACAGACACCTTAAAGACGTCTTCACTCAGTCGTTTAAAAGACGGCCTGGTACAGACACCTTAAAGACGTCTTAAAGACGTCTGTAGCCAGACGTCTTAGAAACGTCTCCGCGGAGACGTCTTAATATAAAGACGTGTTAATATGGTCTAACAATAAGTCTAATTAATAGATAAGCGTACTGCGTGAGCCGAAATTACCCAGACAGCACACGACATCTTATAGACGTCCATTTTAAGTCTGTTTTACGTCTGAACGTCTGAATGTTCTGATTCGTGACAAAGACATCTTTGAGACGTCGTACGGACGTGTGAAAGACGTCTTTAAGATGTCTTTAAGACATCCACAAGACGTCTTTAACATGCTCATAAGACGTCTTAAAGATGTTTGTCAAGAGACATCTTAAAGATGTCTGTCAAAAGACATCTTAAAGACGTCGGTAAAAAGCCATCCGAATGGCGTCCGTAAAAAGCAATCTTAAGGCAGGACCGGCGCAAGGATTTGCAAATTTTTGCACCATTTGTATGGAATATTAAACATATAGTAACGCAATTATCGTACATTTGTTTCGTCAATTTTTCTTTAATACAATTATATGACATTGTGTGAAGTGAGTCTAGAGGTCGAATGATGATTAGGTTAGGTTGTAGAGCAGCACTTATGCTGAACCTCGCCTATTCACAATTATTGTTATATCGTAATTGTCATGGTCCAATAAAGACATTTAATAATAATATTCTGTAAAATATTTCGCTGTAATGCGTGTTTTTTATAAACAATTAGTACAATACATATGTAGCTAAAATTTGGAAGTGTTTATAAGGAAGTATGTTGGGTAGGTGTGAATAACGATTGCTTCATAAACGGAAAGTCTTAGGTTCGGTTCCTCTCGTCACCGACATTTTTTTTTCCGAACCTGGACCTTATAAAGACGTCTTTAAGACGTCTGAGAAAAGACATCTTAAAGATGTCTGTAAGACGTCTGAGAAAAGACATCTTAAAGATGTCTGTAAGACGTCTTAAAATCATCTTTAAGACGTCTTGATTCGTGACATAAGCCGTGCCGAAGACTTGTATAAGACGTGAAAACGACGTTCACGGACGTCTGAAAGACGTCTGGAACGTCTGACTCCAGACGTCTTTAAGATGTCTTTAAGATGTCTGTGTGCTGTCTGGGTATTACTAGACAGCGTCTACCTCTAAGGTGTTGTCGCGTTACGAATCCTATTTAGAAATAAAACATTATTGTATTTCACTTTCACTGGTTCCACGTGCTGTCCGAGCTGTCCAGCAGGACACGTGCGAACCAATATACTGTGTCACAAAATTTGGGTATTTCCCCGTGACACTATGTAAATAAAAGTTTTTTTAACTTTTGGAACAATATATGGCATTGCTTATGACGATTATAGTGTTAATAAGAATAACAAATTATTTCAATGTAGTTGAATACATTTATTACAATAGAATAATTTTATTTCACAAGTTATTGAAAAATAACGAAAAATCGGCGCGTCAAAATGATAGCACATTTCTCTTAAAATACTTAATATGTACAGAAAAATATTATTTCAATATTTTGTAGTTCCACCTTTTGCTTGTATAACTGATATTAAACGCTTTGGTACAGATTTAAATAATTTTTTAACAAATTTTCGGCTTAATGATATCCAGTTTCGTTCGATGCAAGTTTTTAATTCCTCAACGATCTGAAATTGTTTTCCCTTCGCATTTACTGATCTTGATAATTGTGCCCAACAATTTTCAATAATGTTCAAGTCCGGCAACCTGGCTGGCCATTCTAAAATTTTTATATTTTGCTGTCGAAAGTATTCTTTGACAGCCTTTGCTGTATGAACACTTGCATTGTCCTGTTGGAAAATATAGTTAGGGCCCCCACTCTCTACTGCATGTTTCTTCAACTGTTCGTCTATTAAAGTAATATAATTTGGAACTTAATTTCAGTGTTCCCATAGTACCCAATTCCAGCCCACACCATTACTCCTCCACCACCTGCTTGTCGACGACCTAAAATGTGTGTTTCTTTACGCAAATCATGGAAATAACACCGATATCCATGCGGTCCATATAACGTAAATCTCTTTTCGTCACTAAAAATAACTCTCCGCCATTTTTTCCTCCAATGAATATATTTTTCAGCAAATTGTAACCGAGCTTCTTATGTCGCTTCGTTAGCGGTGGTTTACTCATCAGTTTTATGCGTTTTATGTATTTACAGTCTTTTATAATACGCTGTACATTACGTACATTTGTGTTTACTCCAGCTTCTGCTGCAATTTCTCTTGCAGTAGCAACAGAATTTGACGCAACCCTTAAGGGGGTAGACACGGGTAATGCAGCGCGCTGTATACCGACACAATCAGGCCCGAAACATGGGTTTACGCCCTGACGCTTTTTGTCCTTATATGAGCAAATTTTGGGATGGGTGAGGTCTCATTCGAAAGATGAAGGTTCAATGCAGCCCGCTCTGGTCATGGTTCAAAGAGATTGTGTTGATATGTAATAATATGAGTGTCCAAAGTAGAGGAAAAATGGAGAAAATACACTCGCAGATTCCAAGTATTTGTAGGTCACTAAAAGAGTTTTGTGACTCAAACGATGACCAGAGCGGGCTGCATTGAACCTTCCTCTTTCGAATGAGACCTCACCCAGTCCAAAATCTGCTCATATAAGGACAAAAAGCACCAGGGCGTGATTGCATTCCCAAATCAGAATTCCGCCATATTGACGATAATACAGAGCAAGTCACGTGACAAATTTAGTTGAGCTAGTGGATACGAGATGGCGCCTACTCGGGAGGACTGCCAACGCGGAATCATAGCAAAAGTGAAACGTTAGCTGGATATACGAGTTACAAGAAAAGCGTGATGCAGTCAATGCATGCATTTTCGGACGATTCTAGGTTAGGTTATATGCATTTTAGGCATACATTGACTAGGAATTACTGGGAATGAATACATTTACTCAAGCTTTTACCGTAACACATACATCAGTTGAAATCGCTGTCGCACTTATTTAGTAATTGAGACAGTTAGGGCAACAACGGAATAACCTGCAAATAAATTTTTCCTAATGTATACTTGAGGTCATTTTAGAAGGAACCTGCCGACCGACAAGTTCAGACCTGTTCTGCACATGTTGGCGCTCATTGGTGCCGAAACAAGCTACTATTGGTTGTATCCCAAACAAACGCTCTCTCGAAGCCAATGAGCTCATTCTACATGCGCGAAATGGGTTCCTTCTAAAATGACTTCAAGTATACATTGATGGCTTAGCGCAGGGTTGTCTAACTGACGACTCACGAGATGCCGGGGGCTCCTCCGCCTTGCGGCCACGCTGACGATCGCAGTAAAATTCGTCCGTCCCTACACAGACATAAATACATTCGATTGCTACGGCCGGCCACGGCCATACGTTGGCCGTGTATTATATATAATTATAATTAATACGACAATACGAACTGATATATCCTTAACAGCGAAGACCAAGAAATGTATTATCGAGTTGCATTGTGTAATTTGCAAGCAGATCCGTTCGTTCATCAATGTTTGGTTCTACATACAGATGCGAAAGTGCGTTTTCCGTTATGACAAAAATAAAAAGTAAATATCGGTCAAGATTAGCGGACCATTCATTATCTTCGCTGTTAAGGATACCCATAACAAAAATTGATGTGGATATACCATCCCTTGTCAATAATATGACGCGGCCTCAATGGCACATTCACATTCACAGAGACGAGTAAAAGTAAGTATATATCAATTCGTATTGTCGTATTAATTATAATTATATGTAAACGTATGGCCGTAGCCGGCCGTAGCAATCGTATGTATTTATGTCTGTGTAGGGACGGACGAATTTTACTGCGATCGTCAGCGTGGCCGCAAGGCGGAGGAGCCCCCGGCATCTCGTGAGTCGTCAGTTAGACAACCCTGGCTTAGCGCATACATATTGTATGTCCAGTTTTAACGTTTTTGAGAAAAACAGGTTCAAACATTCAATGGAACTTTATAATTAAATAAATACTTTTTGCATTATTGTATTATCATATATATTTAATATAGGTATCAGTGAAAATATGTAATTAGTAGTATAAGTTAGAATCTGCAAAATTATAATAATATTTTGATAATAATACTTGGAAGATGGACATGCTACATGTAACCAAGTACAGAGGAGGACATACTAGGGTAAAGCCACCAGTAGTCGACCATGTATCAGTAGTCGAGCACCTTCAGAAAAACATGAAAAAAGGTTTTTAGAAGTGACGATCTTTTGAACAGAGTGCAGTTCTCTAACTACACTCTAACTGCACTCCAACTGCACTCTGTTCAAAAGATCGTCACTTCTAAAAACCTTATTTTTCATGTTTTTCTGAATGTGCTCGACTACTGATAAATGGTGGACTACTGGTAGATTTACCCTAGTATGTCCCCCTCTGTACTTGTTTACATATAGCATGTCCATCTTCCAAGTATTATTATCAAATTATTATTATAATTTTGCAGATTCTAACTAATACTACTAATTACATATTTTCTGTGATACCTATATATTACATATATATGATAATACCATAATGCAAAAAGTATTTATTTAATTATAAAGTACCATTGAATATTTGAACCTGTTTTTCTCAAAAACGTTAAAACTGGGCATACAATGTGTGTGCAGTAAAAGCCATCGATATTGTTAGTAGAGTCTATTGGAATACGTTGTTACTACTAAATCAAATTTCGAAAAAAAGTGGGTTAGTCCGTTGTTGTTCTCACTGCTTCAATTATATGGTAAAATACCAGAGATGGGTATTACTTAAATAACACGAGCCAATTTTTATTTCAAGCGCTATGATTGAATTAATCTAATCATTGGAAATTCAATTGTCGGCCATGAATAATTTTCTTTTAAAATATAGGATTCTCGACGATGATGAAAGGATGATAGGCCTTGGAATAAACCAATTATGGACTAAATATATACGTACATTTATTTTTTATATTCATTACTTAATTTATATAAAAAATATTTTTTCCTCCTCTTCCCCCTCTTCCTCGTCTCTGCTGTCTTCCTCCTTTCCCATACAGCACACCTCGTCTTAGAGACGTCTAGTTTATGTCCATTTTAGGTCTGAACGTCTTGATTTGTAACAAGACGTCTCTGAGATGTCTTTAAGACGCTTTTTGGACGTCTTTAAGACTTTAACAGACGTTGTGCTATGTGGGTTACCTCCTCTTCCTCCTCTTCCTCCGCCATACTTCAACTCCCTCAATTCTTTTTTGAGGTCACTGTTCTGTAATATGAAAAATAAACATAAATCTTAAAACTTTCATTAAAATGTAAGAAATGTTTGCACGAGATTGTCTACGGATCTACATACATACCTGCTTCTGGAGTCTCAATATTATCTCCATCCACCGGGGGCGTGGAGTGGGCTCTATGCGCGGGCTCCGTCGCGAGGACGGAGTCCGCTCTCTCCGCGGACTCCGTCTTCGCGACGGAGTCCGGCTACTCGTTCGACTTCGTCGCGAAGACGGAGTCCTGCGACTCGTTCGCCTCCGATCTGGGGACGGAGCCTTGCTTCTTCCCGCCTGTCCCGAGGACGGACCCGCCACGTTATTATCGCCTTCTATTCCAGACATCTAAAAAAAGAGTCAAAGAAACAGTGAAGAAACTATTGAACGTAATGGATTTGAAACTGCTGTAGAAGAGCCAGAGATAGCTAAAATGTAATCTAATTAGAAATTAGAAATTACGATTAAAATGTAATTGTGTAATGAATTACCTACACATTATTTTCTGTAATTGTTAATTTAGATAGTTGACCACAATTTTGTCAATCTAGAGACGCGGTAGCGTCTCGACGCCAAGTACATGAAAAAAAGACATCTGTCGCTGCCGTGTATCTTTACTCGAAGCACAGTTATTCCAACCTAACCTGAAAATTATTTCATTAATATCTCATCACGCTTGCAATATTTTCTAAATTTAAAGGCATTTTTCTTATGTAAACCGCATATAAGCTTTCGAATGAGACCAATTTCAATAAAATCTGTCCACGCATGACAGAGATATCATAATATCGTCTCATGAATCACTCGGAAACGGTAAGATTTTCTTCTGATTCTGATTCTTCAAGCCAAATTTTCGTCAACATAATACGTATACGCGTTACACGCACACCTTCAACCAAAACGGAACTAATACATGTTTCGTTCGTCGATTCGTCGACTCTCGGTATCATTCGGCAGGGATCGTCGTCCGTCATTGTACATACATATATATATACCTATTCGGATATCTAAATATCACTTCCACGCTGTCGCGATAGGATGGATCGACGAATGTATATCAATAAATAACACGTTAGAAACCAGTAATAACCTGTATTTACACACTCCCCTTTACAGGAGAACAAGAACAAAAAAGAGACTTTTATAAGTCGCAAGCGAGAACGCTTCGTGCGTTGCGGTACGCTTCCCTAGACGTTCTGGTGTTCCGCTTTTCTGCTGTTCAGCAGTTTTGCGCTTCAGCCGTTTTGCGCTTGCGCGCCGAAGACCTCTCGCGGCTGCAGACGCTGCTTACGCCTCTCGCGAGAGTGCGCCTGCTGCTGGTGCACCGGTGGTGCACTCTGGTGGCGCTGTGGCGAGACCGCCACATCCACTCCCCCCCAGAGACCTTCGAGGGAGGAGAAGGGATCGAGAAAGTAACCCTAGTACCAGTAGACGGTTAGGAAAGCTGTGAGCGTGGCTGCTTCGTTGATGGCGGCTGAGAAAAACGAGGGCGTGGCTGCTCCATTGATGGCGGCTGAGAAAGCTGAGAGCGTGGCTGCTCCATTGATGGCGGCGAAGAAGACTGAGTCTCGGTGCCATCGCGGGCAATGTGGGCCGGCTTCAGGCAATCCACTGAGACGGATTTTTCCTCTGCTCCGATCCTGATGATATAAACTCGATCGTTGACCCGCTTGACCACCTGGTAGGGGCCTGTATAAGGCGGCTCGAGAGGACGCCGCACCGCATCGGCACGCCTGAAGACATGAGAGCATGTGGAGAGTTCCTTAAACACAAAAGTGTGACTCTTCGAATGGTGACTCGTGGGCACCGGCCGCACGCTCTGCATGTGCTGAGAAAGCTTCTCGGCGAAACCCTGCGGAACGGCTGGTGCGTCCCTCGTCACAAAAAATTCCCCTGGAATTCGAAGGGCCGTGCCGTACAACATCTCCGCAGGGGAAGCTCCTAGATCCTCCTTGTATACCGTTCGCAATCCCAAAAGGACGGTTGGCAAAAGCTGGGGCCATGGAACGAGTGGACTACACATCAAGGCGGCCTTAAGAGTCCGGTGCCACCTCTCAACCATCCCATTGGCCTGGGGGTGATAAGGTGTCGTATGAATTCTTCGTGCTCCAACCCTCCGTGCCAGGGCGGTGAAAAGGGCGGACTCGAACTGGGTCCCCTGATCGGTAGTGATTGTAAGTGGCGTGCCATAGATGCAAATCCAGTGCTCGTAAAAGGCAGCAGCCACAGTGCTTGCCTGTATGTCCCTGAGGGGGACAGCAGTTGGCCAACGCGAGAAACGGTCGATGACCGTGAGGCAGTAATGAAAGTCCCCAACCAATGGCATGGTGATTAAATCCATGTGTATATGGTTAAAGCGGCTGTCCGGGACCTCAATGTTATCTGGGATGACCCTGTTATGCCTGTGGATCTTCGCGCGCTGGCATGGGACGCATTCGCGCGCCCAGCGGAGCGCATCTTGTCCGATTTTTGGCCAGACGTACTTCTCCCTCAATCTTCGAGAGGTGACTCGGCCACTGGGGTGGGCCAGACCGTGGACCACGTCGAAGGCCCGTCTGCGGAGGCTCCGGGGAAGATACGGCCGAACGATGCCAGCCGTGACGTCACACCAAACAGTTTCCTCGCCAATGGACAACGACTGAAGAGAAAGGGACGTGTCCGTGCGCGCTGCTTGCAGTTCAGCGTCCTGCTCCTGAGCAGCCTGTATAGTAGCCGCATCTAGAGCGGTGGGCATGTCCACAGCACACACGCGAGACAAAGCGTCCGCAACAAGATTGTCCTCGCCCTTCACATGAATAATCTCTGTGGTATATTGCGATATGAAATCCAAATGGCGCTGCTGCCTGGGAGAGGCCTTATCCAGTCGCTGGGCAAAGGCGTACACCAATGGACGGTGATCCGTCCGAATGACGAATGGTCGACCTTCAAGTATATGCTTGATATATTTAACTGCCGAGAAAATGGCCAGCAACTCACGGTCATACGTGCTGTAACGTGTCTCTGCATCAGTCAGCTTGCGTGAGAAAAACCCGAGCGGTGTCCAGATGCCATCTATCCTCTGCTCGAGAGCCGCACCAAGGGCGACGTCGGAGGCGTCAGTGGTGAGAGACAGTGGTGCTGACGGCGAGAGGAAAGCGGTTCGAGCGGCCGCCACAATGCTGTCCCTGCAGGCCTGGAAACACTCCTCGGCCAGGGGAGTCCAGAGAATCTTCCGGGTGTCCTTCTTCTTGGCGTCCTTCAGATAAATGCACAAGGGTGCCTGCATCTCCGCGGCGTGTGGTATGCAGCACCGATAATAATTCAGCATGCCGATGAAACGATGCAGCTCAGAGACAGTGTCAGGCTTCGGGAATGTTGAAATGGCTTCCATCTTGTCCACTGGTGGTCGATAACCGTACCTATTCACTACATACCCAAGGTAGGTAACCTCATCTTTACCGAAATGGCACTTTTCGAGGTTAATGGTTAGATTATGTTGCCGCAGGATGTCAAACACAATCCCGAGATGCTTCGTGTGTTCCTCGTGGGATTTTGAAACAACGATAAGGTCGTCGATATAACACCTCACGAAATCCAAACCCCTGAGGATGTTGTCCATATGACGCTGCAGGGTCTGGCCGCTGTTTCTGAGTCCGGGAGGCATGCCTAGGAACTCGAAGAGTCCGAAAGGCGTTGTCAAAGCCGTCTTGCAGATGTCCTCAGGTGCCATCGGTATCTGGTGGTACGCACGCTCAAGATCGATGGTGGAGAAAACCTCGGCTTCATGAAGACTCTGGAGGAGATCCTCCGGACAGGGGATCGGGTAACGGTCCGGCTCGGTAAGGGCGTTAACGCCACGGTAGTTACCAGTAACACGCCAGTCCCACGTAATCCTCTGAGTCTTATCTTTCACTTCTTCTTTTTTCTTCTTTTTGACAAGGTGCAATGGACTCGCCCAAGAGCTGCCAGACGGTCGGATCACGCCGTGATACAGCAGGAGTTCAATGTGGCGCTTCGCCGCTGCCAGCTTGTCACCAGTGAGACGGCGTGGGCGTGAAAACGCCGGCGGTCCAGACGTGACAATGTGGTGTGCCACCGGACTAACAGCATTTGGAATTACCATTGTCTTGGGCTGCGAGAGGTCCTCGTACGTCCGAAGGAGCTCCGCATACTTAGCGCCGTCAGGGCCCTCAGACTCGATCACCCGGGACGTGGTTGAGATCGTGTGGACGGCAGCCGGATGCATAATTCCCTGCGCAGCAATCCTGGTGAGAGGGTCAGCCAAACACCGGCCCTTCAAGTCGATCAGAAGACCATAGTACGACAGAAAATCAGCGCCTATGATAGCTTGGTGGACATCTGCGATGATGAAAACCCACTTGAACTCTCGGCGAAGCGCGAGGTTGAGCGAGAGAACCTTCGGTCCGTACGTCCTGATAGTGGACCCGTTCGCTGCACTCAGATTGAAGTCTGTAGGTATCAGCTTACCGGAACAATAACGCCTGGGCACCAGAGACAGAGTAGACCCTGAGTCAATCAAATATTTCATGTTAGAATTTCTGTCAAACAGGTGCAGTCGACATTCCTCGGAGGGCGCTGAATTGTTGTTCGCGTCGACACTCGCCCTAGTTGACGACGGAGAAACTAGTTTTTTGGTGGGGCCTTCTCTGCCGCAGTGACGGTGCCGAGGGTGCATGGTAAAAGACAGCGAAATGCTTCCGTACCATACTTCCTGTGATAATGGCATAGACCTGCCTCCGCCGGAGCAGGCGAGCGGGCACGTGAGCGACCACGAGAATTATTCTTCGACCCGCCTTTTGAAGACTTATCGGCTAGTCCCTTGGTCAATGTAATCAGCTCTTGGTTGAGCGTAATAAGCTGATCCAGAGATCTTCTGATGTCGGACAAATCATTGCCACTGGAAAACTGCTCGACCCGTTGAAACTCTGGGGCCTGATACAGTGGGGGCATCTGTCGCGGTACAGTGTCAGTAGCCATGACGCCTGCACCCGAGACTTGGGGCCCTTCCATGAGCTCGTCCGCTGCCCTTTGCCAATTCTTCGAGACCGGTGGCCCTGAATATCTTCAATAGACGCTGGGTATTAACCGGCAGCAAATCAAGCCACTTGATTCTCAGGACGTCCTCGGAGGCCCTATCACCCACCAGAGAGCGCATCCGTCGCAGGAGCTGCGAGAGCTTCTTATCTCCCAGCTCGAGCCCGTTCAAAGCCCGCTGTAGCTGGCGGTCTGTAGTCTCGGCAAGGCGATTCATGATACTTGTTTTCAAAAAATTGTACTTATCCCGAGCAGGCGGATTCCTGATGATATCGGCGACGTCGTGCAGCGCCTCAGCGCCGAGCGCACCGACGACAAGATGATACTTCCGGTCATCCGAACGAACCTGGCCGGTCTGGAAAAGCGATTCGACCTGAAGAAACCAGAGCTCGGGACTCTCCGTCCAAAAAGATGGGACCGAGCACTGCTGGACTGCCTCTACTTGAGAGCCCTGCTGCGAAAAACCCAGTTGGCCGCTCTGCTGCGGCGATTGCACATGGCCGCCGAAATGCGGCATCTGCACATGGCCGCTAAGTTGCGGCGTTTGCACATGGCCGGTACCACGGGGGGGCAAATTCTGTGCCTCCCCGCCCGGAGGGCTTAATAACAATAGTCCCGGACCATTATCTCCCTCGTTGCCCGCCGCGTTGCCGACTTGAGGAGAATGGGTCAAAGGCATCGTGCACCTTCGTGAAAAAAAAAATTTTACAGTCACGATTGCAACCACGTTTTTCCGCGTTCGGATACACGATCACTTTAGAGTTCACAACGCGTGATTGCGCGATGGAATGTCACGTTTCGCGATTACGTCGTAATTACGTTTCGCGATCACGTCGGGGTCACCAATATTCGGATCTCTAAATATCACTTCCACGCTGTCGCGATAGGATGGATCGACGAATGTATATCAATAAATAACACGTTAGAAACCAGTAATAACCTGTATTTACACACTCCCCTTTACAGGAGAACAAGAACAAAAAAGAGACTTTTATAAGTCGCAAGCGAGAACGCTTCGTGCGTTGCGGTACGCTTCCCTAGACGTTCTGGTGTTCCGCTTTTCTGCTGTTCAGCAGTTGCGCTTCAGCCGTTTTGCGCTTGCGCGCCGAAGACCTCTCGCGGCTGCAGACGCTGCTTACGCCTCTCGCGAGAGTGCGCCTGCTGCTGTGTGGGGAGCGCGCTAGCGAGTTTCCTCTCTGCGTTCTCCCACTCCTCCGACATGTGGAGAGTGGGGGGTCGTCGCCTCAGGCGACGAGCAGAATCGCCATGTTGGCTCTCTCACCACGGAAGCCTCGTGGAGTTCAGACGGCTGTCAAAATATATTCATTTTTGGTTACGCTTATAACACGTGTTGTCCTTCCACCACCTTCGTCAGTTAGTCAGATAAACTCGATGTTATACGCATCAATTCCGGACTTCCTCTACGGGTAGTCCTACAGCTGGTGCACCGGTGGTGCACTCTGATGGCGCTGTGGCGAGACCGCCACATACCTATGTATACTATTTGAATTTTATAACCTACCAAGTGTCAATCCATCATAACCTGCCAAGTATCAAATAAGGTAAGTTGTCCAAATTTGAAATGTCACGAGTTTTTACATTAAATAGGAGACTGAATTATTGTCTCAATTAACAAGGTCAGTCGCCAAAAATTTTTAAATAGATTTCTTATGTAGAGTCGCAGACTTGGAAGTTGTCCGGAGAAGGTTAGAGATAGACAGAGAAGCATCTTGTTTCGCACAAGTTTCTGGAAATTTGTCAAATAAGGTAAATCGACAAAATTTGTCAAATTAGCGTAGCATTAAGAATTAAGATTAAGAATATTATGGCGTACCGCTTGCAATGTAGAGTGAGTCACATTAGTCAAGAAAGTACGTTGAAAATACATCTCCCTTGATACTTTCCAATCTTTTGTGAAAGATATTCATAATACTTTAATATATTATATTAAAATCCACAGTAGTTTCTACGCTATTCATTAATTTTACTAGTTTTCCATTAACAATATTTCAATTCACCAATAAATATACTAAACCAACACCAATAAAAATATTGAATCTCTTCGTTCATTTTCGCTAAATTATTATTAGCATTTTTTAAATTTCCTCCAACAAGACTTTCTACCATATGTTCTCACTTCTTTCGGACACATTATGTAGTCGCTACATTCACTAGAGCAAAAGGCCACTCTAAAAAGTAAGTTCTACGTTAAGTTGTATGTATATAACTAAAATGTGGCTTTTATATTTATTTACAGATAATCAAAGCAGAAGATGATGCAGTGTGATCTACATCAGACTATGTACGCACAAATTTGCAGGTAGAGTTTTGCATATGCAATAAATAATTAGTAAATGGGTCCTATTTCAGTTAACGATGCAGACGAATCGTAATTACGCATACTTAAGTCCTAAGAATATAAAAAATAATACGATCAAATCAAACGTAAATAGATTATTATTTATTTTGTTTTGCTAAAAATATTATGTATCGTTCTCAGACTTTGTCAAATTATAATGACACTTGAGAAAACAGATTTATTAAAGTGTTTTAAGTTATAAGTTCTACGTTAAGTTGTAACTAAAATAACTAAAATGTGGATTTTATATATTTACAGATAATCGAAGCAGAAGATGATGCAGTGTGATCTACATTAGAGAAAAAAATTTATTGGAACATACTATTGATATCCCCAAAAAAACTTTAAAAAAGTAAAAAATACGCCAAGTACATGAAAATGTCGAGGACAAAAAAAGTATTATCAAAAATCACAAAAAAAAGAAAATAGTATACATGAAAAAGTCGAGGAAAAAAAGAGTATTATCAACAAATAAATATAAAAAGAAGACAAAGAAACATGAAAAAGTCAAGGACGAATAAAGTATAATTAACAAAAAATCTAAATTAACGATTGCCGAAAATAATGTATAATCAATTACACAATTACATTTTAATTGTAACTTATAATTTATAATTATATTACATTTTGTCCAACTCAGAGAGGAGTAAACGTTTATCAAGTTGGTACATTTGGGTACAATATGGGCTTCCTTTAGCCAAGATTTAGCGCAGGAGGAGAATCTTCAGATTTCTAAATGCTGAAATTTCCAAGTTCGAAAGCGTCGAAATGCAGACATATTCAAAATTTGTAATTATGAGGTTATCAACCCTGATAACCAGATCTGGCGGCAGGATCTGCCGGCAGCTGCGGTACAGTCTACGTCCGCATTCGACTACGGATCTGCCGGCAGAGTCTGCGTGGCAGGGTCTGCTGGCAGATCCACGGCAGATCCAGCCGCCCGCCTGACTGTGGGGAGCGGGTTCTCCCACTCCAAGGATTGTTTGGTGGTGGGGAGCCTGCGCGAGCCGGCATGCGTTGCCAGCGGTTAGCATGGCGCGACTTTTCACTTCGCTTTGTGACTTCGTCTTAAAAGGTCACTTAGGACTACTAGTCAGTCTTTGGACCATGTGTCCTTTCACTCGTGTAAATTACTTTATTGTTTAATCCACGTGCGTGGTACATACGTCTTGCGTTATGCGCATTCTCCTACGTGAATAACGTATTGCATTCCACGTCTTCGATCTCCTTCGGAGACAACTACGTGTCGTGCACGGAAATACATATATTTACATTTCGTATACAACGTGTGAAGTCATTACCAGCACATCCCATCCTAACGACGTAGGGCCGTTAAGAGGGATTCCTACCTCACCCGTTCTACTGAACCCTACATCTGGTGACCCCGACGTGATAGTTTTCACCACGTGGATGCTGGAAACACCACGAGACGCTGGTTTTGAAGTCGGCCAGCCCTGTTCCTGAAACAGAATAAAATCATCAGCAATCGGCTACGTCTCCGACGCCGTGATTGCTGTCCATCCAGTACGAGAGGATGTCCATGATTGCCTACCCTGGGTGATCTCCTGTAGCATGTGCTACATGCACCAGCTACATGGTCTACTCGTCGAGACGACCTCCTGAGAAGCTCTTCGGCTTCCATCAGGGTGCCTGGTATCTACAGGACCGAGGTGCCCAGGCAATGCCACGACCAAGTTCCTGGTTGCAGAATCCTGTTTCCTGCGCCCGGACCTGTCCCCGTTGACCGCACTTGGGGGCTGCCGTCCCGGACGATTGCTGTTCGCAGGACTTCGCTGAAAATTCATCGAAGGCATTGCGGTGAGCGAGTTGGCAATAATTATTTGTATTTCGCGGTGGTTATGAGTCTCTGTATAACCTACAATTTTCGTACCGTTCGAGATTTCGCGCGCGTGCGAGGATAAAGGAAATGCGACGTTGCCGCATCGGTCGTGAACTCGTGGAATTGCGTACCGTCAAGCGTGTATAATCGCAATCGAGACTATTGGCAACGGCGCACGCCTGGCGAGCATCACGCGTTCGTCCGAACGTCTCCCGTGAAGGGCAACATTGTTGCGTTTCCTGAAAAAATTTCGGAAACATTGTCGTCAACAGCTTAGCACGTAGGCGCGTTCGAAATAGTGTCCTTGCCATAGGGCAGCACTTTTATATATATAATTGCAGTTCATGCTATTGCAGTATTGCATAGTAATTTTAATAGCAATACGGTTTTATATAATATCTTGTATTATAGTAGTTTTAACCACTTACCTTAAAATGCCGCTCAATGACGACAACCAGGCCATTTCGGGACGGAATCAAACAGATAGCGATCTGCACATTGACAATTATAGGATTCCGAAAATCCCAAAATTTTTCCGCAAGTAGTAAGGGTATGACAGTTCTAACCCAAATTTGAGTTTGAAGGCCATTTCCCCCTTCCCTCCCCCGACCTTGAAACTCAAATTTGAGTTTCAAGGTCGGCGGAAAAATTCCCCGCGGGCAGCGCGCGAGCGGCGCGTGGCCGGGCGGATGACGTCATCGAGATCGGGCAGCGGCGGATGATGTCATCGAGATGGCTGAGTGGTGGGGGTTATAGCGCGAGACCAGATATCGAATCAATCGATACCGAACCGATACCGAATCCGCATCGAGGGAACCGCGGGTGAATTGCTGCTACTATCGGGCGTGGTATCGCCACAGTCGGTAAGGAAGGAAATATTAATTTAAGATATTAATATAAATGAAAAAACAGAATCTCGGGCGACGGGGCTCGAACCCAAGACCTCCGCGGTACGAGTCAGCCGCCTAACCAACTCCCCCAACGCCGACGCTGTAACATTAGTCTTTAATAAATGGTACATATACAGAGCGTCACCAAGCATAATACATTATTTTTTCATCGGACGATGTCGGGCAATGTCGGGAAAGATCGGCGTTTTTACACACCGCGTCTTCGGATGGATGGGAAAGAGAGAGAGCATGCATTCTAAAGCTTAAATTCAAGGGAGGGAAGAAGACAACAATACACAGTGGTACAGTCGCATGCATTCTATAGATAACAGTATTTCAAGCGCCGCCGCGTATCACGCGATCTCGCGTAATTCGACTCCTCTGGAGCAACCATCATGTAGCGGTGTGAAGAAGGCGTGAATCTTAAAATTATGTGGCGAGGAGGAAGACGGGTAAATAAAATGGGGACAGAATATGTGTTTAAGGTATATATATTGTTACAAAAAATATAAAAAACGAATATAAAAATAGAAAAATAGAAATATAAAAATATAAAAATACAATTAAAATATAAAATAAAATACAATACAATATAAATGAATATAAATATAAATGAATATAAATATAAATGAATATAAATATAAATATAAAATAGAAATATGAAAAATAGAATATAAATATATAATATAGAATATAGAATATATATATAGAATATATATATATATATATATAATATAGAAATATAAAAATAGAAATATAAGAATAGAAATATAAAAATAGAATATAAAAATAGCATATAAAAATAGAATATAAAAAAGAATATGAAAAAAATATATAAAAGAAAAAAAACTATGAGGGTGGTGGTGAGGGGGGAGGTGGGGAGGGAGGTGATAGGGGTGGTAGGGGCGACGGTGGCGATGGGGGTGACGGGGGTGATAGAGGCAATGGAGGTGATGGTCGTGATCGGTCGGGGGGGGGGGGGAGGGTCGCGCTGCCGCGACCACGCCGCTATGGGACCGATTACCGGCCCCAACCGCCGCATCTGGACCCCGATGGGCGCAACTTGGTGCGCCCACGTCTCCAATTCCGCCAACCAATCCTGCATGACATGCAGCGGTATGTCCTAGAACACATACGCAAACGTTGATATAATATTAACACATCAAACATAATAAATATCAAACGCACGCACCAATACAAAGTATTACATACATGCGGAGGCGGCGGCGGTGATAGCGGTGGGGACTGCGGTGGCGGCGACGGCTGCGGCGACGGCTGCGGCAATCCCCAATCCGACGACCAGGTGGGCGACGGCGGTGGCGATTGCTAGAAAAATAGAAATCTAGGATATAATAATGACATTTTAACCCTCGGAAGACGAACCCCCGATTTAAGAGCACTTGGTTCCAACGGTTAAACGCGATAAATGTTGAAAATATTGTTATGTACATACCTCGGGGTCGCACTCTGGTGCTATCCGCGTTATTCCCATTATTGTAACAAAACTTGGCTCACACAAAAAAAAAGTTAACTATTAAGAACTGTTGCCTGTCAAGCTTTGAAGACAACTGGTCTCGCTGCATCTTCTGGCTCTCGCATCTAAAATCTTATCATGAAACCGAGAAGTGCGTAGCTTTGCAAAGTAGGATGCCTTTGTTCTTCACCATCTCCATCACAAGCCACCTGCATTTTCGCTGACCATCCTCCTCCATGTACTTATCTTCTTCTTCGCTGACCGTCCTCTCCTTATTCACACGCATCTTCTTTCCCTTCTTCTCTGACACATCATTCGACTAGACCATATCACTTAAATGTATCCAACGTCTATCATACCACCTTGATCGGGTATTGAACGGATATTGAACGGATATTGAACGGCTTTGATCGTGCATCGAACGGGTATTGAACGGCTTTGATCGGGTATTGAACGTCTATCATACCACTTTGATCATGCATCGAACGGCTTTGATTGGGTATTGAACGGCTTTGATCGGGTATCGAACGTCTAACGTACCCCTCTGAACGCGAATCGAACGTGAATCGTACCACTCTGAACGTGAATCGAACGTGAATTGAACGGGTAATGAACGGCTTTGAATGGGTATTGAACGGGTATTGAACCACTTCGAACATGTAATGAACGCCAATCGTACCTCTTCGAACGTGAATGATACCACTTCGAACGCGAATCGAACGTGAATCGAACGTGTATTGAACGACTTTGATCGAGTATTGAACGGTTTTGAACGTGTATTGGACATGTAATGAACCACTTCGAACATGTAATGAACGTCAATCGTACCTCTTCGAACGTGAATCGAACGGCTTTGAACGTGAATCGAACGTGTATCGAACGACTTCTGCATAAGTATCGTCTTAATCTAGCGGACATCAAACGCATGAGGTTGGGTTGGGTGAGGGTGAAGAAAATTATACGTATTAAAAAATTGATTATATTTTATTTATGAATTTCCCTGGTGTTTAGACCACCAGTTGAATATTTTAAATACATTTTGCATGGCACAGTGTTTCGCGTGTCTACCACATCGCAGAGTATTAACTACATTTAGCTTATTTAGAGATTTGATATCCTCGTAGTCAATGTCCAGCGTCTCGATGACCGCGTCTGCTCTCGTACTTTCATCGAGGAAATCCGCAAGCCAGTCGCGTTTCTGCAGCCCTTTAACATATACGACATGGCATGTGTCATCCTCTTCTTCATCGATCGCATCAGCTACAGCTTTCGAAATTAGCCGTTTAGCCATACTGTATGGAACTTCTCCATCGTCCCAGCGTAACCCATGATGTTTCGCCGTTAACCAGCGGATGCTTGATTTGTCAGATTTCGAAAGAAGATAATGCGGCATCGAACTCCCAAAAATATAGTGCGAGAGAATTGTTCCCATTCGTAGGACAGCCACTTCCTTGACGACAAATCTTCCATCAACGATGAACCCTTGCATGTCAACGAACGTTGGTACAGCCATTATCGATACAATTTGGAGGTCCACTCGCTTCCAAGACAGACGAGAGAATGCAGTCTTTCTCGTAAAACATCTCGATTTTCACGATGAAATTTTTTTGCGAATTTCATACAGGAGAGGGCGGGCAAGTAGCGTGGTAATTTAATTTATTTTGCGCACCATGTTTGTCAATGGATTGTATTCAACCACTCTATCGTGTAGAATCAGACAGTAGGCTGTAGTATTTGCAGGCACATTCTCTTTACACTCGAATTCTATGCGCACGTCCACGGTGCCATTCTTGATCGACTCATTTTGTCGCGAGCAATCAATTACCACGAGGGGGCTAAATTGTAAAAATTCAGCCACGGTGAATAATGCCTCGTTGCAACTATACCCATAATATGATTTACGGAATTGCATATACATGTGATACAAGATGGCGTGCTTATTCTTGTCAAAGTCCAAGTTCAGATCATCATATGGGTAAAATTCCGAGTTGAGAAAAAGTTTTACATTGGCCAATTTGCAGTTGTTGAACATAGTAACGTCTTCACTCATCACATTTCTTCGACCAGTCTGTAGAGCAAGGATCACGCATCGCGGCTTCTCCAGCTGTGCAGATGCCTTCACGGCCCACGAATGCTTGGTCGTGCTCTGTAAGAGAGGATACTCGTACAGATCCCACGATTGAAAACAAATGCTCAGGTTTTGTCCACGTTCCAAAGTATGTAGCAACGATAGCTTATTAACGTCATTTAACGTCACATGGGGCATCCGCCATTGTAGTTTAACCAATTCAATTTCTGGTTCCAACATCGACGATCCTATCAGAGCATTGTTGTCGTTGCGCGATCGTATTAAAATCAATTCGTGACGCGCATTAATAATCATGCGTTTGTAGTCCTCACAAAATCCCAGCAAATATTTGAGTGGGATGCAAAAATTGAAATGACTTTTCACTATTGGCCCATCCCGCCGTTTCAACCCCCATCCAACATTCTCCATATTTTTGTCTTCGCCAGATGTCAGCGATACATAGTTTTTAAGCGTGCTAGTTATTCCAACGTTTCTGCTGCGATCAATCTCCACGCCATTCAGCTCGTATCGAATCTCATCGAATAAGAACGCCATGCAATTATTTCCCAACGTCACCGTTAATGCATCTTTTGGCTTATTTATCTTCAATTTCCCCTCCACATAGAGAAAACTTTCACACGGCAATGTGTATAAATCCTGCTGTTGTATCGGTATTCTTATCTCATCGCTGTATCCAAACGTTGTGTTGACGTATGGGTTGTATGTGTGAGTCTGAAGCTTGACGATGCGGTCATCAAACGTCGGCTTCCCTCCAATACTTAGAATGTCAACCATTTTTCAACCTAAATGCGCACAATGAATCCCAATGATTTCAAAAATGCAATGTTCGCAGCACTGAGCCTCTTCTTTTTAGCGTGATCGGAGCTGTTGCAGTTGTTGTTGCAGTTGTAAACAATTTCACTTGGAAGAAACGGGTTTCTAGAGTCGTTCAATACAAGCATCTCTTTCGTTCGCACCACATGTATTATCGTCGTCGCCGTCGTACGTGCAATCTGATGGTAATCTCTTCACCTCGAAAATCGAGCAACCGTCCGTTTTGATCCACAACGCGTATCGTTAGATCCGTAATGATCCGTGCGGTGATTGGAAGGTAAATGATCTGCGCGGGCGTTTCCGATATCTTATATCCTGGTGGAACTCACGGAGAAAATTCATGTATCGTATGTACACGCCTCCCACTGTTGTACGCGCCAGCGGTCACGCTACATTCTATACGAACAATGTTCACGTTCATGATATTAATTGGATCGTCCGATTCGTGCCACCGTCCTGGTTCTAATACCCGATTCGTCGAGAATCCCAGTAGCGATCCAATGTTATTAGACTTTGTAAAATCTACGGTGAACCGACAGTACAGTTCGCTTTTCATGGTGTTGTTGTTGGGACGCAACACTATTGGATACGCATCGTTGTCACCACCATCGGTACCGTCGAGATTTTGAGGATATCGCTCGAGTAATCGCTGCTTCAAATACTTGGCAATGGCGTCTAGTTCGTAGGAGCCGTGGGGAATCGTAATGTATTCAGGAGTGGTGTCGACGCTGTTGCTGATGTCATAGTTTACGGTGAAGTAGAATTTATCATTGCTCGAGTCGATGTTTGGTATGGTGTGATAAGTTTCAAAGGTTGTTAGACCAAGCTCGTAATCATCGTCGCTCAAATCTATGGGTGGAAAGTAGCTCACCGCGAGGGTGCTACTCTTGCCGGTTAGAGTGAATGTTAACGACATATTCCGAACTGTACGGCTCGATTAGTACTGAATCAGAGTGGCGGGAAGTCAATCCTTAAATTTGGTACCGATCGTTTGTAGAAAGCGTAGACATAGTTGTCCACAATTGCTCTGATCGTACTTTTGATAAGACGTTCGATTGTATTCAATTTTCACAGCATCCTTATCCAGATATTTTACCAATTCCTTGGGCGGTCGAAGATTTCCAAAGCTGTCGAAATATATAGCTCGACACCCTCTCTTCGCATATGCCACCCAATGAGTCCCCGACCCCTCGACATTGTCCAAATTTACAATACCGCTCTCGTTTCGACGTACTCCTCCGACTGGTAGCGCGTTTCGCATAAAAACACCTCTAAAGAATGGAATACACATACGTTTTGCCAATTCCTCCAATTGTGCATCGGTAGTTACACCCGCGGGCATTTTTATTTTTTTTTCGACGTTTTTTTTTTCGTTTCGATATTCCCTGTCCACGCTTGTATGGTGCGAGATAAAGTCCGCGACCTTCCATGGAGCGATTATGACGTTGCATTTCCTGCAGCTGATGTTGTGCCGCCTTATTATCGTTTACCGCCTTGGCGATCCCCGCCGCTCCACCAGCTAATGATCCGAGAACACCTAGCAGCGGGAGAAGTGGTAATATACCACCCCGTTTTGCCACCGGAAGAATCCGCTTTTTCGGCGCTCTCTTTGGAGTACTTTTGCGGGGTTTTGTTTTCATCCCCATTCCGATTTTCGTCTTGGCCTTCATAGCTGCCCAAACAGCTGTAGCAGCACCTCTTTCACCCAGAGTCGAGTCTCGCGCAACGATGCGTTTTCGCGCTTTGTCAGCGAGAACTTTATCTGCCGCGTGCCTTTCGCCGAGGTCGTTGCTGCGCGAATATGCAATATCGTGTTCGCGACACGCCGCGTCCAACGGATTGATGCCTTGATCCCCTCTAGCCAATCGTTTTGCTAGATGTGTTCCTGGACCGCAAAACTGGTATCCCGGAATATGTAATTCGATAGGTAGCGCGTTTATCGCTCGATTTAACAAACCACAGCCTTTCTTTACTCTCGTCGGCGACATTCGCTACAGTTTTTAATCAATGGTGCTGGACCGTCGATATGCGTTCGCTGCCAAGGACGATTATAATGCTCCAGACACCGACGATACTGCCGAACCTCAGAATCGGCTTTTATGTGCTCGGGGAGTCTGTCCCACAACTGATCAATGTGTCTCCCAAACTCTCGGAGTAGAATAATCTTTGGTATATATTTCAACTGCTCAGAGGTTAGGTCTCGAATATCGCAATTATCCGACAGGATCAGAAGCATTTTGAATACTGAGCTGTTTTGTGTCGATGCGGACCTATAAATAGGGCGCTTCGATGTATCAAAATCATTTTTCACAGTTTGCGGAGAGGATGCGATTCGTGCGACAACCTGTAACGATACGCGTGACAAATTTTGACGATAAATCACGAGTGATGTCTTCGAAAACAAGACGCAGACATGGTAGCATGCTACCAAATACTATACGCTGCCTCGTTTGTGGCCCATCAAATTGCGGAAAGACAAACGTGTTGGTGAGCTTGTTGGAAAGTCCTCACGGCGTCCGCTTCGAGAACGTGTACGTGTACTCCAAGTCGTTGCAACAGCCGAAATATCAGTATTTGGAGAATTTATTGACTCCGATAGATGAAATTGGCTACTTTACGTTTTCGAATAACAGTGACGTCATCCCACCGTGCGAATCGCTTCCGAATTCTATTTTCATCTTTGATGACGTGGCATGCGACAAGCAAGATACGATAAGGGAATACTTTGCAATGGGGCGCCACTCAAACGTTGACTGCTTCTATCTCTGTCAGACGTATGCAAAGATACCCAAACATCTTATACGCGACAATGCCAATCTGTTGATTCTGTTTAAGCAGGATGGTACCAACTTGAAACATGTGTACAACGATCACGTAAACACTGACATGTCTTACGAGGATTTCTGCGCTTTGTGTCGTAATTGTTGGCAACGGGAGTATGGTTTCGTGGTAATAGACAAGGATAGCGCGATGTCCAATGGACGTTACAGAAAGGGATTTAACGAGTTTGCCGTACCGTGAGACGGTCAATTGTCATCAACACATCGGTGGGAAAGCAACGTCAGCGGTACAACGATGATTGATATCGATACTCTGGAGATTAAGGATCGCGAGAGAATAGCGAAGGAAATTGCAAAAACTAGCGAATCCATTCGCAAGAAACATCAGGCTTTGAAGACAGGCAAGATGGAGGAATATGTCGCGTTGGAGAGATACTTCAAACCTATCGTCGAACCCTTAAAACATATTGTGGAAAATACCTCAGCGACAGAAGCTAGCACATCACCACCGATGAGCATAGACGTTGAAGGGAATGAAACATTAACGCCTAAAAAATCCATCCGAAAGGGAACACATCGCGCAAGACAAAGAGGAAACGGCACATGTCGTCTGAATATTCACCCATAACCTCAACACCAGTTCAATCGAAGCATAAACGACGGAATGCTACATCAAACGAGTCTCCCGTTCCTCACACACCAATAAGTACATTTCCCAGTGTACAATCGCTCGCAACCATTGATGACGACGTTTTTGAAACTAGTCCCAATGAGTCGTTTGTAACATCTATCAGACAGCAACTTCAAACATCCGAGGGACAAGAAACGTTTCGCAGTCATTTCGGTCCGCTGGGGCAAAAATACATGAGCGCGATCCTAAGTGGTGACAAGGATACAACAATGGACTATGTGTACGGTGTATACTTTGGCAATAGTGGAACGATGCTTGGGGATAAGGCTTTCGATATAGACAAGGATGATAATATAATCATAGATGGTGTAAGATACGGAGGAACATCCGGTCTTTACGAACTGATTTTCAAGAGAATTCCCAATGATGCTATATACACGGATGCTGATAAACAAAAATACAAAAGTATACTGCTGGCGACGAATGCCCACAGACGCGGTCATGGTGCTAAAAATCCCATATTGAGCAACAAGGGATACAAGTACAGACATGTAATTGCACCGCTAATCCCACGCACATCAGTCAATAAAGCAGGGAAAGGTCTTAGGACACCACGAGCCATGGTGGTAAACGATAACAAGATCGATTACGTACACTGGGACGATCCCAACGAGCTGGTGGATCGATTGCGTTTGCTGGAAGCGTCACGTCAGGCGGGTAACAACTCTCATGATCCCGAAATTCTATCGATTGTCGAGGAACTACGCGAGGTAGGCCTCATTATATAAATTAAGCCGCACGCCAATGATGTGCACTGTATGCATCGAGATGCCGATCAACAAATTTGGGGTATCGCTCGAGAAGAGTGGAGCAGCTAGAATGGACTATTACAAATGGAGTGGTTTGCTTCGAAATTACATGCGAGATAACGCTCTTTGCGTGGTTGGTGCCGACTTTGATGCAAAATCATGCAAGATACGACGCGTAGCTCAACCGGTGGCTGACACCGATGCCGTCAATAAACTATACATGGAAAAGAACATTAAACTTTTGAGAGAGCGGCAGGAAGAATTAGAGAGGAAACTGATCGCGTTTCAAAGAGATATGCTGACGCTGCAAAACAGCGTTCAAAAGATATCGCAGGCGTCGAATTCTATCCCGCAGCAGCACTGCGAAGGAGAATCATGCGAGGCGGATGAACTTGCCCCTGGACCGATTGGGAGCACTTAATGAACGTGCCTGATAATTATCGCATCATTTGTGTCAAAGACACCTCTGCGATCAAACATGCAGCCATTATCGAAATCCAAGAGTAAAGAAAACCACGGCCACAAGAAGCTACAACTCGTTGAGGAATTGCATGCTCCAGCTCGAAGACATTTTCCGCGGAGGCGTGTCATAGTGCATGGATACGATGATCTGTGGCAAGCTGACATTGTAGAAATGCGTCCATACTCACGATTCAACCAGGGTCACCACTACATACTCACCGTCATCGATGTGTTGAGCAAGTATGTATGGGCGTTGCCGCTCAAGACTAAAAGTGGCGCTGAGGTGACTAAAGCGTTTGCAAAGATATTTAGAGATCGATATCCGAAAAATTTGCAAACCGATCAAGGAAAAGAATTTTACAACGCTGATGTGCAGAAACTCTTGGCAAAGCATAACGTTAATCATTATTCGACGTATTCTGTGATGAAGGCCTCCGTCGTAGAACGTTTCAATCGAACTTTGAAAAACAATATGTGGAAACTGTTTACGCTCAATGGAACCTATAGATGGACCGATGCTCTACCAAGTCTACTTGCAGAGTATAACGCACGAAAACATAGAACCATCGGAATGCGTCCTTGCGATGTTACCCCTGCGATCGCCGATAAGCTGCTAGCCAGCGTATACAGCAACATAAAGATCGCTGCTCCAGCGAGATTCAAGTTGGGCGAGTTTGTGCGCGTGAGCAAATTTAAAACCATATTCGATAAAGGCTATACGCCGAATTGGACAACGGAGGTGTTCAAGATAGCCAAAGTACAAGCAACTAATCCTGCAACGTATCTGCTGGTCGATTCCTGTGGAAAACCTGTTGCCGGAGGATTCTATGAACACGAGCTGCAACGCGTCACCGATCCTGATGTGTATCTAGTGGAAAAAGTCTTACGTAGGAAGGGGGATAAGGTGTACGTCAAGTGGTTGGGATTTGATAAATCACACAATTCTTGGATAAATAAAAATAATGTATTGTAGCATAATAATACATGGTTCAATAAATACAATGATACATATATATGCGTGAACAATTTTTTTATACATTAATTCCACCATTTATATTTTACACAATAAATAGAATAAACACAATAATAATTTTATTTTATACTTTCTCAAATAATTTTATATTATACAATAAATACAATTTCTATTTTACAATGGGATATTATAATGACCCCAGGGCAGAGTGTCGATCGAATTGGGTACGATATGCCGCTTGTCATCGTGTGGGCTTAGAGCGATTTTAGATTCCGAAATGGTGTACACTTTATGCAATTTAGACCGTATGCATGATTGTCTGCGAATCATTTCGATCTCCCTATGCAAACATTGCGCGTAGTCGTCGAAAGTTATCGTTCTGGCTATGACGTTGGTCTTGACGCCTTTCGCCTTTTTCGTATCTTTTTTGCCGTCTACGCGAAGTGCATACATTTTCGCTCTAAGACCTACGAATTCGGTCATTATCGCACCGTTATTTTCATCCTTCATCAGCCCCGGAACCTTCTTATTTACGCGCGGCATATTATATGGATTGTCGGTAGGATAATCGCTCGTGTCGAATCTATCGATATTGTGTTTCATGGACTCATAGATATCATCGCATTGAATGTGATAAATGAGACTATCTGTGTCGGTATATAGAATTTTACAATTTTTTCCATGCTTGGGCGACATGTACTCGTGGTGAAATTCGTACAAACAAATTTTTGATATGTCCAGAATGCACATACCCACATATATCGGCTTGTTGAATTTCACCTCGAGTTTTCGCAATTCAACAGCTATTAAATTTTCCGAAAAAACACTTCTGCTGTGGAAATTCGGTTTCGCGATCATTGCCTCCGCACCATATCGCCCTTCCCAATGTGTCAAAAGTTTTACATCCACGTGATTTCGTACATTTTCCATAGTTTTACCGAATACCGCGTTGTTCATCAATTTGTACAAATTTTTTTCAAAGTCGTTTGTCGCGCTTGTTCTAAACCGTGTATTGAGTTCGATATAATCGCGGAGCCAGGGAGATTGAGCGAATTGAAGCACGCGGTGTATCTTTGTAATACGAAGACCGTGTCGCGTGCACTGTTGCAGGTTGCGATAATGAATAACGTAACGCTGCTTATCGTATACCGTCGCGAGTAATTTGTCCTGCTTGCAACCAGGTGGTTTGGCACGCGTAGGGCAGAACGGTAGATCGGCATGAGCGTCGTGCAGACGTTGCGGATATTCCAGATCTACCTCAAGAATGTATCCCGTAGGTGAATCGATCGGGATTGAAGACACGTCAAAATTCGCAACATCTTCGACCCATTGAAATTTAGCGTATGGCAGGGGCTGACACATTGCCCATCCATACAAATTGTTCACGTCAAAGTACATCAAGTACGATGACTTTTCCGATGCGTCGTAAGATGACATGTACTTGTTATTGGCATGTGCGTATCTTCCGGAACATTGGCTTAAACCCCCACGTATACCGCGTTCGATAAACATAACCATATCGATGTCTGTGAGCAATTCGAATGTAATTTTAGTATGTTTTAGCATTGCATCCCATGTGAAACCAGGTAGAGTATAATAATGTGCTGAATCTAATCCGTAACTCTTGATACAACTTTCGCGAAAATTTTCAAAAATATCTGCCAATAACAAGACATCAGTTTTCAAATACAAGTCGCTGTATTCGCCCAAGGTTCTAATCTCGAAACGCTGCCAGACAGTCTCGGCGTGCGCGTAATCGCTCTCGGATACAGTCTCACCCGTTAACGAACTGTAGAATGATTCGCGCGGCGGTAAGCATGGGTCCTGCAGCTTGTCCTCGCAATCAAGGTATTCGTACGGAAAGACACCCTTTCGTGTCAATAAATTGAAATCCTCGGTGGATAATGTTTCAAATTGGGATTGTAAAATTTTTAATTTATCTGTGCTAAGAAAGGATGCTAATTTGTCGAGACTGGCGTTGAGAAATTTGTACGAATCGATGAACCGCAATTTAATACAATTTCGCGAGTCTGAATCAGCCGTATCTTCGACATTTTTTGTGAAAGAAATATACTTTTCTTTAGTTATGGGTAATACGTCAACGTGACCTTCGAAAGCGATAGCTATTTCCTCGATAATGAAATGTGAATCATAGCCGGATAAATTGTGGAAAACTATGGGGATGGAAAACGCGTTTTTATAATTTAAATTGCATTCCGTATGTGCTGGGCCTCTAAACCGTCCGGACAGATGGCAATGATCGTGGACTCGTACATCGCTAGCCTCGAATGGTTTTTCGCAAATATGACAGTGTGTTGCATTGCGAAATGTCGACAACTGTTCGGGAGTTAAATCCAGCATTGGAACATTACTGGCCAGAATGGGTTTGACAAAATTCGCGAAATTTTTCAATTCGTCTACGAACCATGAAACGCAATCTGCGTCGCGGCGACATCGATACGTCGACAGCGATGTATCGTACGAACAATGCATATAATATGCAATACTGTGTACTTTATGGTGCTGATACGCGCATAATTTATCACCCATTCGGTGACTGTCCTCTGTTTTTTCAATCACACATTCCAGATCTGCGTACACCACGAAGGGAAGTCGCTCCTTCCTGCAGTGGTTGTTGAAGCTGAGGAGATTTTTGCCTTCGGTGGGCAGCAGGATGGCGCAATCGTTCATTTGCCCACAGTCCACTGCATGGGCCTCCAACTTCGCGGTGGATCCGAAGTAGTGCATGCACCTGTAAACCCAAAAAATTTTTTTATTTAATTTGTTTCATGAGATATTTCAACATTTCATAAATTTTCTATACGTACCGATCGCAGATGAATTTCTTTCCATCATGCCTGCTCAACTGGGTGCTCACCAGCCGGGACAAGTTCTTGATCAGTATAAAGTGCCCTACATCGCCGTGTTCTTGATTCGGCGTGTAGAGCAGGTTGACGTGTCGATCCCTCTTTTGGCTGGTGAGGCGCAACGGAAAGACCGTCGATCCCTTCTTCATCTCCGCCTCGAAGGTGTACACATTGATTGAGATGTCGTTCTGTCGCTCAAATTTTCCAATTTGCTCCAGGGACATTGGGAACTCAATGCCTTGGAGATTTAGCACCAATGTATAGTCGGGGTACGAACTTGGGCGATCGGGATGTCTTTCCGCGGGATGGAGAGCGGCGACCACTGCCCACGCGAAGCATGCATTATCCTCGGATCGTACGCTAATGGTCGCTTTCTTCAGCAATAAATCACGCGGCAACTTGAAATGACACCCCGCGCGCAACGGATTGTATTTGTTGACATTGATGGTCAGATTCATGATTCTCGTCAATGCCCATCCGCTGTCGCGTTCCTGGAACTCTTCCAGCGATGCCAGGGTGGGTTCGATGACGCATCTCTGGTACCACTCCTGTAGATCGGATGTGCGGAAGAGTTCGCAGTTCCGGGTGTTGATGCTTTTACATGCATGCTTGTCACCTGCCACAAATTCACCGTTGAATACAGTGTTCACTTTGAGGTTTCGATGTTTCCTCAATGTGTCCCGCACATGCTCCAACACAATGGTCCCCGCATCCTGGAGGAAGTTGCGCGGCTCGATGTAATTCGAATTTAGCACGGCACCAGTTAATACGCGGCTATCGAACGCAGCGTCTATTTCGCGCCACAAAAGTCCCGTACTCGAATGTCCTGCACCTTCATGCACGAAACGTCCGCGCAACGAATGTTTCAATCCTTCGAGCTGCGCGATTCGAGCAACCAGCGATTGCCGAACACCGATTGATAATCGCGGGCGTTTCGCTCGGCTGTGTTCTTCCAAAGATTCGATGCACTCGTTGCACCGTTCTTCCCACGCGAGGTATTCTTCCCGTGAAATCAATCGTGCGGATTGATCCAATAATTGGCGGATTACTTGCGCGAATTCTCCCATGGTCGTAAATGGAATGTATATGTAATGTCTTTTCCACGCAACACGTTGCAACGATTTGAGGCTTTGTGCAGTTTGGAGTGCGCTTTTATGACTGATACCACGATTTGATATCTCTGTCTATCTCTTTTGGTGTTCCCCCTCCCCCCAAAAGATTGCATGTAAAAAGCCGATTGGTCCAAACAATGCAATTTGTGCTGATACAGCATAATTCTGTCTATGATTCACGCGTATGTTTAACTCTTTTGGTGTACCCCCTCCCCCCAAAAGATTGCATGTAAAAAGCCGATTGGTCCAAACATGGTTCTATGCAATTTCTGCTGATACTGCATAATTCTTTCTATGATTCACACGTATGGCAAATTAGCGCGCAAAATCATCCGATGCAGTTTCTGCTGACACCGCATAATTCTAAGATTTGACGCTTCCACAGGTATTATATTACAATCGGCGCGTGTCGAGACTTTTATCCTTGAGGGTGGGACTCAAGTTACATGCTACGTTAAGATTGAAACACATTATGGAAAAATTGGTAGTTTTAAAATAAAATGCTGTGGTGGGGGAGGCAATTGCGCCTCTATTTAAGCCGTGCTCTCAGACGCTATTCTATTGTCTTCTTCCCTCCCTCGAATTTAAGCTTTAGAATGCATGTTCTCTCTCTCTTTCCCATCCATCCGAAGACGCGGTGTGTAAAAACGCCGATCTCTCCCGACATTGCCCGACATCGTCCGATGAAAAAATAATGTATTATGCTTGGTGACGCTCTGTATATGTACCATTTATTAAAGACTAATGTTACAGCGTCGGCGTTGGGGGAGTTGGTTAGGCGGCTGACTCGTACCGCGGAGGTCTTGGGTTCGAGCCCCGTCGCCCGAGATTCTGTTTTTTCATTTATATTAATATCTTAAATTAATATTTCCTTCCTTACCGACTGTGGCGATACCACGCCCGATAGTAGCAGCAATTCACCCGCGGTTCCCTCGATGCGGATTCGGTATCGGTTCGGTATCGATTGATTCGATATCTGGTCTCGCGCTATAACCCCCACCACTCAGCCATCTCGATGACATCATCCGCCGCTGCCCGATCTCGATGACGTCATCCGCCCGGCCACGCGCCGCCCGCCGCTCGCGCGCTGCCCGCGGGGAATTTTTCCGCCGACCTTGAAACTCAAATTTGAGTTTCAAGGTCGGGGGAGGGAAGGGGGAAATGGCCTTCAAACTCAAATTTGGGTTAGAACTGTCATAGCTATACTACTTCCGCACCAATCCTGCAACTTGGTTCTTGCGGGTTGAGGCGTCTTTCCGAAGCGCCCACATAACCGTCGATAGTACGAAGGCGGATTTCGTGATCGCCGAGCTCGATGACGAAATCGTTGAGTCACTTAATGACTTAATTACGCAAATTCCGCAACCGGAAGATCTGTTCCAACAAATAAAAAAGCGGATTGTAAGCACTTACGCTGCTTCAGCGGAAGAAGATTTACGGAAATTGTTAAAAGGGGAAATTTCCACTACGGGAAAACCCTCATTAATTTTAAATAGGCTTCGTAGCTTAAACAAGGGTAAATGCAGCGACGAAATATTACGTACAATTTTTAACGAGCATTTACCAGCCACAACTCGCGCGATTCTAGCCGCGGGAGACGTTTCTGACTTGAACAAACTTGCGGAAATGGCGGATAAAATTGCGGAAACGTATCAGGGCGCCGAAAACACGGTCGTAGCTCCTGTCGAAAAGTCCGACGTGTCAAACTCCGCGCTTGTTGAAATTCAAAATCAGTTAAAAGAGATTTCGAAACGACTACAGAAAGTCGAGTTTAAATTAAATTCACGGAATTCGCGATCTAAATCCAGGTCGAAATCAAAGGGTAAACCCAATCGCGACAAGAGCAAAGGAAAATTGTGCTATTCCCATGAGAAATACCCGAACAATCCTTTACATTGCAACCCGTCGTGTCCGCAATATTCGACGTGGAATCAGGGAAAATAGTTCGACCTTCCGTTTCGGAGATGGACGTGGAAGGTCGCACCACTTCTAAACGTCTCCACGTACGCGATCGCGCGACCGGACAAATGTTCCTCGTTGACACGGGGGCAGATATTTCACTGCTCCCCGCAGTTCACAAAACTCGCGCCGAACCAACTTCATTTAAGTTATTCGCCGCGAACGACACGCGAATTAACACGTACGGCGAGTCATATAGATCTCTCGATCTGGGACTCAGGCGGCCACTGAGGTGGAATTTCACGATCGCTGATGTGCCTTACGCGATTATAGGCGCAGATTTATTGTCGCACTATGGGTTATCGGTCGACCTGCGCAAGCGCGCTCTTGTCGATTCTCTGACTGGATTGCAGGTGTATGCCAGTATCAAACGGGTAGAATTTACTGCCACCAGTACGATCGATCATGCGTCGACGTACTCAGGTTTACTATTACAGTTCCCCGAAATCACGGGAAATTCCCGTGTTAACCCACCGACCGGCGGTGATGTTTATCATTACATGAACACTACCGGTCCTCCAGTTTCCGAACGACCGAGGCGTTTAAGCCCGGACAAATTAAAAGCCGCAAAAGCGGAATTCAAAAGGTTGGTGGAAGCGGGCATTTGCCGCCCGTCTCCTAGCCCATGGTCCAGCCCGATTCACATGATTAAGAAAGCGGACGGAACCTGGAGGATTGCCGGTGATTATCGGCGTACAAACGCAATTACAGTACCGGATCGGTACCCGACTCCTCACTTGCACGACTGTGCGACAAATTTGTCGGAAAAGATAATCTTTTCCTCGCTCGATTTACATAGAGCATACAATCAAATTCCGATGGCGCCCGAGGACGTGCCAAAAATTGCGGTCATCACGCCGTTTGGTCTCTTCGAATTCGTGTACATGACTTACGGTCTAAGGCAGGCCTGCCCCATCGGGTGCAAATACCTCCTGAATTTCTGGGACCCGGGCAACAGCCGAGCGCGGGACTTTAAAGTTGCTACACATTGCGAAATTTGTAATAAGAGAACTGCATGAGTGTGCGTCCATGTAGGCTCGTACCACGACTCTTTGCGATTCTGGGCGCCGGGTCAGGAGCCAAGCATGGAGCTATTTCGTTGCTCGGTTTCACGCTCGGCTGTGCTATTCTTTGCTACTATAGAATTATTTATTATGGTAAGGAACCCCGGGATGATGCATATGTGTAACAAGCAATAAAATTGAAAATATAGAAACGTATTATACAATTTCACCGAAACATAACATATTTAGAATGTTATTACTATAAAAATAAATAACTTACAAAGATAAAGAACAGAATTTTATTGAACGATATATATACACACACATTTGCAAAAGTTAAAAATTATATACTAATAAATATATACATACATATTATATACTATATAATTATATATTATATAATTATATAATTATATATTATATATTATATATTATATATTATATATTATATATTATATATTATATATTATATATTATATATTATATATTATATATTATATATTATATGTTATGTTTCGGTGAAATTGTATAATACGTTTCTATATTTTCAATTTTATTGCTTGTTACACATATGCATCATCCCGGGGTTCCTTACCATAATAAATAATTCTATAGTAGCAAAGAATAGCACTGCCGAGCGTGAAACCGAGCAACGAAATAGCTCCATGCTTGGCTCCTGACCCGGCGCCCAGAATCGCAAAGAGTCGTGGTACGAGCCTACATGGACGCACACTCATGCAGTTCTCTTATTACAAATTTCGCAATGTGTAGCAACTTTAAAGTCCCGCGCTCGGCTGTTGCCCGGGTCCCAGAAATTCAGGAGGTATTTGCACCCGATGGGGCAGGCCTGGTCTAAGGAATGCAAGTCAAACCTTCCAGCGGTATGTGGATAGGATACTTGGGGACTTAGATTATACTTTCGTTTATATTGACGATATTTTGATTGCATCTTCTTCGGAAGAGGAACATAAAAAACATCTACAAGTCGTTTTTGAAAGATTAAAATCTGCCCATCTTAGATTAAATCTAAGTAAATGTGTATTCGGCGTTGCCGAAATCGAGTTTTTGGGTTATCTTATAGATTCAAAGGGCATTCGTCCTACCACCAAGAAGGTGGAGGCCATCACGAATTTCCCAAAACCTAAAACTATTGTCGAACTTAGACGCTTTTTGGGCATGGTTAACTTTTATAGACTAAGTATACCTCATGCTGCTGGAATTCAGTTACCGCTGAATGGATATCTTAAAGATTCAAAAAAGAATGATTAGAGACCAATCGAGTGGACTGCGGAGGCAGATTTAGCATTTGCAGAGGTCAAGAAAAAACTTGCCGAAGCTACCCTTCTGGTACACCCTCGACAGGGTGCCCAAACGCGCATCGTGACCGATGCGTCGGACGTGGCAATGGGCGCAGCCCTAGAGCAGCAGAGCCTCTCGGGCGATTGGGAACCGCTTGCGTTTTTCTCCCAGAAACTGTCGCCCGCGCAATTAAATTATAGTGCGTACGATCGCGAATTAACCGCGATTTTTGAAGCTCTAAAGCATTTTAGATACTACGTCGAAGGTAGAAATTTTAAAATTTTAACTGACCATAAACCCCTCGTTTATGCTTTTAAACAGTCTTCTGACAAGGCATCGCCGCGTCAAATACGCCAACTTTCATTCATTGCTCAATTTACCACCGTAATAGAACATATTCCGGGGTTGAACAATGTTGTTGCGGATCCTCTATCGCGGATAGAATCACTCAGACTTCCTCTGGAAATTAATTTGAAAGAATTGGCAGAAGCACAAATGCAGGACGAGGAGGTGCGTCAATTGCAAACAATGACAAATCCTCCATTAAAATTAATTAAATTACAATGGGGTCCGGCCCATACCGCGGTGTTTTGCGAGATGTCAGGTGAGGCTATTCGGCCATACATTCCTGCATCCTTGCGCGAGACAGTTTTTGGGATGTTTCACAGGCCTGCCCATCCCAGTGCGAAAATCACAGATCGCACAATCAGGCAACGGTATGTTTGGCCCGATATGCATAGACATATTGCACTATGGTGCAAGCAATGCATTGATTGTCAAAAATCAAAGGTCACACGACATGTAAAGCGAGTTCCGGAACACTTCGTTGCACCGGACGGCCGATTTGACCAGATACATATAGACATAATCGGTCCCTTACCGATTAGTGACGGTTTCGCATACTGCCTAACAATGATCGACCGATTTTCGCGCTGGGTGGAGGCAACTCCCATCGTCGAGATTTCTGCTAGGACAGTCACAAGGGCATTTTATGACACTTGGATCTCTCGATACGGTGCACCTAAGGTGATCACCACCGATCAGGGTTCACAGTTTGAATCGCAATTATTCACTGCGTTACTAACGTTAATAGGATCCGAACGGATACGGACTACACCGTATCACCCGGCGTCCAACGGTATGATAGAACGTTGGCACCGAGTACTAAAAGCGGCAATTATGTGCCATTCAGATGAGAATTGGTCCCGAGCGCTGTCCACAGTGCTCATGGGGTTGCGTTCGCACGTTCGTGCAGATACTGGCGCGTCCCCGGCAGAATTTCTGTTCGGAACCGCCATTCGTTTACCGGGAGAATTCTTTCTTCCCGACGATCTGTCGCCTAACCCGCAGATATTCATCGAGGAATTCCGAGAATACATGCGCATGGTGCGACCGGTGCCCGTAGTGCACAATTATAAAAAAAGAGCATTCTTTTTCAAAGAATTAAAAACATGTTCCCACGTTTTTCTTCGCAATGTTGCAAAAATGGCTTTAGAACCCCCGTATTCCGGGCCGTTCAAAGTCGAAAAACGAATTTCAGACGCAGTCTATGAAATTGTTGTGAACGGTACAACAAAATGTGTGTCTACCGATTTATTAAAACCAGCGTTTTTTTTTGTTAGAAGACACGCCTGATGCGACGCCTGATAAGGCAGGTCCCTCGAAAGACCCTTCGATTACAGCGGACATCCCGCCGAGACCGGCGCTGAAAACGTATTCCCGAGGGAACGTAAAAATAGCGCAGGGCTCATAACCACACGAAACTGCAAGATTTGCCAACCTCCTTGCATTGTACATGCAAGCTGTATATATTGTATTATATTATATTATTCCTTTTTTATACATAGATTATACATAGATTAAGTTCGTGCATGTGCACACTTGCACTCGGGGGGGGAGTGTGTGGGGAGCGGCTGTTCTCCCACTCCAAGGATTGTTTGGTGGTGGGGAGACTGCGCGAGCCGGCATGCGTTGCCAGCGGTTAGCATGGCGCGACTTTTCACTTCGCTTTGTGACTTCGTCTTAAAAGGTCACTTAGGACTACTAGTCAGTCTTTGGACCATGTGTCCTTTCTCTCGTGTAAATTACTTTATTGTTTAATCCACGTGCGTGGTACATACGTCTTGCGTTATGCGCATTCTCCTACGTGAGTAACGTATTGCATTCCACGTCTTCGATCTCCTTCGGAGACAACTACGTGTCGTGCACGGAAATACATATATTTACATTTCGTATACAACGTGTGAAGTCATTACCAGCACATCCCATCCTAACGACGTAGGGCCGTTAAGAGGGATTCCTATCTCACCCGTTCTACTGAACCCTACATGACACATCCAAGAGCGCTATCTGTAGGCCACAATTATGAAACAATGCTCTGCCCATGACGTCACATGGACCTACGCACCAACACAAATGTACCGTTATTGCTGTAGGTGTATCCCTAACCTTTCTAGTACGCGCGGAGAATTGACAGGAATCGGTGAAATGGATTCTGTAAATAATAATGGTTTTGTGTTTAAAAGTATGGTTTTTTATTAAACTTTCAATATTTACTCTGTAAGCAGTGGTGATTCTACATGCAAAAATAAGTCAATTTTCGACTATTTTTTTGCAGAATCACCATATTCCCGCTTGTGTTGGTTCTGAAAACAAGTACAATATTAATCTAGAATTAAAAGGATGAACGTGGGGAGGTATATTTTATTTCTGGTTATACTGAAGTAAAAATGGTATGGTATGTAGGTACGTTTTAAATTAGTGGCGCTGAAAAGTGCCGATTGTTGTTCGTTGCGAACGTCGAGAGGTAGTTCCCGTTAAACTCAACTAAATAAGCACTGAAAAGTACCGTTTGTTGTCTTCGCCAGTAAAAGGAGACACACCTCTCCTTTTAATAGGCATATCTCTGAAAAATAACTGCAGTTAAGTATTGTTTTCACGTGACAGTAAATTATGATTTTTACTGTCACGTGAAAACAGATCTTCATAGGTCATCTGTTTCTTCTTCCTGGTCTTCATTCCAGAAACTGCGGGGCCTTCTATTATCCTGGAATGATGAGGGCTTCGATCGTGGACCACGCTTCCTACTGCGAACCCTCTCCTTTGCAGCCTTCAGTTCGGCTTGCATCCGCAATTGGAAGTCGGATCGCGTGGGCTTCTGGAACTTGTGGTTACGACACACACCGTCTGAAAAAGAAATGTATGCAAAGTACGTCAGCATCAATGGAACATACAGTAATAGTAACAATAATTCTACGTAAAAAGATGAAAAGTGCTTATTGCTTCGTACCAAAAATTGCCATCGCGATACGGGTGTCGAAAAGTGATCTATGTCCTTCGCGGCCAAACCAAGTGAAGGACGACGTTAAGTCGTCCGGCAGTGCTTCCTTGAAGCAGCACTTGACCGCTCCCTTCAAGTCGAATCCACCCATGTATTCGAAATACGTTACCTAAACAAAGCGAGTAAAGATTGATGTAAGTATATAAACTTTAAAAAAGTAAAAAATACGCCAAGTACATGAAAATGTCGAGGACAAAAAAGTATTATCAAAAATCACAAAAAAAAGAAAATAGTATACATGAAAAAGTCGAGGAAAAAAAGAGTATTATCAACAAATAAATATAAAAAAAAGACAAAGAAACATGAAAAAGTCAAGGACGAATAAAGTATAATTAACAAAAAAATATAATCACATAAATAAAAAATAAAAAATATGATTACAATATAAAAAAAGATGTGAAATCAAAATGAGCTGCAAGTACGTCACAAAAAAAGAAAATAATATAATCACACAAAAACAGAAAATAATATATTCACATAAAAAAGAAAATAATATATTCACATAAAAAAGAAAATAATATAATTACAATATAAAAAAGGATGTGAAATCAAAATGAGCTGCAAGTACATCACAAAAAAAAGAAAATAATATAATCACACAAAAACAGAAAATAATATAATCACACAAAAAAAGAAAATAATCTAATTACAATATAAAAAAAGATGTGAAATCAAAATGAGCTGCAAGTATATAAAGGTACTTTCCAACTGCGCTTAAGATGACACAACTACATATACACAGCTAAAATGCTGTGTTATTCCATTACTCATATCGCGGACATTTTAATTAACCCATCAAAAAGAATCCCATTTAAAAACATTGTCGTAAATTATTATTAGCTTTACGAAATTAATGATATACAAAAATTGCGCCAATTATCACAATGGCTATTTATACAAAGAAAAAATCACAATGGTACAATGAAAAAATGTATTAAATAATATTAAGCAGATATATTTTTATACAAATAAATATTTTAATACGAATAAATATTTTATTCAAAATACTTGGCGCTGCGATCTAAAATACATCATACGTAGCATATGCACATACACACATCTACGAACGCACGCACAGGAAAGAAAGAAAAAGATTATTGCAATTTATACATATTTATTCAGTTTAGCAACACCAATTCGGAGAGCAGCGCCAAGTATTTTGAATAAAATATTTATTCGTATTAAAATATTTATTTGTATAAAAATATATCTGCTTAATATTATTTAATACATTTTTTCATTGTACCATTGTGATTTTTTCTTTGTATAAATAGCCATTGTGATAATTGGCGCAATTTTTGTATATCATTAATTTCGTAAAGCTAATAATAATAATACGACAATGTTTTTAAATGGGATTCTTTTTGATGGGTTAATTAAAATGTCCGCGATATGAGTAATGGAATAACACAGCATTTTAGCTGTGTATATGTAGTTGTGTCATCTTAAGCGCAGTTGGAAAGTACCTTTATGTACTTGCAGCTCATTTTGATTTCACATCTTTTTTTATATTGTAATTAGATTATTTTCTTTTTTTGTGTGATTATATTATTTTCTGTTTTTGTGTGATTATATTATTTTCTTTTTTTTGTGATGTACTTGCAGCTCATTTTGATTTCACAACCTTTTTTATATTGTAATTATATTATTTTCTTTTTTATGTGAATATATTATTTTCTTTTTTATGTGAATATATTATTTTCTGTTTTTGTGTGATTATATTATTTTCTTTTTTTGTGACGTACTTGCAGCTCATTTTGATTTCACATCTTTTTTTATATTGTAATCATATTTTTTATTTTTTATTTATGTGATTATATTTTTTTGTTAATTATACTTTATTCGTCCTTGACTTTTTCATGTTTCTTTGTCTTTTTTTTATATTTATTTGTTGATAATACTCTTTTTTTCCTCGACTTTTTCATGTATACTATTTTCTTTTTTTTTGTGATTTTTGATAATACTTTTTTGTCCTCGACATTTTCATGTACTTGGCGTATTTTTTACTTTTTTAAAGTTTTTTTGGGGGATCTCACTTTTTTTTACAAAGCTAATTCATGTACTTGGCGTAATTTTTTTACTTTTTTAAAGTTTTTTTTGGGGATCTCATTTCTTTTTACAAAGCTAATTCATGTACTTGGCGTAATTTTTTTACTTTTTTAAAGTTTTTTATGGCGATCTCACTTCTTTTTACAAAGATAATTCATGTTCTTGGCGTCATATTTTTTTACTTTTTTGAAGTTTTTTTTGGGATTCAGAATTTCAGCTTCTTCTTTTTTACATATTTTTCCCTGTCACGGGTACTAAAAGTAAGGATAAAGTAAGGAAATCCCAATAAATTATAAATTCTGATCTATCTTCGTTACACGTCCACGCGTTTACGGCGCACTGCAGCCTATCGAGTGATGTTAGAAGATAAAGCTAGTTTGTAGCCAGTAAAGCTTACTCGGAATACTCGGAATAGCGCAAAGCAGTTCAGCGAGTGTACTTTTATTATTTTTTGATTAAGGATAAATTCTACGTAAGTTTAACACCTTCCCCCAAAAAATATGTGCATTGCATTGCCGATCTATATGTATTATATGAATGTATAGTACTTTGTGTGCAGTACATAGTGCGCGAAGCAGCTTGCGGCCGTGGCCGGGGCCGGGGACGTGGCCAGAGCCGTGGTCGTGGATGGGGGCGGGGCCGTGGACGTGGCGGCGGCCAATAACATATAAAAAAATAAATTCGTTATTTTCATACATAAAAATGTGGTTATTTCATTTGCTCATGCAGCAGAGTTACTTTCTCTTTCAGCTGTTAAAATAATTCTCTTCATCTGCATCGTTAACTGAAAAATAGGACAAATTTACTAATTATTTATATAAATTATCACACGTGCTCACATTGAATGAATAATTGCGTATGCAAAACCCTACGTGAAAATTTGTGCGTACATAGTCCAACGTAGATCACACTGCATCATCTTCTGCTTTGATGATTATCTGTAAATATATAATATATTATCACACGTGCTCACATTGAATGAATAATTGCGTATGCAAAACCCTACGTGAAAATTTGTGCGTACATAGTCCAACATAGATCACACTGCATCATCTTCTGCTTTGATGATTATCTGTAAATATATAATATATTATCACACGTGCGCACATTGAATGAATAATTGCGTATGCAAAACCCTACGTGAAAATTTGTGCGTACATAGTCCAACGTAGATCATACTGCATCATCTTCTGCTTTGATGATTATCTGTAAATTATATATATATATATAAAGCCTCGTTTTAATAATTATATACAACTTAACGTAGAACTTATTAATTATTTATAGAAATAGAGTGGCCTTTTGCTATAGTGAGTGTAGAGACTACATAATGTATCCAAAGCAGGTGAGAGCATATGGCAGAAAGTCTTGTTGCAGGAAATTTAAATGCTAATGGTAATAATTCAGCGAAAATGAATGAGGAGATCCAATATTTTTAACGCACAATTTATTGGTGTTGGAATAAAACTAATAATAATTTAGTATGTTTATTGGTGAATTGAAATAATGGGAATCTAAAAAATTAATGAATAGCGTGACAACTACTGTGGATTTTATTAAAGTATTACGAATGTCTTTCACAAAAGATTGAAAAGCATCAAGGGAGATGTGTTTTCAGGGTACTTTCTTAACTAATGTGACTTGCTTTACATTGCAAGCAGTACACCATAATCTATTTTCTTAATAATTCTTAATGCTATGTCTTTTGATTGACAAATTTTGCCGATTTACCTTATTTGACAAATTCCCAGAAACTTGTGCGAAACAAAATGCTCTGTCTATCTATATATATATTTAATCTTCTCCGGACAACCTCCAGTACACCATAATCTATTTTCTTAATAATTCTTAATGCTATGTCTTTTGATTGACAAATTTTGCCGATTTACCTTATTTGACAAATTCCCAGAAACTTATGCGAAACAAGATGCTCTGTCTATCTATATATCTATTTAATCTTCTCCGGACAACCTCCAAGCCCGTGCATTCTCTTCATTTCTATCCATCCAAGCCTGTGCGTCCCCTTCAATTCTACTATCCAAGCCTGTGCGTCCCCTTCATTTTTATCCAAGTCCTGTGCGTCCCCTTCATTTCTATAATATATAATAAGCTTTACATAAAAACTCTAAATTGCTGGTATATACAAAAACAAGTATCTGGCAATTTAAATGCAATGTAATTTTTTACTACAATATATTATTTTGTACATGCATGATACAAATTTCCAGAAACTTGTGTGAAAGGAGATGCTTCGCAGTCGAACCATCTCCGAACAACTTCCAAGTCTGCGACTCTACATAAGAAATCTATTAAAAAAATTTTGGCGACTTACCTTATTAATTGAGACAATAATTCAGTCTCTTATGTAGTGTAAAAACTCGTGACATTCCAAATTCGGACAACTTACTTTATTTGACACTTAGCACTTGGTAGGTTATAAAATTCAAAATAGTATATATATATGTATGTACAATGACGGACGACGATCCCCGCCGAATAATCCCGAGAGTCGACGAACGAAGAACGAAACATGTGTTGGCTGAAGGTGTGTATGTGTAACGCGTATATACGTATATTCTGTTTGACGACGAAAATATATATATGTACTATGGTTGACGAAAAATTCCTTGGAGAATCAGAAGAAGAATCTTACCATTTTCGACAGATTCATGAGACGATATTACGATATCTCTGTCATGCGTGGACCGATTTTATTGAAATTGGTCTTATTCGAAAGCTTATATGCGGTTTACATGAGAAAAATGCCTTTAAATTTAGAAAATATTGCAGGCGTGATGAGATATTAATGAAATAAGTTTCAGGTTAGGTTGGAATAGCTGTGCGTCGAGTAAAGATACACGGCAGCGACAGGCATATACAAGGTGTCTTTTCTTTCATGTACTTGGCGTCGAGACGCTACCGCGTCTCTAGATTATATATAAAAGTAAATAAAAGAATAATTTCGTTTTCACTTACGACTTTGGAATAGGTGTCGTCATCGATGTCCTCAAAGCAGTCCACCTCCTGGACTGAGGACAAGGGGAGGACTGCTGGCTTAATGGGCCGGCCAGTATTATGGGTGGTCTGGACAGATTTCTGAATACTCATCAAGAGAGTATTCATTCTTCTGCAAACAGAACGGATGGAGACGTAACGTATTAATAAACACGATACACGCGATACTTACATTAGCTCTGCCTCGATCCGATTCCGCCCAGCGAGATCTTCCATGCTTCTGTGAACATTAACATTTATAAGAAAATATCCTTACAGAGATATTTTTATAGCAAAAAAGAAACATGTATATTTACTTATTATCAGGGGGTTGGGTCGGCGCTGTATTATGCTGCAACGGCTCACTGTGGATCACAGTGGCGCGTGCAGACGATGTCCCAGAATCTGTGGTTTCTTCGAAGACAGGAACATTGGCGGCATACGTATCCTGAAACATATTATCCTGGTTAACAGCAGTTTGACGTTGTTGGACCGTGTTCCTGCAAGATCATCGACAGATCCTGTATGTCCTGGTCGATGGTCGGTAACTGCGGGATTAACGTCTTTCGCTGCTTCGGAGTTTCCTCCTCCTCCGAAGTGGTTTGGTATCGTCTGGGTCTCACGATCACACGTTTCTCCTGCCTGTTCATGCCAGCCTGTAAGGAAAAAAAAGTACATATTACGATGCGTAGCACAGGCGTGTGTGTTAGATGTTTCTTCAATTTTACATGCAATATTTTATCCACCAACAATTGTCACCTTTTCCAGATTATATTTGTACGTATCTTAATTGTACTAAACCTCAAGACGAATCTGTGTAACGTACTACCCAATAATTCGAGTGTAACGCGACAAAGGCTTCAACAGTAGAAAACGTGAAAAAATGACCCATGCAGAAACATTCAAACCAAACGATAAAATAGCCCTTCACCAGAGATTAACAAGGATACGTGTACATATGATTGTATTTATGAAGAGCAATACAAAAGAAGAAAATATAAATATTATAGCACGTCACTCACCAGAAAATAATCGTAACTTACCAAAATGAAGAGACGAAGCTAGAAAGCGATTTTTTTTTTTACATGGTGGAAATCCCTAACGGATACCTCACCCCCCGTGGGAGGGGTAAGATTATGTGGGGCTTGCACCCACTAAAACCACCATGGTGACCCACCAAGGGAGAGGGACTGACAGCGAGATACTTCTAACAAAAATAAATATTGAAGAATTTGAATACTACGGCTTCTCGCTGTGTGTAATAACGGCAACGACATAACTACGGGTTTCTAAGGGGATGGGGTCGCCGTTATTGCCAATGGGCGTACTATCGTAAAAAGGAATTCTATAACATTTAGCGCGAACCTGATTGGGGGAGATGTTTAGAATTTCAGGGCTCAATCTGGCGCATTTATATACACCAAGAGCGGAAGACTTTATGCCGATATCATAAAAATCATCGACCTCTAGAAATTTTTTAATACCTAAATGGTAGGAGTTATCGGAGTCCATGCTAATATTGAAAATTAAGCAGATCGAGCCGTCGACTGAGATGCAACAATTATCGCGTACACTGATGCCCAGAGATATGTTATTGAACTCTATCTTGTGGTACTGACAACAATTGGGGTCGTTACTAAGTGGTCTAGATTCGTGAATAGAAAAATCGACATTACAATGAATGTTTGTGCCATGAAATTGTATCTCCCTCATTCTATTGGAAAATTGTTGGAGAGGAAGACTTGGCTTTCGCAGATACTTTTTAAAAATGGACATGTTGTTTTCATATGGAAAAGCAGAATATGAATCTAAATTACCAAGACATCTGACATCGTTGGTTAGGTGAAGAAGCCCATGGACGTTATAACTATTAAAAGTTGGGCCATAAAGTTCTTCGTTACGGAGAACAAATTTCTCCAGAGATGACTCTGCGAATTTCAAGTGTAGGCTCGATGGAGATTCTGAAACTAAAATCCGTATGGCTGCATGTAAGAATAAGAAATGCTTGTATACGGTTCCCTGCAGTACACCATTCAGAATAACTGGCCCTGTATACAAAAGGAACTGACGAAATTCAGTCGCCTTATATTTAGAGCATACTTCAATAGCTCTGGGACGTCTGGCAAAGTCTGAGGGACAATATCTGCTAAGACTCTTCAGTCTCGTAGACAGTATAGAAATGTCTCTGCGGCGCAATTTTGAGAAAGGGGAAAATTCTCCATGTACCCACGCAGACAACAATTTCTTTACTACGCCCAGGCATACAAGATGCATGTACTCGAAAGGAACTTGCGAAACCATTCCTATTTGTAGCAACGACAATGGGCTTCTACCTAGCTTGTGATGTTTCTGTGATGCTTCTTGTGATGTTTCTAACTGCCTAATGCAGGCATGCACAGCGAGCCTTTTTCAGCGCCTAGCGGCAAGCAACCAGCCGTACGCCGTTACTAAGGGTAGAATCGGTGAGGCGAACTGCAGTAGTGTAGGTGCGGGCTCGTAGCCGCGTAGCGTAAGTATATATGCTTGGGTTCCTTACGGGGCCCCAGTGCAGGGCAGGTCTCGTAATATAATTCGGTGGGGTCATGAAATTTCCAAAACATTTACTACTGCCGGCATTTCGTATGACTTGACGGTTCGATTCTAAATAATCTGATAATAAAACATTTATTACTAATAATACTACTTATCTTTTCAGCGACACATAGAATAATGAGAATGTATCGCAAACGAAACTCGGTCGAGGTGGCGCTCTGATCGGAGTGCGCAAGATGGCGTCTGAGCATGCGCGTGATGACGCTGTGACGTCAAATCAATCAACGCCAAGATGAGCTTGGTTTTGCGCTTGCGTCGATTTGCGCCAAGATAAGCTTGGCTTTGCGCTTGCGTCGATTCGTTTATAGTGTTTATTATTATAACCTTTTTATTTCAAATCAAATATCATGATTTTTGCGTGCATCATTTCAAATCGGAGCAAATTATTATTAGAGAAAGTGTGATTGGTTTGACGTCACAGCGTCATCACGCGCATGCTCAGACGCCATCTTGCGCACTCCGATCAGAGCGCCACCTCGACCGAGTTTCGTTTGCGATACATTCTCATTAGAAGGTTAATAATATAGAAATAAATAACTCCGACACAAAGAAAACAAAATTTTAAGTAACGATATACAGGGTGTCCCACGGTAGACTGGACAGTGCCGTAGCTCCTAAAGTATTGGAGATAAAAATTTTTAAAAAATAGGGAATTGCATGGTTCGAAGGGGCTACAAAATTAGCCCGAACGAATTTTTTTTTTCGATTATTATTTTAAAAAATACGATGGTCAAGTTCGGTTTTTCAAATGGAACTATTTTTTTTGAAGTCCTGAGTTGATAGTGCGTTCCAACACAAATTCAATAAGCATCAATGTATACACTTTATTTTCACTGGTTTTTGAGATATTGCGCTTGCAAATTTACTGATTTTCACTGCAAGAAACTCCTCTGGAATAGCAAGGACCGGGGACGGTCTTACTGGCGCCACGGGTGGCACTGCCTGTTGAAATAGATACCTACCTGCGAAAGGTCTACGCCAGGCCCAAAGGCTGGACAATTCCTTTCCGCCAGAAATGCTACTTAGGTAGGTACATCTGCGGTATCGAGAAGCGCATCGTTACTTTTATTTCGCACTTGCTTCTAGGCTCGGATAGCCGGTTCGTCTGGGAGGGATACAAGTTGGATTGGTTAGGTTCGGAGGAGTGAAAGTTGCTAGACTAAATTTCAACTATAGGAAGCAGATTGTATCAGAACCAATCGGATTTTCATCCCTCACAAACGGCTGCACTCTTGAAGAGGCCCTCTTCACAGCAATACCTTCTCCCCAATGCCCATCTTCTTTCGCACGGAATACGTCAACGCATGGTTTTGTTTTGATATCGAAGCTCATGTTTATACTCGAGAGGACCACGCATCGACAGCGGGCTACCCCTTTTCTTACCGTGTCTCTCCACGAGGAGTTTTGCCGATGGATTGTAGAAGCGCAGATGTCTGGATGCCAGTTGTTGAATTCAGGAGACGATAGAAACACTTTATTACTAAACACACATGTCCTATATTTAAAGTAAATCGTATTCCTCTCGGGCAGGAGTCGCCCGACGTTCGTCAAGAAGATGCGACCTGGTACCCCGTGGCGAGGACAACCCTTCGCTGGGTCTCGCTCGATTTTTATGACTTTTACCGGAAAAAGGTACGAATCCTGGGCCGAACGTAACGAATTGAGGTCGAGCCCCCGCAGTCGAGGGTGAAATATCCATTACAGCTAATTAAGAAATTCTTTTCTTCATCGTATCGAGAGGGAAGTGACGCGAATGGATTCCTTATGTTTTTCTGACGAAAATCATACCAAATATCATGCAAATCGGACTACTTTGATACAAGCTATTTGTATTCCCTATGTAAAAGTTGTCCGATTTACACGACATTTGGCATGATTTTCATCGGGAAACCACAAGGAATCCAACGGCGACACTTCCATATCCATACGATAAAGAATAAAGAATTATTTTATTTCTGAAACAGATACAGGGTAATTATGGAGGTACGCCCGTCAAGAAGATGCGGCCTGGTACCCCGTGGCGAGGACAACCCTTCGCAGGGTCTCGCCCGATTTTTATGGCTTTTTCCGGAAAAAGGTACGAATCCTGGGCCGAACGTAACGAATTGAGGTCGAGCCCCCGCAGTCGAGGGTGAAATATCCATTACAGCGTATTAAGAAATTCTTTTCTTCATCGTATCGAAAGGGAAGTGACGCCAATGGATTCCTTATGTTTTTCTGATGAAAATCATACCAAATATCATGCAAATCGGACTACTTTGACACAAACTATTTGTATTCCCTATGTAAAAGTTGTCCGATTTACACGATATTTGTAATGATTTTCATCGGGAAACCCCAAGGAATCCATCGGCGACACATTCATATCCATGCGATGAAGAATAAAGAATTATTTTATTTCTGAAACAGATACAGGGTAATTATGGAGGTACGCCCGTCAAGAAGATGCAGCCTGGTACCCCGTGGCGAGGACAACCCTTCGCAGGGTCTCGCCCGATTTTTATGGCATTTTCCGGAAAAAGGTACGAATCCTGGGCCGAACGTAACGAATTGAGGTCGAGCCCCCGCAGTCGAGGGTGAAATATCCATTACAAGATATTAAGAAATTCTTTTCTTCATCGTATCGAAAGGGAAGTGACGCCAATGGATTCCTTATGTTTTTCTGATGAAAATCATACCAAATATCATGCAAATCGGACAACTTTGACACAAGCTATTTGTATTCCCTATGTAAAAGTTGTCCGATTTACATGAAATTTGTTATGATTTTAATCGACGAAACGCCAGGAATCCATTGGCATCACTTACTCCTTCGATACGACGAAGAAAAGAAGCAAACATTTGAAATCCTAAACATTTCTCACTTCTTAATGATATTCCAAACCCTTCGAGGGTCGAAAGCCATAAAATTCGATGGGCACTGCGGGGTGTTGTCCTCGCCACGAGGCGACGGGCGTACCTCCAGAATTACCCTGTATTTGTTTCAGAAATAAAATAATTCTTTATTCTTTATCGTATGGATATGGAAGTGTCGCCGTTGGATTCCTTGTGGTTTCCTGATGAAAATCATTACAAATGTCGTGTAAATCGGACAACTTTTACATAGGGAATACAAATAGCTTGTATCAAAGTAGTCCGATTTGCATGATATTTGGTATGATTTTCGTCAGAAAAACATAAGGAATCCATTCGCGTCACTTCCCTCTCGATACGATGAAGAAAAGAATTTCTTAATACGCTGTAATGGATATTTCACCCTCGACTGCGGGGGCTCGACCTCAATTCGTTACGTTCGGCCCAGGATTCGTACCTTTTTCCGGTAAAAGTCATAAAAATCGAGCGAGACCCAGCGAAGGGTTGTCCTCGCCACGGGGTACCAGGTCGCATCTTCTTGACGAACGTCGGGCGACTCCTGCCCGAGAGGAATACGATTTACTTTAAATATAGGACATGTGTGTTTAGTAATAAAGTGTTTCTATCATCTCCTGAATTCAACAACTGGCATCCAGACATCTGCGCTTCTACAATCCATCGGCAAAACTCCTCGTGGAGAGACACGGTAAGAAAAGGGGTAGCCCGCTGTCGATGCGTGGTCCTCTCGAGTATAAACATGAGCTTCGATATCAAAACAAAACCATGCGTTGACGTATTCCGTGCGAAAGAAGATGGGCATTGGGGAGAAGGTATTGCTGTGAAGAGGGCCTCTTCAAGAGTGCAGCCGTTTGTGAGGGATGCAAATCCGATTGGTTCTGATACAATCTGCTCCCTATAGTTGAAATTTAGTCTAGCAACTTTCACTCCTCCGAACCTAACCAATCCAACTTGTATCCCTCCCAGACGAACCGGCTATCCGAGCCTAGAAGCAAGTGCGAAATAAAAGTAACGATGCGCTTCTCGATACCGCAGATGTACCTACCTAAGTAGCATTTCTGGCGGAAAAGAATTGTCCAGCCTTTGGGCCTGGCGTAGACCTTTCGCAGGTAGGTATCTATTTCAACAGGCAGTGCCACCCGTGGCGCCAGTAAGACCGTCCCCGGTCCTTGCTATTCCAGAGGAGTTTCTTGCAGTGAAAATCAGTAAATTTGCAAGCGCAATATCTCAAAAACCAGTGAAAATAAAGTGTATACATTGATGCTTATTGAATTTGTCTTGGAACGCACTATCAACTCAGGACTTCAAAAAAAATAGTTCCATTTGAAAAACCGAACTTGACCATCGTATTTTTTAAAATAATAATCGAAAAAAAATTCGTTCGGGCTAATTTTGTAGCCCCTTCGAACCATGCAATTCCCTATTTTTTAAAAATTTTTATCTCCAATACTTTAGGAGCTACGGCACTGTCCAGTCTACCGTGGGACACCCTGTATATCATTTATAAAAGCTAGAACATGATATATGAATAAATATATACATATGTACAGTACAATATATACAGATATACAATATGTACAGATATTTACAAGCAGAGAGTTGCATAACTATTAAATCTGTACACGTAACAATATACGGGGGAGTTAAGGAATATACAGTATGGTCAGCTAATAATAATACATACATATGTAGAGTACGCATCTGGTGCTTATCATTGCACATAGTAATAGTCTTATAGGTGTAATATTATATACATAATAGTATGTATATACACTGCACAATACACGCAGAATTCATGAAGAATACGAGATGGAGTATGTAAGTGAAATTACACTGACAACATATAATTATAAATAAATTATAATAAAAAATAATTTTAAAGCCAAGCTTTTATTCAAATGTACTAAGAAAGAAAAAATATTTTTGACACTTGTTGCACGTTTTTTCCACTCTATTGCAAGCAGTCTAATTCCTCAATTCAAAGTCTGCCCTGAGATCTAACCAGATTAAAAATCAATACAAAATTATGCTGTTTAGCAATTAGTTTTTGTATAACCTTTAATATTAAATTTTACGCTCCACGCTTTTTTTTGGTTATATGAGAGAATTCTTCTGAGGCAGTCATTTAGGCCGGTATCAAAATTATTTTTTTCTTTTTTAGTACATTTTAATAAAAGCTTGTCTTTAAAATTTTTTTTTATTATAATTTATTTTATCATCACGGGGTAAGATTGCAAAAATGATCTATTTGTTCAAAATACTTGAAAGTTTCTGCCTTGCCAAATATTCTATCCTTGGTTTAATATTGCGATTAGTGCTTAAAAGCATAGAGCATTTTAAGTTAGTCCGCTGTGGTGTGTTCGCCTTCTTCATAGTGGAGAATAATGTTTCGCAACAGTACGTGGACCCGAACATTGACAATATTTTTGTAAATGTACTGTATAAATACGGATAGATGGTGCCATCAATATTTTTATAAAAATGTAAAATATTTATTTTATTATCAAATTTTTCCCGCATCGTTGGATCTAATCTTAAATTTTTGATATCGGGCTGCAATTGCGGTGATACTGTTTCCAAGTCTATTGTAAATGGGGAAATAATTAAATTTAATTCATTTTCGATATTGTGCAGGTCCACGTACCGTTTCGTAAACTCGTCACCCAAATTACGTAATGCAGTTTGATACCGATCAAATTCGGTATCCTGTGTGACTAGGGATTCTAATTTTGGGAAGTTGTTAAGGTCTTTTTCGGCTAATTCTGCCTTCCACATTTCAATTTTTATATTGAACTGTCTAATCAAATTATAATATTGATAAATCGGTTGATCTTTACCCTGCAATTGTATATTTAAATTATTCAAGTGGTCTGCCACATCTGAAAAAAATCCCAAGTCACACAGCCAATCTGCATTACGTAACTCGGGTGCGGAATATCCTTCCATTTCCAAAAAAAGGGAAATAGCCTCTCGGATGTGGAAGAATCTATTTAAAGTGTTTCCGCGGCTAAGCCATCGCACATCTGTGTGCAATGGTATTTCACCGTAGTCCGAGTGTAAATCTTTCAGAAATGACTTGAAGTTTCGCCGCCTCAAACTGTTTGTTCGGATGTAATTAGTGATTTTTATAACTACGGACATTACATGCTCCATCTCGATACTCTTTGCACATAAATTTTGCTGGTGTATTGCACAGTGTAGTGCGCTAATTTCCTGAGGAACTGCTAGATTTTTCAGTTTTCTTCGGAGGCGACCAATGAAACCTTTGTGTTTCCCGGTCATTGAAGGGGCACCATCTGTGGTGACGGATACTAATCTCGTCCAATCTAAGTTAAAATGGTTCACTGCCTCCTCCACACACGACAAGATGTCCTCCCCTGTGGTGGTCCCTGTTAGCGAAGAAAAATCTAGCAGTTCCTCAGTTACGAATAAATTTTCGTTCACCCCACGAATATAAATCGCCATTTGCGCTGTGCCGGAGATATCTGTTGACTCGTCTAACGCTAAACTATAATTAATGAACGTATCCGCCAATTCCCGTAACTGGCACGTCACATCAGTAGCCATGTCGTGTATCCGCCGCATTACAGTCATCCGCGAGAGGTGGATTTCTTCATATTCTTCCTTGCGGCCCTCCGCATTGGCTGTCGTCAATAAACAGTTTTTCACGAATTCCCCATCCGTGAATGGGCGAGAAGTTTGAGCTATTTTCAGGGCGATTGTATAGGATAATTTCAGTCCTTCTATACTGGTGGCCGTATTAATAAAAGTATTTTCCTACGACCAAAACAATGAATTATCATAATGAATGTTAAAACAATGACTGATAATCGAAAAACAAATTGATAAAGCAAAGTAGGACAGTGGTTATTATACGTTAAATTGATCACTTTCTTTCGTCGATCTCAACAAAATGGTTTGTAACACTGTATTGTTTCACTATCAATGTTTGTTGTCTGCTTCAAAATACTATATTGGATTTGTAGTTATTTGAAAGGGGATGAGAGTTCTCCTCAAGAATTTACAACCCTTGTTATTTGTAATACAAATAATAATAATAATATGAGCTAAACATCTAATCTTCAATTGGGCATTGTAACCGCACTGGGATTCACTTGGAGAAAGTATGAATCAATTCTTTAAAATTCTCTCTGTACAATGTATCTACAATGAACATTTAAAAAAGACGGAGCGATTTCGGAATTATTTAATTCGGCTGCATTGGTACAAACTTCATTGTTTTAATAAGATTTTCAAAGTCGCCTTATCTTTTTAAGACTCTTATTTTACTTAAGCCGCGTATTCACCTGTGCATTCGCCCCGAATGTGCATCGGACGCGCACCAATTGGCGAACCGTTCGGCGCCCGTTCGGTTCGCCAATTGGTGCGCGCCTGATGCACATTCGGGGCGAATGCACAGGTGAATACGCGGCTTTACAGGAAAGAATTCAGAAAATCGACTGGTACTTTTTCGAATCAATCCAGAGATGGGAACAGCATTAAACAAATCAAGTATCAAAAGTTGAACTTGGAATATTGGTTTTTACCTTGAAAGTAAAGAAATTGTATTGCTCATATTTAAAGAAAGGATTCCGTCATCTTTAAAATTATTGTAAACAACAGATAATACCTTGAAACAGAGCGCAAATATTGGATAGAATGATCCGTAGATTGTAAAGTAACTTACTTGTTCACGTGTGAACTGTTTGTAGACAGTGGCATGAATTTGCGTGTAGTGCCGCTTCAAATTAAATTGTTTTGCCCCTGTTAATTTCTTGCCGCAAACAAGACATTTTGCACCACCTTTATGCTCTACAAACAGCCATGCTTCCTCCCATTTCCTGTTGAAGGCGACCAGCGCACCTACAGATTCTCGCCTCGATGTGGGCGGCATTTCCACTATATTTGTCACACTTATTTTCCACAACGTACTTAGAACCGATTATCCAGTGACAGCTAGGAAGTTTGAAAATGTAAACGCGCGCTTGGCAAACCACGCAGCACTGAAAGAAAAGCGGAACTGTCCCGTCTTATAGGCAAAAAGTCGGCCCAAAGCGAAGCAAAAATTCATTTGGTCATTTACAGCCGCCAATTTCGTATTTTTCGAAACACAATTCATTTATTCGTTTACAACTAGATAATGGGCTGCTTTCGAGGCGTTCGTCGGAAAACATTTGGCTGCCAGATGTGGAAAAGGGCCAATCAACAACGTACCGTTTTTCTCAGGTATTTCGACTTCCTTCGCTCCGAGTTAATCCGTATATTGTTCTGTCGGCTGGTGGTACCTTGTCTACTGTCGATTCGCGAGGCAATACCGTCATAAACCGCGACCCTCGCGGGACGCTCTTTCAGCAAAACTTATGTGCAAAGAGTGTCGAGATGGAACCAGTTATGTGTGTGGTAATAAAAGTAACTAATTAGATTCGAATAAATGGTTTGTAACGCCAGTAATTTAAAACATTTTTGGAAGATATAAACGGGGGCTACGGGGAGATATCACTATACACGGAAGTAGCCGCGGAGAAACCCTTTAAATCTAATTTTAACAATGTAATAACATTTATGAATGCAGTTTCCTAAGCTTTCATAACAAAAATCATAAACATGGACGATTCTTTGGCTTCCCCTTTGACGCCGCGGTCAACCATTGTAACGTCCTTACAGTAATCTTTGAAGTGCTACCTACAAAATAAGCTCAATTCTAGGATGGTCCCTTTCAAATTACGCAAAGGTAAGCGAGCCGCGCGTTCCGCTTTTATGGTCGGTACCAGTCGCACCCCAGGTTTGAAAACAATGTCGACTGGTCTCGTTGACCGCGGCGATATACCCCTGTACGAAGAGATTTTTCAAATCTCGTTTGTTTTTTTTATTTTTCAAATCTCGTTTCTTTGCTTACCTGAGGTGGAGGCCTCCGATGTCGCGGAAACCCGGACACGCATTATCGGCGAGACAAAAAAGGAGGGTTATGCGCGAGATGCGAAATAACTTACGCGTGCGATACCGTTCCGGATTGAATACGGTCAGTAGAGTAGCGGATAATACTTCTACCGTGCAAGATGCTGCTAGCACATTTGCAGGTTGTAGTTCGTCCGTTCCTGTTAATTTAATCCCCGATAGAATCAGTGTTATGCGCGATATAAATGTAGAAGAGGCCGGTCCTTCTACTTCCACGTCACGCGTTTCTAATCTCCGCGATACCGTTTCATTGTCCTGTGCTACTTCCTCCGAGCCATCTTTTCGCGAACGGTTAGCGTCTTGTTTCGTAGATAACAATTTGACACACGTTCAAGGAAATAATATATTATCTCTCCTTCGAACGCATTCCTGTTTTTCCCAGTTGCCTCAGGATGTTAGAACACTTCTCGATACGCCACGTAATCCTGCTGTCACATTCGTCGTGCCACCAGGAGAATACATTCATTTTGATCTGGAAGCAGAAATTATTAAAAGTCTCCCTAACACTTTGTCGGTATCATTTGTTACACAGTTAGAATTAGATTTTCATACCGATGGATGTAGTTTGGACAAATCAAGTTCCATTCATATCTGGCCCGTCCAATGTAGGATTTCAAATATTCCTCAGATTAAGCCGATAGTGGTAGGCATTTATAAAGGTCCCCAAAAACCACACGACCCCAATATTTTCTTTGAGCAATTTATTGCAGATGTCGGGGCCATCATGTCCAACGGAGGCATAAATTTTCATTCCATTAAGTTGCCCGTACGACTGAGATGTTTCATAGCCGATGCCCCAGCTCGAGCATTTGTATTAAATCATCGTGGGCATATGTCTTTCCATCCCTGTTCCAAATGTACGGTTTCTGGTACCCTGAACGGTAGGCATTACGCTTTCAATGGGATACATCATTCTCCTCGAACCGATGAGGGTTACATTAGGCAGTTAGAAACATCACAAGAAGCATCACAGAAACATCACAAGAAGCATCACAGAAACATCACAAGCTAGGTAGAAGCCCATTGTCGTTGCTACAAATAGGAATGGTTTCGCAAGTTCCTTTCGAGTACATGCATCTTGTATGCCTGGGCGTAGTAAAGAAATTGTTGTCTGCGTGGGTACATGGAGAATTTTCCCCTTTCTCAAAATTGCGCCGCAGAGACATTTCTATACTGTCTACGAGACTGAAGAGTCTTAGCAGATATTGTCCCTCAGACTTTGCCAGACGTCCCAGAGCTATTGAAGTATGCTCTAAATATAAGGCGACTGAATTTCGTCAGTTCCTTTTGTATACAGGGCCAGTTATACTGAATGGTGTACTGCAGGGAACCGTATACAAGCATTTCTTATTCTTACATGCAGCCATACGGATTTTAGTTTCAGAATCTCCATCGAGCCTACACTTGAAATTCGCAGAGTCATCTCTGGAGAAATTTGTTCTCCGTAACGAAGAACTTTATGGCCCAACTTTTAATAGTTATAACGTCCATGGGCTTCTTCACCTAACCAACGATGTCAGATGTCTTGGTAATTTAGATTCATATTCTGCTTTTCCATATGAAAACAACATGTCCATTTTTAAAAAGTATCTGCGAAAGCCAAGTCTTCCTCTCCAACAATTTTCCAATAGAATGAGGGAGATACAATTTCATGGCACAAACATTCATTGTAATGTCGATTTTTCTATTCACGTATCTAGACCACTTAGTAACGACCCCAAATGTTGTCAGTACCACAAGATAGAGTTCAATAACATATCTCTGGGCATCAGTGTACGCGATAATTGTTGCATCTCAGTCGACGGCTCGATCTGCTTAATTTTCAATATTAGCATGGACTCCGATAACTCCTACCATTTAGGTATTAAAAAATTTCTAGAGGTCGATGATTTTTATGATATCGGCATAAAGTCTTCCGCTCTTGGTGTATATAAATGCACCAGATTGAGCCCTGAAATTCTAAACATCTCCCCCAATCAGGTTCGCGCTAAATGTTATAGAATTCCTTTTTACGATAGTACGCCCACTGGCAATAACGGCGACCCCATCCCCTTAGAAACCCGTAGTTATGTCGTTGCCGTTATTACACACAGCGAGAAGCCGTAGTATTCAAATTCTTCAATATTTATTTTTGTTAGAAGTATCTCGCTGTCAGTCCCTCTCCCTTGGTGGGTCACCATGGTGGTTTTAGTGGGTGCAAGCCCCACATAATCTTACCCCTCCCACGGGGGTGAGGTATCCGTTAGGGATTTCCACCATGTAAAAAAAAAAAAATCGCTTTCTAGCTTCGTCTTTTCATTTTGGTAAGTTACGATTATTTTCTGGTGAGTGACGTGCTATAATATTTATATTTTCTTCTTTTGTATTGCTCTTCATAAATACAATCATATGTACACTAGGGTGGAGTGAAAAAAACTTTTTTTCGATAATCAAATTCTAATAGTGCGGAAAAGTTGTCTACTTGGCCCAATAAAACGTGTAAAAAATTTCAGCTCGATCGGATAATTTCTTCTGTGTGCACCAAAGGCCTTAACTTTCAAAATTTTAGTACAAAACTTAAGAAAGTTGAACTTTCTTCAGCTGGTGGATTCTACCTTTTTTTTATCCAGGACTATATTTGCTGCGTAAATGATGCAAAGAAACATCCGTGGCTGGTTTCGGAACGATAGGAATGGCCTGTCGGCACTGTAAACTATAAAAAATACAGCTCTTCGCTCACTTTCCTAACGGAAAATACGACCCAGAACCCACCACGTGGAGGTAGCTGTACGACGGGCTCCTTGTTTTTGTGTTGTTTTTTGTATTTTATATTTTTTTTTTAAATAATTTTATTGCTTTTTATAATGTTTTTTCATATTTTTATTTGTCGGAATGAGAAACTGCGCTTGTTATAGCTGTTATTGGTGTGCAAACTTTATAACGAGAACTGATTCTTCGTTTCAAATTTTGGCATTGACTGGCGGGATAACAATGTACACCGAATGAAACCATCCCTTGCATCGCTACCGCACACTTGACAGGATGCTTCGGTCACGAGTTTCACCATGCGTTCGACTGCAGTGGTGTGGCAGGGATACTTAAGAAATTCCCAGTCTAGAAACAAGCTGTTGCTCGACAATTTTTCTGATAGCTCCTGATTAGTTACTTTGTTCAAAATTGGAGGTGACGTGATTCGGACAGAGGACCAATCGATTATTTTATAATAGTCGTCTGCGGAGAAGTTGATTTCCGGAACTGCACGAGGTAGTACTTGTTCATCACTTTCATCTAATTCTCGGGCTTGCAAAATTTTGCGTAACGCATCTAGACGGACTTCACGCCTTTCATCCGTCATCATGGAGATGAGAACATTTTCCGGGAATGCGAAGAAAGCATTACGGGCAATTGTGGCATCAACCACGCGTAAGTACTTTTTTGGTAAGTACCGTGACTGTTGAATGGTATTGAAAAGGTGCTTCGGCCCGTCTTTAATAGAGCTGTTGCATCTTATCGCAAACCACATCGGGACATAAACCTTAAGTATGTACGTGACAATATCTTTCAGCTCTATCGTTGGTTTTTCAGTGGATATGTATAAACGTAGTATTCTATTTGCACAGGTCAGCCAGCGAGCGTGGTTAAGGATACCTGGGTTACGACAGCTGAGGTGAGGCGGGCAACTACCGGATTGAATTGCCTTAGAAATGTCCAGCAAGTACTTCTGGTCCTTACTCAGATCTACAGGTCCCACATCAGGTAAGGAGCATTGAATGGTATTATAGGAAACAACTGGGAAGCTTTCAACGTTTTTAAGTCGAACACCTATAGGCCCAGCAAATGACTTTGGCCCAGATGTGCCTCCACCAATAAACTCGAAGAAACTCCGAAATGGAAGCTCGTTAAAGTGAAGAAGGCATATTATCCAATGAAGCGATCGACCAAGCTTGTTTTCAAGGCACCTAATAACACCACCTCTTGCTCCCGTATTCACAACAGTGCCATCACACCCTACGACTACAAGCTCGTTTAAATCTGTTTCCTTCAAGACCAATTCGTAAATGCTATCGCAAATATTCCGTGCACTCCCTGATTTCGGTACTACGTGTCCTAAGTACCTTGATCCAGGTTCGGATATTATTGAAATGTGCTCCTCTTTTACAGTGCGTCGATAAAGCTTTGCTCCTTGTTTGACCTGAATGAGTGTGTCGTCTCTTCGACCATCAAAGTACAGTCCTCTAGGTGGGGTAGCATGTTGTTGCGCTTGTAATTTCACCTGTTCCCGAATCTTATACTTTTCCCGCCTTATTTTACTTCGATCTGTAACTAGTTCGGAGGCATCTGGAGATACTAGACCAACATCTTTAAGCACTGAAGTAGCTATCATCGCTGTCGCTCTATCACTGACACCATACCTTTGACTAGTAAGTGCCGTCTCTTTCAAATTCACTCTCATTTGAGAAGGCTTTGATGGTGCTAAGTAAGGGTCGTCAAAATCACTCGATTCGCTTTCTGAAATTTCAGATTCAGATAAACATAGTAAAGGTTGTCGACTAGTGGAAGAGCAAGGTTCATCTTCTGACGTAGGTACCCCCGCATATATATTTTGTATTTTCTTATGACGGTTAGCTCTGTTTATAAGCTTTATTGTTTCAGGAATGTCAACGCCTCCGATGCGACCGACTCGGTCCTCTCGCTGGTCAAGAAGAAAAGATTGTTCCTTCTGAGGAACCTTTCGATCCTTCGGACAAGAACAGGACTGGAAATCACGGCATTTGCAAGCGGCAATGTCAAATAAATAGTTGGCAGTTGCTTTGAAACAATCAATTTTTTTCTGTAAGGCTGAGCTTTTGCCGGCCTTGTAAGTGTACTTTATGACCTTTCTGTATTTTTTATGGTACTCTGTGATTAGTTGCACGACGCGTGTATACGAAACAGAAGGAATAGATGCCTTTCCATAAAGACTGATAACCTTGTTCGCTACCCTCTCAACAATAATTGAAAAGGACGGTTCTCTGTTTCCACCCGAATCAATACCCAAACTACGTCTCTCATGAGCACAGCATCTGAGTACGTCCTCATACGTGGGGAATTGAGTGAGCCCTAAATCTTTTGGATTGCCAAAAAGGGGACAGACAAAAGTCTGGCGAAGAGAGAATTTTGATTGGGCCATACTTAAGGGCGTGTGAACAACGCTCGGACAGCGCTAAGCTCTGGGGTCTATCGACGCAAGATCAACCTTGTCTGTTGACAAGGCGCGGCAAGTAGTACTGTAATTTCACCGTGCCGCAGAGGCAGGCGCGTGGAAGGATGGTGGGGGGAATGCGTGAAGGTGGGAGTAGTACTCAACCCAGGCAGTCACTGTAGTCTACGACCACTCAGACGACTTTTAGAAAGTATAGCGAAGGGCTGTATTTTTTGATAGTTTACAGTGCCGTCAGGCCAATCCTATCGTTCCGAAACCAGCCACGGATGTTTCTTTGCATCATTTACGCAGCAAATATAGTCCTGGGTAAAAAAAATAGGTAGAATCCACCAGCTGAAGAAAGTTCAACTTTCTTAAGTTTTGTACTAAAATTTTGAAAGTTAAGGCCTTTGGTGCACACAGAAGAAATTATCCGATCGAGCTGAAATTTTTTACACGTTTTATTGGGCCAAGTAGACAACTTTTCCGCACTATTAGAATTTGATTATCGAAAAAAAGTTTTTTTCACTCCACCCTAATGTACACGTATCCTTGTTAATCTCTGGTGAAGGGCTATTTTATCGTTTGGTTTGAATGTTTCTGCATGGGTCATTTTTTCACGTTTTCTACTGTTGAAGCCTTTGCCGCGTTACACTCGAATTATTGGGTAGTACGTTACACAGATTCGTCTTGAGGTTTAGTACAATTAAGATACGTACAAATATAATCTGGAAAAGGTGACAATTGTTGGTGGATAAAATATTGCATGTAAAATTGAAGAAACATCTAACACACACGCCTGTGCTACGCATCGTAATATGTACTTTTTTTTCCTTACAGGCTGGCATGAACAGGCAGGAGAAACGTGTGATCGTGAGACCCAGACGATACCAAACCACTTCTTCGGAGGAGGAAACTCCGAAGCAGCGAAAGACGTTAATCCCGCAGTTACCGACCATCGACCAGGACATACAGGACCTGTCGATGATCTTGCAGGAACACGGTCCAACAACGTCAAACGATGTTCCTGCTGTTAACCAGGATAATATGTTTCAGGATACGTATGCCGCCAATGTTCCTGTCTTCGAAGAAACCACAGATTCTGGGACATCGTCTGCACGCGCCACTGTGATCCACAGTGAGCCGTTGCAGCATAATACAGCACCGACCCAACCCCCTGATAATAGGTAAATATACATGTTTCTTTTTTGCTATAAAAATATCTCTGTAAGGATATTTTCTTATAAATGTTAATGTTCACAGAAGCATGGAAGATCTCGCTGGGCGGAATCGGATCGAGGCAGAGCTAATGTAAGTATCGCGTGTATCGTGTTTATTAATACGTTACGTCTCCATCCGTTCTGTTTGCAGAAGAATGAATACTCTCTTGATGAGTATTCAGAAATCTGTCCAGACCACCCATAATACTGGCCGGCCCATTAAGCCAGCAGTCCTCCCCTTGTCCTCAGTCCAGGAGGTGGACTGCTTTGAGGACATCGATGACGACACCTATTCCAAAGTCGTAAGTGAAAACGAAATTATTCTTTTATTTACTTTTATATATAATATATACTTACATCAATCTTTACTCGCTTTGTTTAGGTAACGTATTTCGAATACATGGGTGGATTCGACTTGAAGGGAGCGGTCAAGTGCTGCTTCAAGGAAGCACTGCCGGACGACTTAACGTCGTCCTTCACTTGGTTTGGCCGCGAAGGACATAGATCACTTTTCGACACCCGTATCGCGATGGCAATTTTTGGTACGAAGCAATAAGCACTTTTCATCTTTTTACGTAGAATTATTGTTACTATTACTGTATGTTCCATTGATGCTGACGTACTTTGCATACATTTCTTTTTCAGACGGTGTGTGTCGTAACCACAAGTTCCAGAAGCCCACGCGATCCGACTTCCAATTGCGGATGCAAGCCGAACTGAAGGCTGCAAAGGAGAGGGTTCGCAGTAGGAAGCGTGGTCCACGATCGAAGCCCTCATCATTCCAGGATAATAGAAGGCCCCGCAGTTTCTGGAATGAAGACCAGGAAGAAGAAACAGATGACCTATGAAGATCTGTTTTCACGTGACAGTAAAAATCATAATTTACTGTCACGTGAAAACAATACTTAACTGCAGTTATTTTTCAGAGATATGCCTATTAAAAGGAGAGGTGTGTCTCCTTTTACTGGCGAAGACAACAAACGGTACTTTTCTGTGCTTATTTAGTTGAGTTTAACGGGAACTACCTCTCGACGTTCGCAACGAACAACAATCGGCACTTTTCAGCGCCACTAATTTAAAACGTACCTACATACCATACCATTTTTACTTCAGTATAACCAGAAATAAAATATACCTCCCCACGTTCATCCTTTTAATTCTAGATTAATATTGTACTTGTTTTCAGAACCAACACAAGCGGGAATATGGTGATTCTGCAAAAAAATAGTCGAAAATTGACTTATTTTTGCATGTAGAATCACCACTGCTTACAGAGTAAATATTGAAAGTTTAATAAAAAACCATACTTTTAAACACAAAACCATTATTATTTACAGAATCCATTTCACCGATTCCTGTCAATTCTCCGCGCGTACTAGAAAGGTTAGGGATACACCTACAGCAATAACGGTACATTTGTGTTGGTGCGTAGGTCCATGTGACGTCATGGGTAGAGCATTGTTTCATAATTGTGGCCTACAGATGGCGCTCTTGGATGTGTCAGGCGGGCGGCAGGATCTGCCGCGGATCTGCCGTGGATCTGCCGGCAGACCCTGCCACGCAGACTCTGCCGGCAGATCCGTAGTCGAATGCGGACGTAGACTGCACCGCAGCTGCCGGCAGATCCTGCGCTCTCCCGGCAGACCCTGCCGTCAATCTGCTTGCAGACGGCCGGCAGATGGCTATCAGGGAAGTTTCACAATATCTGTAATTGAAGGCTCAGATGCAATAAGGGGACTTATTATTTAGATTAGCGCTCGAAAATGCGAAAAAGTATTGTCCAAACGCTAAGAAAAATTGGAAAATTAAATTTTATTAAACTGAATGTTAAAGAATATTGTGTGGTAAAGCTCGTCACGGCACACATTTTTCTTTTTACAGTTTCTTTATCGAATGATTAGTATTCGAGATAAAAATTATAAACCAAACAAATTTCTTCGACCAAAGTCAATACCTTTTTTTTTTAAAAAAATTGCGATAACTTGAGTAATTATTATCCGATTGTTATGAGACTTGATACATAAAACTCGGAAAACTCTAGTGAAGCCTTAAAATGTATGCACAAAACCCTTATGTTAAAAATGTAACAATACGTAATTAAAAAGTAATACTGGACATAACCCATGTTTTTCAACGCTCGTCGTTAAAAAGTATCGAGGCAATTTTGACGTACATATAACTTGCAGCGACAAAGTTTTCCCTTCATATATAAAGAAGATTTTCACCAATTTTCACACTGAATAATAAATAATTGTAGAAGATATGGCACTGTATATAAATTCCGCGCGGCACCAACAGTCAACGCGAGTGCTAAAACTGCTAAGTATAGAGCATTATACGCGGCTGCTGACTGTTGGTGGCCCGCGAGATTTATATATATCGTCATATTTTCTACGATTATTTATTACTTAGTGTGAGATTTGGTGAAAATCTTCTTTATATATTAAGAAAACACTTTGCCGCTGCAAGTTACATGTACCTCAAAATTGCCTTCATACTTTTTAACGGCGAACGTTGAAAAACATGGGATATGTCCAGTATTCATTTCTAATTAAATATTATTACTTTTTTTAACATAAGGATTTTGTGCATACATTTTATAGCTTCGCTACAGTTTTCCGAGATTTATGTTTCAAGTCTCATAACGATCCGTTAATATTTATTCAAGTTATCGCAATTTATGTTTAAAAAAATATTGACTTTGGTGGAAGAAATTTGTTTGGTTTATAATTTTCATCTCGAATACTAAGTAATGATTCGATAAAGAAACTGTAAAAAGATAAAGGTGTGCCGTGACGAGCTTTACAACACTATATTTTTCGAAATTCAGGTTAATGACATTTAATTTTCCAATCTTTCTTAGCGTTTGGACAATACTCTTTCGCATTTTCGAGCGCTAGTCTCCTTATTGCATCCGAGCCTTCAATTTTAAAATTTCCGATTTTTCCACTTCTGATGTTTAGAAACAGTCTAATTTTCATCACTTGTTTTCAGTTTCAACTAAAGGAAGCCAAAATTCTACCCGAATGTATATAACTTTTCTAGACATTTCACGGGTAAATTATAACATAACTTTGTTATTCTACGTGAGAATGAATACACTAATCTCTGAGCGTGAAACTGCGTATCGACATTGCGACGATGCCGCGCGAGGCACGGTTCGCGGAATGGAGAGTCCGGAGACTACCTCGATTATGATCACTTTGCGAGGCAGGCTATTGCGACAGTCTCGCGTTCCATCCAGCATGATATTTGCGTCGGCCGAGCTAGCGATTTTTTATCTGGAGGCCGCGAGGCACCTGTGAGCACGTCAAAAAATCGAGGGCTGATGCCACGTAAAGTGATCATGATCGAGGTAGTCTCCAGACTCTCCACTCCGCGAATGATGTGCCATGCGAGGCAGTCCCGCAATGGCGATACGCAGCTTGAGAAACACGCGGATACTCAAACAATCACACTTCACAGGATAGATTTTGCACAAAAAATTACAACAATACTATGACGGTAATCGGAAACTTTACCTGGAATATGTCTAAATACAGTCTTGAGTTGGAAGTAAAATGTAGAAGTATGTCAGTTATTATGAAAGTGGCGTCGTGCCAAATTTAAAAAAAAAGAAATTGAACTTTACGCTTATCATGTATCACGTTGATATAATACGTAAAAAAATAAGTGAAATGTAACAAACGAAAAATTTGGACTTGGACCACTTTCATAATAACCGGCACATATAGTGAAAAAGACAGGGATAGTAAGCGCGAAAGTACTTACGATCTTTACTGGTCGACAGTCGTTTTTTTTCTGACGATCGAGTCTTTGCTACCCTCGAGGGTGGGTCAGGGCCCAAACTGCCTTTCTCACTCCCTCAAGATTTTGTATTTCACTCGCACCAAGGCCCGAGCGGGGCGTCATCGGCCCGCGTAAAAGTTCGAATGCGCAAAGGTTTGAAAACGTGGCGCGTGTCCGCGCATACTTGCGGGGTGTTCCTTCATCACCGTCAGGCAAATGGGAAAGGATAATGGTAGAACGAAATATGAATTCTTCGCTAATGAAATCAGTGATACGTCAACAGTATATGCACAGGATAATAAAAAATTCTTTCCTGTGCACATTTCTGTGCACCAAACAGTATTCCCGGAAGTACATATTCTACGTAAATGTATGAGCATACCACCAAACCTAATGAGAAAGAGAGGAACAGGACGCGTATATTCGTCCCTTTCCCACTATCTTCTGTTTAGCCTCTCAGCATCTGTAAACAATGCAGCGACGACGCTAGCTGATCAGTTTCTTGTCGTTTGCACTACAGTGAAGACGCAGAAAGCAATCGGGCTTTTATTTGATGCGCGGATATTGATATATTCATAATTTGTGAATTTTTCCATTTCCGCGTGGTTAGATACTGTAGTGTTGATAACTGTGCGTGATCATTCACAATTATCATTGGAATGGAATCGAAGAAAGAAGCCGCAGATACAAATAATAGACGCTATTCGAAGGGTGGTGCAAACGTGAAGCAGCCTACGTTAGCTGCGAAGCGTTTGTCGAAAAATAGAAAGTATCGAGAAAGGTAAGTTATGTGTTATGGTACAGATTTGCACGAAGTCGCAGATTGACATGTAGTAGTAGTAGCACGGTATTTCATTGTACATAATATAGTATTATTCATATTCTTCAAATATGTATATCAACACAGATATCTTTGACGCGTTAGATACACATTCTATGCAATGCGCACCGCAACGCATGTCATTACTTTACCCCTCTTACGATTAAATAATCCGATTTATACCGTGTTTAGACTCATTTTCATGTGAAAAACGTTAGCAGCGCGTTCCTGCAACTTTCATGCCGATGAGACGAAATGTAGAAATTTTAAATTTCGTTATACATGTTATACAAATTATATGCGTTTTATTAGCATAAAACGTTCAAACTATACGCGTTTCGTGAGGTATGCTTCCTTTATAATGCAGTTGCGACTATTTCAATCGTTGTACGTAGTTTCGAATGGATAAAACATACACTGTAGATTTTATTTATGTGATGTAAAAGATAATGTAAATTAGCAACAGTCATCGATGATTTGCGATTCGATGTTCAGCATATGTAGTTACTTGTTGAATACGAAATACACAGTGCTTTTTCTTCTGTGGAATTTTGCCCGCAATATATACGTCCATGTTAGGGTTGCCACCTTTTTTACACAAAAATAACGTATAGTTGCTTTCGTGACGTATACAAAAAAGTACGCTCAACAAATTAAAAGTACATTTTAATCTTATTACTTTTTATTTCTTCCAAACATATTTTTTATTGTTTTTAGCATTACAAAGTAAATTTTTATTATTTTGAAATGTCTCAATATTCATTGCACTCAATATTCATATTGAAATGTATAAATAATTCATTTTTTATTAGATTGAGAGAGGCCTTGTTTCTTGCATAGCGCCACTTCACATTTATGACAGAAAAAACTCTCTCAGTAAATGCTGAAGTGGCGGGAACAGATAGAATATAATAATATTGCGTTACGTTTCCCCATAATATTATCATTAATTGTGAAATAAAGTATTTTCGCGTACTTTATTGTTATTCAAAAGTATAGAGTACATTTACCTATAATAACGTAAGATACTTTATTTTAAAGTACGGGTGGCAACCCTAGTCCATGTGTACCTTCAGCGAAATTTTTTCATTGAAAAGCACAGTCTTCGAAACATTCTCCAGGCCTCACTGGCAACCTTTGTCCCAGCCCGGGCAATGTTTACGGCATCTCAAGTAGGTACCCTGCAGTTGTGGATACTACTACGCGAAAAGAGAATTCGATTCCGTAGAAAGATATCTTCACACAGATTTTCTCGTACACGTTACACGATGTAATATCGGTTTCGACCAAAAATGGTCGACATTGTATCGACGTGCGTTACGAAAAGTAGCACGTTTCAATTTTCTTACGAAAACTAGCACGTTTCTGTTTTCGCTGCGAAAACTAACACGTTTGAGTGATTATTCACGAAAAGTAGTATGTAATTACCATTTGTAGCGATGAAAAGAAGCAAATTTGAATGGTTGGTTACAAAACAAATTATACCACAGCAACCGATACAATTTGATTTTTGCGGGCCCATATAAGTCAGGTATGAACGGATATGATCTAATCAAAATTTTGTCCTGATCTGATCATAATATAGAAGACGAAAGTGAGAAATAGTCAATTCTTTTAAACTGACCACGCGCTGAAACGTGATAGTTTTGCAGTCTACAGTATAATCCAAAACGTGCTATTCTTCGTGGTCAAACCAGATAACATGCTAGCTTTCGCCGCAAATTCCCAAATGTGCTATTTTTCGTGGCGAAACAGTATAACGTGCTAGTTTTCGCCGCAACAGTATGAAACGTGCTATTCTTCGTGGCGAAGCAGTCAAATGTGTTAGTCTTCGCGGCGGAAGACGAAACGTGCTAGTATTCGTCAGAAACGATGAAACGTGCTTCTTTTCGCGGCAAACCGAAATGTGCTAGTTTTCCTAAGGAAATTGAAACGTGCTACTTTTCGTCACGCACGTCGGTATCATGATTGCTTTCATCATAATCAGGAAAATGTTATGAATATTTGAAAGAAATGTTTATGCAGAAAAAATTAAAAGTAGTATCAAATCAAAACAGTTGAGCCGTTATTGTGATTGAAAAATTGTGGCGTATCTGCAGGGTTGTCAGCAACATTATGCAGAACCGATTATTTAGCGGAGAGGAACACCTACAGGAGTGGTGGTAACGCGTACGTGATGACGATCGCTGACGCACACATTACTACCACTCCTGTAGCTGTATCCCCTCCACTAAATAACGTTGTGGCTCTGTATTAGCAGATCGAGGCGCTGACTTTATTTCTCGGCTGCTACGACCCCCGCTCTGTCCTTCTCTTTTACGACCCATTGACAGCGACAAAGTAACCGCGAGCATCGGAGAATTCTGTTCGTTGAATACCTATACCTATATCGTACAAATTCAATTTCGAACCGAGGGACGCCTTTTATTACTTACCAACTACTCCAATAAGTGAAAATTGTTTAATATACATATTCCTGTTTGGTATCAGTTCCATCGGACATAATGGTACTGTTTTCGCCAGTTGCGAACTTTAAACGTTGCTGGTGCTGGGACGACTCGTTGGGAAGGCAAATTACACACTTAACCCTTGAGGGACTGGCACAGTTTATTTTCCAGTGGTTACTTGGACCACTGGACGTCACAAACAGAAATAAACATAAACCAGAAACGCTCTATGATACACAAACGCGTGGGCGTTGACGACTGTGGGTCGCGTTACAAAAGTGACGACGACTTAACGGCGCAATGGGCGCGGAGAGTGAAAAATGCGTGCGTGTCACAGCGGAGATACTTTCGAACTAACTGTCGCCGGGCGAGCGCGTCAAAAAAGGACGTTGACGTAAACACCGAGGTGTCAACGGTCTTAGCTGACTCGTCAGCTGTTGATACGAGTCAGCGGGTGAATATTTGAACGCGAGACGCGTCGCGCTTTGCGCGGCCGCAACATTCCGCCCGCCTTGGACTGAGTCGCGGTCCGAAATTCAAAGAAGTGCGCTCGCCCGGCGGCCGCCCGCCGTGATGCGAAGAAGGACGCGATGGTGGACCAGGGTGGCGGCGCACAATCTCGGGGCTCTTTACAGATGGTTTGTTCACGTCGCTACGCGGCTCTCGTCCGCCTCGGAGACGCGCGGGAGGAGCACAACGCGGGTGATGGGGCGGATGACATCGCCGTGCGCGGTGTGCACGGACACCACTCGGACCCGGGCGTCGGGACCAGGGTGAACTTGCGAGACGCGGCCGAGCCGCCACTGGGCCGGCGGCGAATCGTCGCCCTTGAGGACGACTACGTCGCCGACGCAGAGACTGCGTTGGGCGCTGGCCCACTTACGCCGGGGCTGGAGGGTGTTTAAATAATCGGCCTGCCATCGCCTCCAGAAGTGATCGCGCATACGCCGCACGAGCTGCCAGCGACCGCGAAGCGAAGCCGGACCGCTGGACGAGGCCACCGGGGGGAGCGCCAGAAGAGGGGCGCCGGTCAAGAAATGGCCTGGAGTCAACGCAAAGTCGTTGTCATCAGCGGGAGCTGGGCCGAGGGGGCGCGAGTTGAGACAAGCTTCGACCATGCACAAAACCGTAGTCATTTCCTCGTAGGAGAGAGTGTGGTCCTGCACGACGCGATGGAGATGATGCTTCGCGCTTTTCACCCCGGCCTCCCACAAACCCCCGAAATGCGGAGCGGCGGGGGGAATGAACGACCAGTGGATTTCTTCTGCGCCGGTGAACGCCGCGACCTCAGGCGACTCCACAGCGCCGCGAATCGCAGCTCCGAGATCCCGGGCGGCCCCCTTGAAAGTCGTGCCGTTGTCACTGTGCATACGACTGGGTCGGCCGCGCCTGGACACGAAGCGCTGAAACGCGGCCAGGAAACTCGCCGAGGTGTAGTCCGTGACGAGCTCCAGGTGCACGGCGCGGGTCGAAAGGCATACAAACAGGGCTATATATGCCTTATGGGCTCGGTACCCCCGACCCTTTCCTGGGCGCGTCATGATGGGTCCCGCGTAATCGACCCCGGTCTGTTCGAACGGGCGGGACGGCGATACTCGCGCAGCGGGGAGATCGGCCATGATTTGCTTCCCGGTAGTTGCCCGGTGGCGAGCGCAGACGGTGCAGCGGTGCACCGTTGCGCGAACTAAATCCCGCGCGCGCAGAACCCAAAAGTTACCCCTCAACACACTGAGCGTGAGCTGGGGCCCACCGTGCAGCGCCCTGAGGTGCGCGTGCTCAATGATCAGCCGCGAAATGTGGTGCTCCGGGAGGACGATCGGATGCCGCGCGTCGTAAGGAAGCAAAGCATGGCTCAGTCTCCCCCCCACGCGAACCAGGCCGTCGTCATCGACGAAAGGGGTTAGTTGATGAAGCGGGCTCGCTCGACGAACCGGTGCCCCCTTCTTAATCGCGGCGATGTCCTCGACGAACACCGTGCCCTGGAGCCACCGAATCCACCAGACGCGGGCCCCCCGCAACTCCGGTACGCGCGAATCCGCGTTGCCCGAATCCCCCCCACCCCCGCGGCGCCCCAGGCGCTGAATACGCGCCGTGATCCGAAGAAGCCGAGGCCAGGAGGAGCAAGAATACGGGAGCGGATCTAACGGGCTGGGCGGCGGCACGGCGACAACGTGGGCCGCCGCCGTTCGCGCTTCCTCCTCCATGGGCCGCGAGTTGTCCGGCTCAGCCGACGCCGGCCACTCCGAGGGCGCCCTCGACAGCCACAAGGGCCCCCCCCACCAGAGGTCGTGACGCAGCAAATCGCGGGGGTGCATGCCCCGAGAGGCGCAATCGACCGGGTTGTCGAGCGTCGGTACATGCCTCCACGTGGCCGCCGGAATCAGGGATTGGATTTCCGCTACCCGATTCGCGACGAATACCTTCCAGTGAGAGGGGTGCCGTTGCAACCAAGAGATCACCACTCGCGAGTCCGTCCATGCGTGGAGCCCCGCGGAGGGCCACGGAGCCTCGGACGCCACCCGCTGCAGAAGGCGAGCAAGTAACGCGGCGGCGCACAATTCTAATCGCGGTATGCTGACCGTCTTGACCGGCGCGACCCTCGTTTTCGCGACGAGTAGGGTGACGTGGGCCCCGATCTGGCCCCGCCGAACGATCCGAGCGTATACCACCGCAGCGTACGCTCTCGACGACGCGTCGGCGAACCCATGCAGCTCACAACCGACGGTGGAGGTGTCCAGCCCGCACCATCGGGGAATGCGCGCTGACTCCAGGAGGGGAAGTGCAGCGATGTGTATCCGCCACTTCTCCAGCAAATCCGACGGAAGAGGAACATCCCACTCCGCTCCTCGCAGCCACAGGTCCTGCAACATAATTTTCGCGACGACCACCGCCGGCGATATCCAGCCGAGCGGGTCATATAGCCGCGTCGCCACCGACAGGACGGTGCGCTTCGTCGTCGCGGGTGCGGAAGGGGGCGCAATCCGATAGTGGAACGCGTCCTCCTGAGGAGCCCACTGGATCCCCAGGACAGCGCACGATTCCGGACCGTCCGGTGCAGAGGGCACCGGGGACGCCACAGCGGTACAGGGCCCATCTTCCGGGCTTAGCGACGGGTGATTCGCTGCCCACTTCCGCAATGCGAACCCGCCGCGCGCGAGCAAAGCGCAGAGTTCATCGCGTTCCGCGAGAGCTGACGCGACCTCGTCCGAGCCGAATAGTACGTCATCGACGTAGAAATTGTTCTCGAGGAGGCGCCGCCCGCGCGGATACTCCCCCCCTTCGTCGATGGCGAGCTGCTGCAGCACACGCTGGGCGAGATAGGGCGCGGCGGCGGTGCCGTAAGTAACGGTTTGCAACCGAAAGGTCGACGGCACGGCTTCGGGGCGCCGATGCCACAACACGCACTGGAGTTCCGCGTCGCTCGGGTGCACGCGAATTTGACGATACATCTTCTCGATGTCGGCCTTAAGCGCGAATCGAGGGAGGCGCCACCGGAGGAGGATAGTGACGATGTCCTGTTGTAGCTTTGGCCCGATCAGTAGGTGGTCGTTGAGCGACGTGCCGTTGGACGTCGGGCTCGAGGCGTTAAACACGACGCGGAGTTTCCCGTCGGTCGCCCGCACCACCGGGTGGTGCGGGAGGTACACGCGCGTGGCCGGGGCGTCGCAATCGGTGGCCGGGACGACCTCCTCCATGTGGCCCAGATCCTCGTACTCGCGTAGGAACGCCCGATATTTGGCTTCCAAGGTCGCGTTCCGCGTCAACCGACGATCGAGAGACCGAAGCATTGCGGTCGCGCGTGGGAGGGATGCACCGACATCGAGAAGAGGCCCGTCTTTAAGGGGAAGCCGCAGAACGTACCGACCGTCCGCCTGACGCGAGTGCGTTTCTCCTCCGGCGAGAGCGATGCCGGAGCTCGCGGTTCTTCGAGCTCCCAAAACCGCTTGAGCAGATCGTACACGCGATCGTCGTCGGCGACGGTTTCGGTCGCGATATGGTTGACTGCACTCGCGGAGGGCGGACGGCCGGTCGGCCCGGACACGATCCACCCGAAGATGGTTTCTTGGGCGATTAGGGCAGAAGGGCTACCGCGGCGTAGCCCCGGAAATAACAGCGCGCCAAAGTAATCGGCTCCGATAATCAGGTCGACTGGTCGACGGGTGGACGGCTCCGGATCGGCGAGCGGGAGTCCCGCGAAGGAGACTTGCGACTGCGGACGAGAGGACCACTCCGGGAGGTACGACGAGACCCGCGGGACCACTTTCGCCTGGATCACGATGGCTGGCCGGTCCCCATGATGCGGCGTCAGCGACAGGCGCACCTGCGCGCGGGAGATTCCAAGCTTCCCGTCCAGGGCGCCCGTCAGATAGGTCCGAGTTGGCTGACGTGGGAGATGCAGGGTCTGGACAATCGACTCCGATATCAGGGACGTCTGGGCTCCTTGGTCCAGCAGCACGCGGATGTCGGTCGCGTCTCCTCCACCCGCCGACCCAACGCGAACGATTGCGGTGGCGAGCAACACTGGCCCCACATCCTGGTCGCCGGTTGTTACGCATGCATGCAGCGTTGCATTCGCGGACGCGGCGCCGCCCGCCGTCGAGGGCGCCGGGACCGCCGGGGCCGATGTCGGAGGGACATCGGCGCCTGCATCGGCGTCGGCCGTATGCAGCAGCGAGTGATGTCGCCTACCGCAACGCGAGCACACGGCAGTGACTGGGCACGACGGCGCCATGTGGCCGGGCGCGAGACAGTTGAAGCATAGGCGTTTCGTGGTCGCAAAATCGCGACGCTGTTCAGGCTGAAGTGCTCGAAACGCATTGCAGCGATACGCGGCGTGGCGCGCCCGGCACATGGGGCAATGGGACTTGCTCGCAGCCCGAGGGGGTTCAGGCGTGGCACCCGTGGCGCACACCCGAGCGTTCGATGAGGTGACTGATTTTGACGAAGGGGCGGACTTCGAGGGTTTAGGCACCTCGCCGCGAGCGCGAATCTTCGCCTCCTCATGAGCTTGCGTGGCCTCCCGCGAGCGAATGCGCGACTCGAGAAACCGATCTAATTCGTCGTAAGTCGGTGGGTCGGTCCTCGTGCCGAGCGACTTCTCCCACTCCTCGAGGAGCGCGGACTCCAGCTTCAAGCACACCTGCCCGATAACGAGGGCGTCCCACTGATCGGTGGGGCAGCCCAAATTTGCGAGGAGAGAGAGAGATCGATTAGTCGTGTCGCACACTCGCGTTAGCTCCGCGGCAGAATCGTCCGACATCGGCGGCATTGTTATGAGCGCGCGAACGTGGGTCGCGACGAGAGCCCGTTTGTTTTCAAAACGACGCATCAAGGCCGCCCAGGCGGTTACGAAATTCGCGTCGGTTGTTGTATAATGCGCGATGACCTTTAGCGCCGAGCCGGACAGCGAAGATTTTAAATACTGGAGCCGCTCGACGTCGTCGAGTATCGCGTCTTTAATGACGAGCGACGTGAACAAATCGCGAAATGCCTGCCACTCCTGGTACTCACCGGAAAAGCGCGGAAGATCGAGGCGTGGGTGCTTGGCTCGGCTCTTTGCTGCTCCGGTTGACGAGGTGGCTGCGATTGCGGCTGCTCCGTTGGCGACGGGGCCGCTCAGGGAGTGGAGGACTCCCAGCAGGAAGTCTTTGGCTTCCCAGAACTCCGCTTCGGCCTTGATGAACTCCTGGTCTTCCAGATAGGAGCATTTCAGCCGCTCGGCCGCGGGGACCTGTACCTCCACTTCCAAGTGGAGCGCGTGGCACTGGGACCAGATCTGGTCCAGCGAGTCGATCCTTGCCTGGGCGTTCTCGACGGTGAACTTTGCCTGACCCATTTTTTTGTAGTTGGGCAGCAGGCGCTGCCCCGACGAGATGAGGGACCGTATCTTGATCACGAGAGCCTGCCACGCAGGAGTGGACGCGGCACCCTCGCCGCTTCTTTCACTTCCACCAGCCATGGGGTCGGTTGATGTGCACTTCCTTCAACGATGTATCCGGCTCGAAGGACCAATGTTTTCGCCAATTGCGAACTTTAAACGTTGCCGGCGCTGGGACGACTCGTTGGGAAAGCAAATTACACACTTAACCCTTGAGGGACTGGCACAGTTTATTTTCCAGTGGTTACTTGGACCACTGGACGTCACAAACAGAAATACACATAAACCAGAAACGCTCTATGATACACAAACGCGTGGGCGTTGGCGACTGTGGGTCGCGTTACAAAAGTGACGACGATTTAACGGCGCAATGGGCGCGGAGAGTGAAAAATGCGTGCGTGTCACAGCGGAGATACTTTCGAACTAACGGTCGCCGGGCGAGCGCGTCAAAAAGGACGTTGACGTAAACACCGAGGTGTCAACGGTCTCAGCTGACTCGTCAGCTGTTGATACGAGTCAGCGGGTGAATATTTGAACGCGAGACGCGTCGCGCTTTGCGCGGCCGCAACAGGCTCTTACGAAGAGCTCTGCCCGCGACATAAAAATTCACGCTTCCTAACAGGCTCGTGCATTTAACATGGCCATTAATTAATTTAAACAAAAATACAAGATCGCTAGTAGTCCTGCGAACGTCGCGACGTTCCAGTGTCGCAATATCCAATTGAGTTGCAATATCTGTATAGTCGTGCGACAAAAAACATATAGGTTTTCCCAACTGGTAAGACGCGAATCGCAAAAAAGTATGCTGAACTTTTTCGATCATATACTTCCGACTCACAGTGTTCGGGGACCATATCTGCGACGCGTACTCTAGCTGAGCTCTAACTAAAGAAAAGTACAGGGTTTTCAACGTCAACGGATTCCTAAAGTGTATCGCAAAACGCTTCAGAAACCCAAGAGTTTTTCTTGCAGAATTACAAATATGGCTAATGTGTTCATTAAAATCGAAGTGGCTATTGAAATGAACCCCGAGATCACATATGGAGTCGACGGCTGGAAGAACAGAACCCATAAGTGAATATGGAAAGAATATAACTCTATCTCGACGAGAGAATCTCATTACGAAACACTTTGATACGTTGAGAATCATTAAGTTGTCCGTGCACCAGGATTCCAAACGTTCAAGCGCAGATTGAAGCTTACGCGCGTCATCGAGTGACGAAATACGGATGTATAACTTAAGGTCATCAGCATATAATAGGGACTCGCAATCCTGCAGTTCATCAACGACATCGTTTACAAATACATTAAAAAGAAGAGGCCCAAGATGTGAGCCTTGTGGAACGCCCGAAGTTACATGCAATGGGTTTGACACCCGACTTAAAATACGTACGCTTTGTGTACGCCCACTTAGGTAGCTTGCAATCCAGTTTGTGAGACGATTCGTAAGACCAAAGCTTTTTAGTTTATAGATTATCGTAGAATGGTCAACCTTATCAAACGCTTTAGAAAAGTCTGTATATATCACATCTACTTGCGAGTTATCATCGAGAGCATTAGAGATGAAGCTATTAAGAACCGCCAGATTGGTGGTTGTCGATCTTCCACCCACAAAACCGTGCTGATTATCGTTAATAAAGTTGCCATAAAAAGGAGTTAGCCTTTCGACGATAATTTGTTCGAAAATCTTAGGTAAGACGTTCAATATAGATACAGGTCTATAGTTTTTCACATTGGATCGATCTCCATTCTTGAAAATGGGAGTGATGACGCTACTCTTCCATCGTGTAGGGAACAATCCAAAGGACAAAGACAAGTTGAAAATGATAAACAGTGGACGAGAAAGGGAGAAATTGCAGTATTTAAGAAATAAGGGAGGAATACCGTCATCACCCGGCCCCTTCGCTGTATCGAGGGAATTCAATTTCGTAAATATATCACTGATAAAGACCGTGACATCCGGAACAGATAAAATACTAGAGTTGGAATCTAACTTTGGAGATGAACAGATATTGACGCCGGTTGTGTAAACTGATTGAAAGTGAGAAGCAAATAGGTTAGCAATATCTTCTGCGGAATGCGCGATAGAAGTATCAAGTGACATGACCTTGGGAAGACCATGCGATTTGCGTTTCGAGTTAACAAAACTCCAGAAGGCTTTAACATTACTCGTGATTTGCAATTCAACGTTAGATACGTAATCACGGTAGCAGGAATTAGCAATGCGCTTACATTTCCCCCTCAGATTCGAAAATCCAAGATAATCCTCAAAACGGTTAGATCGCTTGTATTTAGCATGCGCCGCTTTCTTAGCAAAAATAAGTCGCTTCAGGCTTCGTCGCTTTACGCTTCTAGATGTCCACAAAGAACCAATAGCAAGGACACCCGGAACGCACCAGGAGCTCCACTAAGCACTATGCAGCGGCGCGTTGACCTTTGTACCATAAGCAATCCTACCGGACGTTTGACTCATAACGGTGAGTCATTTCTCTATCATTATGACCCTGGTGCCGAATGCTCTCTTATGAAACAAAGTCTGGCTTCAAAATTTTCTGGTAAACGTTTTCACAACATTGTGATACTCACTGGTATTGGGCACACATCAATATCTAGCACCATCCAAATCTTAACAGAAGTACAAATTGATGATTCATGTTTAGAAATACTTTTCCATCTGGTTCCAGATAATTTTCTAAAGAATGCTATTCTGATTGGTCGTGAAATTCTTGGTCAGTGTTATGGTGTTAGCATGACATCAGATAAAGTAGTACTGTCACGCTGCAAAGACATTAATGCGTGTGAGATCAAAGAGATAGATAACGATGAGGTTAAGTTTTGTGATATTAATACTGAGGTGCCGGTAGAGAACAGGACACAATTGATTGTGATACTGAAACAGTATTCAGATTATATATATACTATATACATATATAGATTAGGTGTAGAGGAAAAGGAGGTGGTCCGCAGGAAAGTACAAGATTTGTTGGAGGCCAATGTTATTAGATCAAGCTGTTCTCCTTTTTCGAGTCCGGTCTTACTGGTAAAAAAGAAAGATGGTACAGATCGTATGTGCATAGATTACAGAGAATTAAATGATAATACGGTCTCCGATAGATTTCCTCTTCCTCTTATCGCTGATCAAGTGGCTAGGATTGGTTGTGCCAAATGGTATACTAGTCTCGATATGTTAAGTGGTTATCATCAAATCCCCGTGGAAACCTAATTCGATAGAAAAAACAGCTTTTATAACCCCTGACGGCCAATGGGAGTATTTAACTATGCCGTTTGGTTTAAAAAATGCCAGTTCTGTTTATCAACGAGCCATAATAAAGGCTTTAGGAGAATTGGCATTCTCTTTTGTGGTATGCTACGTAGATGATGTTTTGATTTTATCGACCAATGTAGAGTAAGGGTTAACACGGCTTCAATTGGTATTGTAGGAGTTGACAAAATCAGGATTTTCACTGAATTTATCAAAATGTTCCTTCCTCAAAAGAAAGGTTGAATTCTTGGGATATGTGATTGAAAATGGAGAAGTACACCCGAATCCACGTAAAATTGAAGCTTTGACTAAATTACCACCACCTGAAACTGTTTCACAACTAAGACAATTTATTGGTTTGGCTTCATATTTTCGGCAATTTTGTCCCAAATTTTCTCAAACGATGGCCCCGCTATTTAAACTTACTAGTATTACAAAGAAAAATCTTACGTGGAATCATGCGCATGAAGAAATACGACAAAAAATTATTGCACAGTTAACAAATGAACCCGTATGAATGATCTTTAATCCAGACCTTCCGATAGAAATACATACGGACGCTAGTTCACTAGGTTATGGGGCGATGTTGATACAAAAACTAGAGCACAAGCAGCATGTAGTTGAATATTTCAGTCGACGAACATCTTTGGCTGAATCGAAGTATCATTCCTACGAACTAGAAACTTTGGCGGTTGTTAACAGTTTAAAGCATTTTAGACATTACGTTTTGGGACGAAAGTTCACGGTGGTCACCGATTGCAGTTCGGTGAAGGCCTCCAAGAATAAAAAAGATTTATCTCCTCGTGTGCATCGTTGGTGGGCATATCTACAGTCTTTTGATTTTGATATCGTCTATCGAGAAGGTAGTCGTATGAATCATGTGGATTTTCTATCAAGGAATCCTCTTCCTAATACGGCTAAAGTAGTCAATACGCCTCTCGAACAGAAACAAATAAATATTGCAGAGTTATCAAAAGACTGGCTGCAGGTTGAACAAGAAAAAGACGAGGAAATATCAAAGATCATTTCAGATTTTCGAAATGAAATCCTATCCGAAGAAATTAGAAAGACTTACGAAATTCGTTCTAATGTTCTTTTCCGAAAGGTGCAAAGGGATGGTCGAACACGTTGCCTACCAATTGTGCCGCGTGCTTACAGGTGGTCGATAATCAACAATGTTCATGAATCAATTATGCATTTGGGTTGGAAGAAAACATTAGAGAAGATTTATGATTATTATTGGTTTCAGGGAATGTCAAAATATGTGCGCAAGTTTGTAGACAATTGTATAACATGCAAGATTTCAAAACCTGCCTCAGGTAAAGTCCAAATAGAATTACATCCAATTCCTAAGCTTCCAATTCCTTGGCATACAATTCATTTAGACGTATCTGGTAAATTGAGTGGTAAAAGCGAAGTGAAAGAATATGTATTTGTGCTTATAGATGCTTTCACAAAATTTGTTGTACTTACTCATTCTACTAACATTGATAGTAGCAGGAGCATATAAGCTTTGAAATTCGGTGTTGCTTTATTCGGAGCTCCTCATTGCGTAGTAGCTGATCAGGGACGTTGTTTTGCTAGCAGGGACTTTTCTAACTTCTGTGCTAGTCACAATATTAAGCTGCATCTTACTGCTACGGGAGGAAGTCGAGCAAATGGACAAGTTGAGAGGGTCATGAGTGTTAGCGGGTTGTGGGAAACAACTGACACGTTTTACTCATGTATTCGGTTTATAATAATGGAAGGTTTATTAAAGACAATGTGGCGTACATTTGTTACGATACTCGCGTCTGGACTTGAGCAGTGACGTATAGAATCTAAGATATGCGCGGGACACAAAACATCGGCCCCGGCAGTGGTGCGCGAGGCGCCACCCGTAGATGCATTAACGAACGCCGCGCAGTGGCGCGATCTACCGGCGTCCATTCTCATGCACCAACAATGAGTACTCTTCAGCAAATGTTAACTGCAGTAGAGATAAGTAGGGAACGCTCTTGGCAAGATGCTCTTGGTGATATTCAACTTGCTATGAATGCAACGGTCAATCGCAAGACAAAGGCAACTCCTCTGGAACTAATGATGGGAAAAATTGCTAGACCTTTAAATTTGATGGTAGCAAAAAATAACGAAACGATATTGAATGTACAAGAATTAAGGGAGCAGGCAAACCAGAGTATAATGAGAAATGCCAGAAGTGATAAAGAACGTTTCGATAACAATAAGCCGACTGTACAAAATTATTCAGTCGGGGATTATGTTTTATTAGAGAATGAAAAGAGAAATCAGACAAAGTTAGCTGCGAAATTCAAGGGACCTTTTAAAATTATTGAAGTATTGGAGGGAGATAGATATCTACTCAAAGCATTAAATTTTAACCGTACGTATAAATATCCGCATGACCGTGTAAGAAAGGCACCGGACCATCAGTTTCCCAACGATTTGGAAAATGATGTGCTGGGAAAGTAAACGATACATAAAAAGACTCTGATTATACAAAGACTAGACACGAGACTATTGATTGCTGATCGCACCATACGTTGTAGCGTTGTGGCGGGGATCATTGTGTAAAAAAAAGAGAGACTCACAAATTATTGGCTGCACTGCGCGCGGAGAGGTGATGCAGTGCGGGGCCGTTCACAACCGAAGGACTGAGTTGTGAAGAAGCATGTGCATCAGGGTTACTGTTCACATGGTGTGTATGTCAGGGTTACTGTATACACGTGCAGTCAGGAAACTGCCTGAATGAGTGAGTGACCGAAGGACTGGTCCGCTAAACGCAAGTTAACAGACCGAAGGACTGGTCTGGGCATCAGTGGTGATGTGTGGTTTTGTTGTAATGAAGAGTCTAGTGTCGGGAAAGTTTGAAGTTGGATTGGGGTTACAATGATCGTTTTGCGGACTTTTGATCGGTATATTTTGAATAGAATTGTAAATTATTTTTAAAAAAAGTAGACCTATCTGAGTAATTGGCCTTACCCCTACCTCTTCTGTAATTTTTTTCTCAGAATGACCGAGCGCAAATATCGCACAAAATCTGTTGGTTCTCGAGTTCACACTCGACTAAATATCTATATTCAATCACGTGTATGCCCGAGGGCGGGCGCCTGTCAAGATGGCCGTGTCGGAGACGACATGAAATCACGCATGATTGAATTGCGAAATCATTTTGGCGCCAATTGAAAACGCAAGCGTCAGAGTGTTAGCGAGCGCTTGAATGTAGTCTCGGAAGGGAAAGAGAAGTGGTAGTTTAGCAACCAAAAAATGATGATAATTTGAATGCGAAAAAAAAGAAAAGGATAGAGACACAAAGAAGGACGTGGAGACAGCTCAACTTTCCCTTCTTGAGAATTCATTAGTTTTCAATTTGAATAGATTTACAATTTCGGTTCTAATTCTTAAAAGTATATTAAGATTATATTGTTCAATTCTTGTTAAATTAAAATAAAGACAATGAGACGTGTCGCGCGGAGAAGAGTCAACGCAGACATTGAATCGCCTTCTGAGATTTCATCTTTTCCTTTTATTCCGACATATATATAGATTGTAAACGAATGTGTAGAAATTAATTTTGTCCATCATGTCAAATAAGGACGGACCTTCAACGAAAAAGCTTTACAAATCTTATTTAACTTCTACTTACAAGGAATCACATGTATGTGAAAAAACACATTTTCATTGGCAACGTATTGAATCAAATCGAAGTAAGCATGTTAGTTACACATTAATACCGTTTAAAATATATGGTTTTTATATACGATTATTAATGAACAAAATTTACAGCTGAAAATTCTGTATCAGTCGCATATATCAGGAAACCCATTCACCATAGTCAATGTGGCATGAAAAGGAACATTCATGAAATAAGTGATAATTGCAAGGAAGCATATAACTTAACATCAGTAAATTCGAATTACTTTTACTCTATTGATATAGAATATCAAATGCAATTACTGCTAAATCGAAAAACTATCCAGTCCCCCCTATTGGAGAATTTATCAAACATTAAAAACGGAACAGAAAATGACTTTACAATACGCGACGTGTATGATACCATTTTATATAAACAAGTTCAAAGAAATTGTTCTACAACTTTGACATGTAACTTCAACACCGACGGAGCACCCATATTTAAAAGCTCAAAAATTAGTTTCTGGCCACTGCAATTTATAATTAATGAGTTGCCACCGTCTATCAGATTTAAAAATATCATTTTAGCTGCTATTTGGATCACAAATAAGGAACCATCACCAGCTATTATGAATTGTATGATGTCCTCCTTTGTGGAACAAGTATTAAAATTAAATAAGATAGGTTTATTACTAAAACATTATGATACTAAACGCATGATCTTCCGATTGATACCTATTGCAGCATGTGTGGATTTCGTAGCTCGTCCACTTCTGCAAAACCGCCTACAATTCAATGGATATTATGGTTGTAGTTGGTGCTATAGGGTAGAATGTAGATGTACCATTTGTGGCCACTGCACCATTTGTGGCCACTGTCTTATTTATTCCGATATATTAAGTATTCTTAGTTCACTTTCATTACAATGAATTAAGCACCATTTCTACTGTTTTGTTGTCCCGTTTTATTTAATAATCATACGTGGCCACAAACGGTGCAAAACAGTCCGGCACGATAATATAATGATTTTTTAAATAATTATGTTTAAAACATTGTTCAACGTAGAATATTTCAATTATCTGTAGATTTTGGATTACACTGATATATTCTTTATTTTTGTGTACGTATTCTTTTGTAAGTTATGTATCTGTGAATGGTACGGAAATCCTTAAAGTGGCCACAAATGGTACATCTACCCTATCTATGGCAAACATATGTGCGGCTCAGTCAGATATCCATTGTCTGAAAGAAGTGACGAGTTGCGAACACATGAAGCAAATATGGAAGACACAAACAACAGTGTGACGCTTCAGAAATGTATTCGGGGAGTTAAAGGTTTCTCCGAAATTGCCAGGTTACCGTTGTTCGATACAGTATGGGGTTATCCTGTCCAGTATATGCACGGAGTCACCTTGCGGGTTGCTAAGCAATTATGGAACTTTTGGAGTAGTGCCGATTGTCAATATCATCTGAATGCTGAAGAAAGAAATGAAATTAACTATCGTTTGACATTGATTCGCGTGCCACATGAGATTCAAAGAACACCAAGATCTTTAGCAGAGAAAGCTAAATGGAAGGCGTCAGAATGGCGCTCATGGATCTTATTTTATAGTCCGGTGTGTTTGAATGGCATTTTCCATGAATGTGCCTACCAATCATTTCTTCTCTTCTGTCGAAGTGTATATACATTGCTGAAAGTGGAAGTCACAGCAGATGAGTTGAAGCAATGCGAAAGGGACTTATTGAAGTTTGCAGGAGTATGTGAAATTCTGTATGGTGATCGTGCATCAACATTTAATCTCCACAGTGTAATACATTTAGTGGATTCCGTTAGAAGGAGTGGACCATTATGGTCAACTTCAGCATTTCATTTTGAGAATGGAATTCGGGTGTGTAAAAGTTATATAAATGGTCCCAATAATGTAGGACATCAAATTGTCATAAAATGGTCAAGGACAATGTATTATCAATCTTCGGTTACACAAGTGTCTGCTAATAATAGGTGCATTGATTTCTGTAACAATCTATTCAGTTCACAAGTATTGAACAACGATTGCATTAGAAGAAGCAACGATGGTCAGACTGTACTAGTAGGTGCACCGAAAATATCAGAAAATATAACAAAAAAACTTCGCACCTTTCTTACGAATGATAGAGCAATCGTAGAGATTTTCGATTGCTGCATTCACAAGAATATGGTTGTGCACAGTACAAAATATATGCGAGTTCAAAAGACCAAGGACACAGTTGTTCTGTTACACAACGGAAGCGTTGTAGAAATTGAATACATAGTCGTGATTGAGGGTAAATGCTATATATTGGCTGCGGAGTTGTCTACAAGTTCAATGAATACATCACTCAACTCAAATCATCTGAAAAAAATTATAAATAAAGATACAGTATTTTCAATTTTCGAGATATCACAGATAAAGAACAAAATGCTTGTTATGAATTTGGAGTCTGTTGGAGATTATATTTGTTTCCTGCCAAATGTGTGGGAAACACAGTAATAATTTCTGAAAAACGTAAGTTCGACGACTTGTGTGTTTTTTGTGTCTGCTTTGCTTTGGGTTAGGTAATAATTGAACATAAATGAATGTTTAACACTCATGACAGGATTCACCAGACTCTGGCAGAAACATTGATTATAGTATATTAACATTCTTGTTGTTAACAACGTTATACGATTAGAAAAGTCCACAAGGTCTGCTAGCCACCTGGCATTTCTGATCCGGATACCGTTGTGAAAAAATTAATCTTACAATTTGATTTCATAAATTCATAGATATGTTTAGATATTTTTATAATATTACTGAACTTATCAGAGTTGGTTGTATAAGTTATGAGTACGCTTCCCCATGCATACTTCCCACTTTTTCATGTACATTTCATAACTTACGATAAATATAATGTAGTATTGTGTCACTGGAAAATTTTCATATTCTCTTTATGTGGTGTGTGGAACGAGTATTGTCAAAAATTATAAGAGTTTGAGATACATGGCATGATTTGGCTAAGGAATATTCTTTAATATTAGCATCGGCTTTCGCAACTTTCATAAATATTAAATAATCTGCGCGCGTCACTTCTGACATCGTCAAATTATGTTTTAGGAAAAATCACATGAGGAAGTTGGGGGATGTTGTAGTTCTGGAAGAAATGCGTCCACTACATGCATACGATAATGTAAGTGTTTATCATATATATTCATGAATATTACGAAAAGTTGTGTACTAAATTTTTTATTGAACAAAATTTTGTGGATTTAGAATAACAAAGGGAATGAAAAAAAATTATAAAAAAAATATACAAGCCAAAAATTCAGATTGTATGGAAGAAAGCAGAAAGCTACCAATGATGTCCGAGTACCTCAATATGAAGTTACAACTAAAAGAATGTCAAAGTAAATGCTTGGAAAAGGAAAATAAATTACAAGCTAGTCAAGAAAAAACAAAATTCTTGACGAAGAAGAATCAGGAGCTGCAGGAAATGCTGACTGAAACTACTAAGCTAAACATGGATTTACAACGCCATATAATAAACTATTTTGAGTGATGAATTAATTAAAAATGTTGTTTCATATTTTATAAAATAACTTTTACACTTTCAATTATTGGTTTATAGATATTGAAGCGGCGAAACGCGAAACCCAGGAAAATTTATTACAAAACTTTCCCTCCGTCCCATACAGCACACTTCGTTGCGGCAAAGTTGCAGGATGGTTGCAGTAACCTTGCGATGTTGCATGGTTGCAGTGCAATGTCGATGTATGGTTGCTGCGACGTTGCGGTGCAACATTGCACGGGGCGGACATAGAATTGTTTCTGCATAGTTGCTGCATAGTTGCGTTGCAATAATGCACTGCAACTTTGCCGCAATTATGCCGCAACTATGCAGCAACTTTGCCGCAATTATGCCGCAACTATGCAGCAACTTTGCCGCAATTATGTCGCAACTATGCAGCAACTTTGCCGCAGCTTTGCCGCAACTTTGTCGCAACTTTGCCACAACTTTGCGGCGTTAGCAAATTTTAAAACATAATATCTCCAAAACCGGCTGAAATAAAGTGTATACATTATACTTTATTGAATTCGTCTTGAAACGCACTATCAAGTGATCTGTTAAAAAAAAGAGTTCCGTAGAAAATTTGCCCCCTCCAACCACGCAATTTCATGTAAACAATTTCTTTTATATCTCCAATACGTTAGGAAATATCCAGGTGTTTACTGTTCCCGCGGACATCCAGTATAATGAACTAAAATATAAAATATATGTCGGAGAAGGCAACCATTTAATCAGTTCCAAGCATAAGTCAGAATCTACTTTACTGGTGGCACGTGCCAAACTGATGTTTCCGTGAAGGCGAGCACGGCGCACAGTGCTTTTAGAACGACAATATATGGGGGTCGTAGTACTCATGTAGTATGAAAGTTTTTAACGTACAGAGTAATCAATATATATACCATCTACAGTACACTACATCCAAGAAGGTTCCGTGGCCACAACAGTAGCGCGTCAGATTGTCATGCGGGCGGGCCGGTGTTCAAATCTGTCGTGACCAATAACTTTTTTTATTTTTTTTAAACAGTTTTTCGTTGCCTCAAAGTTGCCGTGCAAAGTTGCCTCAAAGTTGCTGTGCAACGTTGCAGCAGGCGGACATAGAATTATTGCTGCATAGTTGCGGCAACGTTGCGTGAATCGTTGCAATCTTGCACCGCAACTATACTGCAACTATGCTGCAACGAGAGTGTGCTGTATGGGGTGGGATTCTTAAGAAAATCTGACAGCATGGTACGCATGATACATATATGTTATTTAGTTATTGAATTCCGCAGCATTGTATTTTCCGATATGCAATTCTGATAATTGTGAATCAATATTTCTAAAACACTTTTAATTTTGTATGTGTTTATAATAAGAAATTTTGTATACGTTTTAGATACACGTCGGACAAGGTATTTGATTATCGAAGTGCACCTATGATGCCGTCGTGCACAACGCGAGAAAATCCAAACGGATTTTTGTTAAAAACATGGCACTGCCCATACAGCACACTCTCCTTGCAACATATTTGCAGCATACTTACGGCGCAAGATGGCAACGACTCACGCAAGGTTACCGCAACTATGCAGCAAAAATTCTATGTCCGCCTGCTGTAACTTTGCACGGCAAATTTGACGCAACTTTGCACGGCAAATTTGACGCAACTTTGCACGGCAAATTTGACGCAACTTTGCACGGCAAATTTGACGCAACTTTGCACGGCAAATTTGACGCAACTTTGCACGGCAAATTTGACGCAACTTTGCACGGCAAATTTGACGCAACTTTGCATGGCAAATTTGACGCAACTTTGCACGGCAAATTTGAGGTAATGATCGTCCTCCTGAAACGTGCCCCCAAAATCGCGTTATTCCGGAAACGTTAAAAGTAAATGTGAGGGAAGGGAATTAAATTACAATAAACATTGACCGTTAAATATTCATATATTTATATATCATCTTATCATCAATACAAATAACATTAATATTTTATTTTTTTTATTTATTTTTATATATTGTTTTAATCCTTGCCTTTCGGTTTAGGATGGCTCCCGTTTACATTTCCATTTCCTTATCTTCTACGCACATAAATACATTTATCAGTCCTATCAAATAACATTAATAACAATATGTATGTTACATTCTTAAAAACGAAAAACAATTCCTCGCAAAATAAAGATTTCTTTCAATCTATATAAAAAATCAATGCTCGATACTTTTATTATACACTGACTCTGTCAGTGGTCACAAGTGCCTGCAACAGTGATGCCAGAATGAGGACGGGTCCTCTCGAGAATTTCCCCCACCACGCATGCACACTACGCCGGAGCGGCGTGTCCGTGAGCTCGGCGCTTCGGACAACGTCGGGAAGACGAGAAAGAAAACGAATGTGCGTCTTTCTCTCTCGCTCTTGAAACGCTGTGATCCATAGTGGGGTGCAAGCGACACGCGGCCGTGCGCGATCTTCTTGGGTGCCTCGAGATTCACTTTTCTCTTTCTGACATATGTATAATACTCTTGTAATGAAAAAAAATTTGGAAAAAATTTTATTACGGAAATCACGTTTTAAGACCTCCTGATCACGTTTGGCTATTTAGAAAAGAGCTTTTTTTTTAAATATCTCATATATTTGTTAACACGATTACGTTTAAACGGCAAAATGGATTTCAATGAAACTTTATATTTAAATTTTATATTGTCTTAAGATCCGATTAGATCACGAAAAACCATAATTACCCGTTATGGTTTTTCGATTTTTCAGATGTACGAACTAAATTCTACATAAAAAAAGGTTAGATAAAGTTCTTCTGTAACTTATTTAACAAAGAAAAATGTACATTCATAATTTCTTGTTTTCATTTTAAATTTCCGTACTTTTTATTCGAGCTATTTCTATTTTTCAAACCTTAAAATGAATTTTTTTATTAAAAGATGAATATTTTGATACTATAAATTGGTGAACTTTGTTAAAATTAGAATCCACTCTTGGCCAGTAGCATGGACGCTGTAGCGCCTTCGATAAAAAATATTTTTTCAGAGTATGATCTAAAATCTAAACGTAATCACATTTCTCGCTAGATTTTTCGATAATTATATCAAGTTGCGACAAAGAATCACGTACTATTTACAAATTTATTACGCGCAGCGTCCTGCAATGACACTTGTACTCGCCGATCATACGATCACGCGAGTCCATCCACGCCGGCGCACAGTGTGCGATTTTGCACAAAAATCGCTAGACAGCGCAAATCTTGACCGATTTCAATGATTTTTTTTTAAATACTCGCGAAAGGCTCAGCAATAACGGAGGGCTGCAGTAAATCCTGTATTTTCGGGCTTAATCTATAAAAAAACATTATTCAGCATAACATCACATAAAAGCGTAAACTTTGGAAATGAAAGATATTAAAAATTAATTTTCTGTAAATTTTATTTTATAGCTGATATTAATCGATCATGAGTCGCACCGCGCTGTAAGTGCGGTACCACTGACTCTGTCAGTGGTCACAAGTGCCTGCAATGGCACTTGTACTCGCGGATCATACAACCACGCGAGTCCATTCACGCCGGTGACGTGGCGTAAGTTTAACAAAAAAGTTATCCGAAATAGGAACGATTAATGTAATTTTGTTAAAATTGAAATCCTACGCTACATGGAACATAATAGATTTCAGTTTATATATATATATATATATTTCTTACGAGCTGTACCCGGCCACGCGTTGCTGTGGCTCAGTCTGGTTAAAAAGCATGTAAAAAGGCATTTTTTACCTGTCACAGGTGTGACATCTATATAATAATAAGTATACAAAATCACGCGCGTATTTGAATGCAACGTTGTGTCAAATTTTCAAAGCAATCGATCAAGAAGTTCCGGAGATTTAAGATTTTGAAGGAACGAACATTTACATTTTTATTTATATGGGAGATAGATAGAAGATGGATATTTCCATCTCAGATCATCCAGTCAGTCCCGGGAGTGTGGGACAATTTTGTTGCAGTGCTCCAGGAAGCCATTTTGCGGAAATCTGCAAAAAAAGAAAAACTATTCTAAGCAAAATAAAGATTGCGTTCAATGTATATAAAAGCTCTATACTTTTATTTATATAAACCAAAAATCCTTAACTTTGTCTGTTGTTAGTGGCTTCAGGGTGGCTTCCCACCTTAAAAGGTGATGCGATTGTGATTTGTTCATTTTTTAAATATCGGGGGCTACCCACTCTTCCCCTACGCCTGGCTTACGTTCATTTCTTTACTTATACTACGTGCAATGCGCAATTTACATTGTGATAGCCATTTCGAGGCCGCATCTACAATGTCCGCATCACAACAATATATATTTCTTGATGCACATGCATAGTTTACAGCACCTGGAATAATACGCATTAATTTATTTTACAATTTTTAGTGCTCAAAGGAGATAAATAATAAAGTTACTTACTCAGTAATAACTTCTTGATATGAACGAACTTCGAAAACGCTGGTTTCTGCTTCTTCCCATGCCAACTATAATTTGTAGCGACACTCCATGTCACCAGTTTATCCAAAATTACGGATGTCGTCAGGGCCACGTTCTTTCCACTGGCCCTCTTCAGCATTTCAATCTATGAAAAGTCATTAAAAATTATTCCAGTCATGAAACATGGGCTACATTAAAAAAAGCATTCGTGTAACGCCAATCACAGGGTGCATTGAAGCAGTTAAAAGTAACAATCACCATTAAGTACTTTATAATAATTTAACGGAAAGTGAAATTAAAGTTATACAGTATATGCACATACACAAAAAAACTGTATGAAAAGTAAAAGCTTGTCGCGCCGCCAGCAAACAAATGCCCCAAAAAATTACGAGAGTTCCCGGAACATGCAATATCCTATCTTTTTGCATCGGGATATCACATGTTCCGGGAAGTCTGCAACATTCATGTTCCGTAATTTTATGGAACACCCTGTACATGCAAAAATCCCATCGCCGTACAATAGTATAAGTGCAGTGCATTTTACAAATTACAGGTACAGTAAAGTGATGGAACATTGACAGTACGGGGTAACATTGGCATCTACTTAACATCTATTAAAATGAAAAAGGACAAAAATTGTATGCATTTGCACACTTGTAGTACAATCACAAACGATGCAATGTTATAATAGGATTCCTAAACCAAATTTAAAAATGTTAATTAAAAAAATTAAAAAATAAAAATAAACAAAACAGAGTGCATTGAACATAAAAAGAAACAAATTTAAGTGTTAATGTAAGTTCAGATGTGGTAAAACTTTTACTTTTTAGTGCTATTTATATATGATGTGCCAATGTTACCCCAGTTCACGATATGGTGCTACCATTTATAAAGTATAATATATAATAATACTCATGTAATTTTCCTTTATATGACTGCAATGCAGAAAGATAAAGTAGTTGTTGAATATGAAAATAATTAGAATATAAAGTTAAATTTTGGACTTTATCATACTACTCTTAGTAGTTCATTTATTATTATTCTTAGGTCACTTACCATAGCATTAAATGTAGTCTTGTTCTGCAATTTATCTTCCAAATTACGTAAACCCTCTTCATCCTTAACGGGAAGATTTTCCGTTATTGCCAAAAATTCGGTATCAGTATTGCTGCTTGTAACATTTGAAATTTCCGGCATTTTTGACTCTATCTGTTCCAACCTTTTCATCATATCGGCCAATGTCAAATTAATTGCTGCAAAGTTTTTCTTCATAAGTGTTTCCAACTCTGAATAAAGATAAGAGAAGATAATTATATAAAAATCGTATTTAGGATTATAGTCAATGGGTAGAAACCCATTGGATTGGATATGATTTTGTATATGCGGAGACGTACTTGCTAATGATGACGATGATGATGACGACGATGATGATGATGATGATGATAGTGGTTTTGGTGTTAGTGTTGGGGTTGCTGGTGTTGGTGCTGTGCCTACTCTACTTTTCTCGGGAGACGCGTGTAGTATGGGTGTCATCCTATTCTCAACACTGTTAATTCTTTGGAAATACTGGTTGAGAAATGGCGTCGACGTCGATGGGAGATCTGCATTGAAACCTGCAATTCAGCATATAATTGACACCATGCTCCGATCCATATTCAAAGGGGGGTCCCAAAATGGCGAGACTACTCGGATGATGCAATATACCGATGAAAAAAGACATAGAAAAGTCCTTAACCATTTTCAGATCCGAGGCTTCCGGCCCACACAGATTAAAGCCGTGTGAGCTGTGCGCGTGGCAGCGTACGGTAGGTAAATGACTTCTCGATGTATCTTTGCATCAAGATATTGCACGTTTCGGGAAGTCGCACAATTTGGGAACACACTATACAAATTACTTCACATTTACTTTCATAATGAATAGTGATTGAATAATATAAAAATACCTTCCTGTACATGCACTTCTGACATTTCAGACGGTGCCTTAGGGTACATATTTCCCTTCTTCCTTTTCTCCAATGGCCCTTCTGCTTCAATGTCCTCTTCCTCGCTGGACATGTAAGGGCGAGTATTTGTTCGTCTGCGCTCTTTCGACACTTTCCTATGTCCCGAATAATTCGTCGCATCCGAATCGGGAATATTGGAAGTGTCCATGGCAGTCTCCTGTTTATCCAATGCTCCCTCATAAGTATCTGACACAGAGAATTCATTAATACGTCACACATTAATAAGTTATGCATATTGAGGTTCAATTTATACACTTCGCGTCAAAATTAAAGGAACAATATAATTTCCCGAAATTTTTGGTTATTCTCAAAGGACTGTGTCTCTGCGAAAAATGTTTGAAAAAAATATTCAAAAAACTTGGATGATTCCATGATTATCCTTGAAGTGGCATCAAGTTTCCTACAAAATGATAAATATGTAATTTTTGGGATCATTTTAAAATTGATTTAATACGATTAAAAAAATCTCATTAAATTGCCAACAAATGCTTTTGAAAGGAAACTTTCTTAGCTTTCCAAAACACTCTTGAAAATTTGTCTACGATCATGAGTTCGCAAGTTATAGGTGTTCAAATTGAAAAGTACCTTGTTTGCTTTGATCGCGAATAACTCTGTCAATAAAAATCATACAACAAAACGAAAGAAACGAAATTAAACAGAAATGTTTGCTCTATAAGAGCTCTTCCTTGGATTTAGGGGCAAAATATCCTTTTGCCCGCGCATACGTTGAAAGTACGCAAAAATTTCAGAATCTTCGTTTCCCGCGTTTCATCTTCATAAAACAGTATCATAATGGATGAAACAAAAAATTCAATTCTTCGTTCAAAAACTATATACTTCAAGCGTTAAAATGCGTTCTCTAAATATGTTTTCAAAACATTTTTCACACAAATACAGCTTTTTGAAAATGACCAAAATTTTCGCAAAATTATAGTGTTTCTTTAATTTTGACGCGGTGTATAAATAATACTTTAATGAAATAAATATACCTGCTGAGGCAAACCACCTGACGATGTCCCATTTTTCCCACTTATCGTGGTCCACTGGAACAATTCCTTTCATAATTGTTCTATTGAGGGTATACAAATTCTTGATATGGCTCGGCCAAATACTTCGCTGTCCATCAGCGTCCATCCAGTTCGATGGTATGATTTGCATACCATCCGCGAATTCCACGACCGAAAACTTTTTCAACATTTTTTACTGAAAAAGAATTAGGAGAATTTATTAAAAAATTGTCACTGTATTATATAATAATACTTATGAAATATTGCAGTATGATAGTTTTGTCTTAATCGTGATGTCACTCGTACTTACCGGTGATGAATGTAAACTTTCACTTTGTAAACGGTGTTCAAAGCTCGCTTTCGGAAAACAAACGAGAAATTTAAAAAAAAAGAAAAAAAAGTAACGCGTACACACGAACTATAAAACGAATAAAATAACTTAAATATATTTTAAAAGAGAAACTAAACACACTATAACTATGAAAAGAAGAACAAAATTATATATAATTTTAAAAAATACACTAACACACTATAAGTAGAAAAAGAATAAGAAAAATTGAATATATGATTTTAAAAAAACACTAACACACGATAAGTATAAAACGAATAAGCAAAATGGAATATATAATTTTAAAAAACACTAACACACGAAAAATATAAAACGAATAAGCAAAATGGAATATATAATTTTAAAAAACACTAACACACGTAAGTATAAAACGAATTCAAAAGGGAATATATATTAAAACAAAAAAATGCGAAATATAAAAAACTTGTGAAAAGGGTAGCTGCTTGTTTTTCGAGAGTTTACTTCGAACTGGCACGGTCCAGGGTTGCCGAGCGCGAGTCAGCGAGGCAACAAAGAAGTACTTTGTTTGGCGCTCGAGCCGAGCGGAGCGGAGCCGAGCCGAGCGGAGCGGAGCCGAGCCGAGCGGAGCGGAGCCGAGCCGAGCGGAGCGGAGCCGAGCCGAGCGGAGCGGAGCCGAGCCGAGCGGAGCGGAGCCGAGCCGAGCGGAGCGGAGCCGAGCCGAGCGGAGCGGAGCCGAGCCGAGCGGAGCGGAGCCGAGCCGAGCGGAGCGGAGCCGAGCCGAGCGGAGCGGAGCCGAGCCGAGCGGAGCGGAGCCGAGCCGAGCGGAGCGGAGCCGAGCCGAGCGGAGCGGAGCCGAGCCGAGCGGAGCGGAGCCGAGCCGAGCGGAGCGGAGCCGAGCCGAGCGGAGCGGAGCCGAGCCGAGCGGAGCGGAGCCGAGCCGAGCGGAGCGGAGCCGAGCCGAGCGGAGCGGAGCCGAGCCGAGCGGAGCGGAGCCGAGCCGAGCGGAGCGGAGCCGAGCCGAGCGGAGCGGAGCCGAGCCGAGCGGAGCGGAGCCGAGCCGAGCGGAGCGGAGCCGAGCCGAGCGGAGCGGAGCCGAGCCGAGCGGAGCGGAGCCGAGCCGAGCGGAGCGGAGCCGAGCCGAGCGGAGCGGAGCCGAGCCGAGCCGAGCGGAGCGGAGCGGAGCGGAGCCGAGCCGAGCGGAGCGGAGCCGAGCCGAGCGGAGCGGAGCCGAGCCGAGCGGAGCGGAGCCGAGCCGAGCGGAGCGGAGCCGAGCCGAGCGGAGCGGAGCCGAGCCGAGCGGAGCGGAGCGGAGCCGAGCCGAGCGGAGCGGAGCGGAGCCGAGCGGAGCGGAGCGGAGCGGAGCCGAGCCGAGCGGAGCGGAGCCGAGCCGAGCGGAGCGGAGCCGAGCCGAGCGGAGCGGAGCCGAGCCGAGCCGAGCGGAGCGGAGCCGAGCCGAGCGGAGCGGAGCCGAGCCGAGCGGAGCGGAGCCGAGCCGAGCGGAGCGGAGCCGAGCCGAGCGGAGCGGAGCCGAGCCGAGCGGAGCGGAGCCGAGCCGAGCGGAGCGGAGCCGAGCCGAGCGGAGCGGAGCCGAGCCGAGCGGAGCGGAGCCGAGCCGAGCGGAGCGGAGCCGAGCCGAGCGGAGCGGAGCCGAGCCGAGCGGAGCGGAGCCGAGCCGAGCGGAGCGGAGCCGAGCCGAGCGGAGCGGAGCCGAGCCGAGCGGAGCGGAGCCGAGCCGAGCGGAGCGGAGCCGAGCCGAGCGGAGCGGAGCCGAGCGCTGCGTCGTTGAATTCACTCTCAGAGAGGGTTGTAAAATTTCGAGCCTGCAGTGAGCGCGAGTGAGAGAATCCATGAGCGAGCGAGAGGGGGCGAAAGAGTGGACGAGATGGCGTGGCTGGGAAAACCCGATGCGTCCAGCGGGCCCAGGGGCGCGCCGAGGGATCGAAAAATTGAAACGGTTCTTTTTTAAACCGACATTTTCACACTTTCTAATATAAAATTTTAGCTGGTTTTAGGTATTTGTAAGTTTTTTATTAATATCTCAGAAACTAACAAATACCTGCAGCTAAAATTTTATATTAGAGGTTCTCTCACCCTCCCGCCCAACCCCTCAAAATTTCGGTTCATTCAGGTTGTTGGGGGGTCATACCGTAGTATATCCCACAAGGCTCCCCCCTTTTATAATAATTATTTACAAAGCTGAAGGGAACTTAGGGAAATGTGATGGCTACGCGATCGCATGCTTCCTGCGAAAGCAAATATTAACCCCTCAGCGACGACCACCATACGCAGTGCCAATTTTCGCGGGCAGCGGACCTCTTGCTGTAATACCTATAGTAATGGCTACATTGTATGCATATCTCCGTTTAGAACGCTGTTCGCGTAGCAAGATTACATAGTAAATAATGAGATCTGGCGTCGTCGTTGAAGGCTTAAAGGTCCTCATACACGTTGAGACCTATATCGATGCATGTATCAATACAGATCGCGCTATATATGCGTCTCAGATTTCGGTTCTGAATGAAACGACATATACACGGTGAGATGAAATCATGAGACATCAGCTCACAAGTGTAAGGAAAAGCTGAGAGTCAATGGAAATCAAAAATCAAAAAAAAGAAAATAGTATACATGAAAAAGTCGAGGAAGAAAAACAGTATTATCAAAAAATAAATAGAAAAAAATCACAAAAAAAGACAAAGAAACATGAAAATGTCAAGGACGAATAAAGTATTATTATCAAATAAATATAATCACATAAATAAAAAAGAAAATAATATAATTACAATATAAAAAAAGATGTGAAATCAAAATGAGCTGCAAGTACATAAAGGTGCTTTCCAACTACGCTTAAGATGACACAACTACATATACACAGCTAAAATGCTGTGTTATTCCATTACTCATATCGTGGACATTTTAATTAACCCATCAAATAGAATCCCATTTGAAAACATTGTCGTAAATTAATAGCTTTACAAAATTAATGATACACAATAAAAGACAAAAAAAATGTCCGCGGCCTGGAAGTCAAATACTTGGCGTGGCCAGGCCAAGGTGTCGCTGAATAAGAATTATTTAAAAACGCAAAATAATGAAAGTGTATTCATATTGTCAGTGTTTTAAATTGACAAATTATGTGAAAGCTTGTCAGAGGAAAGGTATCGGTGTCGATGAGTGATCTTACAATTTTTTTAAAACGCAATATAATGAAAATATACTCATATTGTCTGAGTTTTAAATGGACAAATTATCCGAAAGCCTGCGAGGGGGGAGGTATGGGTATTGTTTGATGATCTGAGAATACCTTGGCCTGGCCACGCCAAGTATTTGACTTCCAGGCCGCGGACATTTTTTTTGTCTTTTATTGTGTATCATTAATTTTGTAAAGCTATTAATTTACGACAATGTTTTCAAATGGGATTCTATTTGATGGGTTAATTAAAATGGCCACGATATGAGTAATGGAATAACACAGCATTTTAGCTGTGTATATGTAGTTGTGTCATCTTAAGGCTGCCGTCTCAGCGGGCCTTGAATGTGTGCGTACGCTCACACAAGCTAAGAAAAGCGTGTACGTATACGCGTGTAGTAAACAATCCGTTTCAACCGACTTTCGTCCTGAAATCGGCCAGAAGGAAGTTTTTGCGGGTACAGTTGCCTCTAGCAGACATCAGTGCAGGGTGGTCTGGTGCGTTTGAACGCTAATAACCACCGTACGTTGAGATAATAATGAATTTATGAATCGAAAACTGACAGAATGAGGCTTCAAGGCTTCTCCGTTGGTGGCGCTAGTGGTGTACCGCAGCACGTAGCACCAGCGTGACGTATACGCAGGGCCGACGCGAGGTTAGCTGGCGCCCGTATGCAAGAAAATTATTGGTGCCCCCAAATTTTTGCACCTGTTTTCTATTTAATATGATTTGTCTTTACGGGGTGTACATTTCGTTTATGTGGGAGTTGGATTCTTTTATTATTTAGCGTGCGATATAGTTTTTTAGCGTCCCATTCTGCTGGCGCCCTTATGCGGCACATGACTTGCATAATGATTTCGCCGATCCTGCCTATACGCGATGTAGTAAACAAACCGTTTCAACCGACTTTCGTCCTGGAATCGGCAAGAAGAAGGTTTTTGCGGGTATAGTTGCCTCCGGTAGACATTCGTGCAGAGTGGTCTGGTGCGTTTGAACGCTAATAAGCATCGTACGTTAAAATAATAATGAATTTATGAATCGTGTACTGAGACAGACTCGAGAAATGACAGAATGAAGCTTCAAGGATTCTCCGCCCCAGCGCTGATGGTATTTTCGCGCCATTTACCATCAGAACCGGTAGAAGTCCAAGCTAGCCGATAAATATAGGAAAGACATAGTTGCCGAGACGTATCGAGAGGTATATCGCGCTGTTGCCGCATTTCCTCTATTACTATTTTCTCGTAAGGAAGGCTTGAATGAATCACGGCGAAGCTGCTAGAGAACAGAAATGGGCAAAGATAATATCTGGATAAACTCAAATAAAAGATACTACAGTACTGTCTTGTTACGGGTTCGGTTTGGGGTACACTATGTGGATTTTTCGCTATTTCCACCACTTCTGTTTCACTCCTGTCCGGCGAAGGCGAGAGCGAGATGGAACGAGAGCGAGCGAGAGGCACTGAAAGCGAGCGAGAGCGGTACGAGACAGACGACGGGATCATGTTTTGTCTCTCTCCATCTTTCGGACGCCTGACACTCCGTCCTTTGCGTTGACGCCCGTCGCGCAGACAAAGCATTCCATCTCGCTCCCACCTTCGGCCAGAAAGAAGCGAGAAACGAACACTCGGAATTAGGACTCTACGATACGGGTTCAACGCCTGTCCCGACCAGCGAGGACTTGGGCTGTTCGGCGGCGGCTTGTAATCTCGGTTAGAGAGGCATACAGTGTTGATAAAATGTAAAACGTGACGTTTTCAGTATTCAGTAACATACTTACTGCTGAGATTTTCCACATTAACCTCTTAGGCACGGCTGAGTTTTACGTGGGGCTGTTTCTCTGTACGGCAGAGTTCAACGCGAATTACGTGTAAACGATACAGTGAGCTGCTATAGTGGCGTCTCGGTCAGAAATATGACATCCGCGAAAGCCACTACAGTGGCGCGTCGTGCCTAAGAGGTTAAAATGAATTCAAATACGGTATAAATCGGATTATTTCTAGAACTGTACTAGATAATTAAATATAAATGCGTAACATTTCTAATCTATTTAATAATGCTAAAAATAATCCGATTTATATCGTGTTTAAATTCATTTTCGTCTGGAAAATCTCACCAGTATGTTACTGAAACGTTCAAGCCGATACGATAGAAAATGTGAACGTTTTACATTCTATTAAAACAAACAAAATAAACAATCATTGAACAATCATATCATTATATTTTTTCACAAGAAAATATAAATATTTCCCTCACTACATACGTTACATTTCGCTCATTTGCTGCAACTACGACATATATTACTCAAAATTCACGATTTTTGGGGAAACGAGTTTTGTTAACGGGAAAAGTTTTGTTAGACAACAACCACTTTTTCTATACTAATAACTCAAAAACTGCAAATTTTGAGTTGTGTCGTTGTTACAGCAAATGAGCGATTTCATTACAATCGATTTGATATAATTGTAGGAAGACCGTCAATGGAGAAGAGGAATTACACAGAATGAGAGAAGATAATAAGAATTGCGAAGTGTAGAAGAGATAATGATACGCAAATAAGTATTGTTTCATTGATATGTTTCCTAACTTCACTACCCAACTTCTCTATCTTTCATTATTGCCATCCTCCTTTACGTTCAGCGAGGCTCTGACGCTAGACACAGCTCTCGTGCCGTATTCCTTCGAGCTTCTCGATAGAAGGAACTGTGGCAACAGCGCGGCAGAGACAGATAGAACAGAAAATGTGGCAACTATGCGTAAAAAATTCGTCTACACAGAGTACCTGGAGATGTCACCTCTGTATATGTTCTTTTTATCGACCGGACTAGTTTCATTAGGGTCCGTCTGTTTACTGAGTACGCTTCGATCGATTCGGACCATAACAAACTTGAGACGGCAGCCTTAAGCGTAGTTAGAAAGCACCTTTATGTACTTGCAGCTCATTTTGATTTCACATCTTTTTTTATATTGTAATTATATTATTTTCTTTTTTATTTATGTGATTATATTTATTTGATAATAATACTTTATTCGTCCTTGACATTTTCATGTTTCTTTGTCTTTTTTTGTGATTTTTTCTATTTATTTTTTGATAATACTGTTTTTCTTCCTCGACTTTTTCATGTATACTATTTTCTTTTTTTTTATTTTTGATAATATTCTTTTTTGTCCTCGAAATTTTCATGTACTTGGCGTACTTTTTACTTTTTTAAAGTTTTTTCTGGGGATCTCACTTCTTTTTACAAAGCTAATTCATGTTCTTGGCGCACTGCAGCCTATCGAGTGATGTTAGAAGATAAAGCGCGTTTGTGGCCAGTAAAGCTTGTACTCGCAATACTCGGAATAGCGCAAAGCAGCTCAGCGAGTGTACTTTTATTATTTTTTAATTAAGGATAAATTCTACGTAAGTTTAACACCTACGCAAAAAAAACATGTGCACCGCATTGCCGATTTATATGTATTATATGAATGTATAGTACTTTATGTGCAGTACATAGTGCGCGAAGCAGCTTTTGGCGCTGAAAGCAGCCTTTGGCGTTGAACGTATTTATCATTGAACTGTAATAACAACCACAATTAACATCTTTCGAAGAAAAATATGTATGCATTTTTCGTGGCCAAGCTTGTATTTCTACTAGTAAATCATCAACGAATACCCACGTTGTGCCCTTACCCCTTACCATACTCGTGTAATGACCATCGGAAATACTTTTACCGTGGTGGAAAATCGCTGCCTTAAGTTTATAACAGTGATCTACCAATTGTATTTTAGTAGTAGGTATTGCTTTGATGTTGAAATTTTCAACTTTCGTTGTTCCACTACTATCGTGTTCGAACAAATGTAATTTTGCAATAAGAATTGGTTTGGAAGCAGTTATATCGATTTTCTTCATTGTATTTGAATTTGAATTATCACAATTATTGCAAGGATCTTTCTGATTTTTCCATTCTGTGAAATTGTGTTTTATTATATCTTAAAATTTAAATGTTTCTTTTTTGAACATCTTGGGCAGTGCAAGATGTACCACACAATTTGTACTGATAGTGGTACTTGTGTAATTACACGCTAAACATCTCAATACTGTTGTTATTTCGTGTTGTACTGCATTCTTAATAAGAATCTCATGATCACAAAGAGAGGTAATAAACTCAGCTGCATCATGCAGCTGATTGTAAGCGTATTTTTCTCCTGCGAATTGCCGTAATGATATTATGTTTGGATTTTGAACCGATTTATATTGGTCCATAAAGATTTTTATAATATGATCAGCTTTTTCAGTCGAAAATAAGTTTTCTCTTATGGATGAACAATATAACATGCATTGGATTGTGGCATTCGCATAACAAGACACACCATCAGAATTGGGAAGACCTCTTACGTAGTATTGAGTGGTATCGACGATGTGATACTGATCATTAGTATTCTGACATTCGGATACATTATAATTAGGTACTGCCCAAACAGCATCACGAACATTGGAGACGCGTTTTTTAGAAATTGAAATAGTCATAAGATCAGGTCTATATTTTTTTCGTAATCTATTGTACTCTATGATAGCCGATTCTTGTGCCTTTACGGAAGATGGATCATAATTGATAAGATGCAATCCTTGTAATGTGGTCACCCGTGAAAGAGCAACGTAAATTTGTCCGCAAGTAAATATTGAATTACCTGCTTCTACAACAGCATTCTGCAAGCTTAGTCCCTGAGTTTTGTGAATAGTTATACCATAGCTGAGGCAAATCGGAAATTGTTTTCTAATAACGAACGCTCTATCCATTACTTCAAATTTAACACATACACGTTCTATTATATGTTCTTGCCCCGTGGGTAATATAATTTTCAATTTTTCAACGTTATTATCAACACCTCGTATAACTGAAACAAGTTTAGCAATGGTACCGTTGACAAGACCTAGTGTAACATCAATATTTCTTCTAATCATGATTTGTACTCCTACTTTAACAATTACGACCCTTGCAAGTCCCGCCGTTCGAGAGCTATCATCGTCATTATTGTTTAGTACCTTTGACACCTTTTTTTTCAAGTACGGTGCACAATTCATTGTATCATGAGCAATCAAATGGATTTCTTCGGATGGAAATCGACTCAGCATTGCAGCGTTAAAAAAATCGCATTGAACACATGTGGGAAGTAAACACACCATATTAGATCCCACATTAAGCATGTAATCACATAATTCGTTTAATAGGTCATTACAACAATTTGTCGCTTTGAAATTTAATTTCCTCGATTCTAAAAGTTTTGTATCCGAATCGGTCACTACACCGGTGCGAATTCTCGACAACATTTGTAAATATTATCACCCTTCTGTCGCATGTTTATTGTCAATTCGTCATAGCTAAACAAAGCAGGCCATAAATTATAAGAACCTAACCCTCCAACATTTTTCTCCATACCCTTATTGGATAGTTGTATAAAAGCAGGTTCTTCGTGAACAGGAGGAAGTTGTAGTAAGTCATCAAATAGCAGCATAGGCTTTTTTCCGAACCAAGCATCATCGGAATCTGTAGTATCAAATATTTCTGTAAGTCGCAGATGTATGTACAGGAAAGTTACGTTAGACACCATCGAAATTTCATCGATGATTACTAAAGCAACGTTTTTTAGTTGATCTCGTACAATTTGAAGGGCTGCATCACTAACATAAGTTGCCTATACTGGGCGGTATGCCCATATTCTACAGGTAATTGAAATAATCGGTGTATGGTAAGACCTTCAATATTAAAAGCTGCGATTCCAGTAGGAGCAGTTACTGCTGTGTCTTTTCAGATAATCTGCTAGACCCAATGTCTGATAGTTTTTATTAAAAAACTTTTCCCAGTGCCACCTTCTCCACTCACATAAAGCCTGAGAATTTTATCTTTATACGTCAAAGATTTCGTAACTGTATCAAATATCCGCTTCTGATCATGGTTCAATTCCGAAATCATTTCTTGAAGATCACCACAGTCAAATTTGTTTCCCGCGTCTTTAAAATCTTTCATGGCACCAAAAGTTTCAACCGTGGACAAGAATCATATTGATAAATTGTCGTCATTCTTTGGTTCTATTTGAAATATCTCGCTCGGTTGATCGAAACTGCAGTTGTTCGCCACTTGGGAATTCTCGCGATTCTAAATTTCTTTTTTTTTTGTAAATATTTGCCACGTTTGCCGCTCTGTTTCGTAGACTTTTAAGAATGACCCAGGCAAAGTGTTTAAGAAGATTACCGCGCTTGAAACCCTTTTGCAAGGGAATATTGACTTTTTAAGGAAAGCTCGTTTCTCCCATACAGCACACCTCGTCTTAGAGACGTCTAGTTTATGTCCATTTTAGGTCTGAACGTCTTGATTTGTAACAAGACGTCTCTGAGATGTCTTTAAGACGCTTTTTGGACATCTTTAAGACTTTACCAGACGTTGTGCTATGTGGGCTGTTCTATCATTTCGTTCCAATGCGATTCGACCAGGCTGACGTCGACTTGTTTCATGTTCTGGTATACAGCAACTCTGTTATCGCGCTCGGCCCAAAAATTTTCGTGACAACAGGTGGGTATATATATATATTATATTATAAAAACAGATTCGAATATAATTTTCTTTAATGTCAAAATCAAAATAAGAATTCAATAGAATTTTATACACATTGATTGAACTTACGGTTCATGGTTCCTAATTTTCAGAGCACGATGCTTCTGAATAATTTAATTCCAACTGGATTTATAAATGGTAGAATATTTTAATTAATAAGAAACTTAATCTTCTAATTTACATTAATATTCGTGGCATTTCTCAGAAATGCTTAATGTCGTGTACGTAATATGTTCCAACGTATCCTATTGTATTTCAGATAATAATAATATTAAACATTGTAATAGTACTTACTTATTATATAGCATACATATAATTTTATTCATGAATCTACATATAATAGTGTCTGTAATTATTTAATTATTAGGTATTCTGCTGTGACATCGACACATGGTATTTAAATTTTGTGAAACTTTTTATCAAACGTATTTAAACAGAGTTTCGCATACATATATACAAATAAATTTGTAAACTCATGGAATCTTCATATGAAATAAAATTACTTGGAATGTAAGTCTCTTATAATTAGTTGTCGATCTATGAATGCGAGACGTAAAAGGCAAAAGAATGATTTTCTGCCTACGTTAAACTTATAATGATATAAATTAAAAATAGTTTGCTGGAATAAAAACATATGCTTAATTACAATATATTATTTTTGTACATGCATGGTACAAATTTCCAGAAACTTGTGTGAAAGAAGATGCTTCTCTGTCGAACCTTCTGCGGACAACTTCCAAGTCTGTGCGTCCCCTTCATTTCTATCTATAAGAATACATAAAAAAAATCTATTAAAACATTTTCGTGACTTACCTTGTTAATTGAGACAATAATCAGTGTCCTATGTGGTGTAAAAACACGTGACATTTCCAATTTTAACAACTTACCTTATTTAACACTTGCCAGGTTATAATTGATTGACACTTGCTAGGTTATAATATAATTCAATATTAGATATAGATATTGTTGCGAACACCCCTTGGATGGGAATCCAAGGCTCACTGGTGCTCGCGAGCGGGACAAGAGACAGCGAGAAGAAGGCGATCGGATCGATCGCCTGTCAAGCTGTCATTCGATAGTCAGCCGCCATTGCCAGCAGACGTCTCGATATCCTATTACGCTAATTACTGATTGTATTCGTTACCGTTCTTACTTTCCTTGTTATCCCCCCTTGTTCATGTTCTGCTATCATTGCTGTTCAGTAAACTTATACTATGCCCAACCAAAATCGTAACATTGGTGTCAGAAGTGGGATGCCCGCCCGGAGCGGCATGCCCACTCGCGCTTCCGCGGCCTCCGCGGTGTCCGCGGCCCCTGCGGTTCCCCCTTCCGGAGCATCGGGCGACCCGTCCCTGCGGGAGCTCTTCACTACCCTTCAGCTCAGCATCGTCGGGCAGTTGCAGGAGCAGCGGAGGGATGATGCGGCCCGCCGGCTGAGGGAAGATCAACGCAGGGAGGCTGCCGACCGCCAGGCGCAGGCGGCTTTTGAGGCGCGGATGGCGGAGTTGGAGGAGCGGGTTCAGGTCGTAACCGCTTCATTACAGAATAGCCAGGGCTCAGGTGGTAGCAGCGCGGGCCCTCGGGGTGGGGAGGTTGTGCCAAGTGAAATCAGTGAGAATAGAGTTGCTAATAGTGTCCCCCCAGCGCATGTTCCCACGCCCGCTAGTGCGCCCGCCGCTGCCCCTTCGTCGGGATCGAGCGTCCTTAGCTTAGGGTACGCCGTGAAGCCGACGATATTTGACGGGAAAAGTTCGTGGGAGGAGTACAAAGTACAATTTGAGACGATCGCGCGCGCAAATGGGTGGGACGATCAGAAAAAGGCGACAGCCTTGATCGCTTCCCTGGGAGGTGCAGCGAGGAGCGTCCTTACGACGCTCTCCGCGGCCCAATGCGAAAGTTTCGCAGAGTTGGTTTCCGCGCTCGAATTCCGCTACGGGGCGAGGAATCTTTCAAATCTGAACTACGTACTCTTCCAGAGCCATCGGCAGCGGAGGGATGAAAGCATCTCTTCGCTCGCCACCAAAATTGAGCGTTTAGCGCAGTCCGCGTTTGCCGATTGTCTGGTAGAGATCCGCGACAAACTCGCCGCGTCCCAGTTCATAACAGCGTTGTCGAGCTCTGTTATGCAGCGGGAACTGCGTCTCGGCGGGTTCACAACCCTAAGAACCGCAGTGACCAGGGCGCTAGAGATTGAGGCCGTGGAGGCGATGTCTCGCCGCCCTGCGTCAGAATCGCGAGAACGGGACTCGGAAAAGCGGAAGGCTAAACCCTCCAAAAATTTTGAAAGGTTTCCGGTGAAGCAGCGGAGGTTCGAAAAGCCCGTGGGGCGGACAGAGGACTCTCCGAGGGAACCGAAGTGTTGGCTCTGTGGCAAGTCGGGCCACTTACAGAAGGATTGTTTCAAGGCCAAAAACGGCCAGGCAAGGACTGGAAATGTCTCCAGGAAACCCTTTGAGGGAAACGAGAAGAGGACGGCGTAAGGGGGAGACGTCGGTCCGAGAAGAGCAGTCCCCCGGTCGTCAAGAGTGTGGCGATGCGGGAGGCGACTGGGCGACAGACGAATCCGGAGGAGGAGATTTTCGTATGTGGAAAAATCTGTGGGAAACCTTGTAAAATAGTTCTTGATACAGGTTCGCCTATTAACCTTCTGGACAAGGAGTTTTGTCCCTCGAAGGACATCGCCCGAACAGGACTAGACATTCGCTCCACTTCTGGGGAGAAAATGAAAGTGTTCGGCAAGGTGAGCCTGGAAGTCGGCGTTGGAGGACACTTGAGTGTAGAAGACTTCCACGTCGTCGACATGGTCGAAAAGTGCATCCTGGGAGCGGCGTTCTTGAGGAGGCACCACTGCAGCATCGACTTATCCCGGAATGTGCTGTGCCTCCCTGGAAAACCGGAGATACGCTTCGGGGAGCCGGCCGTCGAAAAGGAGAAACTGGAAAAAGGAAGCGAAACGGTCGTCCCCCAGCATTTGAAAGAGCTGTATACACGCTGCTCGTCAGGTTTGTCCGAAGGACAGACAAAGCTATTTGCTGAGCTTCTTTGTGAATTTCAGGATGTTTTCGCCACGCATTCGACTCAGATCGGGAACTGCGACCGGGTGAAGCACTGTGTCGACACCGGGGATAATCACCCCATCAAGCAGGCACCGCGGAGGTTGCCTCTACACCGACGAGCGGAAGTAGAGGAATTACTCAGGAAGATGTTGACACAGGGCGTGATCGAGGAATCGCGAAGCCCGTGGTCTTCTCCGATCGTCCTTGTTACGAAGAAGGATGGAACCTTAAGGTTCTGCGTGGATTACCGACGCCTGAACGAGATTACGAAAAAGGACTCGTATCCTCTGCCCCGTATTGAGGATACACTGGACGCTCTCGCTGGGTCTTCTTGGTTTTCTACCGTGGACTTGCAGAGTGGTTACTGGCAGATCTCTATGGACGAGAAGGACCGAGAGAAAACTGCGTTTTCAGTAGGAACGGGACTCTGGCACTTCAAGGTGATGCCCTTCGGACTTTGCAACGCCCCTGCGACTTTCGAGCGACTGATGGAAGACGTGCTTCAAGACCTGACCTGGAAGATCTGCTTGGTCTACTTGGACGACATCATCATCTACGGGAATGACTTTGAGCAGGAGCTCGAGCGCCTACGGACGGTGTTCTCACGTTTGCGTCAGACTGGACTATTGATGAGCCCCAAGAAGTGCTCTTTCTTCTGCCGGGAAGTTAAGTATCTGGGCCATATCGTAACGGAGAGAGGGGTCAAGACGGATCCGGAGAAGATCAAAGCCATCTCGGAATGGCCGCAGCCGAAGAACGCCACGGAATTAAGAAGCTTCCTAGGATTGTGCACTTATTACCGGAAATTTGTGAAGGATTTCTCCAGGATCGCCAAGCCCCTGCATCGCCTCACCGAGGCCAAACAGAGCTACGAATGGACCGAAGAATGCCAGGAGGTTTTCCGGGAGCTAAAGAAGAGGCTCACCGGGGCGCCGATACTGGCCTACCCGGTGATAAACAAGGACTTCATTCTGGATACGGACGCCTCTAATTTTGCCATAGGCGGCGTCCTCTCACAGGAACACGAAGGACAGGAAAAGGTCATAGCCTACTTCTCTAAAACCTTGGGAAAAGCAGAGAGGAACTACTGCGTCACCCGGAGAGAATTGCTGGCAGTGGTGAAATCGGTTGAGCATTTCCACCACTACCTCTATGGTCGTAGATTCCTGATAAGGACGGACCACGCGGCGCTTCGCTGGCTGCTGACCTTCAAGTGCCCCGAAGGACAGGTCGCCCGCTGGATCGAGCGACTCCAGGAATATGACTTCGAGATTCGCCATCGCGCAGGAAGAGCCCACGGGAACGCGGATGGACTTTCACGAAGACCGTGCATCGAGGAAGACTGTAAAAACTGCGATCGACTGGAGAAGAAAGAAGCTGGAGTGAAAGTTTCCTCGAAGAGGATTCACAGGATATTTTGTGAAGACAACAGGAACGAGTGGAAATTAAGCCAGGAGAAGGATGAAGAGATTGGTTTCATCCATAAAAAGAAGGTGGAAGGGGAGAAGCCGGGCTGGCAGGACATTGCTCGTTTCTCCCCGCAATTGAAATTTTACTGGTCGATCTGGGACTCGCTGGAGGTTCATGAAGGTTTGCTTTTTAGGAAATGGGAGTCCCACAGTGGTACAGCGGCCTCGTGGCTTTTGGTGGTACCGCGCGAAAGGGTTGCAGAGGTTTTGCGGGAGTTTCACGATTCGCCAGCAGCTGGGCACTTTGGAGTGAACAAGACCTTAGCGAAGATTCGTCAACAGTTCTTCTGGTCAACGTGTCGACAGGACGTTCAAGAGTGGTGCCGGCGGTGTGACACCTGTGCGGCGAAGAAGGGACCACGTCAGAGGGGAGCAGGGAACCTGAAGGTGTACAACGTGGGAGCTCCGTTTGAGAGGCTTGCCCTGGACGTTGTCGGTCCGCTCCCGAGGTCCCAGGCCGGGAACAGGTTTATGTTGGTCGTGGCGGACTACTTTACCCGGTGGCCGGAAGTAATCGCGATGCCAGACCAGCGAGCTGTCACAGTGGCAAGAGCTCTCCTGCACAACGTAGTGTGTCGACATGGTGTACCTTTGGAGATACACACCGACCAAGGAAGGAACTTCGAATCCTCCGTATTCAAGGAACTGCTGAAGCTGCTTGGAGTCAGGAAGACACGAACAACTCCCCTGCATCCCCAATCAGACGGGCTGGTAGAGCGCCTGAACAGAACGTTGCTTCAATACCTCGCGATGTTCGTTTCGGAGCACCAGTGGGACTGAGACGAGTGGATCCCCATGTTCCTCCTTGCCTACAGGTCAGCACGGCACGAGGCTACGCAACTGACACCAGCGATGATCCTGTACGGCCAGGAACTTCGCCTACCCCTGCAGCTATGGAGAGGGCTGCCCCCCGAAGTGGAAGAGGACGAGGACGTCGAGCAGGGTTACTCCGAATGGATCCGAGGGAAGATGACGAAGATCCACGGATTCGTTCGACGCCGTCTGAACGTCTACAGTTCAAAGATGAAGTCGTGGTACGACAGCCGTGTTCACGCCTTGGAATTCCAACCTGGAGAACAAGTGTGGTTGTTCCAGCCACGAAGAGTCAAGGGGAAGTGCCCGAAGCTTCAAGCGGATTGGGAAGGCCCTTATACGATTACGGACAGGATCAACGACGTCGTCTACAGGATTCAGCGTTCACGCAGGAAGAAGTGTAAGGTAGTCCACGTGCGCCGCCTTGCGAAGTATGAGGGACAACTGCGAGAGGAGTGAAGACGTCGCGGGACCTACACTGGACTCAAGGAAGAAGATTAGTTTAAGCTAATTTGGTGGACTGGGCTGCCTGCGTAGCCCAGCCCCCGCTCTTGAGTCTGTTTCAGGTTCACGAGACCCCACCACGAGGGACAAGGTGTCAGGGGACCGCCACCGCAGCCTGGATGCGCGCTCCCGGGTTCCCCAACTGTGCCGTAATAGCGTGGCAGTCCGCAGCGGGGTGCGGACATACGTGAAAGCGCCCCGCTAGCCCCTGGAGGTTCCCCTACGTGCCCCCGGCACGGCCGGGATGGAGGTTCTCGCGGGGGACCCAGGAAGGAATAGGAGGATGGGTGGACAGCAGAAGGGAAATGGTATTCCCAACCACCAGGCGGACAAGCGGTGCTTGGATCGGCTGGAGGGAATGTCGCGAAGGCGGGAGCGCTGCCGGGACGCACAGGTCGGTTCCCTGGGTCAGCACCGGAGGCCAAGAAGAGGAATGGGGCCATCGAGCAGAAAAAAAAGGAAGGCGGCCAGGGCTGACGAGATGGGTGGCTGGACTGGGGGCTGGGCCGCTTGCATGCTTGCGACTAGCTGCGATCCTCTGCTTGCGCGCTCGGCCCTCCTTTCTGGTCTTCCGGCTCGTGCAGCCCCAACGGGTTGTCTGCGGTTCCTGACTAATGAGGACAATGTTTTCTTCGCAAGGGAACTTCGAGGAGCGAAGGGACGCGCAGGATCTGGATGCAGTCGAGGACAGATCTGGATGCAGTCGAGGACGGATCTGGATGCAGTCGAGGGCGAACCGGGATGCAGCGTGGGACCGGCCGGACCGCTGAGGGGCGACGGACGGAGCGGAACCGCCTAGGGATGATCCGGAGCGTCGCGGGATTTCGCCGTTGGAGCCCCGGAGGAACCGCCTCGAGGGAACCTGATCTGCCGAGTCGTCGCACGAGACACGCCGTGCCTCCCGACGGCTAAAGGAACGAGGAGTCCCGGCCCCCGGAAGAACAGGAAGCCTCACCCGTCTCTGCCCACGAAGAAGATGCGCCGTCGGAGAAGAGGAAGACCGCGCAAGAAAGAAGTACGCAAGTTTGAAGACGCAAGTGGAGGGCGGAGGCGCGAAGACCCACGTACCCACGCCTTGTCCAGGGTTTTTGGAGTGGTTTTCCCCTGGGCGGGAAGGCGAATGCCGAGGCAGCGGACGGAAGGGGCCACACGGCGTCCTTTCCACCCTTCCGGACCAGGGTACGGCTGCAGGAGATGAAGGGACTGCAGCGGCCGGGACGACCGCTTCTCCAGAGGAGGGAGCAGTGTTGCGAACACCCCTTGGATGGGAATCCAAGGCTCACTGGTGCTCGCGAGCGGGACAAGAGACAGCGAGAAGAAGGCGATCGGATCGATCGCCTGTCAAGCTGTCATTCGATAGTCAGCCGCCATTGCCAGCAGACGTCTCGATATCCTATTACGCTAATTACTGATTGTATTCGTTACCGTTCTTACTTTCCTTGTTATCCCCCCTTGTTCATGTTCTGCTATCATTGCTGTTCAGTAAACTTATACTATGCCCAACCAAAATCGTAACAATATATATATATGACGGACGACGATCCCTGCGAGAAAGTCGATCCATCGAGATCCATCGAAGGTCGACGAAACATGTGTTAGTTCTGTTTTGGCTGAAGGTGTGTGTGTATAACGCGTATACGTATTATGTCGACAAAAATTTATGACTGGAGAAGAAGAATCAGAACAATTTTTCTTATACCGTTTTCGACTGATCCATGAGACGATATTACGATATCTCTGTCATGGGAGGACCGATTTTATTGAAATTGGTCTTATTCGAAAGCTTATATGCGGTTTACATAAGAAAAATGCCTTTAAATTTAGAAAATATTGCAGGCGTGATGAGATATTAATGAAATAAGTTTCAGGTTAGGTTGGAATAGCTATGCGTCGAGTAAAGATACACGGCAGCGACAGGCATATACAAGGTGTCTTTTCTTTCATGTACTTGGCGTCGAGACGCTACCGCGTCTCTAGATCATGATCGGAATTGGTTGTACTATTATACTATATTTTGCACGGAATGAAACGAGGCCTCCAAAATAGGGATCACGGCGTAGAACGTGTATTGAAGATACATGTGTAGTTAATATATCCGTGTTCTAATCCGTGTACTTGTTAATACACGGGTATATGTGTATCGAAATATACGGTTTCACGTGTATTAACATATCCATATTAATATAATGTACAGTAGTTAAAGTTAAGTAGTTTATATACTAGTATTGTACTCAAATACCCTTAGAAATAAGTTTTCTTCGTTCCATATGTTCCACCCATAGCGGAGCTCTGCCTTTGAATATTTTCTACAGCCGTGTACGCGTTTCGCTTTATAGCTGCCATTGTTTAATATTTTCTAGCATTCGAATATTTTTGACACTTTAGAGAATAAGCAAAGGTCCCGTCATCTGGTCGACACTCGGCCTCGTCCGTGGGGTAGTAACTACCGACGCACCGAACAACAGGGGTCGTAAACCCGCACCGTCGGCAAGCGCTCGCGAATTTGACGCGGTCAAGTTAATCCTTGACCTCGTATATTCATTACTTTCACGTGCACGCATCACTCTATTAAGGTGGGATCAGACGGCGCCTGAATCCGCGATCTTGCTCGGCTCGTCTTGCTCGCCAAGTCGGCTTGGCGAACCTGGGCGAGCCGAGCCATGACCGATCAGACGGCGCGTGAATCGCCGATTCACATCTGATATTGAAATGAAATTGATTACTATTTCTATTAGTGTACCACGTGTACCCGTGTATTTCAATTTTCAATACCCGTGTACAGATCGCGCAATATAACTTTGCCTCCCCGCGGCCACTGAGTAGCGCAATGCGAGCGAGAGATTCGACGTTCTTTCAATTTGATCAGAAAAACGTAAGATGGCACACAAACGAGTACCTATGTATCATACAAAGCAACAGGCGATCGTATGGTTTTTGAATCGAATTAAAAGAACGCCGACGGTCGGACTCTATCGCACGTACGACCCAGAGTTGGGCAAAATGTAATTTAATTACAAATTACGATTAAAGTGTAATTGTGTGATTGATTACACATTACTTTCTGTAATCGTTAATTTAGGTAGATAACGACAATTTCGTCAACTACCTAAATTAACAATTACAGAAAGTAATGTGTAATCAATCACACAATTACATTTTGAAATTACGTTTTTGCATCTCTACTTCAGACGTCCGTTCGTTTGGAAAACTCTACAGGAATCGCCCGTGTGCCGAAGTCACGGGCCCGGTCAGGGCCGCCTTTAACAATGGGCTAAATAGGCTATAGCTCAGTGGCGCCCGTGATCCAACGGCGCTTAAGAATCAAATATGTTGAAAAGTTTTTTTCTCTTCAATTGTGGAGACAATAATTTCCATCTGCCTTGGTGGAGACACGGGGTTGTGATGTACTACCTTGCACCGATTGCGAAGAAATTGCACCCTTGGGGGCTAGGGCATCAAAATTTTTTAGCCAAGGCCGCTCAAATTTATTAAGACGGCCTTGGGTCCAGTTGGTTTTTCCACACCCCTCGGCCCTTGAAACACTTTATGATCGGCGAAGGCGTCCTCGCGTTGGGGTCGTCGCAAGGCTGCCGTTCTAATACGCGGCCGGCGACAACGGCCGACGACGGTCCCACTAGTGCAAGGGAGAAGTATGCATATGTTTCTCTCTTGCACTAGTGGGACCGTCGCCGGCCGCATATTGGAACGGCAACTTGCACTCATCGCCGTAGCCGTTCCAACGTAAACACTAAACAGACCCACGATGCATCGACCAGCCTTCTCCGCACAGCGTCGAATTGTCTTACACAAGGCAAGATATCGAAAACTAAAGAAGTTATGAAACTTCGGGCATACGTATTAATACATACCTATACAGGGTATTACTTTACTGATAATCAAGGATATTCTAGGGGGTGATTCTACAGGCGAAAATAAGACAAAAATGAAGAGTGGCGAAATAAAGAATAAGTTTAAGGTTAAAAAATCGTTTTTACAATAATGACAATTACAAAGAAAGATTTATTTAACGAATTTAGGCTGAAGGTCGCGATTTTATAAATCCGAAAAAATACTACCACATTCGGTGAAAAATTTGTATAAAATAAGCCTATCTCTTGTTGATAATTTACATATTGAACGTCGTAGGAACTTAGGAAGCTGTTAAGGACAGCGGCGCGCCCCGTTTCAGGTAAAATACACTGCTGGTAAAAATTCAGGGAACACTATAATATTCAGAATAATTTGATCATTTTCAAATGGCTGTTTTATCAAGATGAACCGCAAAAGACAAAATTTCAACATTTTGTGCCTAATTTGAACGTATGCAGGGGCTTGGTATTTACATTAGTACGTGACTCACACCAATCTTATATTTTCGCTTTTATAATTGGGTTGTCCTCTAATTGTCTTGTTACTTTCCGCGTCAGCTTGTCCGCGCGGATTTAACTGCAGGTTAAAGGTTCCCCCAGGCTGTGGGACCCTTTAATCGTTTTTCGCCCCTATGGCTTAGGACCTATGCGGATATACCTGTGCTATTACCAATAAAGTAATAAAACGTTTCGAACCGATCCTAGCAAAGTTAAATGACTTGCCAGGATTCCGAGTGTTCGTTTCTCGCTTCTTTCTGGCCGAAGGGGGGAGCGAGATGGAACGCTTTGCGTGCGCCGGAGTGACATGGCGTCCGAAAGACGGAGCGATACCAGTGGCTTTCGCTCGCCCTCGTTTCATCTCGCTCTCGCCTTCGCCGAACAAGAGTGAGACAGAAGTGGTGGGGATAGCGAAAAGCCCACAGCGTGTGCACCGAAACGAGTTCACGGGGAGACAATACTGTAAATTTTTATTATTTTGAAATGTCTCAATGGCATCATTGCACTCAATATTCATATTGAAATATATAAATAATTCGTTTTTTATTAGATTGAGAGAGGCCTTGTTTCTGTCATAGCGCCATTTCACATTTATGACAGAGAAAACTCTCCCAGTAAATGCTGAAGTGGCGAGAACAGATAGAATATAATAATATTGCGTTACGTTTCCCCATAATATCATTAATTGTGAAATAAAATATTTTCGCGTACTTTATTGTTATTCAAGAGTATAGAGTAGGTACATTTACCTATAATAACGTAAGATACTTTATTTTAAAGTACGGGTGGCAACCCTAAACGGCACGACCAAATACGAACATTTGGCGTGTAAATGGTCAGCACAATTTATGATACGCGCGGCAGAGAAGCTATTTTTGAGAAAGGCGCTTTCCGTTCGCTTCCTGCTTTAATTTTGAACAAGGCATGTTTTGACCCTTCGAAAGTTTCGTTTACGGCCCCACTGGCAATTGCGGGTATCATAAACAGTGAGTTTCCGAAGGGCCCACGCTGGGATGCCGGGCGGCCTGCGACCAGCCTCGTCACGCGCTTCGAGTGTGGAAGAAATTCCGCTGCGTTGCCAAATTTTCACTAAGAGTGTCTCCAAATGAGTGGGGATACACTTTCGAATGTATACAGTGTATATGTACATACTTAGGTCTATGTGACATCATGTTATCTCAACGTGAAGAGATCGCGTCAACCCTGTCGCCCCTGCCTTCGACCAACCCTGCGTGCGATCGCTCGTTAAATCGAAGTAAACTCTGAAAGAACAAGCATCTCTGATTTTGAACAGCGCTTGTAGTTCGAGTTAGTTTCGTTTTTACATTATATTACACTTACTTTTTTTTATCCTTTTTATACTTTGTATTTGTGTTTTGTTATATATATTTGAAAATCGTGGTATCACGGCGCGAATCACGTTTCAATTCTGGACGTGCATCGTCCAAAATTTGCCAATTACATTGTCTCGCAGAAGATATAACTAATTTGCGTCTTAACATCAGGTAAGTACAACTGCTGATAGATCATTTTAAGTATATAGTTGCATATACTACGGTATGACCCAACCAACGGAATCAACTGAAATTTTGAGAAGTTGGGCGGGAGGGGGAGAGAACCTTTAATATAAAATTTCAGCTGCGGGTATTTGTTACTTTTTTAGATATTAATAAAAAACTTTCGGCATAATACATTGAAATCTACCTACAGTGACTTTTGAAAATGTTCTGACACTTTTTAAAATCGCATAACATTTTTAAATTTAAACTAAACGACTTGATTTTTTTTTAGAAGCTAGAAGGATTAGTTTGCTACGTGACACGTTTTGTTGTTTTGGAAAAAATTGCAATTGATCGAAATAACGAAGAAAATAGTGAAGGTCGTTTTTTAAACTTTCTTTTGTGATCCTGTAATGAAAATACTAACACCCGAGAGACATTGGAAAGCAGGGGTGTGCGGGTACCCGACTTTTCGGGCTCGGGACGGGCCGGAAACTTTCGGGCGAGATCGGGCGCGATCCTGATACTATCGTATTACTCGAGATCCCGACAGTCTCGGGATCTCGAGATTCGATTCGGGCTACAAGCATAGCCGCCAATAGCTGGCTTTCGACCCGATCGCGTCCGAGTTTTGCCGAGCCGACCTGAAATCAAATTGCCCGCTCACGGCGGTCATGCTTGTAGCCCGAAACGTGTCTCGAAATCCCGAGAACCTCGGGATCTTGAGCAATACGATAGTATCCAGACCCGCCCGATCCTGCCCGAAACTTTTCCGACCCGTCCCGAGGTCCGGGAACCCGAGCCTCGGGACGATCCGCACACCCCTATTGGAAAGTCGAATGCGTTGTCTCGGAATAAGTCAACAGCAATAATGTATGAGTTCGTACGCAAAACCTAACTGAAAAGTAAATCTGACATTAACATACATTTATTTATACACTTCGCTTGCGTCCAGTTTATGTTACCGTATCCCTATGCATTATACCTATCGTCGACTGCGAAACAATCGACGGCGACGAGAAGATGGTTGTGTTAATAACGTCTGTATAGGTAAATTTCAATGTATTTTGCGTAGGTTTTTTATTAATATCTCAGAAACTAACAAATACCCGCAGCTGAAATTTTATATTAAAGGTTCTCTCCCCCTCCCGCCCAACTTCTCAAAATTTCAGTTCATTCCGTTGGTTGGGTTATACAGTAGTACACCCATATAGTTTTTAACAAATTGTTATATTTAACTTCTCATTTGTATATGAAATATGTTCAGGTTATTATGGCAGATAACAAACGTATTAGGAAAGACTATAGTCTATGTTCTGCTAGACATCAAAGGAGGAGAATTCAGCAATATTTGAAGGATATTGAAAGCCAAAGAAATCAATCTGATGCGGACTTGGCAATTGATGAGCTTCCTACCTCTTCACGGTACTTAGAATATAAAAATTCTGAACTAAATAGTTCGCAGGAAGTGTACGAGTCTTGCGATGAAGTACCGTGCACCGACAATGATCATTTGAGGAATATACACAACAATGATATTTGTGAAAGTGATGAAGAAGAAGACACTCATTCATTATTTGATGATAATAATGAATACTATCATTGCATACTGGATTATGACACATCCGATGATGAATCAGCGAATGATATTGTTGATTACAATGAACCGGAGAGCCCTGCGACATTAAGACAGGATTTGTCCAACTGGGCACTACGAAATAATATTACGCATAAAGCCATCAACGAACTGTTGAGCATTTTTTTATCGTACGTGCCCAAATGCTTACTACCGAAAGATGCCAGGACATTGTTACACACTCCCCGTACAAGTAATTGTACCAAAATACAAGGGGGAGATTACTTACATCTTGGGGTAGAACAGATGCTAAAATTTTATGCTCAAATGTACGTTGAGGCAAATATTAGCGTACAATATATAGATCTGTCTTTAAATATTGATGACTTGCCGTTGTCAAGGTCCTCCTCCAACAGTTTCTGGCCCATATTAGTATCGGATACAATTTTGAAATGAATACAGATTGTTGGAATCTATTATGGGTATAAGAAACCAGAATCATCCAACGAGCTGTTGGACAAATTCATTGATGAAATAACATATTTCATAAACAATGGATTTATATATGATACTAATAAATTTTCTATTAGGTTAACAAAAATTATCTGCGATGCTCCAGCAAAATCGTTTGTATTATATACAAAAGGCCATGCAGGCTTTTCGAGCTGTTTGAAATGCACAATTGTTGGGAAATCAGTTAACAGAACTACGTGTTTCCCTTACAGCCAAGTGCCTGATATACTGAGAACAGACGAAGATTTTCTACGGCAAACCGACGAAGATTACCATAAAGGTACAAGTGACTTGTTAAAAGTGCCAAATATTGAGTTAGTATCAAATGTGCCCCTAGACTATATGCATTTAATTTGTCTGGGAGTTATGAAGAAGCTCTTGCTATTGTGGATTAAGGGACCGTTAAACGTAAGGATTGGTGGACAAGCTAAGAACTTAATATCGGAACATTTAATATTGGCTGGAATTTCTGTACCGCGTGAGTTTTCGCGAAAACCGAGAAGTTTGACGGACCTCAATTACTGGAAAGCTACGGAATTTCGGCAATTTCTACTGTACACGGGTCCTATTGTACTCAAGCGTGTACTAGCGAAAAATATATACGAACATTTTTTAACACTGCACGTGGCTGTCAGTGTGTTAGTTAGCCCTATGTTAATTAATAATGAAGAGAATATTAAATATGCTGAGGAATTATTAGAATACTTTGTTGAACATTTCGAGGTATTGTATGGGAAACAATATATTTCTCACAATGTCCACAACTTACTTCATTTGTGCAATGACGTTCGAAAATTTGGAGTGTTAGATAATTTTAGCGCATTTCCTTTTGAAAACTTTTTAGGTAGTTTGAAGAAATTAATAAGAAAATCGGATAAACCATTGCAGCAATTGGCAAGACGTTATGGAGAACTGCAGCGGGGATCGGTTCTAAAATCATCAGCAATACTGGGAAAATATATTTGTAAAGGTTCCCATCGTAATGGACCACTATTGCCCATTTTCTCAAACAAAACTGTGACGCAGTACAAAAAATTGGAAAGTGATGGGTATTATATACATTGCGATGACAATAGAAATAATTGTTTCATGCTGAAGGATGAAACAATCATTCGCATTTTAAATATAGTGCAAATACGGACGGAACAGGTGTACAATGTAATAGGTCACATACGGAAAGTAGCTGCCGATAATCTGTTTGAGAAACCCTGTCCATCTTCAGTTTTAAAAGTTTTTATTGTTTCCGAAGGGACGCGTTTATGTTATTGGCCGGTTTCACAAATAAAATGTAAAATGTGGACTATAAAAAGAAACGAAACCCAGGATTACGTTATGCCCTTGCGACATAAGAATGACTAAATTTGAAGAGAGGGGCTATTCTCGTCGTCTCACCACGCTGTAAAGTGCGGTACCACTGATTCTGCCAGTGGTCACATGTGCCTGCAATGGCACATGTACTCGCGGAACGTAGAATCACGCGAGTCGATCCACGCAAGCATAAGTTTACCAAAAAAGTGACAAAGGAAATAAAGACTGTCACGTCCCGCGACGTGGAGTTAACTATTATTTAACCCTTTAAATCATTCATACTTACTATTTCGTACTTTGGTATATTATAACCACCTCAAATAAGTTATCAATATAATACATAGCCGAAAAGGCTCCCTTGATGAAGGGAGGGGCAGGAATAAGGGCTTGGGGATACGAGAGGAAGTTAGAGGAGGGGAAGGGGGGTGAGTTGGCAAGAGAGTGCTGGGAGGAAATGAAGAGGAGGATGAGGAGGGGAAAGGTTATGCAGGGATGGGAGGAGGAAAGGGAACAGTATTTTAAGGACAGGGGATGGACCGTAGAGGAGGTAGAAAGGTTGAGAGAAGGAGGGGGTATTAGGGGGGAGGATTTGGTGGAAAGGGAGAGAAAGATGCAGGAGGAGGAGAGGTGGGGGAGGATTAGAGAGGCGAGGTATAATGAGTGGTACGGGAGGGTAAAAGGGACGGGGGTGCCGGGTTATCTAAAGAAAGGTTGGGGGGAGGATAGGTGGAGGAGGGTAGTAAGGTTTAGACTTGGGAACGAGATGAAAGGAGGGAGATACTGGGAGGAGGAGGATAAAAGAATGTGTAGAATGTGTGGGATGGAAGAGGAGACATGGATGCATGTATGGGAGGTGTGCACGGGATGGGGGATTGAGAAGGGATGGCAAGAGGTAGCGAGGGAGGTGTTAGGAGATGAGGGGGAGGGGGAGGAATGGATGAAGAGGTTGGAGGAAAGAAGAGCGGTGTGTGAGGGGAGGGGGGTCGGATGTGAGAGTGGAGGAATGGGAATGAGAGGGGAAGCGAGTGGAAGCGGAGGTCCGGGAGACGGAGGGGAGAGAGCGAGCGTGCGAGCGAGAGGGATTAGGGAATAAGACTAGATTAAATTCATATGTATATTTTAAGTTTAGGATTAGGTTAAGTTAGAATAAGTTAGAATAAGTTGCGAGAAAGTAGGATAAGTGTGTAATGTAAGGAAAGGTGTATGGGAATTTGTAACCCCTAGGGGATCAAATAAAAGAACTACTACTACATAGCCGAAAAGGCATTATAATCGAAACTCGCGATAAGAAGAAACCAAGTCAAGAATCAACGAACGGCAGGAGTGCGCAGGAGAACCAGCACGAAGGAGGTAGCTGCACACCAGCTAGCCAACCGCGCGCACACCAAGGGAACCAGTAGACGTCAGCTGATGGGTCAGAGGCCCCTTCCGCCAGCGGAATCGACACCTTCACGAAGCTGCGCTCTTGATCATCGCCACAAATTTGTCCTCCCTTTATATCCCGTAAATCGACCTCCAATACGGAACCGATGTACATTAACTTCAATCCCTAGTATGTGGGCTGTACGAAACCAATCGTACAGAGCACATCGAAAACCCAATAGCGTACACATCTAAAAAATGAATTAAAATAAGAATTTAATTATCGACGCTGCTGAGGGTTTCGTATAACGGGAGCAATACGTCTTAAGTAAGTCAGAAGATACCGAAATAGGTGCGCAATATTAATATTATAGTCAACAGTTAGCAACCTTTTTTGCACAATGTTTTCTTAAAAGATTTATAAAAGTGTTAAAATCACCGCAAGAAAAATAAAGGTGAATTTTTATTATTATATCAGTGAGTGAAGTGTTTCCATCCCATTACCCCACCCTCTAAATCTGAGCGTTCGTCTTTTGGTAAAATGAAATCAATTACAAAAATGTGCACTGATAGTTCACGGGTTGCGCTGATTGATGGTACTACTGTCTCTAGATACTACCTATGAGCAAAACGTTGCCCGCGGTTTTGCCAGAAATTAGGCGTAAACCGTGATCGACGCGATTTGTTTAAATATTAATAAAATTCTAACTAAATATTTGCGATTGTGGAGAAATCGACCTTGCCTTCCCCGATGGTGCCGCTGAAGAGCAGAACGTTGCCCGCGGTAGCGCCTGATACGGAGGGTGAAGATTGATTTCTCGGTCATTTAATAAATGTTATAGAAAACACCAAGAGATAAATGCCGAGAAATCATCGTGCGGGACGGGAAGTAGGGACGTAACAAGACATACATTTATAAACAAATTATTTTTTATTATTCAATTGCTCCAAAAATTTTGACAGAGGTAGAAATTTCCTCCTCCGCCACTTCCTCCTTGGCCCAACCATCCCCGGCCTCTTCCACCTTCTGTCCACCCCCCCGGCCTCTGCGATTTTGTCACCAACCCCCCCCCCCCAGCCTCTGGGATCTTGTCCCCACACCCCCGGCCGCTTCCACCTTGCCACAAACCACCACCCCGGCCTCTTGTCCCGTCGTCCCATCCTCCTCGGCCTCTTCCTCGCTGGGCGTACCCAGATCTCCCACCCCAGCCTCTTCTGCCTCTGTTGCCACCGCGCCAGGCACCTCCATTGCCACTGTCGCGGTATTCGTGGGGTCGGTATGCCAGGCGTTTCATAGCCTTATATATCTGAAACAGTACCATAAAAATTACATTTTCTACTTCTAGAAATGGTCAAGTCAATTTCATTAAATGCAATGCTATATTATTTTATTCATAATATTGAAGCTCTTTGTGAGACAAATTGATATAATATACGATATTTTGTTACATTGAAAATCGTGAAATATTGATAAACCGTAGATCTCACGAGAAATCAAATATTATCGTATATCACATTGTTCAATTCGTCTTCGACAGAGGTACTATTGCCCGGTTGAAAGAAGATTCCTAGCAGGCGGTCTCGAGCGATGCAGTCCGTCGCTGTGCCGATTGGTCGCGAGTCACCTATTTGGGCACACTTTTAAAGACGGGGCACACGTATTTTGGTTATTGTCTGCAGTATGCACATACGTTGTCGCACCGCGCGACGAAGAGACCGAACAAAACACATCGAGATGGAGTGGGATAGAGCGATCTGACCGACGAATGCCAAAGAAATAGCGTAGGTATCTGAGACGGTCAACCATTAATATGTAATAACATACAAATTTCCTTATTTTTCACAATATGTTCAGGAAAGTATTATCCTGATACCAAACCAAAGATAATAGTATTATCCTGTTACCGAACCAATGATAATACTTTCCTGAACATATTGTGAAAAATAAGGAAATTTGTATGTTATTATATATTAATGGTTGACCGTCTGAGATGCCTACGCTATTTCTTTGGCGTTCGTCGGTCAGATCACTCTATCCCACTCGGTCTCGAGGTGTTTTGTTCGGTCTCTTCGTCGCGCGGTGCGACAACGTATGTGCATACTGCAAACAATAACCAAAATACGTGTGCCCCGTCTTTAAAAGTGTGCCCAAATAGGTGACTCGCGATCAATCGTCACAGCGACGGACTGCAACGCCCGAGACCGCCTGCTAGGGATCTTCTTTCGACCGGGGAATAGTACATTATTGCGAACAAAAGAATATAGTATTTAGTATTGCGCATAATTACTTACTTTTTTAATCTTTTTCACGCCCTCTTTCAATTCTGTTGCTCCCACTTCCGTTGTCCGACCACTCCCGTCTTCTCCTTCCTGCTTCTTCACCTCCTCCTTCTTCTTAGTACTTTCGCCAAGCGCGCCTGACGTCTGCGCATTCACAAGCGCATCCTGTAACTGGAAATGATATAATGAATGTATTATTTTATTGAAAATAGTAAGATTCTATGAACATACAGGGTGATTCTCTCGCTGAAATCCTCAACGGCGATGCCGTGAATAATAAGCCGCGCCTCGCTAACAAGAAACGTTCGGCAAGCCGGAAATTCAAAAAATTATGAAACGTGGTGTGCGAATAGAGATAGTTCATCCGGAACGTAACCCTATTTTTCTACTGACCTAGTTTTGACCAGGGATCGAAAAAGTTCTGGAACTTTTCAATGGGTTCCATTTAAAACAATGACCGCGGAACTTTTTTAAAAATGTTCTCACATTATAAGTTCTCAGAAGAACCGATAAAATAAAAGTACTTGAAAATAAAGGCTCTAGTTGGAATGGAACTTATAAAATATAAGAATAAAAATTTCTCTATAACAGGAACTGATATTTTGTTCACCGATATTAAAAACGATCTCAATCGTTGTAACAAATACTAAATACTATTCAATGTATTGTAATTTGTAACGCAATAATAGACCAACTAACCAACGATGATGGTCAAGAAACAAAATATTTATGATGTGAAATTCCTGAAGGTAGCATTTCTTTCAATAAAAATTTCACAGGAACAGATATTTTCTTAATCGAAACAAATAAGTTTTAACAGAATTTTTTAAAAACGAGGGTTCGAGAACATTTTCGATCCCTGATTTTGACCATGTATATATTATATTTATCCGGGAATAATATTTTTGTGCGTTGAAATCCACGAAACTCAGCGAGGCGGGAGAATCACCCTGTTTAATATTATACAATTTTAATACTTACATTTGACATATCGTCCATTAGTCACTTTGAAAAACTTAACGATTTTTAAGAGCTCCGCAACGAGTGGAGGTAATTCGAAGACTGACTTTCCTCGGTCAGTCCCTTCGGAAAGTCCCTTCGTCGCCGCAGTTTGCGAAAAGTCCGCAGGGGGCCTAGACTAATTTGTCATATCCGGCGGAACCCATTATGGAAGTTATGTGCCGCATAAGAAACTATACCGCACGCTTAATAATAAAAGAATACAACTCCCACATACACAAAATGTTAATGTAATGTTTCTTTTGTACTCCGTAAAGGCAAAACATATTAAATAGAAACCAGGGGCAAAAAATTTTGGGGCGCTAAACATTTTCTTGCATGAAAGCGCCAACCATCCCTCGCGCTGGCCCTGTTTATGACCCTGTTTACCGGGCCTGGTGTCCGTGCCCGTCGGCGCCGCACAAAACATTTTCTAACTGAAATCATATATTTAACCAATCTTCCACAAATTTTGACACGTTATTCCTGCATACCCTAGGGCGGACATAGGCTATGTAGCATGTCTCAGAAACGCCTTATTAACATGTAATTTATATGTAAACATGTCATGTGTACGGCTGGTTTGCAGACTACGTGACCCGTGTATACGACATTCTACTTCGCGCGCGCATGCGCATATTCGGCCCGCGCGATACCTCGCCCGTAGCAGTACCACGATGTTACCACTAGGTGGCGAAGCTTCTCGAGCGTTTTCAGGTTACAAGTAGCTGTTGCAAATTAATTCGTACCCCGTAGTGTGGATGTTATTACTTATACCCGGAGTGCGATCAAATTTGTCAATATCAACCGCGCCTGCTCGACGTTTGCAAATACTAGCTTTGCTATTCGGCTTCACTCGAAATTTAGATTTTGATTTTATAAAAAAAATCGTTTTTTATTTATTTATTCATTTTTTTTTAAATAGCCACGTGCATCTGTATTAGGTAGGTATAATGAGCTGGGCGACACATTCCATGATCCCTAAGTTTACCGTTCGAGAGTTTCTAGGCGACAAAAAAACACACAAACACTTTCTGCTTTATATATTAAGATACACCAGGGTTCGGCAGTTAAACACGCCGAGCAATGCGGAATGTAAAACCTGGACTCATAAGAGTGAATGTTACTGGAAGGTTTGCATTCAATTATGATCCAGGAATTGACTAGGTATGTTATAACTTACGAGAAGTTAAAATAGGATGCACAATAACAATTCATCCGAATGTCAGAAAATCATTATATATACCAAGAATGTTATCTTTTTCGAAATATTATGAAGCAATTAAGCTTTTTTCAAAATAGTGAATTTCCTTGAAAGATATTAATTCTAATAAACACGAATCAGTCACGCTAATACCTCAGGCGAAACCGGGACGGGGCATGCTGGTATTTTATATTTTAGTTCATTATACAGAATGTTCGCGGAAACAGTAAACACCTGGATATTTCCTAACGTATTGGAGATATAAAAGAAATTGTTTATATGAATTTGCATGGTTGGAGGGGGAAAATTTTTCTTAGATTATTATTTTACGAGATACGATGACCAATTTTTTTTTTTAAACGGAACTCTTTTTTTTAACAGATCATTTGATAGTGCGTTTCAAGACGAATTCAATAAGGTATAATGTATACACTTTATTTCAGCCGGTTCTGGAGATATTATGTTTTAAAATTTGCTAACGCCACAAAGTTGGGGCAAAGCTGCGGCAAAATCTGTGGCAAGTATGCAGCACATTTGCCGCAAAGTTAAAGCAAGTATGCCGCATACTTGCGGCGTACTTGCGGCATACTTACGGCGTACTTGCGGCGTACTTGCGGCGTACTTGCGGCGTACTTGCGGCGTACTTGCGGCATACTTGCGGCGTACTTGCGGCGTACTTGCGGCGTACTTGCGGCGTACTTGCGGCGTACTTGCGGCGTACTTGCGGCGTACTTGCGGCATACTTGCGGCATACTTGCGGCATACTTGCTTTGCAACTATGCACTGCAACTATGCCGCAACTATACAGCAAAAATTCTATGTCCGCTCCGCGCAACTTTGCAGGACAACTATGCCGCAACCATACATCGACATTGCGCTGCAACTATGCAACGACGCGAGGTTACTGCAACTATCCTGCAACTTTGCCGCAAAGAAGTGTGCTGTATGGGTGGCTTTGTTTGGGCCGGAAATTTTAAAGAGCAGCAGTAGTATAGTTATGACAGTTCTAACCCAAATTTGAGCTTGAAGGCCATTTCCCCCACCCCTCCCCCTCCCATCAAACTCAAATTTGAGTTTCAAGGTCGGCGGAAAAATTCCCCGCGGGCAGCGCGCGAGCGGCGGGCGGCGCGTGGCCGGGCGGATGACGTCATCGAGATCGGGCAGCGGCGGATGATGTCATCGAGATGGCTGAGTGGTGGGGGTTATAGCGCGAGACCAGATATCGAATCAATCGATACCGAACCGATACCGAATCCGCATCGAGGAGGAACCGCGGGTGAATTGCTGCTACTATCGGGCGTGGTATCGCCACAGTCGGTAAGGAAGGAAATATTAATTTAAGATATTAATATAAATGAAAAAACAGAATCTCGGGCGACGGGGCTCGAACCCAAGACCTCCGCGGTACGAGTCAGCCGCCTAACCAACTCCCCCAACGCCGACGCTGTAACATTAGTCTTTAATAAATGGTACATATACAGAGCGTCACCAAGCATAATACATTATTTTTTCATCGGACGATGTCGGGCAATGTCGGGAAAGATCGGCGTTTTTACACACCGCGTCTTCGGATGGATGGGAAAGAGAGAGAGAACATGCATTCTAAAGCTTAAATTCGAGGGAGGGAAGAAGACAATAGAATAGCGTCTGAGAGCACGGCTTAAATAGAGGCGCAATTGCTTCCCCCACCACAGCATTTTATTTTAAAACTACCAATTTTTCCATAATGTGTTTCAATCTTAACGTAGCATGTAACTTGAGTCCCACCCTCAAGGATAAAAGTCTCGACACGCGCCGATTGTAATATAATACCTGTGGAAGCGTCAAATCTTAGAATTATGCGGTGTCAGCAGAAACTGCATCGGATAATTTTACGCGCTAATTTGCCATACGTGTGAATCATAGAAAGAATTATGCAGTATCAGCAGAAATTGCATAGAACCATGTTTGGACCAATCGGCTTTTTACATGCAATCTTTTGGGGGGAGGGTGTACACCAAAAGAGTTAAACATACGCGTGAATCATAGACAGAATTATGCTGTATCAGCACAAATTGCATTGTTTGGACCAATCGGCTTTTTACATGCAATCTTTTGGGGGGAGGGGGAACACCAAAAGAGATAGAGATATCAAATCGTGGTATCAGTCATAAAAGCGCACTCCAAACTGCACAAAGCCTCAAATCGTTGCAACGTGTTGCGTGGAAAGGCATTACATATACATTCCATTTACGACCATGGGAGACTTCGCGCAAGTAATCCGCCAATTATTGGATCAATCCGCACGATTGATTTCACGGGAAGAATACCTCGCGTGGGAAGAACGGTGCAACGAGTGCATCGAATCTTTGGAAGAACACAGCCGAGCGAAACGCCCGCGATTATCAATCGGTGTTCGGCAATCGCTGGTTGCTCGAATCGCGCAGCTCGAAGGATTGAAACATTCGTTGCGCGGACGTTTCGTGCATGAAGGTGCAGGACATTCGAGTACGGGACTTTTGTGGCGCGAAATAGACGCTGCGTTCGATAGCCGCGTATTAACTGGTGCCGTGCTAAATTCGAATTACATCGAGCCGCGCAACTTCCTCCAGGATGCGGGGACCATTGTGTTGGAGCATGTGCGGGACACATTGAGGAAACATCGAAACCTCAAAGTGAACACTGTATTCAACGGTGAATTTGTGGCAGGTGACAAGCATGCATGTAAAAGCATCAACACCCGGAACTGCGAACTCTTCCGCACATCCGATCTACAGGAGTGGTACCAGAGATGCGTCGTCGAACCCACCCTGGCATCGCTGGAAGAGTTCCAGGAACGCGACAGCGGATGGGCATTGACGAGAATCATGAATCTGACCATCAATGTCAACAAATACAATCCGTTGCGCGCGGGGTGTCATTTCAAGTTGCCGCGTGATTTATTGCTGAAGAAAGCGACCATTAGCGTACGATCCGAGGATAATGCATGCTTCGCGTGGGCAGTGGTCGCCGCTCTCCATCCCACGGAAAGACATCCCGATCGCCCAAGTTCGTACCCCGACTATACATTGGTGCTAAATCTCCAAGGCATTGAGTTCCCAATGTCCCTGGAGCAAATTGGAAAATTTGAGCGACAGAACGACATCTCAATCAATGTGTACACCTTCGAGGCGGAGATGAAGAAGGGATCGACGGTCTTTCCGTTGCGCCTCACCAGTCAAAAGAGGGATCGACACGTCAACCTGCTCTACACGCCGAATCAAGAACACGGCGATGTAGGGCACTTTATACTGATCAAGAACTTGTCCCGGCTGGTGAGCACCCAGTTGAGCAGGCATGATGGAAAGAAATTCATCTGCGATCGGTACGTATAGAAAATTTATGAAATGTTGAAATATCTCATGAAACAAATTAAATAAAAAAATTTTTTGGGTTTACAGGTGCATGCACTACTTCGGATCCACCGCGAAGTTGGAGGCCCATGCAGTGGACTGTGGGCAAATGAACGATTGCGCCATCCTGCTGCCCATCGAAGGCAAAAATCTCCTCAGCTTCAACAACCACTGCAGGAAGGAGCGACTTCCCTTCGTGGTGTACGCAGATCTGGAATGTGTGATTGAAAAAACAGAGGACAGTCACCGAATGGGTGATAAATTATGCGCGTATCAGCACCATAAAGTACACAGTATTGCATATTATATGCATTGTTCGTACGATACATCGCTGTCGACGTATCGATGTCGCCGCGACGCAGATTGCGTTTCATGGTTCGTAGACGAATTGAAAAATTTCGCGAATTTTGTCAAACCCATTCTGGCCAGTAATGTTCCAATGCTGGATTTAACTCCCGAACAGTTGTCGACATTTCGCAATGCAAAACACTGTCATATTTGCGAAAAACCATTCGACGCTAGCGATGTACGAGTCCACGATCATTGCCATCTGTCCGGACGGTTTAGAGGCCCAGCACATACGGAATGCAATTTAAATTATAAAAACGCGTTTTACATCCCCATAGTTTTCCACAATTTATCCGGCTATGATTCACATTTCATTATCGAGGAAATAGCTATCGCTTTCGAAGGTCACGTTGACGTATTACCCATAACTAAAGAAAAGTATATTTCTTTCACAAAAAATGTCGAAGATACGGCTGATTCAGACTCGCGAAATTGTATTAAATTGCGGTTCATCGATTCGTACAAATTTCTCAACGCCAGTCTCGACAAATTAGCATCCTTTCTTAGCACAGATAAATTAAAAATTTTACAATCCCAATTTGAAACATTATCCACCGAGGATTTCAATTTATTGACACGAAAGGGTGTCTTTCCGTACGAATACCTTGATTGCGAGGACAAGCTGCAGGACCCATGCTTACCGCCGCGCGAATCATTCTACAGTTCGTTAACGGGTGAGACTGTATCCGAGAGCGATTACGCGCACGCCGAGACTGTCTGGCAGCGTTTCGAGATTAGAACCTTGGGCGAATACAGCGACTTGTATTTGAAAACTGATGTCTTGTTATTGGCAGATATTTTTGAAAATTTTCGCGAAAGTTGTATCAAGACTTACGGATTAGATTCAGCACATTATTATACTCTACCTGGTTTCACATGGGATGCAATGCTAAAACATACTAAAATTACATTCGAATTGCTCACAGACATCGATATGGTTATGTTTATCGAACGCGGTATACGTGGGGGTTTAAGTCAATGTTCCGGAAGATACGCACATGCCAATAACAAGTACATGTCATCTTACGACGCATCAGAAAAGTCATCATACTTGATGTACTTTGACGTGAACAATTTGTATGGATGGGCAATGTGTCAGCCCCTACCATACGCTAAATTTCAATGGGTCGAAGATGTTGCGAATTTTGACGTGTCTTCAATCCCGATCGATTCGCCCACGGGATACATTCTTGAGGTAGATCTGGAATATCCGCAACGTCTGCACGACGCTCATGCCGATCTACCGTTCTGCCCGACGCGTGCCAAACCACCTGGTAGCAAGCAGGACAAATTACTCGCGACGGTATACGATAAGCAGCGTTACGTTATCCATTATCGCAACCTGCAACAGTGCACGCGACACGGTCTTCGTATTACAAAGATACACCGCGTGCTTCAATTCGCTCAATCTCCCTGGCTCCGCGATTATATCGAACTCAATACACGGTTTAGAACAAGCGCGACAAACGACTTTGAAAAAAATTTGTACAAATTGATGAACAACGCGGTATTCGGTAAAACTATGGAAAATGTACGAAATCACGTGGATGTAAAACTTTTGACACATTGGGAAGGGCGATATGGTGCGGAGGCAATGATCGCGAAACCGAATTTCCACAGCAGAAGTGTTTTTTCGGAAAATTTAATAGCTGTTGAATTGCGAAAACTCGAGGTGAAATTCAACAAGCCGATATATGTGGGTATGTGCATTCTGGACATATCAAAAATTTGTTTGTACGAATTTCACCACGAGTACATGTCGCCCAAGCATGGAAAAAATTGTAAAATTCTATATACCGACACAGATAGTCTCATTTATCACATTCAATGCGATGATATCTATGAGTCCATGAAACACAATATCGATAGATTCGACACGAGCGATTATCCTACCGACAATCCATATAATATGCCGCGCGTAAATAAGAAGGTTCCGGGGCTTATGAAGGATGAAAATAACGGTGCGATAATGACCGAATTCGTAGGTCTTAGAGCGAAAATGTATGCACTTCGCGTAGACGGCAAAAAAGATACGAAAAAGGCGAAAGGCGTCAAGACCAACGTCATAGCCAGAACGATAACTTTCGACGACTACGCGCAATGTTTGCATAGGGAGATCGAAATGGTTCGCAGACAATCATGCATACGGTCTAAATTTCATAAAGTGTTCACCATTTCGGAATCTAAAATCGCTCTAAGCCCACACGATGACAAGCGGCATATCGTACCCAATTCGATCGACACTCTGCCTTGGGGTCATTTTAATATCCCATTGTAAAATAGAAATTGTTATTATTGTATAATATAAAATTATTTGAGAAAGTATAAAAAATTATTATTGTGTTTATTCTATTTATTGTGTAAAATATAAATGGTGGAATTAATGTATAAAAAAATTGTTCACACATATATATGTATCATTGTATTTATTGAACCATGTATTATTATGCTACAATACATTATTTTTATTTATCCAAGAATTGTGTGATTTATCAAATCCCAACCACTTGACGTACACCTTATCCCCCTTCCTACGTAAGACTTTTTCCACTAGATACACATCAGGATCGGTGACGCGTTGCAGCTCGTGTTCATAGAATCCTCCGGCAACAGGTTTTCCACAGGAATCGACCAGCAGATACGTTGCAGGATTAGTTGCTTGTACTTTGGCTATCTTGAACACCTCCGTTGTCCAATTCGGCGTATAGCCTTTATCGAATATGGTTTTAAATTTGCTCACGCGCACAAACTCGCCCAACTTGAATCTCGCTGGAGCAGCGATCTTTATGTTGCTGTATACGCTGGCTAGCAGCTTATCGGCGATTGCAGGGGTAACATCGCAAGGACGCATTCCGATGGTTCTATGTTTTCGTGCGTTATACTCTGCAAGTAGACTTGGTAGAGCATCGGTCCATCTATAGGTTCCATTGAGCGTAAACAGTTTCCACATATTGTTTTTCAAAGTTCGATTGAAACGTTCTACGACGGAGGCCTTCATCACAGAATACGTCGAATAATGATTAACGTTATGCTTTGCCAAGAGTTTCTGCACATCAGCGTTGTAAAATTCTTTTCCTTGATCGGTTTGCAAATTTTTCGGATATCGATCTCTAAATATCTTTGCAAACGCTTTAGTCACCTCAGCGCCACTTTTAGTCTTGAGCGGCAACGCCCATGCATACTTGCTCAACACATCGATGACGGTGAGTATGTAGTGGTGTCCCTGGTTGAATCGTGAGTATGGACGCATTTCTACAATCTCAGCTTGCCACAGATCATCGTATCCATGCACTATGACACGCCTCCGCGGAAAATGTCTTCGAGCTGGAGCATGCAATTCCTCAACGAGTTGTAGCTTCTTGCGGCCGTGGTTTTCTTTACTCTTGGATTTCGATAATGGCTGCATGTTTGATCGCAGAGGTGTCTTGACACGAATGATGCGATAATTATCGGGCACGTGCATTAAGTGCTCCCCATCGGCCCGAGAAAATTCTGGACAAGTTCAATCGTCTCGCACGCTTATCCTTCGCAGCGCTGATGCTGTGGAATAGAATTCGACGCCTGCGATATCTTTTGAACGCTGTTTTGCAGTGTCAGCATATCTCTTTGAAACGCGATCAGTTTCCTCTCTAATTCCTCTCTAGTTTATTGACAGCATCGGTGTCAGCCACCGGTTGAGCTACGCGTCGTATCTTGCATGATTTTGCATCAAAGTCGGCACCAACCACGCAAAGAGCGTTATCTCGCATGTAATTTCGAAGCAAACCACTCCATTTGTAATAGTCCATTCTAGCTGCTCCACTCTTCTCGAGCGATACCCCAAATTTGTTGATCGGCATCTCGATGCATACAGTGCACATCATTGGCGTGCGGCTTAATTTATATAATGAGGCCTACCTCGCGTAGTTCCTCGACAATCGATAGAATTTCGGGATCATGAGAGTTGTTACCCGCCTGATGTGACGCTTCCAACAAACGCAATCGATCCACCAGCTCGTTGGGATCGTCCCAGTGTACGTAATCGATCTTGTTATCGTTTACCACCATGGCTCGTGGTGTCCTAAGACCTTTCCCTGCTTTATTGACTGATGTGCGTGGGATTAGCGGTGCAATTACATGTCGGTACTTGTATCCCTTGTTGCTCAATATGGGATTTTTAGCACCATGACCGCGTCTGTGGGCATTCGTCGCCAGCAGTATACTTTTGTATTTTTGTTTATCAGCATCGGTGTATATAGCATCATTGGGAATTCTCTTGAAAATCAGTTCGTAAAGACCGGATGTTCCTCCGTATCTTACACCATCTATGATTATATTATCATCCTTGTCTATATCGAAAGCCTTATCCCCAAGCATCGTTCCACTATTGCCAAAGTATACACCGTACACATAGTCCATTGTTGTATCCTTATCACCACTTAGGATCGCGCTCATGTATTTTTGCCCCAGCGGACCGAAATGACTGCGAAACGTTTCTTGTCCCTCGGATGTTTGAAGTTGCTGTCTGATAGATGTTACAAACGACTCATTGGGACTAGTTTCAAAAACGTCGTCATCAATGGTTGCGAGCGATTGTACACTGGGAAATGTACTTATTGGTGTGTGAGGAACGGGAGACTCGTTTGATGTAGCATTCCGTCGTTTATGCTTCGATTGAACTGGTGTTGAGGTTATGGGTGAATATTCAGACGACATGTGCCGTTTCCTCTTTGTCTTGCGCGATGTGTTCCCTTTCGGATGGATTTTTTTAGGCGTTAATGTTTCATTCCCTTCAACGTCTATGCTCATCGGTGGTGATGTGCTAGCTTCTGTCGCTGAGGTATTTTCCACAATATGTTTTAAGGGTTCGACGATAGGTTTGAAGTATCTCTCCAACGCGACATCTTCCTCCATCTTGCCTGTCTTCAAAGCCTGATGTTTCTTGCGAATGGATTCGCTAGTTTTTGCAATTTCCTTCGCTATTCTCTCGCGATCCTTAATCTCCAGAGTATCGATATCAATCATCGTTGTACCGCTGACGTTGCTTTCCCACCGACGTGTTGATGACAATTGACCGTCTCACGATACGGCAAACTCGTTAAATCCCTTTCTGTAACGTCCATTGGACATCGCGCTATCCTTGTCTATTACCACGAAACCATACTCCCGTTGCCAACAATTACGACACAAAGCGCAGAAATCCTCGTAAGACATGTCAGTGTTTACGTGATCGTTGTACACATGTTTCAAGTTGGTACCATCCTGCTTAAACAGAATCAGCAGATTGGCATTGTCGCGGATAAGATGTTTGGGTATCTTTGCATACGTCTGACAGAGATAGAAGCAGTCAACGTTCGAGTGGCGCCCCATTGCGAAGTATTTCCTTATCGTATCTTGCTTGTCGCATGCCACGTCATCAAAGATGAAAATAGAATTCGGAAGCGATTCACACGGTGGGATGACGTCACTGTTATTCGAAAACGTAAAGTAGCCAATTTCATCTATCGGAGTCAATAAATTCTCCAAATACTGATATTTCGGCTGTTGCAACGACTTGGAGTACACGTACACGTTCTCGAAGCGGACGCCGTGAGGACTTTCCAACAAGTTCACCAACACGTTTGTCTTTCCGCAATTTGATGGGCCACAAACGAGGCAGCGTATAGTGTTTGGTAGCATGCTACCATGTCTGCGTCTTGTTTTCGAAGACATCACTCGTGAGTTATCATCAAAATTTGTCACGCGTATCGTTACAGGTTGTCGCACGAATCGCATCCTCTCCGCAAACTGTGAAAATGATTTTGATACATCGAAGCGCCCTATTTATAGGTCCGCATCGACACAAAACAGCTCAGTATTCAAAATGCTTCTGATCCTGTCGGATAATTGCGATATTCGAGACCTAACCTCTGAGCAGTTGAAATATATACCAAAGATTATTCTACTCCGAGAGTTTGGGAGACACATTGATCAGTTGTGGGACAGACTCCCCGAGCACATAAAAGCCGATTCTGAGGTTCGGCAGTATCGTCGGTGTCTGGAGCATTATAATCGTCCTTGGCAGCGAACGCATATCGACGGTCCAGCACCATTGATTAAAAACTGTAGCGAATGTCGCCGACGAGAGTAAAGAAAGGCTGTGGTTTGTTAAATCGAGCGATAAACGCGCTACCTATCGAATTACATATTCCGGGATACCAGTTTTGCGGTCCAGGAACACATCTGGCAAAACGATTGGCTAGAGGGGATCAAGGCATCAATCCGTTGGACGCGGCGTGTCGCGAACACGATATTGCATATTCGCGCAGCAACGACCTCGGCGAAAGGCACGCGGCAGATAAAGTTCTCGCTGACAAAGCGCGAAAACGCATCGTTGCGCGAGACTCGACTCTGGGTGAAAGAGGTGCTGCTACAGCTGTTTGGGCAGCTATGAAGGCCAAGACGAAAATCGGAATGGGGATGAAAACAAAACCCCGCAAAAGTACTCCAAAGAGAGCGCCGAAAAAGCGGATTCTTCCGGTGGCAAAACGGGGTGGTATATTACCACTTCTCCCGCTGCTAGGTGTTCTCGGATCATTAGCTGGTGGAGCGGCGGGGATCGCCAAGGCGGTTAACGATAATAAGGCGGCACAACATCAGCTGCAGGAAATGCAACGTCATAATCGCTCCATGGAAGGTCGCGGACTTTATCTCGCACCATACAAGCGTGGACAGGGAATATCGAAACGAAAAAAAAAACGTCGAAAAAAAATAAAAATGCCCGCGGGTGTAACTACCGATGCACAATTGGAGGAGTTGGCAAAACGTATGCGTATTCCATTCTTTAGAGGTGTTTTTATGCGAAACGCGCTACCAGTCGGAGGAGTACGTCGAAACGAGAGCGGTATTGTAAATTTGGACAATGTCGAGGGGTCGGGGACTCATTAGGTGGCATATGCGAAGAGAGGGTGTCGAGCTATATATTTCGACAGCTTTGGAAATCTTCGACCGCCCAAGGAATTGGTAAAATATCTGGATAAGGATGCTGTGAAAATTGAATACAATCGAACGTCTTATCAAAAGTACGATCAGAGCAATTGTGGACAACTATGTCTACGCTTTCTACAAACGATCGGTACCAAATTTAAGGATTGACTTCCCGCCACTCTGATTCAGTACTAATCGAGCCGTACAGTTCGGAATATGTCGTTAACATTCACTCTAACCGGCAAGAGTAGCACCCTCGCGGTGAGCTACTTTCCACCCATAGATTTGAGCGACGATGATTACGAGCTTGGTCTAACAACCTTTGAAACTTATCACACCATACCAAACATCGACTCGAGCAATGATAAATTCTACTTCACCGTAAACTATGACATCAGCAACAGCGTCGACACCACTCCTGAATACATTACGATTCCCCACGGCTCCTACGAACTAGACGCCATTGCCAAGTATTTGAAGCAGGGATTACTCGAGCGATATCCTCAAAATCTCGACGGTACCGATGGTGGTGACAACGATGCGTATCCAATAGTGTTGCGTCCCAACAACAACACCATGAAAAGCGAACTGTACTGTCGGTTCACCGTAGATTTTACAAAGCCTAATAACATTGGATCGCTACTGGGATTCTCGACGAATCGGGTATTAGAACCAGGACGGTGGCACGAATCGGACGATCCAATTAATATCATTAACGTGAACATTGTTCGTATAGAATGTAGCGTGACCGCTGGCGCGTACAACAGTGGGAGGCGTGTACATACGATACATGAATTTTCTCCGAGAGTTCCACCAGGATATAAGATATCGGAAACGCCCGCGCAGATCATTTACCTTCCAATCACCGCACGGATCATTACGGATCTAACGATACGCGTTGTGGATCAAAACGGACGGTTGCTCGATTTTCGAGGTGAAGAGATTACCATCAGATTGCACGTACGACGGCGACGACGATAATACATGTGGTGCGAACAAAAGAGATGCTTGTATTGAACGACTCTAGAAACCCGTTTCTTCCAAGTGAAATTGTTTACAACTGCAACAACAACTGCAACAGCTCCGGTCACGCTAAAAAGAAGAGGCTCAGTGCTGCGAACATTGCATTTTTGAAATCATTGGGATTCATTGTGCGCATTTAGGTTGAAAAATGGTTGACATTCTAAGTATTGGGGGGAAGCCGACGTTTGATGACCGCATCGTCAAGCTTCAGACTCACACATACAACCCATACGTCAACACAACGTTTGGATACAGCGATGAGATAAGAATACCGATACAACAGCAGGATTTATACACATTGCCGTGTGAAAGTTTTCTCTATGTGGAGGGGAAATTGAAGATAAATAAGCCAAAAGATGCATTAACGGTGACGTTGGGAAATAATTGCATGGCGTTCTTATTCGATGAGATTCGATACGTGCTGAATGGCGTGGAGATTGATCGCAGCAGAAACGTTGGAATAACTAGCACGCTTAAAAACTATGTATCGCTGACATCTGGCGAAGACAAAAATATGGAGAATGTTGGATGGGGTTGAAACGGCGGGATGGGCCAATAGTGAAAAGTCATTTCAATTTTTGCATCCCACTCAAATATTTGCTGGGATTTTGTGAGGACTACAAACGCATGATTATTAATGCGCGTCACGAATTGATTTTAATACGATCGCGCAACGACAACAATGCTCTGATAGGATCGTCGATGTTGGAACCAGAAATTGAATTGGTTAAACTACAATGGCGGATGCCCCATGTGACGTTAAATGACGTTAATAAGCTATCGTTGCTACATACTTTGGAACGTGGACAAAACCTGAGCATTTGTTTTCAATCGTCGGATCTGTACGAGTATCCTCTCTTACAGAGCACGACCAAGCATTCGTGGGCCGTGAAGGCATCTGCACAGCTGGAGAAGCCGCGATGCGTGATCCTTGCTCTACAGACTGGTCGAAGAAATGTGATGAGTGAAGACGTTACTATGTTCAACAACTGCAAATTGGCCAATGTAAAACTTTTTCTCAACTCGGAATTTTACCCATATGATGATCTGAACTTGGACTTTGACAAGAATAAGCACGCCATCTTGTATCACATGTATATACAATTCCGTAAATCATATTATGGGTATAGTTGCAACGAGGCATTATTCACCGTGGCTGAATTTTTACAATTTGGCCCCCTCGTGGTAATTGATTGCTCGCGACAAAATGAGTCGATCAAGAATGGCACCGTGGACGTGCGCATAGAATTCGAGTGTAAAGAGAATGTGCCTGCAAATACTACAGCCTACTGTCTGATTCTACACGATAGAGTGGTTGAATACAATCCGTTGACAAACATGGTGCGCAAAATAAATTAAATTACCACGCTACTTGCCCGCCCTCTCCTGTATGAAATTCGCAAAAAAATTTCATCGTGAAAATCGAGATGTTTTACGAGAAAGACTGCATTGTCTCGTCTGTCTTGGAAGCGAGTGGACCTCCAAATTGTATCGATAATGGCTGTACCAACGTTCGTTGACATGCAAGGGTTCATCGTTGATGGAAGATTTGTCGTCAAGGAAGTGGCTGTCCTACGAATGGGAACAATTCTCTCGCACTATATTTTTGGGAGTTCGATGCCGCATTATCTTCTTTCGAAATCTGACAAATCAAGCATCCGCTGGTTAACGGCGAAACATCATGGGTTACGCTGGGACGATGGAGAAGTTCCATACAGTATGGCTAAACGGCTAATTTCGAAAGCTGTAGCTGATGCGATCGATGAAGAAGAGGATGACACATGCCATGTCGTATATGTTAAAAGGCTGCAGAAACGCGACTGGCTTGCGGATTTCCTCGATGAAAGTACGAGAGCAGACGTGGTCATCGAGACGTTGGACATTGACTACGAGGATATCAAATCTCTAAATAAGCTAAATGTAGTTAATACTCTGCGATGTGGTAGACACGCGAAACACTGTGCCATGCAAAATGTATTTAAAATATTCAACTGGTGGTCTAAACACCAGGGAAATTCATAAATAAAATATAATCAATTTTTTAATACGTATAATTTTCTTCACCCTCACCCAACCCAACCTCATGCGTTTGATGTCCGCTAGATTAAGACGATACTTATGCAGAAGTCGTTCGATACACGTTCGATTCACGTTCAAAGCCGTTCGATTCACGTTCGAAGAGGTACGATTGACGTTCATTACATGTTCGAAGTGGTTCATTACATGTCCAATACACGTTCAAAACCGTTCAATACTCGATCAAAGTCGTTCAATACACGTTCGATTCACGTTCGATTCGCGTTCGAAGTGGTATCATTCACGTTCGAAGAGGTACGATTGGCGTTCATTACATGTTCGAAGTGGTTCAATACCCGTTCAATACCCATTCAAAGCCGTTCATTACCCGTTCAATTCACGTTCGATTCACGTTCAGAGTGGTACGATTCACGTTCGATTCGCGTTCAGAGGGGTACGTTAGACGTTCGATACCCGATCAAAGCCGTTCAATACCCAATCAAAGCCGTTCGATGCATGATCAAAGTGGTATGATAGACGTTCAATACCCGATCAAAGCCGTTCAATACCCGTTCGATGCACGATCAAAGCCGTTCAATATCCGTTCAATATCCGTTCAATACCCGATCAAGGTGGTATGATAGACGTTGGATACATTTAAGTGATATGGTCTAGACGAATGATGTGTCAGAGAAGAAGGGAAAGAAGATGCGTGTGAATAAGGAGAGGACGGTCAGCGAAGAAGAAGATAAGTACATGGAGGAGGATGGTCAGCGAAAATGCAGGTGGCTTGTGATGGAGATGGTGAAGAACAAAGGCATCCTACTTTGCAAAGCTACGCACTTCTCGGTTTCATGATAAGATTTTAGATGCGAGAGCCAGGAGATGCAGCGAGACCAGTTGTCTTCAAAGCTTGACAGGCAACAGTTCTTAATAGTTAACTTTTTTTTTGTGTGAGCCAAGTTTTGTTACAATAATGGGAATAACGCGGATAGCACCAGAGTGCGACCCCGAGGTATGTACATAACAATATTTTCAACATTTATCGCGTTTAACCGTTGGAACCAAGTGCTCTTAAATCGGGGGTTCGTCTTCCGAGGGTTAAAATGTCATTATTATATCCTAGATTTCTATTTTTCTAGCAATCGCCACCGCCGTCGCCCACCTGGTCGTCGGATTGGGGATTGCCGCAGCCGTCGCCGCCACCGCAGTCCCCACCGCTATCACCGCCGCCGCCTCCGCATGTATGTAATACTTTGTATTGGTGCGTGCGTTTGATATTTATTATGTTTGATGTGTTAATATTATATCAACGTTTGCGTCCGTGTTCTAGGACATACCGCTGCATGTCATGCAGGATTGGTTGGCGGAATTGGAGACGTGGGCGCACCAAGTTGCGCCCATCGGGGTCCAGATGCGGCGGTCGGGGCCGGTAATCGGTCCCATAGCGGCGTGGTCGCGGCAGCGCGACCCTCCCCCCCCCCGACCGATCACGACCATCACCTCCATTGCCTCTATCACCCCCGTCACCCCCATCGCCACCGTCGCCCCTACCACCCCTATCACCTCCCTCCCCACCTCCCCCCTCACCACCACCCTCATAGTTTTTTTCTTTTATATATTTTTTTCATATTCTTTTTTATATTCTATTTTTATATGCTATTTTTATATTCTATTTTTATATTTCTATTCTTATATTTCTATTCTTATATTTCTATTCTTATATTTCTATTCTTATATTTCTATTTTTATATTTCTATATTATATATATATATATATATATATATATATATTCTATATATATATATATATATATATATATTCTATATATATATATATTCTATATTCTATATTATATATTTATATTCTATTTTTCATATTTCTATTTTATATTTATATTTATATTTATATTCATTTATATTTATATTCATTTATATTGTATTGTATTTTATTTTATATTTTAATTGTATTTTTATATTTTTATATTTCTATTTTTCTATTTTTATATTCGTTTTTTATATTTTTTGTAACAATATATATACCTTAAACACATATTCTGTCCCCATTTTATTTACCCGTCTTCCTCCTCGCCACATAATTTTAAGATTCACGCCTTCTTCACACCGCTACATGATGGTTGCTCCAGAGGAGTCGAATTACGCGAGATCGCGTGATACGCGGCGGCGCTTGAAATACTGTTATCTATAGAATGCATGCGACTGTACCACTGTGTATTGTTGTCTTCTTCCCTCCCTTGAATTTAAGCTTTAGAATGCATGCTCTCTCTCTTTCCCATCCATCCGAAGACGCGGTGTGTAAAAACGCCGATCTTTCCCGACATTGCCCGACATCGTCCGATGAAAAAATAATGTATTATGCTTGGTGACGCTCTGTATATGTACCATTTATTAAAGACTAATGTTACAGCGTCGGCGTTGGGGGAGTTGGTTAGGCGGCTGACACGAACCGCGGATGTCTTGGGTTCGAGCCCCGTCGCCCGAGATTCTGTTTTTTCATTTATATTAATATCTTAAATTAATATTTCCTTCCTTACCGACTGTGGCGATACCACGCCCGATAGTAGCAGCAATTCACCCGCGGTTCCTCCTCGATGCCGGATTCGGTATCGGTTCGGTATCGATTGATTCGATATCTGGTCTCGCGCTATAACCCCCACCACTCAGCCATCTCGATGACATCATCCGCCGCTGCCCGATCTCGATGACGTCATCCGCCCGGCCACGCGCCGCCCGCCGCTCGCGCGCTGCCCGCGGGGAATTTTTCCGCCGACCTTGAAACTCAAATTTGAGTTTGATGGGAGGGGGAGGGGTGGGGGAAATGGCCTTCAAACTCAAATTTGGGTTAGAACTGTCATAACTATACTACTAGCAGCAGTGTGGAAGGAAAGGTATCGAACCGAAAAAAGAATAATAACCCTAAAACGCCAATCGACCGAATAAAATTAAGAGCAATTACGGTAATTTTCCATATTCAAATAAAAACATCATTCGTTTCCCCTTCAACTGCTTTCAATAACAATTGATATCATTATATATATATTTATTTTAGATATATTCAAATATTATCTTGAGATGCTGACATGCAACGAAATCGTTATAGATTTATGGTTGTGCGGAGTTGGGGGTATTATAAGCTCCAAAATATCTGATTTGAATCGTTCACCACGCTGCAAAAAAAGTGGCAAAATATCGGAAGACGATGATGAGCAGCAGGAGAACTATGACCAAGAAAACCATCAACAGGACAGCTATGAACAACAGGAGTGCGAACATGAGAACAATCAGCAGGACAGCTATGAACAACAGGAGTGTGAACAGAAGTACAATCAACAGGACAGCTATGAACAACAGGAGTGTGAACAGGAGAACAATCAACAGGACAGCTATGAACAGGAGTGTGAACAGGAGAACAATGAACGCGAACAAAATGACGAAGAAAACGACGAAGACAACGCTTTTGTTTATGAATTTTTGGACTCAAATTCAGGAAATTAACATATTGTATTGTTTTTCTATTTTTTAGATAAGTGTTTTTCATTTTATATTTTGTGTGTTTATATTATGTAAATGTAATACCATGTTAAAATTATTAAAATTTTATCAATAGCTCTCCAAATTCTACTATTTCATACTAATCCCAAAATTGCAACTAATTACTTATAGATTCAATGAAAATTTGTACCTGCATTTTCAAATTAAATTCTGAACAAAATAAATGGTATATTACGTATCGTTACAGCATCGTAAATGTTATGCCAATACAAATAAAACCAGGTAGTAAAATAGCTTGGTAAAGATGATGTTTACCATCCGATTTTTGATCTGTACTTCCAGTTAGAAACACATTCAAATTTGAGTTAATATCATTTGAAAATCCGTGCCTTTCCATACGCATTTATGATGTGCAAAACTGGGTAAAAACAGGTAGACAAATAACTTGAAAAGACCAATAGATTCCGTAATGGTTTGGATCTGGATTTCCAAATTCAACCAGCTTATAAAATGAACGTGTAGATCCGACTAGAACCGACGACAAATTGTGCTAGGAAATACAGATAGATACCATCGAGGTTTTACATGCATATCCGGATTGAAACTGATAGAAAATATTTTTCGTCCGGTTCAATCCGTATTTTACGGAAAGAAAACCGACCTAAACCGGATTGAAAAATTTTCAATGCGGTTCTAACACCGCAGGCAGTTGCCGCAGGGATGCCTTCGTCTGGAGCTCATTTTAAAGCTGAAAGAATCCTCTCTCAACCCGTATATAGAATATTTCGTTTATTGTTAAAAAACTTGACAGTAATCGATGTCAAAGTTTCAAATCGCGAATTCGATTCGTTGACCCTTCAGCTAATAAATGCGTTTTTAAGAAAAGTGGAGAGATTTTGGGAACAGTCAAGAAAAAAATAAAACTTACGATCGTAAGTACACTATCGTAAGTTTTATTTTGTTATTGACTGTTCCCAAAACCTCTCCACTTTTTTGAAAAACGCATTCAATAGCTGAAGGATCAACGAATCGAATGGTATTTTTTTCAAGTCGGACCGTGGGTGGGAACGACATCAAATTGCGTTTTGAATCTTTGACATCGATTACTGTCAAGTTTATTAACAATAAACAAAATATTCTCTATACGAGTTGAGAGAGCATTCTTTCAGCTTTAAAATGAGTCGAAGACGGAGGCATTATCTTTTAAAATGACCGAGATATTACAGTTTAAGTGATGACGCATCAGCCGATTTTAATTCAATTTTTAAAACTTTAACATCAAATATTTCGAAAACTATTTGACATAGCCCTTTAAAATTCGGTATTTTTTGTTTTTGCAAGGTTATCGACAAATGCTGTAATTTTGAAGAGAATCGGTGAAACTAAATTTTTTCCTCTATCCGTTTTGACGTGGAATAGCTCGTTTATTGGTTGACTGGTGGCATGGCTTATAATGGAGAATGTCTTGTAGGTTGATAAACTAGATATCTGCATATCAACACATCTCCCCTTTTATAATTTTCAAACGTGTGAACAAATGACATGTTAATATACAGGGTGTCCGCGGGAACACTGGACAGCGGGATTTCTCCTAAAGTATTGGACGTAAAAATATGAAAAAAATATGGAATGCATGGTTCGAGGGGGCCAACTAATTAGCCCGAACGCATCGTATCTTTTATTATTATAAAAGATACGATGGTCAAGTTCGGTTTTTCAAATGGAATTCTTTTTTTTGAAGACCTGAGTTGATAGTGCGTTCCAAGACAAATTCAATAAGCATCAATGTATACACTTGATTTCCACTGGTTTTTGAGCTATTGCGCTTGCAAATTTACTGATTTTCACTGCAAGAAACTCCTCTGGAATAGCAAGGACCGGGGACGGTCTTACTGGCGCCACGGGTGGCACTGCCTGTTGAAATAGATTGAAATAGACCTGCGAAAGGTCTACGCCAGGCCCAAAGGCTGGACAATTCTTTTCCGCCAGAAATGCTACTTAGGTAGGTACATCTGCGGTATCGAGAAGCGCATCGTTACTTTTATTTCGCACTTGCTTCTAGGCTCGGATGGCCGGTTCTTCTGGGAGGGATGCAAGTTGGATTGGTTAGGTTCGGACGACTGAAAGTTGCTAGACTAAATTTCATCCATAGGGAGCAGATTGTATCAGAACCAATCGGATTTGCATCCCTCACAAACGGCTGCACTCTTGAAGAGGCCCTCTTCACAGCAATACCTCCTCCCCAATGCCCACCTTCTCTCGCACGGAATACGTCAACGCATGGTATTGTTTTGATATCGAAGCTCATGTTTATACTCGACCAATACGACGTGGAAATGGAAGTGTCGCCGATGGATTCCTTGTGGTTTTCCGATGAAAATCATGCCAAATGTCGTGTAAATCGGACTACTTTTACATAAGGAATACAAATAGCTTGTGTCAAAGTAGTCCGATTTGCATGATATTTGGTATGATTTTAATCAGAAAAACATAAGGAATCCATTGGCGTCACTTCCCTTTCGACACGATGAAGAAAAGACTTTCTTAATACGCTGTAATGGATATTCCACCATCGACTGCAGGGGCTCGACCCCAATTCGTTACGTTCGGCCCAGAATTCGTACCTTTTTCCGGTAAAAGCCATAAAAATCGGGTGAGGCACTGCGAAGGGCAGCCCTCGCCACGGGGTACCAGGCTGCATCTCCTTGACGAACGTCGGGCGACTCCTGCCCGAGAGGAATACGATTTACTTTAATTATAGTACATGTGTGTTTTGTAATAAAGTGTTTCTATCGTCTCGTGAATTCAACAACTGGCATCCATACATCTGCGCTTCTACAATCCACCGGCAATACTCCTCGTGGAGAGACACAGTAAGAAAAGGGGTAGCCCGCTGTCGACGCGTGGTCCTCTCGGGTATAAACATGAGCTTCGATATCAAAACAAAACCATGCGTTGACGTATTCCGTGCGAGAGAAGGTGGGCATTGGGGAGGAGGTATTGCTGTGAAGAGGGCCTCTTCAAGAGTGCAACCGTTTGTGAGGGATGCAAATCCGATTGGTTCTGATACAATCTGCTCCCTATGGATGAAATTTAGTCTAGCAACTTTCACCCCTCCGAACCTAACCAATCCAACTTGCATCCCTCCGAGAAGAACCGGCCATCCGAGCCTAGAAGCAAGTGCGAAATAAAAGTAACGATGCGCTTCTCGATATCGCAGATGTAGCTACCTAAGTAGCATTTCTGGAGGAAAGGAATTGTCCAGCCTTTGGGCCTGGCGTAGACCTGTCGCAGGTATGTATCTATTTCAACAGGCAGTGCCACCCGTGGCGCCAGTAAGACCGTCCACGGTACTTGCTATTCCAGAGGAGTTTCTTGCAGTGAAAATCAGTAAATTTGCAAGCGCAATAGCTCAAAAACCAGTGGAAATCAAGTGTATACATTGATGCTTATTGAATTTATCTTGGAACGCACTATCAACTCAGGTCTTCAAAAACAAGAGTTCCATTTGAAAAACCGAACTTGACCATCGTATCTTTTATAATAATAATCGAAAAAAAAAATTCGTTCAGGCTAGTAAGTTGGCCCCCTCGAACCATGCATTCCATATTTTTTTCATATTTTTACGTCCAATACTTTAGGAGAAATCCCGCTGTCCAGTGTTCCCGCGGACACCCTGTATACAGGGTCATCGTTTAATCCTGCAACCCGCGCGCGCGCGAACTTGTAAAATGGCAACACCGCCTCACGGACGCATTCAACTACAACCATGCACCGTCACGGCGTTCGGAGAGCTTCTAGTGACCGCTGGATAGCAGTGATGCTCGAGCTTCGAGAATTTTTGGCTGGTCCTTGTCAAATTAACGTTGCAAAGAACTATTCAGAATTTCCCGGCCCCGGTTGAAAATTTTGGGGTCTTTTTCGTATAACTTTTGAACTGTAAGACATATCGGAATGCAATTTGCGCCAAAAAAATGAGGAAAAATTAATCCCTCTTAATGATGGATAATTTAACATATTTTACGTTTACTTATTTTTTCTTTTATCAATTTTTTAACCATAATTGTTTAAAAAGCTGTTGGAAACTGTTTATTTGATAATGTATTTAACGCTGTTTTTAAAATTCGTGGTGTTGATAAACAATAGGCTAGTTGATTCTGTATCATTACATTTATAAATTGAGAAATTAAATTTTTATTCAATTATGTGTTAGTTCTGCAGACCTCAGAATCTATTGTTCTGGTTTTCTTTTTTATGATTTTATGCTTAATGCGGTGCATACCTAGATCAGACGTAAGGGGTAACTAATGCGACGTGTCTTTGATTGTAGCGGTGTTTGAATTTTTTTTCTAGAATTTTTGTGTTAGAATGTTTTAGCTACTCAACGCCACGCCTATACCGGCTTCCATTAATGTCATTTTTTGGAACGATGTGCCGTTACTGTGTTTTTTACAAGCAGGTGGCGAAAAATCTCTCCGTACAAGGAACCGTCAACCCTGTCGTGGCTAAAATTTTTGAAATTGAGACGGGTACGAGATCTGTTGACACTATTTTCAAACCTCATTACAGTGATCTGGGGTGCGAGTGGTAGACCGATCATAAAAGCGGAGCGCGCGGCTCTTTTACCTGGGTCGGGAAATTCCCAATACCTAGCTCTTTGCGACGCTAAAATTTTCGAAGCTCGAGCATCACTCTTGTCCAACGGTCGCAGGCAGCTCTGCGCTGGGCCGGTGCATCGTTGTAGTGGAATGCGTCCGTGAGGCGGTGTTGCCATTTTCGTCTGTTCGCGCGCGCGCGGGTTGCAGGATTAAACGATGACCCTGTACATAAGCTTTACTGTGGAGTTACGCTTGGTATCTCTGTGGTTTCTTTACTTCGTTTCTGTTTCGTAGGTTTGTGTATCTGTTTTCCACATCGTCAGCGTTAATTGTTCCTTCTTCCCTCTCATTCTTGCTCCCACTGCTCTCTCTTTCTGGGAAAGAATCGCTTACGATTCTTTTTCTTAAAAATTTTGTGTTTCGTCTGATGACTTCATCGTCGTCTGGTTTTATAATATATGATCGTGGTGTATCATGTTTTTTAATGATTACTGCTGGTTCTCATTTTTTGTTTCTATAGAGGTATACAGTCTCATCATTGTTGAATGTTATAGTTTTCCTTCTTGCAGTTTTGTCGTAATGTTTCTTTCTTTTCTTCTGGATTTCTTTTAATTGGTCTTTTAAGTTGTTTTGTATAATAGGTGTGAGTTTCTTTCTTGTAATTGGTAACATATTTCTTGTTTGTCTGCTCATGAGAATTTGTGCTGGTGATACGTTTAAACCAGCTACCGGTGTGTTTCTGTAAGTTAATAGTGCTTTATGCCAGTCTGTTTGTTGGTATAGACTCTAGACATTTTTTTAGTATGTTCTTGGCAATATCAATGCCTTTTTCTCCGAGTCCATTTTTGAAATCTAATACCGTGTTAATTATATGTTTGTTTAACTCTTGAGGATCGAAGCATATGCGAAGAGTACCGTCTGGTTTTTCTTTTATTATTATATTGTTGACCCAAGATATAGGATTGTTTACGGATATACTACGGTATGACCCAACCAACGGAATGAACTGAAATTTTGAGGGGTTGGGCGGGAGGGAGGGAGAACCTCTAATATAAAATTTCAGCTGCGGGTATTCGTTAGTTTCTGAGATATTAATAAAAAACTTTCGGCAAAATACATTCAAATCTACCTATACAGACGTTACTAACACAACCATCTTCTCGTCGCCGTCGATTGTTTCGCAGTCGACAATACAATGTACGATGTTGACCTCACGCACGATGCTTGTAACTGCATCAGTTTTTAGTATTCCCCAACTCACATCGGTTCGGTACCATGCTTTACGCGTCCGCAAATAGGTGCCCCCCCGTCCCATCTAGCCAAACCAACACTAATTCCCGGGAGAAGTTGGAAAGTGGAATGCGTTGTATCAGAATAAGTCATCAGCAATAAGATCTGAGATGGTACGCAAAACCTCACTGAAAAGGAAATCTGACAGATGTTGGAAATGATCGACACGTTTTGATTAACATACATTTGTTTATTCAAACAAACCAAAATGTGTTTATCTAAAATATATTTTCAACAACATAGTTTAAAACCAGGGAATAGCAAATGTTCACCCTTGCTTTCACTTTTAAAATCCAATGCCAGGATAAACAATCCGGATTGCCTTAATAATTTCTGCGAATGAGTCAAGCTCCCGTAAACGAATCATCCTCCGCCACAAATACTCACAAAGGTGATAATCGAGAACTGCACTTTTCACGCCTCCTCGTTGCAATCTCAGCCGTAAAGGACGCCATTGAGATTCAATGGCCTGAGTATTAGCTCCTGTTTCATTGTTTATAAATTCAATTGAGTGGTTACACGTCAGGTGCTCATATCCTTCATCACCAAGAACATGATAAGCTTTCCAACAATCTGAAAAAATCTTGCTTCCAGATGCTATATGCTTTTTAATAATAGGAATTAAGGTCGCCTTATCACGTTTATTGATAGGGCAAATCTCAAGACGAAGCTCATTTGTCTCGATATCTAGAGCACCGAAAATCCATGTGCCCTCAATGACACGACCACGCTCGTATTTGCGTCGGCCGAATTTCATTTCGTCAATTTCAATGATTTTTCCAGGGCCCCCAATTTGACCTTGTTACATGGGCCCTTCAGGTCCATCCCGTGCTTGCTGTCCGCGCGTCGCTTTCTTTTGCAAAGGCGATTCAGCGGAATCGCCTCGCGTGTAGCAATCGCGTTGTGCTGAGTCCGTAGCAACAGCGTTAGGGACAACGACCACGCTCAGCCCGGGCCCTGATTATTTCTCAATAATCAAGGAATGGGTGAAGCAATTGACAACCGCCAACGGGGCAGTTTGCCCCATTTATGGGGACTGTCCGAGGTTCGACCCGCAATGGTGATCCGCGGGATTCATTTTCGAGAGCTCGTGCTAGGAAGTTGCGACGAGCCAGCGGGCCGTCTAGGTTTCGCGACCTCGCCTCCACGTAGACACCGCGTAAACCCGTCCGGACGGTCGAGATCAGCCCTGGGTAACTCCTTCCGATATACCGAGAACAGCCTAGCCGGGAGAGCCCTTGTGCGCGATACGAACCGCCGTTAACTCCGCGAAGGCGTGCGACGGAACGAGACAGAGATAAGCGACGGATTCCGATTTCGCCGACTTCCGTGTGCTACCAAAGAGCACAGCGAGCGACCACGACCTGCGCTAGGTTGAGCGACCTAGAGAGCTCACGAAACGAGAGACGGCAAGCGTGCCGACACCCGAGCGCACAGCGATAACAGGGACGGAGCGCCGTCCCTAGGGTATGTCCAAATTGTTACTTTAATTTTTTCTTCAAGAATATATTTCATTCCATTGTTTTTCCCATGAATTCCGTGTAACCATTGATTTGACCCCATTTCCCTTATCCTTCCATGGTAAGTATAGTCAAGACGTGCTTTAGCACCTTAAAAGAGCAAGAACCCTGTGAATCATCCTAGCCGCTGAGGGCGATTCGCAAAAGTCCCTTCAGGACGTAACAACCTGATTCCTCAAAATACGAATCAAGCCGGACCATGCAAACCTCCCAACAGTAGGACCAAATATCCATTATACTACTGTAGCGACTTCGGCGCTAGCTCGTTCGGTGGAAGAACGGCCGATTGTACCGTTATGCGTTGGAGGCCTGGGTTTTCCCCCGTGTTCCTGGGTGAGTCAGGCTATGGCCACGCTACGCATCTGGCAGCCAGACTTGCCCAGGTAAGGGATTTTCGGCGTACGGACGCGCTTTTCGCGCCAAAACTTGATACGCGTTTTCGGCGTCGCTTGGGGGACGCGTCCCTCTGAGAAGGCTGTATAAATAGCCTCCAGAGGTGACGCTCGCCCTCACTCCGTTGGAACTGCCTGTAGAGGCATCGTCACGCGCTTTACTTATACCGCCGATTTCCTTTTGTTGTATCTGTGTTAAACTGAGCATCGCCTATCGCGAGATTAAAAGGAGTGTGGTGAAAGAGAGTGTGTTATTAAGTTACCCATTCACCCCTCAGTACTTTCGGATATAATTTCCCGACCGGGAACCATAATTTCATTAACGATATCAACAGCCTTGAAGCCTCGACTGAAATAATAAGTTAAGCGAAGAACATCTTCCATAGAAATGTTGTGTCGCTCAAATCAACTATTCTCTGCAAGCGTACGCTCAATGCGATGCTTGCGACACATCCATCGCATGCTGATACAAACTGAGGACTCGCGATAAACTCGAGAAGACGCCTCCAAAATCATTAGTTCTTTCCCATTCTTTGGGCATTTTCTTCTTTTGGGCAATAGCCCAACAGATTTGTACCATTCGATGTAAGTCTCTCGAGAGAACAGCACTTCGCTTACTAATCTTTCAATACTCCAACGCCCTTCAAGGGCAATATCGTAAGTTGATGAAGCCATAGTAATAAATATCGAAACTAAGTACCTGACAAAAGAGCAAAGGCCTCAACAACAATCCCACTTGGCTTGCGTTCAGTTTCTGTTACCGTATCCCTATACATTATTATTTCAACTTTATTACCCTTTAAATGTGCAGAAAAAAAATGATGTGGTACATAATTAGAGTAAAGGCGAGTAAAGGCGAGGCCACAGTATAAACTGTTAGTAAGCCTAACCATAACCTCCTGCTGTCCACCCTCCTCTCCGCTAGCCCCCTGGAGGAGACCCTGCGAGCCCCCGGCGCGGCCGGGATGGAGGTTCTCGCGCGGTACCCAGGAGAAAGCAGGAGAGGAGGGTGGACAGCAGGAGGGAAATGGCATCCTCAACCACCAGGCGGACAAGCGTTGCTTGGATCGGCTGGAGGGGGTGTCGCGGAGACGGAAGCGCTGGCAGGACGCACAGGACGGTCCCCTGGTTCGGCACCGGAGGCCAAGAAGAGGAATGGGGCCATCGAGCAGAAAAAAAAGGAAGGCGGCCAGGGCTGACGAGATGGGTGGCTGAACTGGGGGCTGGGCCGCTAGCATGCTTGCGACTAGCTGCGATCCTCTGCTTGCGCGCTCGGCCCTCCTTTCTGGTCTTCCGGCTCGTGCAGCCCCAACGGGTTGTCTGCGGTTCCTGACTAATGAGGGCAACGTTTTCTTCGCAAGGGAACTTCGAGGAGCGAAGGGACGCGCAGGATCTGGATGCAGTCGAGGACGGATCTGGATGCAGTCGAGGGCGAGCCGGGATGCAGCGCGGGACCGGCCGAACCGCTGAGGGGCGACGGACGGAGCGGAACCGCCCAGGGATGATCCGGAGCGTCGCGGGATTTCGCCGTTGGAGCCCCGGAGGAACCGCCGTCGAGGGAACCTGGACTGCCGAGTCGTCGCACGAGACACGCCGTGCCTCCCGACGGCTAAAGGAACGAGGAGTCCCGGCCCCCGAAAGAACAGGAAGCCTCACCCGTCTCTGCCCACGAAGAAGATGCGCCGTCGGAGAAGAGGAAGACCGCGCAAGAAAGAAGTACGCAAGTTTGAAGACGCAAGTGGAGGGCGGAGGCGCGAAGACCCACGTACCCACGCCTTGCCCAGGGTTTTTGGAGTGGTTTTCCCCTGGGCGGGAAGGCGAATGCCGAGGCAGCGGACGGAAGGAGCCACACGGCGTCCTTTCCACCCTTCCGGACCAGGGTACGGCTGCAGGAGATGAAGGGACTGCAGCGGCCGGGACGACCGCTTCTCCAGAGGGGGGAGCAGTGTTGCGAACACCCCTTGGATGGGAATCCAAGGCTCACTGGTGCTCGCGAGCGGGACAAGAGACAGCGAGAAGAAGGCGATCGATCCGATCAAGCTGTCATTCGATAGTCAGCCGCCATTGCCAGCAGACGTCTCGATATCCTATTTCGCTTACTGATTGTATTCGTTACCCGTTCTTGTATTGGCCTTGTTACCCCCTAGTTAATGTTCTGTTATTGTTGTTGTTCAGTAAATGCGCGTTATGCCTTGCCCAAAACGTAACAATATAAACTAAATATTACTTAATACTACGTATACTAATACTAAACATACTTAAAACTAAATAATAATTAAATATGAAAGAAGAGTCAGACCCGAAAGAACAATAGACGGTGAATACGCAGGAACGGCATAACATGGGCTATAGTGGAAGGGGAAGACGTAACAAGGTAGTCCACACTAAAAGTGCTGGAGGATATAAAGCCGGGCTGCATCTTTAAAGGCCGGAAAAGAGTCAAGCTGTCGGACAGAAGCAGGAAGGGAGTTGTAATAATGTGCCGCGATATATGAGAAAGAGGATTAAAATTTGGAGGTACAGTGTGAAGGAATACAGAGATGAGATTGGGATCGGGTTGAAACAGAACTGGAGGAATGATAGTAGGCTTGGCCTAGAAACGATTGTAGGCTTGGCGACATACAGTAGAGACATGATTTTCAAAAGTAAGAGTAGAATCAAGCGTGATTCCCAAATTCCGGATAGAGGTGACAGGATGCAGCTGTACGGAGTCAAGCGTTACTGTAATGGGAGGAAGAGCACGGAGGAGGAAAGAAGAGCCAAGCACAAGAAGAGAGGATTTGGAAGGATTAAGTCTGAGCCCATGTTGAACCGCCCAATCACATATTTGGGCCAGGTCAGATTATTAACGGCCTCGTTAATGTTGTTCGGCGAAAAGGTGGAGATAATCTGCATGTCAGCAGCGTACATGCATGATATATTCGTATTACTAAGACGAAGTAGATCGGCAACAAAAATGTTAAATAACAGTGGACCTAACACAGAGCCTTGTGGAACTCCGCAACTCACCGCACGCGAAGAGGAGAATTTTGGCCCATCACGGTTTATCATAACCTGCTGAGTGCGTCCAACCAGATAGGAGCGAAACCATGAAAGGGATAGAGGAGATAGTCCAAAAAATTTCAATTTAGCAATCAGCAGGTTATGATCGACGGTGTCGAACGCTTTGGAGAAATCGAGAGATGTAATGAGAGCGACGTTACGGGAGTCCAAAGTACGTAAGATGGAGTCAGTGATAAAGAGAAGAGCGGTGGTCGTACTGTAGCCACGTCTGAAACCAGATTGGAGGTCGGGTAAAGCATGAACGGAGGAGATGAAAGGCGAGAGTTGAGCATAACATAATTTCTCTAGGAGTTTTGAGAGGAATGGGGGCTGTGAGATAGGGCGAAGAGAATTAAGGATTGAAGCTCCGGGAGTTTTAGGGATAGGTACGACAATATTGTTCTTCCACATATATTAAATATATGAATTAGAGGATCGAGACAGAAGGGAATGCAGTACAAAAGAAGTTGGCCGGATAGGTCAAACGGATTTGAAGAGGTGAGTTTGATATATTTGAGGACTGAATAAAGGTCAGCGGGTGTAAAAGGGGAGAAAGAGAAGTACGAAGAAGGATGCATATGAGAATTATTCAGAAAGCTATCAATTGTTTCAGACGAGATTTTAATAACCGGGATGGAATAGATGAAGTGATTGTTGATGGAATTAGGATCAGGGAAAGGAAGAAAAGAGTTAGGATCTCGCCGAGGACGATAATAGCCAGCATTCCAGAATTGTTTAGGAGATTTGGAAGAGGAAGAGAGATGATTGAAAAGAGCGCGTTTTTCGGTTCTAAGAGTTGCTGTACAGGGATTGCGGAGCTGCTTATAGCGGCGCCAGTGCGAAGGATTAGCAGTCCTACGAAATTTCAAACTCGCCCGATTACGCATGCGCATGAGTTTACGTAAATTAGCAGTTAGCCATGGGGCGGTCGGTCGTGTTACACGCACACGCTCAATGGGAACAAAGTGATCAAATAATGTAAGTGTAAGGGAGTAGAATAAATTTACTTTGTCATCAATAGAGCGACTTTCATATATAGGCGACCAATCGATCGTAGCAGCGGCAGCGTTAAAAGCGTCCAAAGACATATCACGTAGGTTTCGGCGTAACACAAGGCGAGCGGTGATACGTGGTTTGACCATATCTAATATGGCATAGACAAGAGAATGATCGCTTGCGTGGCTCATGTCATAGACACCGCTAGAATTAACCAGCAGATCATTGCTAATCATAATTAGATCGATTAACCAGGAAGAGGTGTTAGTCACCCGTGTAGGTAAGTTAATGATCTGATTAAGTGATAATAGCGACATAAATAGGTTAATTGTGTCAAAACCAAAAGAATCAGATGAACTGACATTAATATTAAAATCTCCCATGCAAATGATATAGTCAGAGAAATTATATACAGAAAGCAAGTAATCAAGCAAAAAGTCGATAGCAGATAGAGAGTAAGTTGGCGATCGGTAGACAGTGAAGAGTGCGAGACGCTTAGTGTTCACTGTAATATGCAGGCCAACAAAATCCCGATACATCATATACAACATTATTATTATTGATTAATGTGCAGCAAATTTCGCGTTTAACATAAACAGCAACACCTCCGCCACGTTGTTTAAGCCGAGATTTCCGATCAGACCGAAAGAAGGCGTAGACAGGGATAGTAATGGAGGACGAAGGTATGACATCGGAGAGCCATGTTTCACTTACAGTTAGAACATCAAGATTAAGACTAGAGAGTAAATCAATTATATCTGTAAAGTGCGCAACGAGTGACCTGATATTTATGTAAGCCACCGAAAAATGCTTGGGATTAATTACTAACGTATTATTTACAAGGCTAGAGCTAGAACCCGATTCATTCGCGGTAACATACAAAGACGACGAGTTAGATGAAGGCGAAGAAAATGCGGCAGATCTTGAAGACACAGAGTCGGAAGTGAAGAGAGGATGTAAGTCCCTAGTAGAGGCATGTTCCGTAGGTGTTAATGATCCACTACTAACCGAGACGGTCCGAGTAACTGGAGACTTTGACGGAGTATGTTGTGAACTGCCAGGAGGACGAGACTGATGTAAAACGTTGTGCGGTAGTCAGTTGACGGTGCGGGGAGAACCACGCGACACAGAGGAAGTTGGCACAGACGTTCCGACAGGTGGTCCAGCTGTGCTGAGAGGCTCATTTCCAACTTGAGGAGCCAGAGGGAGGAGGAACCGAGTAGCTTTTGCGCCGCTGTCTTTGCGAACGTATGTGACGCCTCTTCTCATCCAGACGTACTGGAAGTTATGGATTTTGGCAAATTGTTTTGCCTCCATGAAAATTCGGCACTCCTCAGCAGTTGATCGCTCATTTATATAGATCATGGTTTCCGGCCAATTTGGAAAGACTTCTACAGCTTTCAGATCCTTTTTGGTTCTCTTCTTGTTTAGCCATGAGTCGCGAATGATGGCAGATGTAAAGCGCACTATCAACGTTTTATTTTTAGCCTTCTCACTATTAATACAGGTGGCTGCTGCAACATCAGTATTAACAAAGGGAACACTGATGGCAGTAGCAATAGAGGAGATAACTTCCATTACAGATATATGAGGGAAGTCCGGTAGTCCCGTGACGGCAAGTTCGTGGTGCCAGTTTACTTCTTCAAGTCGCTCAAGTCGCCGCGATATAGAAGAAATCATCCCTGTTGGCGCAGCATCTGTTGCAGTAGGTCGAGGGTCATTAACGCACGAAGCAATGCATCGTTCAAGGTCGCCACATCGCGTTGAAAGTAGCTGTTGAGCCGAGGATACACCATCCACACGTCGAGAAACGTCATAAAATGACCGCTGCAAGTTTTCAACACGCTCCATGCATTCACTCAGCGTAGAAGTGATATCATCGAGCTGTTTTATATCACTAAGACTGTGAAGTTGAGCCCGAATGTCAGACAGAGTAACATTTATGTTAGACAGATCATCCGGGGTATACGACGTACGAGCCGAAGAACTGGTACTTGGCTGAGAGACAGAGCCTGAGGATCCGGTAGTTGGGTCAATCATCCTGAGACTGTTGTTTAGTCCACAACCAGAACACAGACCTGACTTAGGTAAGAATTTCGCACATTGTATACAAGTAGGCATGGTGCTACGGCGCCGATAAGGTAGTAATTAGCGTATTAATTGGCAATTCGTTATGCCGAAACTAGATGGCACCTGACATCTATGTAACGTTAGCGCTGGCTCACTGACCTAGTGAGGTAGACCGCGTGTTGTATGTAATCAGTACTAGAGATGCAAAAACCTCAACAGCTGTAGACAGTGACTCAACGATCGACGACTTCCTAGAATTGGCAATATTCTTTCCAGAAATGTACGGCAACAGCGACGAGAACCGGCACAGCGGGTTATGACCATCGATCACTTGTACTTTAACTATGAGATGAAGTAGGTACACACCCACGAAAAAGCGGTTTGCCCGAGAAATTGAAGAAATAACGGAGAGCGATAATTATCTGTGCACAACGTAAAGCGCCACCTGGTGGACTATCTCACATACATACATTGTATCGTCGGCTGCGAAACAATCGACGGCGACGAGCAGATGGTTGTGTTAGTAACGTCTGTATAGATAGATTTGAATGTATTTTGCCGAAAGTTTTTTATTAATATCTCAAAAACTAACGAATACCCGCAGCTGAAATTTTATATTAGAGGTTCTCTCACCCTCCCGCCCAACCCCTCAAAATTTCAGTTCATTCCGTTGGTTGGGTCAAACCGTAGTACAGCCTTGTTTACTTTTGTTATTATATTAGCTTTTTCTAATTCTTTTAGGTAAACTCTTAATTTCTGTTTTACGGCCAAATGTATTCTCCTTGCTGGTTTAGCAATCGGCTTCGCATTTTTATGTATTACGATTTTTTCTTTACCAGGGAATCTACCAATCCCTTTGAATACATCTTTGTTTGTAGCGTAGAAATTTTATTTTGGGTCTTTTGTTATGTTTTTATTAGCTAGTTTAATTTCATGTGCTCTTTTTATAATACCCAACTTTTCACTTGTTTTTAATCCTAACAAAGGTATTGTATCTTTATTACTGATAACAAATTTTTCTGTTTCTACTTTTCCTCTGTATTTACAAGTGAGTTCAATTTCTCCTATTACTTTTATAATAAACCCTCCATATGTTTGTAGTCTTTTATTAGATTTTTTATTTTGGGATTCGTTATGATTCTTTGTAGTGTTTCATTTGGCAGTGTATTTACCTCGGCTCCTGAATCTATTTTAAAGTCAATTTCTTTGCCTTCAAGCCAAATTTTTTCAAACCAGGTGTTTCCTTTATTGATTGAATCTATTCTAATTAACGAATCCATGCGGAAGGCTTCTTCACTGCTTGATTCGTAATTTAATGTATTAATTACACTTCTACAGACCTTTGCATGATTGTATTTTTTGCACTTGTTGCATTGTTTTCCAAATGCTGGGCATTCGCGAGTATTGTGCCATGTGTCACACTTCGTACACTGTGCCTGTTTGTTGTTGCGGCCTCGAACTACTTTGTTTATAGTGTGTTGCTCGTTTTGCTCTGTTTTTCCCTTGATCATACGGTGTTTGACTTCTTTGTTTCTTAGAGTCTCAATAATTCCATTCCGGATTCCTTTGATGTATTGTATCAATTTGTTCTGTTTTATTCTGCTGTTTTTGTATTTTTTCAGCTTGTGTTTGGCTGGCTACACTAGCTCTTATATTTTCTACAGGGTTATCCACCGAAGACTGGCGGTGCTCGCACGAGTACAAATGAAAACGGCAACAGCGGCACACGCATACGTACTACTACAATCATATGTCAATACATCCGCCATCTATGGGCTGTTGCTAACAGTATAGGTTCGTGTAGATGCCAGTAGAGAGCACAAAGCGCTTTTGGCTGTCTGCCCAGATTACTTTACATTTGACGTAACCGACGGGGAAGAAAACGACACCCTTTTCCCTCAGAAACTTATTGAGAATGTTAGAATGCTTGTTGATCACCCACGGTTTCGTCGTTCAACAAGCATTGTAACATTCTCAATCAGTTTCTGAGGGAAAAGGCTGTCGTTTTCTTCCCCGTCGGTTACATCAAATGTAAAGTCACAGACCAGGTATAGAATATAGACAGCCAAAAAGGCCTTGTGCTCTCCACTGGCATCTACACGAACCTATACTTTTAGCAACAGCCCATAGATGGTGTATATATTGACATATGATTGTAGTAGTAAGTATGCGTGTTACGCTGTTGCCATTCTCATATGTACTCGCGCGAGAGCCGCCAATCTTCGGTGGATAACCCTGTATTACATCATTTAATTTCATATTTTTTATTTTTAATATATTTTGCTGGAGTTTTTTATCAGACATGGTTCTTATTATATCATCACGTACCATTGTGTCTTCCAGAGTGCCATAACCACAGGTTTTCACCAACTTTTTTAGATTTGCTACATAGTTTTCTAACGATTCATCCTGGTTGTGTGCACGATTCATGAATACAAATCTTTCAAACGTTTCGTTTACTTCTGGCTTTGTATAATCGTCGAATGCTTTTATAATCTCTGTAGGATCTTGTAATTTTTCATCTGTTAATCCTAATATATCTAGTATTTCTACTGCTTCGCTACCTATTAAATTCAGTAATACCACAGCTTGTACTACTTTTTCTTTTTTGTTTCTTCCCGATGCTATCATAAACAAATTATATTGTCTCTTGAATGTTTCCCAGTTTTTGTTTGCATCACATTCTAATTTGAACGGGTCTGGTTTATTTAGTCCGTCCATCTTAGTTTCGTCTTGGGTGTCTATGTCTGTTTCTTTCTTTATGTTTGTGGCACTTATAATATTTTCTTCAATATTTCCTATTTTTTGATCCGTTTTGTATTCAGTCTTTATTTCATTATCACCCATATGTATCTTATTATTCACTACCTACCGACTGCGCCATGTGTTGTTATAGGTTAGGAAATTAGTACAATTCATATTACGTAATACTTTTACTTTACTCTGTGTCACATGTGTACATAACAACGTTCATAGGTCGACTGGTGGCATGGCTTATAATGGAGAATGTCTTGTAGTTGATAAACTAGATATCTGCATATCAACACAGTTTGCCACTTTTTTAGTAAAAGTTTAATTAGATAAAGTGGTCAATTTGGTAATTATAACAAACGATATATATTGCTGACCAATGTGTGGACTGTACTTTGGATACATTTAAAATTATTTTAAGATCGGATACTTAAAATGATACATTCTGTTATTGTTATTCAATTTGCCTTTTTATGCAGTATAAAAATATGTTAAGAAAAATATATGGTGCTATTTGAAAAACACAAAATATCTAATTTATTATGCAACAAAGATACTTTCAAAGTTTTGCTTATGTGAATATGTTTGCGCGCGAATGTGAATCTTCGAGCGCTCGCGAATTAGACTTAGATTTAGGCTTAATCCAGTGTATAAGATAGTCGATAAGGATAGCCGTTAAGAGTAGTCGTTAAGTTTAAACTAAGGTTACGGGCACTTTTTATTTACAAGACGTTGCACAATAGATTATAAGTTTGGACACTTAAATTAACACAGGACTGCACGGAACTTAATTGTCTATAGCGCGAAAGCACGCGAAAGTTAAGCGCGAACCGAGTAGTTCGACTAAAAAGGACTGGAACGTTCCAGAGAAGCGCAAGCACGCGAGAGAAGGACTACTACTTGTCGAGTCGACGATTCGTAGAAGAGAAACGATCGCGAGGATGAGATCGAGCCGCTTCGCCGAAGTCTGTGACATCAGCACCCCACCTAACAGCTACTCGTCCTGAATAGGACGAGGACCGCACCGGCGCGGCGAAACAAAGCTGTTCGCGCGATGAAGCGAGATAGCTGTCTAATTAGGTGAGGTGCACGTCAACAGATGGCCCGACCGATCACATCATCGCGATCGTACATACAGCGATCTGGTCGTTTTAGCTGTATTCAAACCGTGCGGCATCGAAGCGAGTGAACGCCGGTTTGGCCTGTGGCCGTTTGAGCCAATCCCAAACAGAATAAATTTTTTGTGTTACGTATGGAGACTGAATGCAGGTGTCGCCCATGCGGAGACGCGACGTGTCCACATTTTTCCCATGAAAAGCGAGCTCATGCACATCCCCACCAGTTTTGGGCCCAATTTTTCCAGTATGAAAAGGGGTACGCATGCATACTCCAAGGCTCTTGTCTACTTAGTCTAAAGTTCGTAGACGATAGAAGCATTAGCAACATCAAGTTTTATCCCCCTTGAAACAGATTATATCATCATTCCTGAGAGATGAATTACCTAAAATACAAAGTAAAAGCGTTTTTAAACGATTTATATTAGCTTCGATCCTCTGTATGTTTGGTTCAAACCAGGCAACTCAATTTTCACCCACTTCCACCAATCCAAATGTCTTGAAACTTTGCAGGCGTGCGTAATTTGGATGACAATACAATATTTTAAAAAAGTCAAAAATAAGAAGAATATATAAACAATGTTATGTTAAACGATTTTATTAAAATTGCACTAAAAACTAAATTAAAAAGCACTAAAAAATAATTCTTGTTTGTACTAAAATTTTGATGGTGTTAATATCACTTTAAATAATTCATTTTAATCAAAATTGTGGTGTACCATGTGCAACCAGCATTTGAAGTATTAAAGTGATTCATATCCTCTTATGAAATATCGTGCACCACCATTTTATTTAAAGTGAGAAAACACCATTGAAATTGTAGTACAAGAAATTAATTTTTTTTTTAAAAACACAAAATATCTAATTTATTAAGCAAAAAAATACTTTCAAAGTTTTGCTTATGTGAATAAATTCTTCGTGTGACGTATGGAGCCTGAATGCAGGTGTCATCCACGCGGAGACGCGACGTTTTTAATGCATTTTAAATTATTTAACTTAAAATTATTTTTATATATTTTTTTATAATATGTAAGACAGTCTGTATCTTGTGTCGGAGGCAAAATTTTGATAAAAAAATTATTACAATTTTTATTTTGATATTGTTCGCGAAAGAGATCGCGATGAGCGTGAGATGCCGGTTAGGTTATGTAAGGAATGCACAGTATTTTTGAGCAATGAGTAATCAGTGTTTATTGTGCACTCGTTGAGTGAGTCCGAACATAAAAGAATTATGAGTGAGAATGAGCGGATGCACGTTGTGCAGAGAATGTACAGTTCCTGTCTCGTTGAGACGAATCGCAAAACGACGCACACGTGGCCGCGTAACTGTCCACGATCCACAATCGATACACGACGAGTCTGAGCACGAGATATTGAATTGAGTGGTGAGATACAAAACGGTTGAGCGTTAGCACGACCAGAAGAATCAGCTTCACGAGTTACTTGAGAAAAACGTTCAGTAAAACCGACGCGTCTACTTTCGTACTCTGCGTGAACAAGAAGAGCAAGAGCAATATGGCCGATCGGTTTCCGTTAGTCGTCTTCTCCAAAAGTCTGGAGGATCGAGCGACGTGGGGAAATGCGATTGGCTGAGCGTTCTGTCGCTGACACCTGATTGGTCGATCGATTGTGGATCGGGCTTGTCGATCCGCTGTCCAGGAGGTGCTGCGATGAGTTGGGTGTGGCGGAGATCGGAACTACCGAATCTCAAACAGATATATACGATTTTTTCCTTTTTTCTGTAGGAAAAACATTTTATATCTTCTTTTTTTAAAGAATTTTTGTTAAAAAAAATCCACTCCCAACACATTGTGGGGAATAGTTTTCGAGATTTTATGTTCACAGTTGTGGGAAACGTAGGTAGTTTATGGGAAATCACGTTTAAAGTTGGACATGCAGTTTTGTTGTACTTTACGCATTAATAATTGCTACTTACGGGTTTCAATCGATGCCTGGTCCATACATTACATCTTTCTCCGATAGATTAAGGCTTCGATGGCCTTTCTTTTTCTTCTTATTTCAATTCTGCATTCTTTCGTCGCAAGTCAGGCACGGCGATCAGCAGAAGTTATGCGGATATTATTTGAAGCTTTGCCCCATTCCAGGGCGATTGGAGCAATAACTACACTCAATTCCTTTAAAATTCTGTAGTACGAGGCATAACAAACATTTCCCGCGACTCCCTGATTTCGCATCTGGTGCATCCGCACCCCTAACTAACAAGCTGATAAACCATATTCTTTGGGAAACGCTCCTTTCGCCGGCCTCTCGCGTTGCGCGGCCCTGGTTCGTAACAATACTAATCTGAAGTTGTGTTTCAAAACCTGCTTTGATCTACAACTATGACAGCCAACCCAATTATCATAGCGACCGATAAGAATTCCTTTTCTCAAAAAGGAGAGTCAGTTTCATTTTCCAGTTTTCAAATTGATCTTCAAAACCACTCTCTTTTCAAACATGCTGTCAGAAAGTCTATTGCTCTTCGGAGTATTCGTCATCGTAGCATATGAAAAAAGTCTTTCCACTGGAGCGGATGATGGCAGCGGAGTATTGTATTTGATGAAGACTTTTTTGATAATTGTATATTTATCTAAAATGTTAAATTCTTTACTTTCTTCGTTGAAAAAGTGTAATACCTGTGAGTAAAATGTCAACAGATTAGGAATACGTATGTTCCATTATATATTTACTAAATGAAAGAAGGTACTAACTTGAAGCACTGCTTTAGACGCATATTCTGCAGATCCTACCGCATGCGCATTTCCAAATTCAAAGAACCTAGGACGAATCGGCGATGTGGATGGTTGATTTTGATTGATTCCGCTTTCACTATTAGCTTTCATTTCCTCAACTATTACGGATTTAAGGAGCTTCTCCAGTTTGTCTTGGTCATCGGCGGAAATGCACGGGAACCACGAATTTTTGAACATCGGATGTGTTAAAGCGGCAAGAACGGCATTTTGTGAAACCGGTGTGGTGAAATTCAAATACGTTTGGAATCCCGACTGCAAAGAAGCGCTAAGGCACGTACTAATTGGTTTACAATATTGCCACTCCCTTTCCGCCAGTCTTGTCAATTTTAGACGTAAGGATACCAAACATGGCAAAAGTACGCCATAGAAAATATTGTCGCCTTGTAGAATATCTATGGCTTCCGCAACTGGCCTTGTTCAATCTAGGTGTTCTCGCAAATATAAAAAATCACTATCCCTCAACACATTTTTTATTCCCAAAAGTCTGGTTAATTCCGTCATTTTGTCCTCAATTTTTATAATTTGTCGTAGAGAGTCATACAAAGAATTCCACCGTGTCTCGCCCGGTCGTCTTAATGTATGACCAATTGTTTTTTGTATTATTTCGGCGGATTTTGACCTTACCGCTGTTTTCCACAACGTGTTTCATTTCTCCATGACGTTCTTATGAAGGGTAGATAGCACTGCGTCGGTATTAATTGTGTGTACCATATCGGCTGTAATGCACAAATTGAGGGTATGTGCAGAACAATGAATATGGCGAGGCATTAAATTAAGCGTGATAAGTGCGTTCGGTTGTGCAGTTTCTTCGTCGCTGGATGGATCATGTGAGGAAGAACTCGAACAATCCCCTTCATCTTCCACGGAAATGAGGGCTGAACGCCAAACGGCTCGAAAGCCTTCACAAAATTACTGGCATTATCTGTGATTGTTGCCACAATTTTGCCCCTAACAGTTAATCCGAATTCTGTATGAATACCGTGCAGCAAGTCCGTGATTGTAGCAAACGTGTGTTCACCAGCAAAGCTGCGGCACGCTAGAGCGACTGATCTCCTCTCATAATTTGTTGTAATCCAGTTTAGATAAAAAAGGCTTTATTCACAAGCGATGTTTAAACACCCCGTACAATTGCTGGCTTAGCTGGGGTGTTTAACAAGTCATGGTTCCTCCCAACTTTTATATTGGGGCTCGCAGTACACATATATTAATATGTCTGTCAATCTCGGCGATGCTGCCATGGTGAAAATACCCGCTAAAAAAGTAGGCGCCACAGACGACTACTTGTAAGAGGAGGGGAATAGAGTGAGAGGTGGAAGAGAAGGGGAAAAAGAAGGAGGGGAGGAGAAGAGGAACACAGTGAGAGATAAGAGAAAGAAAAGAAGACGGGGAAAAAAGAGGAGAGATAGATAGAGGGAGGGCATTAAAAAAATAAATAAATGTAAAGCGAGTTCAGGCGCCCCTCTTTCAGCTAGAGCCACCCTTACTCCCGATCCTATCTAGTGTGTATTCATGGTAGGTTCATGATCGGGGAGTAGCCCAAGCGGGGAGCGATCGGCGAGAGGGGCCGCGTGCGGCATAGCGGCAGGAGCGTCGAACGGGTGCTGGTACTGCCTGATCTTCGACACGTGCTCGACGTATATGTCACGCGACCATCTTATCGTATCAGTGACAATAAGCCGGCGCATCAGCGCCGCGTAGTGCGATGAAACGCCGAGACGCTTCAGCACAGGCTCATTGCCCTGGTCCCACGTACCAAGGGCGCCCACGACGATCGCATCCACATCCACCGAATACCCCGACCCGTGCAATGCAGTTGCAAGCGGAGTATACTTGACGATCTTCGATCGATTGCACTGGTTCTCGAACGCGACGGTGACACCAAAAAAACTTCGTCGTCTTCCTGACCAAATGTCTGCAGTCGTGCAGACAAATGCAATCGTCTTCAATTCGTTTTTAATATCAGAAATATTGTCTGAATACAGTTTATCGATGTTTCTTCCCAGTGTACGGCGACTAACTACATTGATCGTACCACCAAGTTTTAGATCCTCAAATATTTCCCGAATGGATTCATCCTCCAACGCCTTCAATGGAATCATTGTACAAATGGCGAACTTGGCGACTTTCATTTCGAACCGATTCTGTGCTATACTCTTCGCTTCTTCATTAGTTAGAGAACCCGCAGATGCTCTTTGCTCGTTTCTTCCCGATTCCAAAGAATATGCTTCAAACGCGGTAGAATGTTTCCGCTTCAAATTCGAGAGAAAGTTCGACGTTGATGTTATCAGTCCTTTGATCTCAGTTGTTTTCGGCAAACAAAATTGGCATTGTCCGATAATGGTTGTGGCATTGGATTTTTCCCGTACAACGGAGAAATATTTCCCGTTTAAAATGGTAGGCATGCGCTGCTGGTCCAGAACCGAACGTCCACTCGTAGTTGACGTCGACGCAAGAAATGGACCGCCGATGGAAGCGTTTGTCTCTTCGCACTCACTGCCGCTCATTTTAATAAAGTTTATTTGCACTACACTTATTTAATAAAGTTTATATACACTACACTTATTTAATAAAGTTTATATACGCTACCCTCATTTAATAGTCTTAAGGTCGAGTTTCCTAGCAGCGGACGGCGGCGGCGACCGGCGGAGGCGGCCGGCGGACGCGGCTGGCGGCCAAATCCTAAGCACTGCTCTTATGGAGAAGCATGTAACCGTTTTCCTAGACGCGTTTTCGAGCGGCGGCGGCCGCCCGTCTGCTACAGCAGCAACCTAGGCTACTCAAGACGCAACACAATGCGATGAGTGTCTGTTTTCCGCCATGATGGCGAGATCTACTAGCCGCGCGGCCATTTGCGGCGGATTTTAGCTCGACTCCACCAAACTGAGTCGTAGCCGCGTCCGCGCTGCGGCGATCCAGCGCCACAGTGGAACAGAATCCCAAAAATAAGGAAACAAGTCAGAATTCAAAAGTTATGGGATTATATTTTTTTAATATATTTCTTGTAAACTAATAATATGAGTTCCTAAAAAAGGGAAAAATATCGTGGCGGTTAATTCTGATTTGTGTGTAAACACGTGTCAAAGTTTGTATATGTATTTTTCTTGTGGAAAATTTTGAATTGAGTCTTTCGAATTTTGATAATATAAAAGATACACAAATATTTTGGGAACCGAAATGAGTAGTATCTTTTTTGGTAAGCAATAGCAAATAATTAGTTACATACAGTTATTTTCCATAACAAGCCCATTGAAGAAATATCAGCAATTATCGGCTTTTTAGTTACCCTCCGGGAACGTCCGAGCGCATTTCTTTTTTGTTTTATAATCAACATATATTTGGCTTTGCAACTGCGAAAAGAAGATTTGGCAATATTTACCAATAATGGAGTAATCACCTGTATTCTATCACGCACAGTGAGGCTGAATGCCAAGAAGTGGGGGAAAATTCAAAAACATTACATTTTTCGCACTGAAACTGCCGAATATAATTAAGGAAGTTCATAAAAAAAAGTATTAATATACCACTCATACGGTGGATTAGCGTTATTTAAAAAAATAATGTCAATACTTCCAATAAAACTAGTACAATTTGATAAATATACCTGCATACTGTGGTAAGTGAAGAAATATTTGCAAACCTGTATGCATGTTATCTTATATAGGTACCAAATTCTGTTCAGAAAGGGTTAATACATTCCTACGAAATTATACAATATTTGGGCAACCGTCCAATCGGCTAATTGGATGAAGGGATCAAAGATGCTAGAAATAAAGGTTTTGAAAAGTAAAGAAAAGATTGTACGCTCAAAATATTCTCATTGTGATTCAAACGAAGATTTTCTAAACTTCTTATCGATTTCTTCAGATACACTACTGATGTTTTGTAATGTAGCTTCATAAGATTCGACATGTTGATTGGAAAAAGTGGTATGTTGAATTTTTTTCTCCATTCTTGAGATTGACGCCCATTGAGCGTTTGGACAAAACCGGGATCAAAGCCAAGCGAGAATTAATTCGTTGTTTTCGACCGATAATTTCATATTTACCCAAGAACGTTTCGACAACATCTGTTTGCCAGCATTTCTAAAGGGCAGTTAAGGACGTAGTGCCGTCTTTAATTTTAGACATTCTTCAGTCTGACAATGAGTTAATCCGTATATTGCTTTGCCGGTGCTTTCGTACGTACGATGGGTTCGGACCCGGTCGTAGGTACTACTATTAAGCCGGGGTCAGACCTGAATGAGTATACGCTGAGCAGGCTGAGCACGCACGAATATTCTGATGTGGACAGGTGAAACGGTAGCCCCTGGCGTGGTGACTCGGCGCATGCGACCCGGCCTGAGCTGACCGTTGTCGGTTTTCTTCCACAGATCAAAGGGAGTTTGAAGTGCATTGATTTCAGCGGGGAAGATAGAGGCAGAATGTGATACTTTTCTAAAATCCTCGATGTCTCGGATTTTCATGATATTGTAATACATATATGGTAGTCCATATGAAATTAGGGAGGGTTAAGTCCTCATTTTGCAGATTCGAAATTGTTTAAAAAATACAAATCTGCAAAGTTTCCTGGTTTCGGTGATTTTTACGAAACTCCTATAGAAATTAATTTTAATGTCTTAAATTATTGAAGGCATAGACTAAATAAATTTAATCCATTGCTAATATTGACATAAACAGATAATCAAAAATTTAAAAATTACATTTTGAATAATAATGATGCAATTAACATATATGATAGACTTTAAAGCTCTATTTTACTGAATAATTTGTCTTTCTTTTCTTCACTACATCTTGCATTGCTCTTAATTCATACAGCCAGGCCGACTCGCTGTTGTGTTAAAAAATCACACGAGATTACTCGGGGGGGGGGGGGCAACAATAAGCCTCGTGGAGGGTCGCAGGTAGAAAATGAGGTGTCCGCTGCACTGCGCGTGATCCCGCCTGTCACGTCTTCCCTTCGAATTGGAGACTGATCTCTTATCTCTTCAGTATAAACACGTGCTACAATATAAGAACAAAAGTACGCACTGACATATGCGCTGCGAGAGAACGTGAGTCATAAAGAGAAAATATTACTATGAAGAGGTGAAAACGTTGCGTCTGCAACGAATGTAAGTCCGATTGGTCCTAATATAATCTCCCCCCTACGCCTCACCCTTTCTCGCAGTGCATACGCCTGTGCCTGATTTTGTTTCGATATTGGAGCGCGTGGTTATTCGAAAGATATGGGATCCGTCTTCAATTTGAGGAGAAGACGACGCAGGCGGGAACCAGGCGTCCCTCTAGCCTGCAGGTGGCGAATTGATGGCGGACAATACTTTTTAATTGCTATATTGGTGACATCTTTTCCATATGCATGAAAGTAATTGTAGTTTTAATATAATTATGAAACATACATTGGGAACACCGTTCCTCGAAAAGGGGGGACTTTCCTTCAGTGACTTCGTTCGTAGAGGAGGAACCCTCTCACCCTTCAAGAAGTAGAGGAGGGAAATGCCACATCTGGTGGCCAAAAACTTACCAGGGCCGATCGGCCGGACAGTTTCGATAAACTCGCGGTTTATGGCCGTATTGTCCCGCTAGTCGGCGTGGCGATAAACAACAGTACCTACGTGCGGGTCCGAAGCCATCGTACGTACTACCCGGCGAGAGAGCAATTATACGGATCGCCACGGACTGAACAATGTCTAAAATTCTTAAAGACCCCATAAAATGGATTGCCCTTTAGAAATCTGGCAAACAGATGTTGTCGAAACGTTCTTGGAAAAATAATAAATTACCCATCGTAAAGAATGAATGAATTTTTGCCTGGCTCTGAGCCCGCTTTTATCAAGACACACGTTTTCACAAAGATGTGATGAAAAATGCGGAACTCTTGAACATTTCTGAATTTATAATGGTATTCCAACCGTTTGAAGGATCGAAACCCATAAAATTCGGTGAGGCACTCCAGGGGGTTGTCCTAGCCACGGGGTACCAGGTGGCAACTCTTTGACACGCGTCGGTGGACAATCACTCTGTATTGGTAAACGGGATGACTCGGAGGGTTGAGTTGTATGTTTATTTAGCTAACTATGTATTACACCATCTTTACGACTGCAGAGTGGGCTAAGTTAAGGACAGAAGTTGGTGAAGAAAGATGCAATGGCACTTTCGACCCCTCCGCATGCGTAATTCGTGCGCGCTCAGCCTGCTCAGCGTATACGCATTCAGGTCTGGCTGCGGCTTTAACCACCGCGCCGACTCGTGGGACAATATGGTCATAAACCACGACTCTGGCCTGACGCTTTGGTCTATCAGCTGATTAACTTTTTGGAATCAGATGTTCCTCCACGAACAAAATAAGATGTACTTATGTTAGATCGAAAAATGTTTCCTCGACAATGGAGTAGGAAACGAAGTCACTCTGAAGAAGTAGCAGTACGTCTCGCGGTGAGACACAGGAAGAAACGGAGTAATCGGGTGACTGCGCGTGTTCCTGCCTGCATCGTCCTCCCTACAAAATTTGAGAGAAAGCACTTATCTCTCGAGTATAAACACGCGTTGGAATATCAAAAAGAGAAGCACGCGCGACGTATTAGGTGCAGGAAAAAAGGGCACTCAGAATTTACCCTAAAAACTGTCCTGTAGTTCCACAAGTTATTTCGTAAATGTTTTCTAATTACTTTATAGCGTGTTGGAGACCAAACGGCTGGTGTCGTAAAGCGGTAGTAACCCGTGACCCGCCAATAATCCGTTTTAGGGCTTTACGCAGATGGGTACATCATGCGACTCACCCCCGGGGAAAACACAGAAAATCAAGTTTTTATAGTATACCTGTATTTTTCCACCTCTACGCCTACGATTTCCAAAGGTGGGATTTTTCGTGACCAATGATATTTGGAGTGTCGTACAAAACTCCGCCTTCAAAAGGATGTATGCCTCTAAACTGCAACTTACACCGATAGTTAGTCAGTACAGAAAACATTTTTGTACATTCCGCACGCGAAGTGTCCAACAGTTCGCCGTCTGTGACAGTGTTGTGTCGGTGAATTTGCAATGCCCGCCACCAAAGTAAAGTTTTCGCCTGCGGAGGACGAGGCGCTTATCAATAGTGTTTCATCTTATCCGGCCCTGTACGATGCTGCAGACGTGACCCACAGAGATCAGCAATTAAAGGATAATGTATGGGAAGAGATCTCCACCGTCGTAAAAAGAACAGGTAAAGTATTCTTCAATTATATTTATTTGCATTTGAAACGTTCAATTTCATCATAAAGTCTTTTGCAATTCTTTCAAAATGGGAAAGTATGTTGAGGTAAAAAAATGGGCACTCCTACTTTAGTACACACGGCTCAAACGATTGTGGCCGATCGAGTTTCGATTGCATTCGAGCTCACTAGGGCTGGCTTTTTTACATCGCTACGATTCTACAGTATTTCGTTAATATGGTGGGGGCACTGCCAAGCCACAGGTTCCCGTCTAGAACACTTCCAATTCATGTTGAAACACCACTGTGGCACCATCTGCCTATGATTGTCATAATTATATAAATCCGCGCGATCGGTTCTGTTCGCGATGCTGTAGCGAAAATGACACAAAGGATAAATGTCAAATGACTTTTATTGCAATGAACCTAAAAAAAATCATAATAATTTTGCCACTATAAACGATAAACTTGTAATGTCCAAAGTAAATAAATCAACGGATTTATATATAAATCCATTGATTATTATAATGGAAAACACAAATAAATAAAGCGGGAAACTAGAGTAGTAATGAAAAGAATGGAAACGAATGTTATGTATTTCGTAGAGATGGCAAGGGTTAGGAAAACAGAATACTCAGATGAAAGTCTTGTCCAAGGTAAATAAATCAACGGATTTATATATAAATCCATTGATTATTATAATGGAAAACACAAATAAATAAAGCGGGAAATTAGAGTAGTAATGAAAAGAATGGAAACGAATGTCATGTATTTCGTAGAGATGGCAAGGGTTAGGAAACCAGAATACTCAGATGAAAGTCTTGTCCAAAGTAAATAAATCAACGGATTTATATTTCTTCTTTTCCATTATAAATCCGTTGATCTATTTATTTTTCATAAATTCTCAACCGGACAAATTTCTTACTTATTTTGGTTACTCGCATGAACAGAGTGACAGATATAGCGTGAAGTAAACGGATGACGTTTAATGTGAGTCCACGTTCGCGCAGTCCTGTCACAAAATTTAATTTTCGGTTATGTTCATTATCCCGTTGTTAACATAAAATAACAGATAGTAGATTTTGAAATAAATGCGTATTTCTTTGGTCTACACCATCCCGCTTTATTTATTTGTGTCTTCCATTATAAATCCGTTGATCTATTTACTTTGGACAAGACTTTCATCTGAGTATTCTGGTTTCCTAACCCTTGCCATCTCTACGAAATACATGACATTCGTTTCCATTCTTTTCATTACTACTCTAATTTCCCGCTTTATTTATTTGTGTTTTCCATTATAATAATCAATGGATTTATATATAAATCCGTTGATTTATTTACTTTGGACATTACAAGTTTATCGTTTATAGTGGCAAAATTATTATGATTTTTTTTTAGGTTCATTGCAATAAAAGTCATTTGACATTTATCCTTTGTGTCATTTTCGCTACAGCATCGCGAACAGAACCGATCGCGCGGATTTATATAATTATGACAATCATAGGCAGATGGTGCCACAGTGGTGTTTCAACATGAATTGGAAGTGTTCTAGACGGGAACCTGTGGCTTGGCAGTGCCCCCACCATATTCACGAAATACTGTAGAATTGTAGCGATGTAAAAAAGCCAGCCCTAGTGAGATCGAATGCAATCGAAACTCGATCGGCCACAATCGTTTGAGCCGTGTGTACAGTGGCGAGCAACCTTTTGTCAGAAGTGGGCCACAATTGGAGACCTACTTCTCTACGCGGGCCGCAATATTAAATATATAAATGTAGTTCATGAAAAACAGATATGACGATGTTCAGGTGGGCCAAATGTGGCCCGCGGGCCGCGGGTTGCTCATCACTGCTTTAGTACGTTTGTTACAACACTTATGTATCCATATAATATTCTGCATGCAAATGATAACGATCTCGATACTTTTCCAATAGCAATTAACTCCCTAAAAAATATATTATCTAATTATTTCAGCTGAGGAATGCAAAACGCGTTGGAAGAATATTCGCGACTGGTTTATGAAAAAAAATGGAGCAACAAGTGCGGTACAGGGTCGGCAGCCAGTCACGTCTGAGAGAAGGCAAGTATTTTTTTAACACAAGATGAGTTCATATGTAGATTTTGTGCAAGTTTCACATCTGTAGTGTGTAGTATAAAATAGACGGTCTTTTTTTATTGTAGCACACAGAGCAATATTGAACTGCCTGCCGAAGTTGAGAATGATACCGTGAGTAGCGGTCCCGACAATCCAGTGCCCATAGAGACGATAGAAACCGCTGCTTGCTGGGACGGTGTACCAACACCAGAAACATCGCCAGATGATACGATCGCTCCTTCCGAAAAAAGAAGATGCGGGACTACTCCCAGTGCAGCGCCGAAAAGGCGCAGAACTAACCACAATGATCTTCTGGACGCCCTAAACAAAAGGTCTCGCGAAAGAGAACAACTTCTACACCTGGCGATGGAAGACGAGGATGACGAAACCATGCTCTTTTTTAAGAGTATGGGGGTAATGGGGAGGAAACTGCCGCGGAAACTGCTTGCAGAAGCATAGCGTTCAGTGCTTAATGTAATGCTCGATTTCGAGAGCAGAGCAGCAGAAACACCGTGAGCGTGAGCGTATCATTGCGTCCCACAGTGGTCTGGGAATATCTACATTTAGCGGCCACAATTCTGATCTTTCTGATGCTTGGTGATTAAGGGTTTTTGTGGTCGCTGATAACGAATTTGGCACCAAAAATTTAAAATACAAAATTGCAGATGCAAGATGGCACGCATTGTAGTCTGGAAAGCGGCGTTTCGTGGCCAAAATTCAAAAAATACTTATATCCATTTCTTTCCACACACATTTTGCTCTATTACGACTATTTATACTAATTGTGATGTAATACGATTATTTAGAGTGAATTATTAAAAGAATAGTAATTGTTACTGTGCACAAAAGAATAAAATATCACGGCAAAATTCTAGACATGTTTATGGCTATTTCGTAAGTCAAAATTAATTGCTTTTATAACAAAATTCGATTACATTTAGTTAAGTTAGCATTTTTGGAAAAGTAGCCAATATTAAAAAGAACGTAAAATTAATATTATTGATATTATTAATAATATTAAATAAAATACTAACAGAAGATAAGGTCCACGCATTGAAAGCGCTTCGGATTTCCCTCAATATCCTCAGGCGCCTTTCAAGTGGTTGCATAGGGACACGCGTTCAGAACGCCAAAACTCCTCGCGCGACGTATTTTAAAATCCCTATAGAGCCAAAGGTTGCAGGAAGTTGCACTTAAAATTTACATGATCTGAACAGCAATTGTCTAAGCTTTCATATAAAATATGTCCGATGTGTATCACTTCTAATCATTTTTTTATGTGCCTTCTCAAAGTGTAAATAGTTATAAATTGTACATTGTTTATACACGCATTAGGAAATGCTTATAACACATATAAATAACTAAAATATATTTACTTACCTACATACTGGTCTAATACAAACCTATATTTTATTGTTCTATAATGAGTAATTAAAACAATTAGATTCACATAAAATTTCATGATTTTGTCTTCGTAATATTATATATAATCAAAGAATCATCTGAAAAGGGAAAGCTATGCGGATTTAGAAGCTCTGGAGAGTTGTGACCTCATACAAAAAAATGACATTGCAAAGTTGAAGTTGTTGAGAAATTGAATTTTGGCCACCATCCAGACCACTGACGGGAGAATATGCAGCGAGCGAAGCGAGAACGTACAATGCATGTGCGTGCACAGCAATAGTCGGGGCGTTATTATTAAGAGACCATAGGTACTTTGTACCTACAGTAAAAATATATAACTGTAATAAAATCATATGACGAATTAATAAAATATTCTTGTGGAAAATTAACTTGCCTCAATGTCAGGAGCAACTTATCTTCGGGTGAATTTGGTTTCTTCACTCTTGTATACTATTTTTCCTCCAAATCCTTTCCAGTAAGATTTAAAAGGAAATGAACCTATCCTTTATTTAGCCTAAAAAATTGTCTATAGGTTTCCTCGTTATCCGCTAAATGGTTTGCTATCAAGATACGAGAATAACCCTCGGTCCTTCGAGTCTGGTACATCGTATTCATTTCACTTCTTTTTCTTGTTTCGAAATATAGCTGGCAGATGATTGTCGTCGTCTTCTTCTTCTTCATCTTCTTTTTCGTGCAATAAATGTGAAGCAAATTCAAGCAGTTCAGTTCATTTTAATAATTTAAATCATTTTCACACCACAGAACCTCCTCGTTTGGAATTGTCGTTGTCAATTGTCGTGACCCCGCAAAATAAAGACCACTACCATTTTACTTTGGGACTATGCTTCTGGCTACAGTAGCTCATAATCAGTGCGTTTTGGAGGATGATTTTTGAGACATACTTTCAGTCAGAAGGCAAAATTACAAGTGTTACGGAAAATGGGACACATGTATGCACATGCATACGTAGACACCTGATTTGACACAAATCCGGTACGAGAAAGCAGTATCATAGTGAGGCCTGCGTCATCGTCCTACAGATTAAAAACGGCTGACTTATCTCTTGAATATAAGCAAACACGCGTTGAAACATCAAATCAGAAGCACGTGCTGACGTATGTGCTGCGAGCGAGGGTAAACGATAAGAAAGAGATTACATTGTGACCAATCGGTACTGCATTTGCTTGAAACGGCAACTTTCCATCTGTGCATCGTAATATCTTCTGGAGGTGGATGCTGATTTCTTGCACGGGACTTGGGCCGAATCAGGTGTCCACATATACATGTACATACATATGTCACGTTTTCTCTGGTTATTTGGCATTTATGAGATAGAAAAACACGTTTGGACTGGTGTGCGTACTCCAAGTCCCGCTACACCAAAATAGCTGAAGGTGGAATCAGACGGCACTAAGAGGATCGCCGAGGATCGCCGAGGGGCTCGCCAAAGCTCGCCGAGGATAGCCGATCCTAGTGCCGTATGATTCTACCTTTATACCTACCCAATGGATGCCATAAATGCAGTCACTGCATTGCCCTTAGCTTAGGACCTCTCCCAACCTTTGCTAGAACGACACTCGTAATTCTGACTTCAAAGCAGACACATCTCTGTGAATTCGTGAGCTACGAACGTTCAAACAGTGTTCAATATTTCGTGCCGTATTGACGTGACAGTGCGACGTGATCTGTGCAGTATAGCGATTTAAAATCTTATAATGAATCGCAAATTGCTGCTGCGTGCATTGCTGCAGGAAGAAGAAGACGACGATATTCTTTTGCGAGCATATGTGGAATCAAAGAAAAAAAGGAAAATGCATACGATGTTCCAGACTCGAAGGACCGAGGGTTATTCTCGTATCTTGATAGCAAACCATTTAGCGAATAACGACGAAACATATAGACAATTTTTTAGGCTAAATAAAGGACAGTTTAATTTCATCTTGAATCTTATTGGAAAGGATTTGGAGAAAACCTCGTATACAAGAGTGAAGAAACCCATTTCACCCGAAGATAAGTTGCTCCTGACATTGAGGCAAGTTAATTTTCCACAAGCATATTTTATTTTTTCGTCGCATAATTTTATTACAGTTGTATATGTTTACTGTAGGTACAAAGTACCTATGGTCTCTTAATAATCACGCCCCGAATACTGCTTTGCACATGCATTGCACGCTCGCACTTCACTCGCTACATATTCTCCCGTTCATTCGATTCTCCCTGTTCCGCTTTTTTTGACCTGCTCTTTCTCTCTCTCTCCTTTTGCCAATTGCCCTATATACGCATTCGGTCCTCGCCTACACCGTCACACTCGCACGCGCTATCATTTGCTACCGGTTTTCTCTCAGTGTGGCTCGCGGTTGCTTCTTTGCACAGACGCATTTTTTTACGTGGGAAATATTCATAGACACCTTGACCTCGCGGGGAATAAAACCCCACGGTGACCATCCTCTATACGATTCGGTGGGACCTCGTGAACATCACAGCTATGGTATTTTACTAATACCACACGCACAAACACATATATCTTGCATCTTGCAGTGATCCTATTTCGAGATCAGTAATCAATTTAAACACCAACGCCTTTGTTTCCGCAATTAATTGTGATGCTTTTTTGGCGAACCCATACTTTTTAAAATCTCAAAGTCAGAACATCCAGTACAGTACCGGAATCATTCCTGTGCCTTTTTGGTGCTGCACTATATACGTAGGTGTACTGCCGCATCTTGTTACCCACGAAGAAGGAATATTGTCATTTGAGTGTATTTCTACGGCAGCTTCCCAGCTGAATGTAACATCCATCTATGTTCCTGGAATGTCGCTATACGCACACCTTCTTGCATTTTGAACCTCTTTAGTTCGTTTCATATTACTGTGCCTACCACGAAAAAAAATAATTTTTTCAAATTCCTTGTACTTTAGAACTCATTTTGTGTGTACAAAGTATTGACCTTCCCTCGAACCATACATTCACCATTTTTACCCATTTTGAGTTTAGCTTTGCTGCCGAACCTGTACCGTGTTTGATGTCCCGCTTCATTTTCATAAATGTATCACATATGTTCCTCCATCTCTTCTTACAATTACCAGCTAAAATAATTAGAAAATATATTTTTTACAGGTTCTTAGCTACTGGAGAATCTTTTAAATCGTTATCGTTTTCATTTAGAATATCACCGAGCTATATAAGCGGTATCGTACGCAAAGTTTTGCAAGAACTGTGCGACAAACTAGTGCAAATATTTATGCCGCAGCCGAGTGTTACGGATTTTGATAAAATAGCTAATGATTTTCTCGTGAAGTGGAATTTCCCTAACTGTGTTAGAGCCATAGACGGGAAACACATAAGAATAAAGTGTCCACGCAATAACGGGTCTCTTTATTTTAATTACAAACACTTTTTCTCAATAGTGTTATTAGCATTAGTGGATGCTAATTATAAATTTATTATTGTTAACGTTGGCTCGTATGGAAAGGAAGGAGACAGCGGAATCTTCAGAAAATCGATTATGGGTCAAGCGATCAATGGGGAAAAATTGAACTTTCCCATGGATAAACCACTTCCCGGGACGAACGTGACAGCCCCTCACGTAATTGTGGGCGATGAGGCATTTCGCTTGACGAAACGAATGCTAAAACCTTATCCGAAAAACCAAGCGACGGAAGATAGGACAAAAAAAATTTTTAATTATCGATTGTGCCGAGCCCGTAGGGTCTCGGAAAATGCATTTGGTATATTGTCCCAAACATTTAGAATTTTCCATGCACCAATTGCAGTAGTGTCGGAAACTACAGACAACATCATTACCGCAACATGTTGCCTCCACAACATGTTGCGGGATGAATACATAAATGATAATCAGGCCAAACAACAGAATTTCGAACCAATTCTTGCTGACAACATGATGCCATTGGCTGGAGCAGGAGGGTATGGTCGTGCAGAGGGGTTCAATGTCCGCAATATTTTTCGCACATACTTCAATTCACCGGAGGGGGCCGTGGAATGGCAGCAGGACCGTGTGGATAGAGGCGTTACAATCTGAATAGAAATAAAAAATGCTCCATTTCAAACGTTTCACCAAGTACAGCGCGTATGACGGACAGGTACATTTTATTTTATAAATTATAACTATATATTATTTGTGTCTTAAAAATTGATTAATTTAATTGTTTATACATTGGATATTAGGGTTAGTTAACATATAATTTGTCTGAAAATCATTTACGTGTCCCATGAAAGATCGATATCAATGTATTAATTCAGAATGAGTTTGAGAACCAGTTATATTAACGTCACAACCAAATTGTATATTGAAAAATGATTTTCGATTTTCCTTTCATAATTATTGATTTGCAAAATTACTAATCGCTTATTTTAATTAATTTTTGCTTATTTTTAATAATGTTTTAGATTCTGTCCACTTTTGTCTTTTCGAGCAATAGACTTCAGTTTTCGTCTTGGAGAGACAACTGCAAAATCGTCCAACAAATTTACTACACGATTCCTAATACGCTTATACCGTCAAAATTTTTCAATGAAAAATGACAAAAAACGAACCGATTTTTACAAAAACTGAAATATCCCGAAATGTGTTGGCGCGGTGGATGGCAAACACGTGCATATATTTGTTCCCAAACACTCAGAATCGATATTTTACAATCGCAAAAGAAAATTTTCCATTGGCGGTTCCTCTGGACGGAATAGTGCTGGAACAGTATTTGCCAATTGTACATTTGGAAATGCTTCGCTTACTGGTAATCCGAGTTTGCACGTGCTAGCTACTAAATCTCTCCTAAGCACAGACATTTCGGTGCCAAATGTTTTAATAGCAGATGAAGCATTCGCGTTGAAAACAAATAAGACAAGACGCTATGCAACATTGAATAAAGAAACTATAGACATTCGTAACGCTTTTGCAGACTGGTTCGTTTCGCTTGCTGAAGAATTCCCTTGGCAATATGAAAGCAGAACAAAATAATATTTTATTTTATTATCTTAAATATATATTTAATTTATGTTCTGATGTATAGTACATTCTGATTTTATGTCGCTGCTTATTGATTTCCTCGCATTTTCGTGAACATTTCGACTTTTGTAACCGTATAATTTTTTGTCGTATATAATAGAATGATTTTGAACGGCACAAATGAATTGGTTTTGTAAATCCATTTTATGGATTATATGTACGCGGCAACGTACCGCAGCGGTTTTGCCGTAATGTAACGTATTTGTTGGAAGGTGGTGCATTAGAAACAATGCAAGTTAAATTCTTGCAACAACGTATCGCTGTAATACACTGCTCCATCATGCCATTATTATGTATACTAATATTAATTTATTATTAAAACTATGTTGAGTTTATTGTCACTCAACAGATTCAGAGAAATTCTTTGTACTAATATTCATATTCTCGTTACTAATGGTAATTGGTGTTTATACTGAAGCGCATGAGATAATAAAGCACTTGCATACCTTTGGCACGAACTTTTATCAATCATTTGCTTAGCTGTCATTCTTTCTAGCATTTAAATTGTTGTATATAGTAGTATTAAAAAAATGGAAATAGTTATAAGGAACAATCGATAGCGCCACCGTGAAGAGTGGGTTTTTGTGAAACGAGCGGCGAGAGAGAAATCGTGGCGTAGCGACACTTGCGTAGGCCCGCCCTTTGTAGAGTTCCGCTTCATTCTAAGTATTAACCTTATGTAGTACATAGCCTGTAAATATATTGCATGAATCTGAACCACAAGGTTCGAGGACGTTGGTTTTAGTTATCTCTCACAAACATAACATAAATGATATTTTGATATAACGTTAAATTACTTACATTACTTATAACATTATATTTAATGATTTAACTAACCATTCCTGCTCTTAACTGAACAGTTTAAAAAATGTCACTGGCGTCTCTTTGGTTCTAAGTGCTTCATACGTGTATGATGAAAGAATAAATAAATTTAATTAGCAATAATAAAGAAATAAGTGTAATTGAAGAATACTTTACCTGTTGTGTTTAATTTAATTGACACTTCTCTCCGTACATTTTCTTTCACTCCTGGCAATCATAAAGGACACAATACTTAATTGGATATTTCCTCTATCAATGTTTTATCCTCCGCAGACGAAAACCGTAACTTCTTCGACATTTCAGACACTCGTCACTAACACATACGCAAAATGTAACACTGATTGTGAGAAGCACTTTATTGGTCATAATATGTGGGAATATAATCTCGTCCCTATGACCCACCTTTCCTTGCACCCAATACGCTGCGGGTCCTTCTGTTTTGATATTCGGGCGCGTGTACCTATATACTCGAGAGATAAAGGATCCGTCTTTAATTTGAAATGAGGACGACGTAGGCGTGACCACGCGCAGTCAGCGGACTGCTACCCCTTTTTTCCTGTGTCTTTCCGCGAGGCATATTGATGTTGAACTTGGTGGATAATACTTCTTAATTGATAAATAAAAACTGAATAGGCTGACTTATCTCCCTAGCACGGCGGAATTGGGTTCCACTAAACGACCACCATTCTTTGTCATTTACCTAACTCGTTGGAGGCCTCGGTACATACATATATGTATACAGTCAATGTAAAAAGTATTCGTGCAGCGACTAATTTAAAGTAAAAGTTTGTATATCCATGTCAGTACTAAACTTTAACAGAAAAAGATGATTAATAAATATTCTTAAATGTTTGTACAATAGATCTTGTATAAACAAATTTTTATTCCCCTTAACATTAACAAAAATATGAATAAAAGGAAATAAACGTGCAGAAGTGGACGCGCAGTAAGTATTCGTACAGTTAAATAAAAGATCAATAAACTATGGAAATAAACTAAATATTTACTGTTTTAATAATTTGTAGGATTGCCTTTTGATTTTATAATAGCTTCGAGCCTTCTTGGTGTAGAATTTTTTTAGTTGGATGTTATGGCAGGTTGTATTTTACTCTACTACTACATACAGGGTGATTCTCCAGCGGCGCCTGTCCTTTGAGGACAACCCGTCGCAGTGCTTCACCGAATTTTATGGCATTCGACCCTCGAAAGGGTTCGAATATCATTAAAAAGTCAGAAATGTGCAATATTTCTGCATTTCCCATCAGATCTTTGCAAAAACAACGTCAATGGATTCCTTATATTTCGCGGATTAAACTGACACCACGAACGACGTAATTCGGACCATGTGAAGGAAATCCCATGAAAAATTCATTTATATCATTTCAAGTTGTCTTCGTTAATATTAGTCCGATTTACATGAAATTTCGTATGATTTTTCACCGGAAAAAACATAAGGAATTCATTGGTGTCACTTCCATATCGACACGATAGAGAATAAAAAATTATTTTATTTCCGAAGCAGGTATGAATCCTTGACCGTAGACCTTTTCAAGTGCGTTCTTCGACCCAAAGTGGGACCCTGAACACTGCGCGGCTCGAGCCTAGCCGCCGTGGCGGGCCACTGGCCGGAGTCTGGCCGCCGAGGTGGGCCAGCGGCCGCGTCCGCCGGCCGCCGCCGCCGTCCGCTGCTAGGAAACTCGACCTTTAGATGTATACTTTATTGTGCCCCCTTGGGGATTACAATTCGCATTTCTCCTCCTCTCGTCTCTCGCTTAACCTACTACCCGCAGCCTTAAATCTATTCCTTACAACTACTCCTTACATCTAATCCTTACACTTAATCGCCCGCTTGCTCGCTCGCCACCGCCGCGCCCGCTCCTCCTTCCCCCCTCCGGATCCCCGCTTCCGCACGCATCCTCTCACTCCCATTCCTTACCCATTCATTCCTCCATCTTGTACCCCGCTCCACTCGTCCACCCTCCTCATCCACCTTTCCCCCTCTCCATCTCCTGCCAACCCCTTCCCTCTCCCCACCCCGTACATTCCTCCCATACATGTTCCCATGTTTCCTCCCCCCCACCCGCAAACCCTACATCTCCTTTTCTCCTCATCCTCCTAATATCTTCCCCTCTCATCTCACTCCCCAACCTGAACCTAGCCCACCCTCCTCCATCTGCTTTGCCCGCACCCCTTCTTTAGGTAACCAGGAACCCCCACCCCCTTTACCGCCCATACCATCTATTATACCTTGCTTCCCTAATCCTTCCCACCTATTGGTAATCCTTCCCTCCTGCAACCTCTTCTCCACACTTACCAGCTAATAGTAGGGCTATGACAGTTCTAAATCAAATTTGAGTTTGAAGGTCATTTCCCCCTCCCCTCCCCCGACCTTGAAACTCAATTTTGAGTAGCGGCAGCCGATGACTTCATACAGATGGGCGGAGTGGTGAGGAGTATAGCGCGAGACCAGATATCGATCATCAATCGATAACCAAATTCATACCGAAGTACCACTCGCTCCGAAGCGTGGTATGTCGGTAAGGAAGGAAATATTAATTTTAAGATATTAATTTAAATGAAAAAACAGAATCCAAGCGACGAAGGCTCGAACCCAAGACCTCCACGGTACGAGTCAGCCGCCTAACCAACTCCCCCAACGTCCACTCTCTAACATTAGTCTTTCTCCAATGGTACATATACCAAGCGTCACACGCGTCCGTTTTTTATCGGACGATCTCGGGAAAGATCGGCTTTTTACACACCGCGTCTTCAGAGGAGGGAAAGAGACAGAGCATTACTTTAAAGCTAAAATTCTGAGAGGAGGGAAAGAGACAGCACTACTCTGTGGTACAATCGCTTTTGTTCTTTAGATAACAGTATTTCGAAGCGTTCCGATTTAACGTCGCGGCGTATCGCGCGACTACGCGAAATTTGACTCCTCTGGAGCAGCCGCGCGGGATGACGTCATTTGGCAGCGCGAAGAACGAAATAAACGCCGAATCATAGAATTAGGAGGCGAGGAGGAAGACGAGTAAATAAAATGGAGACAGAATATGCGTTTAAGATATATATGTATTGTTACAAAAAAAATAATATAGAATAATACAAATATAAAAATAGAATATAAATATATAATATAGAATATATAAAAAATAGAAATAAAAAAGAATATAAAAATACAATAAAATATATAAAATAGAATATAAAAATAGAAAAAATTGAAGAAGAATATAAAAATACAATATAAATATAAAATATAAAAGATGGAAAAATATAAAACTATTCTAAAAAGGGGAAGGCGGCGAGGCGGAAGGTGGCGAGGGGGGGGGGGGGTGATGGGGGTGACGGAGGTGATAAGGGCGACGGAGGTGATGGGGGGCAACATGGGCGCCGGGAGCAACGGGGGTGATGGGGCGACTACGGCGACGGTGGTGATGGAGGCGAGGGAGTGATGGTGGCGAGGGGGGTGATGATGGCGAGGAGGGTGATGGGGGTGACGGGGGAGACGGTGGCAACTGCAGTGGTGCATGTATTTGCACCATTGGCCGCCGTGACCGTCGCAGGGCCCCCAGCGGGCGACGGCGCCTAGAACACACACAAACATCGATATAATATTAGTACATCAAACGTATTAAACATGAAGCACACAAAACAATGTATTGTACTACATACCTGTGGTGGCGGCGATGGCAGCGAAGGGGGCGACGGCGCGTCACCCCAATCCGCCGACCAGGTGGGCGACGGTGGTGGCGAGCTCCTAAAAGATAGAAACCCACGATATAATATTCGCACGACCGCCTGTTTTAATCTCACTCGGTGTCAACGGTTAAACGCGATAAATGTTAAAAATATTGATATGTACATACCTCGGGGTCGCACTCCGGGGCAATCCTGAATATTCCCATTGTAACTTGCACAAATGTCAAGAAGACTGTTAGCTGCCAGGATTAATGAGCAACTGGTCTCGCTACATCTCCTGGCCCTCCCATCACGAAATGAAGAAGTGTGTAGCGTTGCAAAAGTAAGATGCCTTTGTTCTTCACCATCTTCATCACAGGCCACCTGCATTTTCGCTGACCACCCTCTCCTTATTCATACACGTCTTCTTCCCCTTCTTCTTTGACACATCATTCGACTAGATCACACCACTTTCAACGTGAATCGAACGTGTAATGAATCACTTTGATCATGTATCGAACATGCATCGAACGTGTATGATACCACTTCGAACATGCATCGAACGTGAATAGTACCACTTCGAACATGCATCGAACGTCAATCGTACCACTTCGAACGTGTATCGAACGTGTATTGGACATGTAATGAACCACTTCGAACATGTATCGAACGTCAATCGTACCTCTTCGAACGTGTATGGTACCACTTCGAACGTGTATTGGACGTGTAATGAACCACTTCGAACGTGTATTGGACATGTAATGAACCACTTCGAACGTGTATCGAACGTGTATGATACCACTTCGAACGTGTATTGGACGTGTAATGAACCACTTCTAAATAATTACAACTATTGTCTTAATCTAGCGTACATCACATGTAGGAGATTAGGTTGAGGGAGGGTGAAGAAAAAACATTTTCATATACATTAAAAAATTGATTATATTTTATTTATGCATTTCTCTGGTGTTTAGACCACCAGTTGAATATTTTAAATACATTTTGCATGGCATAGTGTTTCGCGTGTCTGCCACATCGCAGAGTATTAACTACATTTAGCTTATTTAGAGATTTGATATCCTCGTAGTCAACGTCCAGCGTCTCAATGACCACGCCCGCTCTCGTATTTTCATCCAGGAAATCCGCAAGCCAGTCGCGTTTCTGCAGCCTTTTAACGTATACGATATGAGATGTGTCTTCTTCGTCGATCGCTTCAGCTACAGCTTTCGAAATTAGCCGTTTAGCCATACTGTATGGAACATCTCCATCGTCCCAACGTAGTCCATGATGTTTTGCAACCAACCATCGGATGCTTGATTTGTCGGATTTTGTAAGAAGATATTGCGGCATCGAACTCCCAAAAATATAGTGCGAGAGAATTGTCCCCTTTCGTAGGACAGCCACTTCCTTGACGACAAATCTTCCATCAACGATGAACCCTTGCAGGTCAACAAATGTTGGCACGACCATTATCGGTACAATTTAGAGGTCCGTTCGCACCTCGTTTGTCAACGGATTGTATTCAACCACCCGATCATGCAGAATCAGACAGTAGGCCGTAGTATTTACCGGCACATTCTCTTTACACTCGAATTCTATGCGCACGCCCACGGTGCCATTCTTGATCGACTCATTTTGTCGCGAGCAATCAATTACCACGAGGGGGCCAAATTGTAAAAATTCAGCCACGGTGAATAATGCCTCGTTGCAACTATGTCCATAATACGTTTTACCGAATTGCGTATAATTCTATGATTCGGCGTTTATTTCGTTCTTCGCGCTGCCAAATGACGTCATCCCGCGCGGCTGCTCCAGAGGAGTCAAATTTCGCGTAGTCGCGCGATACGCCGCGACGTTAAATCGGAACGCTTCGAAATACTGTTATCTAAAGAACAAAAGCGATTGTACCACCGAGTAGTGCTGTCTCTTTCCCTCCTCTCAGAAATTTAGCTTTAAAGTAATGCTCTGTCTCTTTCCCTCCACTGAAGACGCGGTGTGTAAAAAGCCGATCTTTCCCGAGATCGTCCGATAAAAAACGGACGCGTGTAACACTTGGTATATGTACCATTGGAGAAAGACTAATGTCAGAAAGTGGACGTTGGGGGAGTTGGTTAGGCGGCTGACTCGTACCGTGGAGGTCTTGGGTTCGAGCCTTCGTCGCCTGGATACTGTTTTTTCATTTAAATTAAAATCTTAAAATTAATATTTCCTTCCTTACCGACATACCACGCTTCGGAGCGAGTGGTACTTCGGTATGAATTTGGTTATCGATTCATGATCGATATCTGGTCTCGCGCTATACTCCTCACCACTCCGCCCATCTGTATGAAGTCATCGGCTGCCGCTACTCAAAATTGAGTTTCAAGGTCGGGGGAGGGGAGGGGGAAATGACCTTCAAACTCAAATTTGAATTAGAACTGTCATAGCCCTACTATTAGCTGGTAAGTGTGGAGAAGAGGTTGCAGGAGGGAAGGATTACCAATAGGTGGGAAGGATTAGGGAAGCAAGGTATAATAGATGGTATGGGGCGGTAAAGGGGGTGGGGGTTCCTGGTTACCTAAAGAAGGGGTGGGGGCAAAGCAGATGGAGGAGGGTGGGCTAGGTTCATGTTGGGGAGTGAGATGAGGGGGGAAGATATTAGGAGGATGAGGAGAAAAGGAGATGTAGGGTTTGCGGGTGGGGGGGAGGAAACATGGGAACATGTATGGGAGGAATGTACGGGGTGGGGAGAGGGAAGGGGTTGGCAGGAGATGGAGAGGGGGAAAGGTGGATGAGGAGGGTGGACGAGTGGAGGGGGGTACAAGATGGAGGAATGAATGGGTAAGGAATGGGAGTGAGAGGATGCGTGCGGAAGCGGGGATCCGGAGGGGGGAGGAGGAGCGGGCGCGGCGGTGGCGAGCGAACAAGCGGGCGATTAGGTGTAAGGATTAGATGTAAGGAGTAGTTGTAAGGAATAGATTTAAGGCTGCGGGTAGTAGGTTAAGCGAGAGACGAGAGGAGGAGAAATGCGAATTGTAATCCCCAAGGGGGCACAATAAAGTATACATCTAAGACTATTAAATGAGTGTAGCGTATATAAACTTTATTAAATAAGTGTAGTGTATATAAACTTTATTAAATAAGTGTAGTGCAAATAAACTTTATTAAAATGAGCGGCAGTGAGTGCGAAGAGACAAACGCTTCCATCGACGGTCCATTTCTTGCGTCGACGTCAACTACGAGTGGACGTTCGGTTCTGGACCAGCAGCGCATGCCTACCATTTTAAACGGGAAATATTTCTCCGTTGTACTGGAAAAATCCGATGCCACAACCATTATCGGACAATGCCAATTTTGTTTGCCGAAAACAACTGAGATCAAAGGACTGATAACATCAACGTCGAACTTTCTCTCGAATTTGAAGCGGAAACATTCTACCGCGTTTGAAGCATATTCTTTGGAATCGGGAAGAAACGAGCAAAGAGCATCTGCGGGTTCTCTAACTAATGAAGAAGCGAAGAGTATAGCACAGAATCGGTTCGAAATGAAAGTCGCTAAGTTCGCCATTTGTACAATGATTCCATTGAAGGCGTTGGAGGATGAATCCATTCGGGAAATATTTGAGGATCTAAAACTTGGTGGTAAGATCAATGTAGTTAGTCGCCGTACACTGGGAAGAAACATCGATAAACTGTATTCAGACAATATTTCTGATATTAAAAACGAATTGAAGACGATTGCATTTGTCTGCACGACTGCAGACATTTGGTCAGCATCAGCTGTGCAGATGCCTTCACGGCCCACGAATGCTTGGTCGTGCTCTGTAAGAGAGGATACTCGTACAGATCCCACGATTGAAAACAAATGCTCAGGTTTTGTCCACTTTCCAAAGTACGTAGCAACGATAGCTTATTAACGTCGTTCAGCGTCACATGAGGCATCCGCCATTGTAGTTTCAGTAATTCAATTTCTGGTTCCAACATCGGTGATCCTATCAGAGCATTGTTGTCGTTGCGCAAGCGTATTAAAATCAATTCATGGCGCGAATTAATAATCATGTGTTTGTAGTCCTCGCAAAATCCCAACAAATATTTGAGCGAGACACAAAAATTGAAATGATTTTTCACTATTAGCCCATCGCGTCGTTTCAAACCCCATCCGGCATTCTCCATACTTTTGTCTTCGCCAGATGTCAGCGATACATAGTTTTTAAGCGTGCTAGTTATTCCAACGTTTCTGTTGCGATCAATCTCCACGCCATTCAGCTCGTATCGAATCTCATCGAATAAGAACGCCACGCAATTATTTCCCAACATACCGTTAATGCATCATTTGGCTTATTTATCTTCAATTTCCCCTCAACATACAGGAAACTTTCACACGGCAATGTGTATAAATCCTGCTGCTGTATCGGTATTCTTATCTCATCGCTGTATCCAAACGTCGTGTTAACGTATGGGTTGTATGTGTGAGTCTCGAGCTTGACGATACGATCATCAAACGTCGGCTTCCCTCCAATGCTTAGAATATCAGCCATTTTTCAACTTAAATGCGCACAATGAATCCCAAAGGTTTAAAAAATGCAATGTTCGCAGCACTGAGCCTCTTCTTTTTAGCGTGATCGGAGCTGTTGCAGTTGTTGTTGTTGTTGTTGTTGTTGTAAACAATTTCACTTGGAAGAAACGGGTTTCTGGAGGCATTCAATACAAGCATTTCTTTCGCACCACACGTATTATCGTCGTCGTCGTAAGTGCAGTCTGATGGTAATCTCTTCACCTCGAAAATCAAGCAATCGTCCGTCTTGAGCCACAATGCGTATCGTTCGATCCGTAATGACCCGTGCGATGATTGGAAGGTAAATGATCTGCGCGGGCGTTTCCGATATCTTATATCCTGGTAGGACTCTCGGAGAAAATTCATGTATCGTACGCGCCAGCGGTCACGCTACATTCTATACGAATAATGTTCACGTTCGTGATATTAATTGGATCGTCCGATTCGTGCCACCGTCCTGGTTCTAATACCCGATTCGTCGAGAACCCTAATAGCGATCCAATGTTATTGGGCTTTGTAAAATCTACGGCGAACTGGCAGTACAGTTCACTTTTCATAGTGTTATTGTTGGGACGCAACACTATAGGATATGCATCGTGGTCACAGTCATCGTTGTTGTTGTTGTTGTTCTCATCGGTGCCGCCGAGATTTTGAGGATACCGCTCGAGTAATCGTTGCTTCAAATACTTGGCAATGGCGTCTAGTTCGTAGGAGCCGTGGGGAATCGTAATGTATTCATGTATGGTGTCGACGCTATTGTTGTTTTTGTTGTTGATGTCATAGTTTGTGGCGAAGTAGAATTTATCGTTGCTCGAGTCGATGTTTGGTATCGTGTGATAAGTTTCAAAGGTTGTTAGACCAAGCTCGTAATCATCGTCGCTCAAATCTATGGGTGGAAAGTAGCTCACTGCGAGGGTGCTACTCTTGCCGGTTAGAGTGAATGTTAACGACATATTCCGAACTGCACGGCTCGACTAGTACTGAATCAGAGTGGCGGGAAGTCAATCCTTAAATTTGGTGCCGATCGTTTGTAGAAAGCGTAGACATAGTTGTCCACAATTGCTCTGATTGTACTTCTGATAAGACGTACGATTGAATTCAATTTTCACAGCATATTTATCCAGATATTTTATCAATTCCCTAGGCGGCCGAAGATTTCCAAAGCTGTCGAAATATATAACTCGACACCCTCTCTTCGCATACGCCACCAAATGAGTCCCCGGTCCCTCGACATTGTCCAAATTTACGATACCGCTCTTGTTTCGACGTACTCCTCCAGCTGGTAACGCGTTACGCATAAAAACACCTCTAAAGAATGGAATACGCATACGTTTTGCCAACTCCTCCAATTGTGCATCGGTAGTTACGCTCGCGGGCATTTTTATTTTCTTTTCGGCGTTTTTTTTTCGTTTCGATATTCCCTGTCCGCACTTGTACGGTGCGAGATAAAGTCCCCGATCTTCCATGGAGCAATTATGACGTTGCATTTCCTGAAGCTGATGTTGCGCCGCCTTATTATCGTTTACCGCCTTGGCGATCCCCGCCGCTCCGCCAACTAATGATCCGAGAACGCCTAGCAGCGGGAGAAGTGGTAATATACCACCCCGTTTTGCCACCGGAAGAATCAGCGACACGCGTCCAACGGATTGATGCCTTGATCCCCTCTAGCCAATCGTTTTGCCAGATGAGTTCCCGGGCCGCAAAACTGGTATCCCGGAATATGTAATTCGATAGGTAGCGCGTTTATCGCCCGATTTAACAAACCACGGCCTTTCTTTACTCTCGTCGGCGACATTCGCCGCAGTTTTTAATCAATGGTGCTGGACCGTCGATATGCGTTCGCTGCCAAGTGCGATTATTATGCTCCAGACACCGACGATACTGCTAAACCTCAGAATCGGCTTTTATATGCTCGGGGAGTCTGTCCCACAACTGATCAATGTGTCTGCCAAACTCTTGGAGTAGAATAATCTTTGGTATATATTTCAACTGCTCAGAGGTTATGTCTCGAATATCGCAATTATCCGACAGGACCAGAAGCATTTCGAATACTGAACTGCTTTGTGTCGGTGCGGACCTATAAATAGCGCGCTTTGACGTATCCAAATCATTTTTCACAGTTCGCGAAGAGGATGCGATTCGTGCGACAAGCTGTAACGATACGCGTGACAAATTTTGACGATAAATCACGAGTGATGTCTTCGAAAACCAGACGCAGACATGGTAGCATGCTACCAAACACTATACGCTGCCTCGTTTGTTGGCCCATCAAATTGCGGAAAGACTAACGTGCTGGTGAGCTTGCTGGAAAGTCCTCACGGCGTCCGCTTCGAGAACGTGTACGTGTACTCCAAGTCGTTTTAACAGACGAAATATCAGTATTTGGAGAATTTATTGACTCCAATAGATGAAATTGGTTACTTTACGTTTCCGAATAACAGTGACGTCATCCCACCGAGCGAATCGCTTCCGAATTCTATTTTCATCTTTGATGACGTGGCATGCGACAAGCAAGATACGATACGAGAGTACTTTGCAATGGGGCGCCACTCGAACATTGACTGCTTCTATCTCTGTCAGACGTATGCAAAGATTCCCAAACATCTTATACGCGACAATGCCAATCTGTTGATTCTGTTTAAGCAGGATGGTACCAACTTGAAACATGTGTACATGTCTTACGAGGATTTCTGCGCTTTGTGTCGTAATTGTTGGCAACGAGAGTATGGTTTCGTGGTAATAGACAAGGATAGCGCGATGTCCAATGGACGTTATAGAAAGGGATTTAACGAGTTTGCCGTACCGTGAGATGGTCAATTGTCGTCAACACGTCGGTGGGAAAACAACGTCTGCAACAAAATGATGACTGATATCGATACTCTGGAGATTAAGGATCGCGAGAGAATAGCGAAGGAAATTGCAAAAACCAGCGATTCCATTCGCCGGAAACATCAGGCTTTGAAGACTGGCAAGATGGAGGAAGATATTGCGTTGGAGAGATACTTCAAACCTATCGTCGAACCTCTAAAGCATATTGTGGAAAATACTGCAGCGGCAGAAGCTCATGAGCATCATGACACATCGCCGCTGATGAGCACAGACGTTGAAGGGAATGAAACATTAACGCCTAAAACAAAAATCCATCCGATGGGGAACACATCGCACAAAGCAAAGAGGAAACGATACATGTCACCGGAATATTCACCCATAACATCAACACCAGTTCAATCGAAGCATAAACGACGGAATGTCACATCAAACGAGTCTCCCGTTCCTCCCACACCAATAAGTACATTTCCCAGTGTGCGATCGCTCTCAACCATTGATGATGACGTTTTCGAAACTAGTTCCAATGAGTCGTTTGTAACATCTATTAGACAGCAACTGCAAACACCCGAGGGACAAGAAACGTTTCGCAGTCATTTCGGTCCGCTGGGGCAAAAATACATGAGCACAATCATAAGTGGTGATAGGGATGGAGCAATGGACTATGTGTACGGCGTATACTTTAGCAATAGTAGAACGATACTTGGGGATAAGGCTTTCGATATAGACAAGGATGATAATATAATCATAGATGGTGTAAGATACGGAGGAACACAAGCCATTACGAACTGATTTTCAAGAGAATTCACGATGACGCTGTATACACCGATGTCGATAAACAAAAATACAAAAGTATACTGCTGGCGACGAATGCCCACAGACGCGGTCATAGTGCTAAAAATCCCATATTGGGCAACAAGGGATACAAGTACAAACATGTAATTGCACCGCTAATCCCCCGCACATCGGTCAATAAAGCAGGGAAAGCTATAACGGTGCCACGAGCCATGGTTGAAAACGATAACAAGATCGATTACGTATATTGGAACGATCCCAACGAGCTGGTGGATCGATTGCATTTGCTTGAGGCGTCGCGTCAGGCGGGTAACAACTCTCACGATCCCGAAATTCTACCGATTGTCGAGGAACTCCGCGAGGTAGGCCTCATTATATAAATTAAACCGCACGCCAATGATGTGCACTGTATGCATCGAGATGCCGATCAAAAAATTTGGAGTAACGCTCGAGAAGAGTGGAGCAGCTAGAATGGACTATTACAAGTGGAGTGGTTTGCTTCGAAATTACATGCGAGATAACGCTCTTTGCGTGGTTGGTACAAACTTTGATGCAAAATCACGCAAGATACGATGCGTAGCTCAGCCGGTGGCCGACACCGATGCCGTCAATAAACTATACATGGAAAAGAGCATTAAACTTTTGAGAGAGCAGCAGGAAGAATTACAGAGGAAGCTGGTCGTGTTTCAAAGAGATATGCTGATGCTGCAAAACAGCGTTCAAAAGATATCGCAGGCGTCGAATTCTATCCCACAGCATCAGCGCTGCGAAGGAGAAGCGTGCGAGACGATTGAACTTGTCCCTGGGCCGATGGGGAGCACTTAATGCATGTACTCGATAATTATCGCATCATTCGTGTCAAAGACACCTCTGCGATCAAACATGCAGCCATTATTGAAATCCAAGAGTAAAGAAAACCACGGTCGCAAGAAGCTACTACTCGTTGAGGAATTGCATGCTCCAGCTGGAAGACATTTCCCGCGGAGGCGCGTCATAGTGCATGGATACGATGATCTGTGGCAAGCTGACATTGTAGAAATGCGTCCATACTCGCGATTCAACCAGGGTCACCACTACATACTCACCGTCATCTATGTGTTGAGCAAGTATGCATGGGCGTTGCCGTTCAAGACTAAAAGTGGCGCTGAGGTGACTAAAGCGTTTGCAAAGATATTTAGAGATCAATATCCGAAAAATTTGCAAACCGATCAAGGAAAAGAATTTTACAACACCGATGTGCAGAAACTCTTGACAAAGCATGACGTTAATCATTATTCGACGTATTCGGTGATGAAGGCGTCCGTCGTAGAACGTTTCAATCGAACTTTGAAGAACGCTGAATGGAACCTATAGATGGACCGATGCGCTACCAAGTCTACTTGCAGAGTATAACGCACGAAAACATAGAACCATCGGAATGCGTCCTTGCGATGTTATCCCTGCGATTGCCGATAAGCTGCTAGCCACCGTATACAACAACATAAAGATCGCTGCTCCGGCGAGATTTAAATTGGGCGAGTTTGTGCGCGTGAGCAAATTTAAAACCATATTCGATAAAGGCTATACGCCGAATTGGACAACGGAGGTGTTCAAGATAGCCAAAGTACAGGCAACTAATCCCGCGACGTATCTGCTGGTCGATTCCTGTGGAAAACCTGTTGCCGGAGGATTCTATGAACACGAGCTGCAACGCGTCACCGATCCTGATGTATAACTAGTGGAAAAAGTGTTGCGTAGAAACGGGGATAAGGTGTACGTCAAGTGGTTGGGATTTGATAAATCACACAATTCATGGATAAATAAAAATAATATATTGTAAAAATAATAATAATACATGGTTCAATAAATACAATGATACATATATGTAAATGTGTGAACAATTTTTTATTTTAACACATTAATTCCACCATTTATAATTTCTATACATGTATGAACAATTTTTATGCAATAATTTCGCTATTTATAATAATTTCTATACATTTGCAAACAATAATTCTACTATTTATAAGAAACGAGTTAATAACAAAAAAATTTCGATTATGGAATATTCATGTCTCTGTTAGCCCAATGATATCGAGTTGTTCTATAAATTCCCAGAATTTAGTGAAAATTGATGTATCTTTATTTACTAGCCCATGGATAGCAAGGAAAGATACATAATTCTTCACTAAATTCTGGGAATACATACAACAACACGATATCGTTGGGTTCACAGAGACATGAATATTCCATAATCCTATTTTTTTAATTGTCTGCTTTTCACCATCGCTCTTTATGAAACTACACATCACGTCGATACAAAGTTTTCAAATTTTGTGAGCGTTGTGATAGTTGTCATAGACTGAGGACGGAGTCAGAGGCTTCGTTTACACCAGGGGTGCACAAGGGAGCTGTTTTAGCGCCTAGCCGCGAGCAACCCACCTGTCCCGTTGCTAACGTTAGAATCGGTGAGGAGAACTGCAGTAGTGTACGTGCACTTGGTATGACTTGAACCTAGCCATATATACTTACGCTACGAGCCTACGAGCACGCACGTACACTACTGCAGTTCTCCTCACCGATTGTAATGTTAGCAACGAGACAGGTGGGTTGCTCGCAGCTAGGCGCTACAACAGCTCCCTTGTGCATCCCTGGTTTACACGAAGAGAGCGGCATCATGTTCAAATTTCTTTTTATAATGATATTTTTTTTACAATGGGATATTATAATGTCCCCAGGGCAGAGTGTCGATCGAATCGGGTACGATATGCCGCTTGTCGTCGTATGGGCTTAGAGCAATTTTAGATTCCGAAATGGTGTACACTTTATGAAATTTAGACCGTATGCATGATTGTCTGCGAATCATTTCGATCTCCCTATGCAAACATTGCGCGTAGTCGTCGAAAGTTATCGTTCTGGCTATGACGTTGGTCTTGACGCCTTTCGCCTTTTTCGTATCTTTTTTGCCGTCTACGCGAAGTGCATACATTTTCGCTCTAAGACCTACGAATTCGGTCATTATCGCACCGTTATTTTCGTCCTTCATCAGCCCCGGAACCTTCTTATTTACGCGCGGCATATTATATGGATTGTCGGTAGGATAATCGCTCATGTCGAATTTATCGATATTGTGTTTCATGGACTCGTAGATATCATCGCATTGAATGTGATAAATGAGACTATCTGTGTCGGTATATAGAATTTTACAATTTTTTCCGTGCTTGGGCGACATGTACTCGTGGTGAAATTCGTACTATAGGGGAAAGGAATCCCTCGGATAGAGCGTGGTCAGATTGGCTCTCAATAAATGTCCAGAATAATAACAATAACTTTATTGTAAACGTGATCGCGCACGGGACGGTTCTACCAGTTAACGTGTTACGTCGGTTGCTAACAGAGAACTGCCCTCTCAAACAGTCAAAAACCTCTCCTCAACCGCCACATGACTCAACCCTCTGGCGTCGCCAATACGCCTTCGACAGTCGCCTGTTTATGGCGTGGCCTGAAACCGTACCCTAAAACTAACAATCATTTAGGACGGTCGGGCTACGATCGGCCGCCTGCCTGGCTTATCTCAAGCTCTGTCGACACCATCGTCCTCAAATTGCCAACAGTACAAACAAATTTTTGATATATCAAGAATGCAAATTCCCACGTATATCGGTTTGTTGAATTTCACCTCGAGTTTTCGCAATTCAACAGCTATTAAATTTTCCGAAAAAACACTTCTGCTGTGGAATTTCGGTTTCGCGATCATTGCCTCCGCGCCATATCGCCCTTCCCAATGTGTTAAAAGTTTTACATCCACATGGTTTCGTACATTTTCAATAGTTTTATCGAATACCGCGTTGTTCATCAATTTGTACAAATTTTTTTCAAAGTCGTTTGTCGCGCTTGTTCTAAACCGTGTATTGAGTTCGATGTAATCGCGGAGCCAGGGGGATTGAGCGAATTGAAGCACGCGGTGTATCTTTGTAATACGAAGACCGTGACGCATGCACTGCTGCAAATTGCGGTAATGAGCGTTGTGCAGACGTTGCGGATATTATTATTATTATTATTATTATTATTATTATTATTATTATTATTATTATCATCAACGGGAAACCCCTTTAGTATACAATAGTTTACATAAATAGCATAGTAACTAAAATAAAATACAATAAATTCAGATAAATTCAAATAACACAAAACAAAAACAGTCTGCAAGTTACAACAGGGTATTCGCGGCAGCACCGAACAGTAAAGTATATAATCTAAACAGAGAATCGATTAACCAGTTGCCTCCTGAACGAATCCAACGAGATCGAAAACATGTCAATTTCAGCGATAAACCTGTTAATCTCATCCATAGCGCGATTTAACGGATCCATGGTGCAATGTCTACAGTCAGGCATCCTTGGTTCGAAAAGGGGACGCTGACGCAGTGACCGTTGAGGGGCATGAAAACATATCAGAGATACCAGCTCAAGACAGTTTGTCTGACCACGAATTAATTTGTAAAGAAACAAGAGGTCGGAACAGACACGACGGTCAATCAGGGTGGTAAGCCCCAACTTCTGTAAGGCCGGACCATAATCATGGTCAAATATCCGCATAGGGCTACCGGTTGCTCTCATAGCTAGCCTACAGATCTTATGCTGGACCCTTTCAATTAAGCTGATATGTACCAAATGCCTTGGGTTCCAAATTACCGACGCATACTCTATTTGAGGTCTTACAAGTGCAACGTAAAGCAATTTCAGTGACTTTAACCTCCTGAAATGCTTTGAAAATCGGGCGATAAACCCTAAGATTTTCACCGCCTTACAAGCGATATCCCGGTAGTGTTTACGGAAATCAAGCCGAGTCTCAAACGTTACGCCTAGATCAGTAATTACATCCACCTCAGTCAAGGGGGTATCACATAGAGTATATGCCGATAAAATGGGACGAACAGTTCTATGCGATTTCATTACGACACATTTCGCAGTGTTTAGCTGCATCCTATTGGCGGTACACCACTGCTCGAAACTGAAGAGATCATCCTGTAACTTAACCACGTCAAGATCACAGCGAATAGGACGGAAAATTTTTAAGTCGTCTGCATATATAAGAAATTTACTATTTCGAAACACTTCTTTGAGGACATTGACAAAAAGAAGGAATAGAAGAAGGAATACAAGATGCGATCCCTGAGGGACCCCTGAGCACACATTAACCGGAGTCGATAGCTGGTCACCCACCCTGATCACCTGCACACGGCCCTCTAAGTAGCTACGGATCCACGACAGGAGTGGTCCACCGATCCCAATCAGTGCTAATTTCTGCAGCAAGATACCATGATCAACCGTATCGAAGACCTTACGGAAGTCCGTATACACCGTATCGACCTGCAATCGGTCGTTAAGAGCCGCCGAAACGAAACAGTGGTATACCGCTAGATTGGTTTCCGTCGATCGACCAGGGACAAAACCGTGCTGCTCATAGCATATGACATTTGCTAGACATGGCGTTAAAAACTCCGTCACTAGTTCCTCGAACATCTTTGGCATAACGGTTAGTTTACATATTCCCTTAACAGTAGAGGTGGAATGCCATCCACACCAGGACCCTTGTCAATATCAAGAGAATCTAGCTTGGCATATATATCTCCTATAGGAACGGATAGCACATGAATATTTACATTACTGCCCGAGTAAAGAGCTGGATTTACGACAGGCGCCACACCAGACGGAGAAACGTAAACAGAGCCAAAGAATTTCGCAAAGAGGTCAGCGGCTGTTCCATGCGTCGAAGCAGACATACGATCGAGATGCACATTTTCAGGAATAACATGCCCGCCACGCTTAGTGTTAACAAACTTCCAGAAGCAAGATACATTATCAATGACCGCACTCTCTACCTAGTCAATATAAGCTCGGTGATCACGCAATAAGACTAATTTAGTCTGCGATCGTAGATGGGAAAAGTTCATATAATCGCTGTATGCACGTGAACGCTTGTACGCTTTGTGCGCCCTCTTCTTCTGTCTAATCAGGGCCCTCAGTCTCGGGGAAAACCAGCGCGGAAACGAGGAGCAAACAACAGGCCTTACCGGAATAAAGGTAGAAATTGCCCAATTGATATGGCTATACAAACGTTCAAGGGCTATACACGGATCGACATTACTGGTCTCTGTATCCCAATCAACGGAATTAAAGTAACCAACCATTCCTTGATAGTCACCACGCTTAAAGTCTCTGAATACTAAATTTTCGCTCACACACTCAACGGTTGCATCTAAGTCGTTACATAACATGTAAAGCGGTGGGTGATAGGCGTCAGGCACAATTAAAGCGTCAATAACACGGTCGACTATCGCATTAGAGTTTGTTGCGAAAATAAGGTCCAGCATACCATCAGAGTCATTAAAAACAGTATTAACCTGGGCTAGATTACAGTACCCAGCACATCCCAGGAGATAATCAATAGCATCCGATTCGCTTGCCGATAGCCCCAGCTTCCTGAAACACGCTATCCCCGAGTCATTATACCAGACAGCATGCGGAAGGTTATAATCTCCGAACAACGCAAAACTGTCCTCACTATATTTATGGAACACTTCAGTAATACAGTCCACATGGCTGGCATAAATAGTAGAATGTGATGCTGGCGGCATATATGCAGCACCCAGTATTAAGTATTTATTACACTGAAGGTGGACACGGACAAAAAGATGTTCTATATCAGAACAACTGACCATTATAGGACAGGCAGATAGCGACTTCTTGACAGCAATGAGAACACCGCCACCTCTTGAACAGCAACTCGTTGCTTGAGATCTATCGCACCTGAAGGCAGCATAATTACCTAACCCTAGCTCGTCTGAAGAAATAGCAGAATTCAGCCAAGTCTCAACTAAAATGATCACATCATATGACACAGCAGATGTAAGTAAGGAATTGCACAAAGTATCCAGTTTCGTACGCAGACCACGGACATTCTGGTCATACACTAAAGGGGTCCTCCTCAGTTTTTTTATTTTCATCCCTTCGGTGGTTGCTCTTCACGATCTTTGGAGTACCATGAATGTACCGAATAGTCATTTGAGACTCCCCTTGCTCGTGTAGTTCCCGCAGTTTCGCCCTTAGCTGCATCAGCGTCTCACGTTCAAGTCTCGTTTTATCCTCAGTTATTTTGAATGGTCCCTTATACCGATGCCTATTTTTAAGGACCATCTTAACGTCCTCTGCCGAGCCTAGACGCACACATAGTGGTCTAGCAGATGCATTACCCCGTTTCCCAATGCGATAAGTGGCCGAAACTGGGACTTCCTGGGGATTAATTTCACCCAGTATGGCCCGTGCTCCCGCTGCGTCAGCCACCCTAGCGAGCTCCGATGTAGGTTCCTGCGACTCCGGTATGCCAAATATCACAATGTTCTTGGCCCTCACCTCCCTCTCATGCAGCTCCTCTAAGATGTCCTGGGCTGATGGAGCGAAAGGCTGTCCTGTAGGGGGTTCTGAGGATTTCTCTACAAGCACCCTGACTCGCTCAGATATTGAACAGATCTCTGCCTTCATGTCGGAAAGATCCGTTCTGATACCCGAGAGAATTTTATCTTTCATTACAGCCAGTTCCTGCTTAATAACGTCCCTGATCATATCACGCATTTCCGTATTGGCTGGTACAACAGAGAGGGATTGGAGTGAGGCCGTCGGTACTGCAGAGAGGGACTGAGCCGACGAGCCGCTGGAATGGGTACCGACAGTCCGGGGCCTAGGAGATCCTGGGCGACAATTTATGAGACTCCCTTCATGCCAGGGATGACCCGAACGGCCGAGACAAGTTGGTCCCGGGTGGCAATTTATACCACAACCAGGGCAGACGACTGGATATGCAACCGTGGAACCACAGCCCTTGCATTTCTTTAAACCACCCATCGACACAGAGTAAACCACAGACCCAGAAGTTAAGAAATGGAGTACTCAGGTAATTATACAGGGATCACAGCACAACCCACTATAATCCACCGCTAAAAGCAGTTAAAACCTGATAAGGTATCAGCTTATACAGCGTAAAATGTGATATAACTGCCACAAACACCAAAAATTAACGGTCATGGGGACTACGATGAGTCACTTTGTCACACACGTGCGGACGATCGCTCAAAATAAAAACGCACAACCTGTCACCTCGACAGCTGAGAGCAGGATATTCCAGATCTACCTCGAGAATGTACCCCGTGCGCGAATCGACACCGATTGAAGACACGTCAAAATTTGCAGCATCTTCGACCCATCGAAATTTAGCGCATGGTAGGGGCTGACACATTGCCCATCCATACAAATTGTTCACATCAAAGTACATCAAGTACGATGACTGTTCCGATGCGTCGTAAGATGACATGTACTTGTTATTGGCATGTGCATATCTTCCGGAACATTGGCTTAAACCCCCACGCATACCGCGTTCGATAAACATGACCATATCGATGTCTGTGAGCAATTCGAATGTAATTTTAGTATGTTTTAGCATTGCATCCCATGTGAAACCAGGTAGAGTATAATAATGCGCTGAATCTTATCCGTAACTCTTGATGCAACTTTCGCGAAAATTTTCAAAAATATCTGCCAATAACAAGACATCTGTTTTCAAATACAAGTCGCTGTATTCACCCCAGGTTCCAATCTCGAAACGCTGCCAGACAGTTTCGGCGTGTGCGTAATCGGTCTCGGATACAGTCTCACCCGTTAACGAACTGTAAAATGACTCGCGCGGCGGTAAGCATGGGTCCTGCAATTTGTCCTCGCAATCAAGGTATTCGTACGGAAAGACACCCTTTCGCGTCAATAAATTGAAATCCTCGGTGGATAATGTTTCAAATTCGGATCGTAAAATTTTTAATTTATCTGTGCTAAGAAAGGATGCTAATTTGTCGAGACTGGTGTTGAGAAATTTGTACGAATCGATGAATCGCAATTTAATACAATTTCGCGAGTCTGAATCAGCCGTATCTTCGACATTTTTTGTGAAAGAAATATACTTTTCTTTAGTTATGGGTAATACGTCAACGCTGCCTTCGAAAGTGGTAGCTATTTCCTTGATAATGAAATGTGAACCGTAGCCGGATAAATTGTGGAAAACTATGGGAGTGTAAAACGCGATTTTATAATTTAAATTGCACTCCGTATGTGCTGGGCCTCTAAACCGTCCGGACAGATGGCAATGATCATGGACTCGTATATCGCTAGCCTCGAATGGTACTTCGCAAATATGACAGTGTGTTGCATTGTGAAATGTCGACAACTGTTCAGGAGTTAAATCCAGCATTGGAACATTACTGGATAAGATGGGTTTGACAAAATTCGCAAATTTTTTAAGTACATCTACGAACCATGAAACGCAATCCGCGTCGCGGCGGCATCGATACGTCGATAGCGATGTATCGTAGGAACAATGCATATAATATGCTATGCTATGCACTTCATGGTGCTGATACGCGCATAATTTATTATTATTATTATCACCCATTCGGTGACTGTCCTCCGTTTTCTCGATGACACACTCGAGATCTGCATACACCACGAAGGGGAGTCGCTCCTTCCTACAATGAAGCTCCAATTTCGCGGCAGATCTGAAATAGTGCATGCATCTGTAAACGCCAAAATTTTTTATTTAATTTGTTTTGTGAGATATTTCAGCATTTCATAAGTTTATATACATACCGATCGCAGATGAATTTCTTTCCATCATGCTTGCTCGGCTGCGCGCTCACCAGCCGGCACAAGTCCTTGATCAGCACAAAGTGCCCTACATCGCCGTGCTCTCGATTCGGTGTGTAGAGCAGGTTGACGTGTCGATCCCTCTTTTGGCTGGTGAGGCGCAGTGGAAAGACTGTTGACTATTTCTCCTCCTCGAAACTGTAGACGTTGGCGGAGATGTTATTTTGCCGCTCAAACTTCCCAATTTGCGCCAGGGACATTGGAAACTCGATGGCCTGGAGATTTAGCACCAATGTATAGTGCGGATATGAGCTTGGGCGATGGGGGTTTCTTTCCACAGGATGGAGAGCGGCGACCACTGCCCACGCGAAACATGCATTATCCTCGGATTGTACGCTAATCGTCGCTCTCTTCACCAACAATTCCCGCGGCAATTTGTAGTGGCATCCCGCACGCAGCGGATTGTACTTGTTGACATTGACGGTCAGATTCATGATTCTCGTCAATGCCCATCCGCTGTCGCGTTCCTGGAACTCTTCCAGCGATGCCAGAGTGGATTCGATGACGCATCTCTGGTACCACTCCTGCAGATCGGATGTGCGGAAGAGTTTGCAGTTTCGGGTATTGATGCTTTTACAAGCATGCTTGTCACCCGCCACAAATTTGCCGTTGAACACCGTGTTCACTTCGATGTTCCCATGCTTCTTCAAAGCACCCCGCACATTCTCCAGCACAATGGTCCCTGCATCTTGGAGGAAGTTGCGCGGCTCGATGTAGTTCGAATTGAGCACGGCACCAGTTAATACGCGGGTATTGAAAGCAGTGTCTATTTCGCGCCACAAAAGTCCTGTGCTCGAATGTCCGGCACCTTCGCGTACGAAACGTCCCCGCAAGGAATGTTTCAATCCTTCGATCCGCATGATTCGCGCAACCAACGATTGTTGAACACCGATCGATAATCGCGGGCGTTTTACGCGGCTACATTGTTCTAAAGATTCTATACACGCATTGCATCGTTCTTCCCACGCGAGATACTCTTCCTGTGAAATCAATCGTGCCGATTGATCCAATAATTGGTGTTCTACTTGCGCGAATTCTTCCATGGTCGTAAAAGGAATGTAGTGTGTCTTTTCCGCGCAACACGTTGCAACGATTTGAGACTTTGCACAGTTTAGAGCACATATTTATACCTACACTGCGATTTGTTATCTCTGTCTAACTCTTTTGGCGTACCCCCTCCCTCCAATGCAAAAAAGCCGATCCTTCCCGATATCACCCGAGGCAATTTCCGCTGATGCAGCATAATTCTCTCTATGATTCACATATGATAAATTAGTGCGCAAAATCATCCGAGGAAATTTCTGCTGACTCCACATAATTCTAAGATTTGACGTTCCCAAAAGTATTATATTACATTCAACACGTGTCGAGACTTTTATCCTTGAGGGTGGGTTCAAATTACATGCGATATGCTGCGATGTTAAGATTAAAAAACATTATGAAAAAATTGTTAGCTTCAGAATGTATGTTTACCACATATTGGTTCGCTACATCGTTGATTCAAAAAATTATTATTTCCCTGCGTTGGAAAAAAATGTCTGTATGCCGCATATTGGTACGGAAAAAGAATTCTGCTGACGCTGCGTAATTCTATGATTCGCGCCTTCTTCACACCGCTACATGATGGCTGCTCGAGAGGACTTAAATTACGCCTGTTATCGAACGATACGCCGCGATGTTAAATCGGAACGCTTCGAAATACTGTTATCTAAAGAACAAAAGCGATTGTACCACCGTGTAATGCTGCCTCTTTCCCTCCTCTCAGAATTTTAGCTTTAAAGTAATGCTCTGTCTCTTTCCCTCCTCTGAAGACGCGGTGTGTAAAAAGCCGATCTTTCCCGAGATCGTCCGATAAAAAACGGACGCGTGTGACGCTTGGTATATGTACCATTGGAGAAAGACTAATGTCAGAGAGTGGACGTTGGGGGAGTTGGTTAGGCGGCTGACTCGTACCGTGGAGGTCTTGGGTTCGAGCCTCGTCGCCTGGATTCTGTTTTTTCATTTAAATTAATATCTTAAAATTAATATTTCCTTCCTTACCGACATACCACGCTTCGGAGCGAGTGGTACTTCGGTATGAATTCGGTTATCGATTGATCGACATCTGGTCTCACGCTATACTCCCCACCACTCCGCCCATCTGTATGACGTCATCGGCTGCCCGTCGCCCCGCTGCGATGGATTTCCTGCGACCTTGAAACTCAAATTTGAATTAGAACTGTCATAGCCCTACTACTCCAGCTCCTCCCCCCTCATTTCTTCCCCACCCCTCATCCTTTCCACTCCCTCCACTGCCCATCCCCTCTCCTCATAAAACCCCTTCCTCTCCTCTTCCCATCCCCCAGGACACCCCTCTCCTTGCCCGCCCCTTAATCTCCTCCCAGCACATCCTTGCCACCTCTCCTTCTTGCCCCTCCTCCAGCTTCCTCTCATACTCCCACGCCCTCATCCCCGCCCTTCCCTTCAACATCTCCCGCTGCAACTCTTCCCTAACCAAATATCCCGGCGTACACCATTCAACCCCCAAAACCCATCTCAAAAACCTGTCCTATAACCCCTCCACCCTCTCCCTACTTTTCCAACCCCAAATTTCCACCCCACAACTTATCGTTGCCCACACCAACCTATCAAACATCCACACCCTTTTCCCCCAATCCTTTCCAAATTTCCTCTTACCAATCCCCCACACCTGCCCCATCACAGCCGCAGCCTTCCTCACTCTCTCCCTTACATGAGCCTCTTGCCCTCCATTTCCCATCAAGGTATACCCCAGATATTTAAATTCTCTCACCCCCGCCAGCTCCTTTCCCTTCCACCTCCAACCCACCTTTTTCCATCTACCTCCTCCCCTCCTGCCCCTCATCACTTTCGATTTTTCCACATTCAACTGCAACTCCTTCCCATCCATATACTTTTCCAACTTTCCTAACATCCCCTTCATCCCTTCCTCATCCTCCGCCATCACCGCGATATCATCCGCATACGCCAGGCTATATACCTTCTCCCCTCCCCAATCTCACCCCACCCCATCCTGCTTTTTCCAACTCTTCGTCTAAATCCGCTAACAGCAGGGTGAACATACTCGGACTAAGTGGGCCCCCCTGCTTCACTCCTCTAGCCGTCCAGAACACCTTCCCTTCCTCCTCCCCTACTTTCACCCTACATACTGTTTCCTTCAAAACCTCCTCACACCTTTCAACTAACCCCTCTAATAGTCTTAGACTAATAAATATTCTAAATATGAAATAATACTTCACTACATATAAGTAACTTATGTTGAACAAAGGTAACATGTACATTCCATTCTTATCTATACTTGTGTTAGGACTTGGGGTTATGGTGACTTGACAAAAGGTCACTAGAATCGGGCATATGCTATTGGTGGATTATCCACTCGTCTGGTATACCGTGTTTCCTCTCTATATGTTTTGTATGTATGCTCCCTATCTCGCGCTAAATGTGACCCACGAGGCAAAGCACGTGTGTAGCGTTAATTTAATAAAGTACCAAAGTGTTAACCGAATTACCATTAAGTTTATCTTCGTGTTATTAAATATCCAGCACATTCTGATAGGTTATGGGCCCAGACCCATGGATAATATTGTTTCGAAGACTAAAAAGGGCTTAGGTGAACATAACGTGATCTGTCTTAACCTCAAAATAACGCACACGATCGCATAAAGACAATGAGTTCGGAATCGAAGTACATTATAACGAAACTGAACAACGGAAATTACTTCAACTGGCGATACAAGATGAAAATGTTATTAATTGAAAAGGGCGTCTGGACAGTAATTACGACGGATCCGCCAAATCCGATTACAGACGACTGGACACAAAAGGATGAAAAGGCACACACTGCAATCGCATTAAATATCGAAGACGACCAGATTCAACATATTAGGCATTGTGAGAGAGCAAAAAATGCATGGAATAATTTGAAAGATTTCCATGAAAAGGATACGCCAAACAACAAGGTGAGCATTTTGCGACAGCTCATGACAACTCGATTGGAAGAAAGCGGTAATGTTGAAGCGCATGTGGCCAAAATGACAGAATTATTCCAACGTTTCATAGCTTATGGAGATGATTTAAAGCCGGAATTTATTTTGTGTGTCACAATTCTCAGTTCACTACCGGAAAGCTATGACGTATAGGTTACTACGTTGGAGAATCGCAAAGATGAATTAACATCAAGTGTTGTTTGCTCGGCTGTGATTGCGGAATATCGAAAACATCTCGAACGAAGTCGCGATAATACTGAAGCAGTATTAAGAATTAGCTCGTCAGCCAAAATTGGGTCATCAAATGCAAAAGGAGAAGCAGCTAGTATAAGTAATTCAAAATGTCTCTTCTGTAAGCGTAAAGGGCATTGGAAAAAGGATTGCCGTAAGTTACTTGCACATAAAGAAAAGAAGAATCAAGAGCAACAAAGTAAGACTCAACAGCAGGTGAATTCAGCTGAAGCTAGTGATGCTGTTCAACATTTATTCGCAGCAATGATGCTAAATAACGACGGTTGGTTAGTCGATAGTGGAGCAACTAATCACATGGTGAGTAAGCTTGAGATGTTCACCGACATGAGGAAGCACATTGAAAGTATCTACGTAGCAAACGGTCATAAAGTAACTGCAATTGGCAAAGGAACAGTCGATGCGAAATTCATAAATAAATTAGGTGACATTACAGCAGTTTCAATTGCAAATGTTCTGTACGTGCCACAAATACAAGGAAATTTTATTTCTGTACGACGTTTGACAAAATTGGGATATACTGTGACTTTCAACAATGAAGAGTGCAATATCGTTTGTGCACACGATGGAAGGCAAGTTGCATTGGGGGAACTCTGTGGAAATCTGTACAAACTAAAGACACCAAATATGATATGTGCAATGGAAAATGCAGATCCGGAACCAATGAAGAATTGCGTTCATAAATGGCATAGTATTCTTGGCCATAGAGACATGCAGATAGTGAAGACATTGCCATCAAGTGATCTGGTTGATGGTATTCAGTTTGATGAATGCAGTAAGGATTGCAACAACATTTTAAATTGCGAAATATGTCTTCAAGGTAAGATGAGCAGAATGAAGTTCCCGAATTCGAATAATGGAGCGAAAGAAAAACTGGACTTGATCCATTCGGATGTCTGCGGTCCAATGCAGACGGCGACACCATCTGGTAAAAGGTATGTTCTCACCTTTATTGACGATCATTCTAAATTTACTGCTGTTTACCTGATTAAAGAGAAATCGGAAGTTTTTGAGTGCGGAATTCGAAATCAAGAATCTTGGAGATATCCAAAACTATCTCGGTTTGCAAATCAAACGCAATCCCAATGGAAACTTTACACTTAACCAAAAACAATATATCATGAAGATTATTAAGCATTTTGGTATGATGGAAGCAAAAACCTCGAACATTCCAATTAATGTGTCATACGGCAAGAATGGAAATTCCGAGCTATTAATGGATAATGAAAATGATCGTAAATTGGTTGGTTGTTTGCTTTACATCGCTGTGAATACAAGACCAGACATCTCAGCAGGCGTAACAATCTTGGCACAGAAAGTAACAAAACCAACACAAGAGGATTGGAATGAACTAAAACGTATCCTCCGATATCTCAAGGGTACAGCAGGCCTTTCACTAATGCTTGGCGGCACCAACAGTGAAACTGGTCTCATCGGTTACGCTGATGCAAATTGGGCGGAAGACACCGCATTACATCAACGCAAGTCAACTACCGGCTACATTTTTAAGTATTTCGACAGTATAATTAGTTGGTGTAGCAAGAGACAAACTTGTGTTGCTAAATCATCTATGGAAGCTGAGTACATAGCACTATCCGAGGCGAGCAGCGAAGCAGCATGGATTCGTCGTTTACTGAGGGACTTCAAACAGCCGGAAAAGGACCCAACTACTATCTACGAGGACAATCAAAGCTGTTTGAAATTGATCAAAGAAGAGAAGTTGTCAAATCGTTCGAAGCACATTGATGTGCATACTTATTTCGTGAAGGACCACGTTGGCAAGGGGACGATTAAATGTACGTATTGTCCAACAGAGGATATGGTTGCTGATTTGTTGACGAAACCATTACCAGCTGGTCGAGTCATAAAATTGCGGGGGTATTGCGGTCTAGATTCGAATGAGGAGGAGTGTTGAACAAAGGTAACATGTACATTCCATTCTCATCTATACTTGTGTTAGGACTTGGGGTTATGGTGACTTGACAAAAGGTCACTAGAATCGGGCATATGCTATTGGTGGATTATCTACTCGTCTGGTATACCGTGTTTCCTCTCTATATGTTTTGTATGTATGCTCTCTATCTCGCGCTAAATGTGACCCACGAGGCAAAGCACGTGTGTAGCGTTAATTTAATAAAGTACCAAAGTGTTAACCGAATTACCATTAAGTTTATCTTCGTGATATTAAATATCCAGCACATTCTGATAACTTATACTAAACTAATTGTAAAGTATAATACTATAAAGTTTGGAAATGGTTTGACAACTCAACGATTCTCTCTTAATGATTGTCATCAAGACACTGATTCTAGAATTCTTTTGACTGCATGTCTCCCACGCAGGGATTTCGAGCTTTTCCCTACGCCTAGTGGAGGGAGAACACTTACAGCAGAGGCGATATGTGTGTATTACGGTGCCATCACACACATATATACCACCACTGCTGTAGGTGGTCCCCCTCCACTTGGCGTAGGGAAAAGGGCCACTCAGGGTTCCCACACAACAGTATGCAGGACCACTTATTTAGCGGTGGGGGAACACCTACAGGAGTGGTGGTAATGTGTGCGTGACGACGTCGCTGACGTAATTGGTCCTGCATAATGTTGTCTAGCAAACCTGGTCAGGGTAACTCTATTTCTGCAAAATGCTAAAATATTTACGACGCGGGTGCTACCAAGGGGAAGGCACGGATGCGGAAATTGCTTTTTGAACGACAGTATATGGGGGTACTTTTTTGCGAACTTTTTGTACAAAAATGGCGCGACAAATTAATTTGAGGTTAGGCAGGCTGTTGCATTGTATCTTGAAGTATTGTTCTGAATTTTTGTCTGCCAGGGAAAAGGAAAACATGGATTCTGCCTTGTATATATTATTATATATTTTAACATAAGGGTTTGTGCATACACTTTACGACTTCGCTAGAGTTTTCTGAAATTTGTTTTAAGTCTCATAACGATCCGTTAATATTTTGTAAGAAAAAGCTTGAAGTGAATGAAAATCAAAACCGGAATTGGTTGTACTATTATAAGTAAGTTGCACAGAATGAAACGAGGCCTCCAAACGTCCGCTCGTTTGGAAAACTGCAGGGGCCACCCGTCTGCCAAAGTCACGGCGCCAGTTGGTTCTCCATACTCCTCCCTCCCTTGAAACACTTTATGACGAACGAAGGCGTTATTGTGTCGGTGTCGTCGCCGTAGCCGTTGCACCATAAACAGACCCACGATGCATCCACCAGCCTTCTCCGCACAGCGCCGAATAGTCTTACAATTTACTCAAGTTATCACAATTTATATTTAAAGAAAGATTGACTTTAGGCGAAGAAAAATGTTTTATTTATAATTTTTACCTCGGATAGTAATGACTGGATAAACAAACTGTAAATAGAAAAAATGCGTGTCGTGACGAACTTTACAACACTATGTTTTTTAAAATCCACATTAGCCACATTTAATTTTCCAATTTTTCTTAGCGTTTGGATAATACTATTTCACATTTTCGGGCGCTAGACCAGTTATTGCGCCCGACCGTTCATTAACCGCCCAACATTTATTTACCTTTACGTGCCTAGTGAGAAAACCCCCGAATTACTACCTGAAGCGGCTAAACTACACATCTGCATGCCAAACGTTCAGCACTATAAACGTTGTACCGAAAACAGAGCCATAAACCATTCGACTCGCCCGTACGCATCATGACTTAGGTAATTCCTGTCCACGACCTTTCCTACTTTCACTTTTCTACCCATTAACTCTGTTCGCCTACTTCGTTACTCCGTCCAAACTTCCTTACAGCGTAGGCATATTCAACAAAGAAGAAAACCTAATAACACACAGGCCACACTCAAGGTTCTTCCCCAAAATTTCCACCTCTCGACCTAATATTAACCGGAATAAATGTATGAAACGTCGAAAAGTATTCTATTAACCCTCTAGGTGCGGGGATGTTTTAAACTTAACGTAGAATTTCTTTGAGCATTAAAATAATCTATTTTATACTTCGGATTTGGATGCTACTCGGTTAGAATGCTGAGAATGTGAAAATGATTGATTTATGGTATGGGACGTAGGAGTCCCACCCGGACTTACGGGTAATTTTTTGAAAATTGATCGGAAATATAGAAAACAACATAAATATGTACTTAAATGATTTCTTTTATGTGGGAAATCATGTTTGAGCAGTAAGTAGTAATAAAAAATAATGTTACAATTTTTAATATCTATTCTGTTTTTTATGGTAATCGTAAAAACAACTATTGCTTTTGTTACAGACATCTTGTTGCTGTAGTAACGATAAATAACATAAAGACTAATAAAAATATGTAATTATACACGATTTAACAAATAATATAGAATAGTATGAATATTTAAAGAAATAAGAATGACATATAAGAACTTAACAATTTTCATAAATATTTACTCCTAAGTCCCGGGGGGACATACACGTCCCATAACTTTAACCCGAAAGCCCCTATATATAACGTAAATAGACTGCAGTGCCCATACAATATTTTGTCAAGTAGGACTCACTTTTACTATATACAGGGTGTCCCACGGTAGACTGGACAGTGCCGTAGCTCCTAAAGTATTGGAGATAAAAATATTTAAAAAATAGGGAATTGCATGGTTCGAGGGGGCTAATAAATTAGCCCGGACGAATTTTTTTTTTCGATTATTATTTTAAAAAATACGATGGTCAAGTTCGGTTTTTCAAATGGAAATATTTTTTTTTGAAGTCCTGAGTTAATAGTGCGTTCCAAGACAAATTCAATAAGCATCAATGTATACACTTTATTTCCACTGGTTTTTGAGATATTGCACTTGCAAATTTACTGATTTTCACTGCAAGAAACTCCTCTGGAATAGCAAGGACTGGGGACGGTCTTACCGGCGCCACGGGTGGCACTGCCTGTTGAAATAGATACATACCTGCGAAAGGTCTACGCGAGGCCCAAAGGCTGGACAATTCTTTTGCGTCAGAAATGCTACTTAGGTAGGTACATCTGCGGTATCGAGAAGCGCATCGTTACTTTTATTTCGCACTTGCTTCTAGGCTCCGATAGCCGGTTCGTCTGGGAGGGATGCAAGTTGGATTGGTTAGGTTCGGAGGAGTGAAAGTTGCTAGACTAAATTTCAACTATAGGGAGCAGATTGTATCAGAACCAATCGGATTTGCATCCCTCACAAACGGCTGCTAGAGAGCAAGAGGCCCTCTTCACAGCAATACCTTCTCCCCAATGCCCACCTTCTCTCGCACGGAATACGTCAACGCATGGTTTTGTTTTGATATCGAAGCTCATGTTTATACTCGAGAGGACCACGCGTCGACAGCGGGATACCCCTTTTCTTACCGTGTCTCTCCACGAGGAGTATTGCCGGTGGATTGTAGAAGCGCAGATGTCTGGATGCCAGTTGTTGAATTCAGGAGACGATAGAAACACTTTATTACAAAACACACATGTACTATAATTAAAGTAAATCGTATTCCTCTCGGGCAGGAGTCGCCCGACGTTCGTCAAGAAGATGCGGCCTGGTACCCCGTGGCGAGGACAACCCTTCGCAGGGTCTCGCTCGATTTTTATGGCTTTTTCCGGAAAAAGGTACGAATCCTGGGCTGAACGTAACGAATTGAGGTCGAGCCCCCGCAGTCGAGGGTGAAATATCCATTACAGCGTATTAAGAAATTCTTTTCTTCATCGTATCGAGAGGAAAGTGGCGCGAATGGATTCCTTATGTTTTTCATACCAAATATCATGCATATCGGACTACTTTGATACAAGCTATTTGTATCCCCTATGTAAAAGTTGTCCGATTTACACGACATTTGGCATGATTTCTGTAATGGAACAGCGAATACAATATATGTTGGGGGAAAGCACATAATTCGCTCCCACGATATTTTAAAGCACAATCATGCTCCGGAGGCATCGCGATTTGAAATAATGAAATGTAGTAATACGGTGAAAGAACTAGCTGAACACAGGAGGACAAGCCATCTAAAATAGTTAGAAATGTAATCGTAGATACAGAAAGATCCATTCAGCCACATCTTCCTTCCAACAATGCCCTGAGACAGCAAATTCTACGTAAACGAAGAATTAATAAGCCTACCGAGCCTCAAAGTATAGATGAAATTAATTTGCCCGACGATCTGTCTAAAACTTTAGATGGAAAACCATTTGTTAAAATAATAAAAGAAGACTCAGAATGTATAATATTATTTACCACAGACGACAATATTGTTACGATTTTGGTTGGGCATAGTATAAGTTTACTGAACAGCAATGATAACAGAACATGAACATGGGGGGATAACAAGGAGAGTAAGAACGGTAACGAATACAATCAGTAAGCGTAATAGGATATTGAGACGTCTGCTGGCAATGGCGGTTGACCATCGAATGACAGCTTGACAGGCGATCTTCCCGATCGCCTTCTTCTCGCTGTCTCCTGTCCCGCTCGCGAGCACCAGTGAGCCTTGGATTCCCATCCAAGGGGTGTTCGCAACACTGCTCCCCCCTCTGGAGAAGCGGTCGTCCCGGCCGCTGCAGTCCCTTCTTCTCCTGCAGCCGTACCCTGGTCCGGAAGGGTGGAAAGGACGCCGTGTGGCCCCTTCCGTCCGCTGCCTCGGCATTCGCCTTCCCGCCCAGGGGAAAACCACTCCAAAAACCCTGGACAAGGCGTGGGTACGTGGGTCTTCGCGCCTCCGCCCTCCACTTGCGTCTTCAAACTTGCGTATTTCTTTCTTGCGCGGTCTTCCTCTTCTCCGACGGCGCATCTTCTTCGTGGGCAGAGACGGATGAGGCTTCCTGTTCTTTCGGGGGCCGGGGCTCCTCGTTCCTTTAGCCGTCGGGAGGCACGGCGTGTCTCGTGCGACGACTCGCCAGTCCAGGTTCCCTCGAGGCGGTTCCTCCGGGGCTCCAACGGCGAAATCCCGCGATGCTCCGGATCATCCTTAGGCGGTTCCGCTCCGTCCGTCGCCCCTCAGCGGTCCGGCCGGTCCCACGCTGCATCCCGGCTCGCCCTCGACTGCATCCAGATCCGTCCTCGACTGCATCCAGATTCTGCGCGTTCCTTCGCTCCTCGGAGTTCCCTTTGCAAAAGGACAGAGAAACATTTTATTTCCTTCCTTTTTGCCGGCATCCGGTGGAGCGGTCGGAACGGGGGACGGAAAGGCGAGGCAAGCACGAAAGCAGGGGGTCACACATATGAGCATTGCTATCGGCCCGCTCCCCGATCAATCCACCCCGATCTGTCCGCCCGTCTTCTCTCTTCTAGCTGCTCCAGTTTTCCAATCCTTGTCTTCTAGATGGCCCCAATCCTCTTCGTGGCATCTGGTGTTGAACCAGGGGGACCGTCCTGTGCGTCCTGCCCGCGCTCCCGTCTTCGCGACATTCCCTCCAGCCGATCCAAGCACCGCTTGTCCGTCTGGTGGTTGGGAATGCCATTTCCCTTCTGCTGTCCACCCATCCTCCTATTCCTTCCTGGGTCCCCCGCGAGAACCTCCATCCCGGCCGTGCCGGGGGCACGTAGGGGAACCTCCAGGGGCTAGCGGGGCGCTTTCACGTATGTCCGCACCCCGCTGCGGACTGCCACGCTATTATGGCACAGTTGGGGAACCCGGGAGCGCGCATCCAGGCTGCGGTGGCGGTCCCCTGACACCTTGTCCCTCGTGGTGGGGTCTCGTGAACCTGAAACAGACTCAAGAGCGGGGGCTGGGCTACGCAGGCAGCCCAGTCCACCAAATTAGCTTAAACTAATCTTCTTTCTTGAGTCCAGCGTAAGTCCCGCGACGTCTTCACTCCTCTCGCAGTTGTCCCGATTTCTTTTTTTCGAACGAGCGCCACTGCTGTACTCAGACTCTTCATCCTGGGCCTTCACTTATGGGTCGCCGACTCCGTGACGGTATTCGCCCTCGAACTCCCTCCGTCACGACGCGTCGCGGATCTCTCGACGGTATTCGCCCTCGAACTCCCTCCGTCGCAACTTCGTACACAGCTTTCCCGCGACGGTATTCGCCCTCGAACTCCCTCCGTCCGGCCTTTGTACTCAGCTATACTGTGACGATATTCGCCCTCGAACTCCCTTCGTCACAGCTCGGCAACTCCGCGCACTCCAGGCGCCTCCACGTTGCAACAGATCCGCACGCCCTCACGGCAGCACTATCCTGGCTCCGAGTGTTGTCGACCGGTGTTCCCCCAAATCGGTCGAGCCCAGGTACCACCGTCTCCGACGGCCTTCCTTCACTCCTTCTCTTGACGCTGTTCCTCTCAATTTCTCAATTCGAAGCAGTTCCTCTGGAGATGTCCGGCCTTTCCACACCGCCAGCAGGTTTTCTCCGTGAAGTCCGTACGATCCTCGAGTGTATCGCACCTTCGCTTCTTGGCCGGGTACCTTTCAAATGTGTCGGAGGGCTTTGCCTTGCGTTTTTCCGAGTATCGTTCTCGCGATTCAGCTGCGGAGCCGCGAGACATTGCCTCGACGGCCTCGATTTCTAAAGCTCTAGTCACTGCAGCTCTTAGGGTCGTGAACCCGCCGAGACGCAGTTCCCGCTGCATGTCAGAGCTCGACAATGCCGTTACAAACTGAGACGCGGCAAGCTTGTCACGGGTCTCCAACGGGCAGTCCGCGAAAGCGGACTGCGCTAACCGCTCGATTTTGGTGGCGAGCGAAGAGATGCTTTCATCCCTCCGCTGCCGTTGGCTCTGGAAAAGTACGTAGTTCAGATTTGAAAGATTCTTCGCCCCGTAGCGGAATTCGAGCGCGGAAACCAACTCTGCGAAGCTTTCGCATTGGGCCGCGGAGAGCGTCGTAAGGACGCTCCTCGCTGCACCTCCCAGGGAAGCGATCAAGGCTGTCGCCTTTTTCTGATCGTCCCACCCATTTGCATGCGCGATCGTGTCAAATTGTACTTTGTACTCTTCCCACGAGCTTTTCCCGTCAAACATCGCCGGTTTCACAGCGTATCCCAAACTGAGAACGCGCGGTTCCGACGCTGGGGCAGCGGCGGGCGCACCGACGGGTACGGGGACACGTGCCGGGGAAACACTATTCACAACGCTATTAACAACACTATTTACAACAGGCACGTACTCCCCACCCGGAGGGACCGTGCCGCCCCCAACCGAACTATGGCCGTACTGTAACAAAGCGGTTACGACCTGTATTCGCTCCTCCACGTTCGTCAAGCGCGCCTCAAGAGCCGCTTGCGTCCGTCGGTCGGCGGCTTCCTTTTCCTCCCTGCGACGGTCTTCCCGCTGCCACCGGGCCTCGTTGTCCCTCCGCAGTTCCCGTAACTGTCCCGCGATGCCTAGTTGGAGGCTGGTAAACAGCTCCTGCAGGGAGGGGTCGCCCATCGCTCCGGAGGGAAGTTCCGCAGGGATCGCGGAAACCGCGGAAGCGCGAGTGGGCATGCCGCTCCGGGCGGGCATCCCACTTCTGACACCAATGTTACGATTTTGGTTGGGCATAGTATAAGTTTACTGAACAGCAATGATAACAGAACATGAACATGGGGGGATAACAAGGAGAGTAAGAACGGTAACGAATACAATCAGTAAGCGTAATAGGATATTGAGACGTCTGCTGGCAATGGCGGTTGACCATCGAATGACAGCTTGACAGGCGATCTTCCCGATCGCCTTCTTCTCGCTGTCTCCTGTCCCGCTCGCGAGCACCAGTGAGCCTTGGATTCCCATCCAAGGGGTGTTCGCAAAAAGTTTGGCAAAAATGAAGACATGGTTCATGGATGGAACTTTTAAAATGGTTCCTACTCTGTTTAAACAATTGTATACAATACATGGCAATATTAATAATAAGGAAGGCCCAACTGTACCTTTAATTTACGCACTGCTATCATCAAAAAAGCAGGAAATCTATAAGTTATTATTGAAGGAAATTTCAATTTTAGCCTCTAAATTAGGCATAGCATTGTGCCCTGAATTCATTCTTATAGATTTCGAAATTGCAATGATAAATGCAGTAAAATCCATTTTTCCATCGTCAAAAATAAAAGGTTGTTTCTTTCATCTGTGTCAAAATGTATATAGGAAGATACAGAAGAACGGGTTAGTAGCAAAGTACGGCACGGATGAATCATTCAGTACACTCATACGATGCATTCCATGTCTGGCATTCTTACCAGATACAGACATTCCTAATACATTCAATAATTTAAAAACTTTACTCCCTCCCGAAGCAGAAGTTATCCTCAATTGGTTTAATAAATATTATGTAAATAGTAGTTTGAAAGAAAGACCTAATGGGAGAGTAGTAATGCAGCTCCCACTTTTTCCACCCGATATGTGGTCGGTCCATGACAATGAAATCAATGGTTTTCAACGAACACAAAACTGTATTGAATCATGGCATCGGCGTTGGCAGTGTCTAGTTGATCGCCATAAGATTTCACTATTTAAAATTATAATGGAAATAAGAAAAGAACAGGTCATAATAGAAAATACACTTGAACGAGTAGTACGTGGTGAACCCCCAGCAAAAAAGAAAAAGAAAGATAAGCTTAGAGAAGAAAGAGTGCAGCGGATCATAGAAAATCGGGAAACGTACACAAAAATAGATTTTGTGAGCGCCTTAGGGCCTGCCCTGCGAGTAACGGGACTCTCCAATCTCAGCGACCGTCGTGTATGTTCAGATCTCCTATTCTTGTACAAACTAATTCATGGCCAGATTAACTGCCCGGATCTTGTTGGTTCGATTTCTTTTCATGCCCCTCAACGGTCGCTGCGTCCGAGACCTCTATTTGTATCAAGTGTCCCTGACTACCGACACAACGCAGTCGACCCCATAAACCGGGCAATGGAGGAGTTGAATCAATGCCCAGCGGAGATAGATCTGTTCGCCGACTCCCTCGCGTCGTTCAGGACCCAACTCCTAACGAGACTCTTTTAATATTAATCCGTGTGGTGCTCTGTCTGTTTTTGTAGTATTTTTTCTTTTTTTATATATTTTTTGTCAATTTAAATTAATTTAATTTAATTTAATTTAATTTAATCTAATTTAAGTTATGTATATTTCTTGTTATTGTTTTTCTATTTCGTTTTCATTTTTGTTATTGGATTTTTATCTTTGTTTCAATGTACTATATATATTCTAAAGGGCTTTCCCGTAAATATAATAATAATAATAATAACTTATATTTGTAATAATACAATTATTAATGTTTATGTTTTCATTGAAGTTATATACACGTTAATTTATGTAATAATTTATGTTATTTATTATGATGTATTAATCAAATAAAACACTATGTTGTTATACTTTCTGACATTAATCAATAATAAAGATCAGTTTTAATTTATGTACTAATTTATTTAATCAGTTAAGGTAACAACTAAAGTAATGTTAATTTATATAATAATTTATGTTATGGATTCATTTGTGTTATTATAGTTTGTTATTAATAATATTAATTATGAAAAATTGTGAATACGTAACAATAACTTATGGTTTGCAATAACAGTCATTATACGCACTAGAAGTTGACATGGATAAGTAACTGAACTTTGTCGGTGACAGGGCCTCCTTATTCAGTGGGCTAAATGGGGTTTAACCCAGGGTCGCTGGAGATTAAAGGGCGGTTAAGAATGGAGTATGTTGAAATTCTTTTTTCACGGCAACCATTAAATCTATACGATGTACCGCCATGCACCGATTGGGAAGAAACTGCAGTTTACTTGAGGTGTTGAGGCACCAAATTTTATAGCCCAGGGCGCTCAAATTTGTTAAGACGGCCCTTGTCGGTGAAATGATTGTCGGTGAAATATTTGTCAGTGAAATGATTGTCGGTGATCTAATCGTGTCGGTGAGAAAATACTGTCGGCGAAATGCGGTGTCGATGAAATCGTGTCGGTGAAATGATTGTTGATGAAATGATTGTCGGGTAAGTGAAGGTAACCCAAAAGTAATGCTCTCTCTTTCCCACCCTCCGAATATGTGGTTTGTAAAACGTCGATCTTTCCCGAGATCGTCCGAAACAATTCCCAATAAAAATAAATTATTATTTCTCTGCGTTGGAAATGTCTGTATGCCACATATTGGTTTGGTAAAAAATTTTGAGGGTGGGCCAAGGTCATTCTCTCGCTCGGAAAAAATTTCCTGTGGTGGATCGGGGTCTGAAAAACTTTCTGGGTGGGGGGGGGGTCTAAAAAGTTTTCGGCGGTGGGTCCGGTCTGGAGAGGTCTCCGCGGCGGCTCGGCCTGGACTTGGCTGGATTGTGGCTTCCCCCACTCCGCGGCTTGTGCGCGCGCAACCGGTCTTCCTCTCCCCGCAGGCCCCGCGCCCATATTTCCCTCCGCCGCGCTCCACCGCGCGCCAACACTTCCTCCCGCCCCCGCGCTCCCCTCAGAGGACCTGCGTTAGAACCGGGCTAGTCTTAATACTGTCGTCGTCGTTCGAATCCTGAAACGGAGTCGTTTCGGGCCGTATCGTCGCTTCGGCTGTGGCCGGAGTAAAGGTTAATCGTTTCTTCTTCAAACGTTGTTGTTGTTGCTGTTGCTGCTGCTGCTTCCGCTTGACGATTGATGGTATCGCTGGACTGGTTTTCAACGTCGCAGTGTTCTCGACCAAGTGTTTCAGCGGTTCGACGATCGGACGCGCGCTCTCCTCCGCGGCAGCTTTCGTCGCCATTTTACCGAGTTTCAGGCTCATGTACTTCCGTCGTATAACGTCGCTGATTTTAGCGATTTTCTTCTTCGTCTCGCCGTCTCCCGGCTGTTGTCTACGACGCCGTTTCTGTTTCCTTTCTTGTGGTTGTTGTTGTTGTTGCGTACTCTCCATGTTGATGTCGCTAGTCACTGCTCCGTTAGACATTCTCGTGTTGCTCGACGAAGGACTCGCGATCTACTGAGGTTCGCGAGCTACCACGAACTCGTTAAATCCTCGTCGATAACGACCATCGTACATGACGCGGTCCTTATCGATGACCACGAAATCGTAGCGTCGTCTCCAACATCTCGCGCACAAGTCGTTGAACGCCTCGAACGTCATGTCCGTGTTCGCGTGATCGTTGTACACGCGTCGCAAGTTGGTCCCGTCCTGTTTGAACAACACGAGAAAATTCACGTTGTCTCTGATCAAGTGTTTCGATATTCGCGCGTACGATTGAGACAGGTAGAGGCAGTCCACGTTCACGTGCCTGCCCATGGAGAAGTATTCGCGGATCGCGTTCTGTTCTTCGCACGCCACGTCGTCGAACACGAAGATCGAATCGGGCAGAGCGTCTTTCGGCGGGTCGATCTCGGCGGCGTCCGAGTAGGGATAGTACCCGAGTCCTCCGACGCGCGACAACACTCGCTCCAGATACCGATACTTTGGCTGTCGCAACGATTTCGAGTACACGTACACGTTCTCGAAACGCAATCCGTTCGGGCTCTCCAACAGGCTGAGAAGCACGTTCGTTTTTCCGCACCCGGACGGACCGCAGATCACGGCTCGCACGTTGTTCGGCAACAACGAACCGTGCCTGCGCGAACGACTCTCGTCCCACGTCGAATCCTCCAACGTCCTATTCGCGGTCACGCGAATAGCATTCGGTTGTTTCGCGTATTGCATGCTCTCTCTCTCTCTCTCTCTCACGCACCGAAACCGTACCGTCATCGCTATTTATACCCGCGACACCTGTCGAGCGAATCAGAATCGTAGCGCTCCTCGAATCGATCGCTATCGAAGAACCGTCGATTTACGACTGTCCGTGCATCCCCCGTGTATCCACATTTTCACGTGTATGGTTGCGTCGGCAACGCGTAGACCACCGACAACGAAGAAGAAGAAGAAGAAGTCAACGAAAACAGGATCGGGACTCGCGAATAAGATCATAAACCGTTTACCGATAGAGCTACACATTCCGGGATATCAGTTCTGCGGACCGGGGACGCGTTTGTCGAAGCGATTGGCTCGCGGCGACGAAGGTATAAATCCGCTGGACGCCGCTTGTCGGAAGCACGATATCGCGTACTCTCGTCGAAAGGATTTGGAGGGACGACACGAGGCGGATCGAACGCTAGCCGAACGAGCGCGAGAACGAGTGTTCGCGAACGACGCGACTTTCGGTGAAAAAGCAGCGGCGATCGGAGTGTGGGCCACAATGAAAGCTAAGACCAAACTTGGTATGGGTATGAGAAGAGGAAGAAGCAGACGAACCACGAGACGGAAACGCGAGTCCAGAGGACAACGACGCCGTATCCTACCGGTAGCGAAACGCGGAGGCTTTCTCTCGCTTCTTCTGCCCGCTCTGTCGGCTATCAGGGTATTAGCTGGTGGAGCGGCGGGTATCGCCAAAGCGGTCAACGACGCGAAGGCAGCGCGAAAACAGCTGGAAGAAACGGTGCGTCATAATCGGCAGATGGAAGGGAAAGGATTGTATCTGGCACCGTACAAGCGCGGCGCCGGCATGAACCTGAGACGACGACGACGACGCTCGAGGAAAAGAAACTCCCCTCTACCAGGCTTGTGGCGATAACCCGACAGCCAACGACAGCTACGACAACCAACTATGACTAACCTGCAATTAGAGCGCGAGTGCATCGACGTACCGTTCTTTCGGGCGGTGTTTATGCGCGACACACTCCCCGCGCGCGTACGACCGAACGAATGCGGTATCGCGAATCTGAACGAGAATCGCGGCGCACTGGGTGGCGTACGCGAAACGCGGATCGCGCGTGCAGTATTTCGACAGTTTTGGGAATTTGCGACCACCGGCTGAACTGATCGATTATTTCGGACGGGATACGACAACCACGATCACGATCAAGTACAATCACGATCGCTTTCAACGGTTCGATCAGACCAATTGCGGTCACTTGTGCGTACAATTTCTGCGACAAAAAGCTCTGGAATTTTGGCCTCGACGCTACCCTAAATAAATTCGCGCGCAACTATACGTTCGAGTCATTTTCTCTCTCCCAGTCTCGCTAGCGTAACCTACCGTGGTACGATGTCGCTCACGCTCACGTTAACGGGCCGGAGCAGCGTGCTGACGGTCAATTATTTTCCACCGATAGATTTGAGCGACGGACAGTACGAACTAGGACTCGCCGACTTGGAGACGTTTCACACGATACCGAACATCGACGCGAGCAACGATAAATTCTACTTCGTCCCGAACACGAACATCGCGCTAGCCAGCGTCGATGTCGCTCGCGAATACGTTACGATCCCCCACGGCTCCTACGAATTAGACGCTATAAACGGAAAGTGTTTTCGGCGCACTAGTTCGGTCAGTTTAATCAGAAAAAGCTAATTTGCAATTTTAAAAATTATAAATTCCGACGTTTCGGTCTGTGGTTTAGACCATTCTCAAGGAAAGTTATAAAGAATACTGCGTTCGCTTTAAAGTAAGTCACACGTTTGCTATGACGTGTAACACGCGAGTCGGTTGGAACGTGACTGAGGTAAAGAGTATAACGTGAGGGACCTTTTAAAGGTGAAACAAACTGCGACTAGAACGGAGTCAAAAGCAAGACCGTTAAATATTAAGAACAGATTTAAAAATTATTGACGGAAAAACGACATTTTAAACCTCACAACACACTGTCGAAATACCACTAATTGTTGTTCATGTGGTAAAAGCCCAACACTCCCGGAAATATGAAAATATAATTACATAATGCTGTTGTATTATGTATTAACGATCTGATCATAGTGGCCATAAAAATTAAAGTGAAAATTCCATTAGAAGAATTCTTCTAATGGAAGACACACACACACACACACACGGTGAATCAAAACTGTTCCTGTCACCTTCGTCGACTACGAACACGATTGTCACTGATATTCCGTGTGATTGGTACTATCACCAATACGTATCTCACTCATGGCGCAAAGACACTTTCATATATGTCCGTGATTCAGAAGTGAGATACGTACGTGTGTGTTTCAGTTGGTGAAAATTTCGGTCACGATCGCAGTATCACTACTCGCATCGACGTAAAAGAAAACTACTCTACGCGCACACATACACGTACACTCTTCGGCAGGGACGACGGCTTCCTCGGGAAGGAACGACGGCTTCCTCGTGCAAGGACGACGGCTTCCTCGTGGAGGGACGGTAGCTTCGTCGTGGAGGGACGACGACAGCTTCCTCGTTACCGTCCATACATATCGTATCGCTGTTAGCGCGACCAACGATCTTCTTCATCAGTTATCGCTATTGCTACGATTACTACACACAATAGTGATAATCGGTGAAGAGTATCGTTGTTCTAGACGCATATTCGTAGTTACTATCACTACACATACACACACACACTTCGTGGAGGGACGGCGGCTTCCTCGTCAAGGAACGACGGCTTCCTCGTGAAGGGACGACGGCTTCCTCGTGGAGGGATGATTTCTGTCAACGGAGTCACCTACAGCACCGGTGCCCTCGACAGAATCCTCGGTTGCACATGTAACGAAGAAGAGAAACCATTATTATTGTTACGTAGCTCACTTCTTTATACTCCTTCTCTCTATTTTTTTCACTATTATTTTCATGTACACGTACCTGTACCACAGCAACCTCGAAACATTTGGATCTCCGTGACAGATCGTTCCTCTACTCTGAAACGCTTTCTCCTTATTCGCTGAAACGGTAAAAACACAGTGTACGATATCTATCACATATCGAACTTCGTAAGCGTTACGACCAACTAATACTTGCCATATAGTCCTGCAACTGGTTCCTGTCGATGAACAGCTTCTTGATTCGCGCTTGTAATGAGTCGTCGAGACGACGCGCTCGTATCTTTTAAGGACTGCGATAAGCATGGCGCATGGTAGGGACGGTCTACGAGTAGGGATGATCCAGTCATCATTGACCATGCGAATATCTCGATCCTTCTGCACTATACAGGCACTGTTCTTCTCTTTCTTCTTCGTTGACACAAAACTGTGCTCACGTATGCTTCCACACCCTCGCACCAACACCTGTCCTTCTTCGTCGTCTTCTTCGTTGACATATAACTGTGCTCACGTATGCTTCCACACCCTCGTGCCAACAAATATATACATACCATGGTACTGTCGATAGGTTCCCACGATATATATTTTTTACGTAAATACTTTATACATCGATACTTGCTTCTTCCATCTATATTTTCTTCTCATTATACACTTCTTCTTGCACTGTTTTTCCCCGTCATCACGTTTTTACTATTTCTTTTCCTTTTTTTAAACTGTGTACAACTTCACTATTACCCACTGTTTGAAGAACTTGTGAAATATTGGGAGGATAGGAGGGCAATAGAACTTTGATTCACTTTATTTAAATCGTAAGAGAGATGTCCTTTTTATATCGCGTCGGCTACGGTACAACAAGGAGGCCGCTATGGCAGTCCCTTTCGCGAGAGACTCCCGAGCGTGCAGTGCTTGGATTTCTCTCGCGAAGTGCTCTCCCGGGACGCTCCGAATCCACCACCGCCGAGCTGTTTCGAGTTCGGAAGTAGAGAGTTGGAGGGACGCGAACTTGGTGGCAGAATTTCTGAATTTAGCTACTGCGCGAAAACACCAAGCAGTGATTCGGAGAATGAGATTCCAATCTCCTGGAGTCGCTGACAGGCCTGCAATTCCTTTAACTGATTTTCGAGTTTCTGTGTCTGCTCGATCATTAGCCGCAGGAGGCATTAAGGGCCAGCACGGGGGCGGCATCTGCAACCACGAGGGGCCGTTCCACCACAGCTCCGATGCGCGAAGCTGTTGAGGAACTACTCCGCGGGACGCGAGATCTGCGGGATTATCCTGACTTGGCGTGTGGTGCCAGTGTCCGTCAGGCACAAGAGAATGGATTTCGAGGACCCGATTGTGCACGAACTCTTTCCATCTAGACGGGTGTCCTCGAATCCACGTGAGGGCGACGCTGGAGTCAGTCCATAAGTGCAGCGGAATGGTGGTTAACTATAAGAGCTGACGGACATGAGAGATTTGCCGAGCGAGGATAACTGCTGCAGTTAATTCAAGACGGGAAATGGTCATCCGTTTCACAGGCGCCACTTTGGATTTTGCCATGACTAAGCGACTTTCAATTCCAGCGTTAGATTGTTTGATGCGGAGGTAAATAACAGCGCCCAGGGCGAGCGCAGGGGCATCCGCGAACCCGTGCAGTTCAATGTGATCGTGCGACAGCGAGGTAAGGATCCACCGAGGAACTGACAGCAAGTGAAGGTCGTCCAAGCTTTGGCAAAAACGCGTCCAACGAAGAGAGAGATCAGTAGGTGTTTGCGAATTAAGTGGTTGGTTATTATGGCAAACCAAAATGTTTGCGAATTAAGTGGTTGAGCACGCTGGAAAGTGAGGTTAGGGATCGACGGTGGGAAAGTAACACGCGGTGCACTGAGTTTTGAGTCAAAATTGACCGAGTCACTTTATTTAAAGAGCTCACGATGAGCTTGAACGAGCACAATGGTTTCTGCTGCTGAGCAGAGATAGCACAAACACGCGGTCACGAAACGCGATGAGCACACGTGTTGTGCACGAGAAGAGAAGAGCAGAGGAATGAATTAACTCACTCGTGAACAATAAGAATTACACTGAGCAAGGTAAAATGCGCACAAAGTTGTTCGTGAGCACTGAAAGGGATGAGAAAATAATTCACACGTTGCGAAATGAAACGAGTAGGTACACGTCTATCACGACAAGCGGTATGAAAAGCGAGTGAACAAAAGGGAACGCCGAAAACGGTTGAGCGTCTTCTCGAACAATACTCGAGAATCGATCAAGAAAGTATGCATTATGATTGGGCCGCTCGTTTCACGTGGTGAGCGGTGATTGGCTGAGCAGCTACCCGGAGAATCGATCGCCGGATCGATCATCGATCAGCGGCGTATTCCGCTGCCCAGTAGGTGCTGCGGTGAGCTTGGGTGCGGCGGAATAGTGAACTAACGGAATCTCAAACAGTAGGAATTTTGTCGTCCCACCCGAGTTTAATTGCCCAAAGCTCTTGCATAAAAATCTTCCCAATCACGGTGATAGGAGCAAGCCACCCTAGCGGATCGAACAGCCGCGAAGTTTGGGACAGTACTGCTCTCTTGATTGGAATCTGCGAATGGTCGCCGTGAAGAGCCGAGAAAACAAACGTGTCAAGGTGCGCATTCCAGGACAGTCCGAGAGTGCTAGAAGGAGATTCCGGATTGAGCGCGAGTAAACGCGACCCGAACTCGTTGCCGTCGGGCTGTCCAGAGAGAAGCTCGACATGGGTGGCGCTCCATTTTTTGAGCGTGAATCCGCCAGAGTTTAACAGCCCGTTGAGTTGAGAGATTTTTTCGCAACCAGGGTCGATGGAGTGCGAGCCTGAGAGAATGTCATCAAGGTAGGTCTGATCCAGAATTGCCTCCACCGCGTGGGGGAATCGCGCACCCTCATCGCTGACTAACTGCTTGAGAGACCTCATCGCAAGATACGGAGCGCACGCGAGACCGTATGTCACGGTCGTAAGAGCGTAAAGGAGGATTGCACCGTTCGGTTTCGGCCTCCACCAGATTCGCTGAAGATCCTGATCATCAGGGTGCACCTGGATTTGGCGGTACATTTTTTCTATGTCTGCTGCGAAGGCATAAGGGTACTGCCGCCACCGCAGCAGAACGGCAAAGATTTCGTTTTGTAATTTCGGACCAGTAAACAGATGATCATTCAGGGAGAGCCCGGAATCCGAACGATGTAATCCGTTAAACACGACGCGAATACGAGTGCTTTCGTTCGACTCGCGTAGAACCGCGTGATGCGGGAGGTAGAAACGCCTATTAGCTGGCTCATCGGAGTCAGACGTGACCCGCATGTGTCCGAGACTCTCATATTCGCGCATGAATTTAACATATTCACGTTCAAGGTCGCGATTCACGGCGAAATGACTGAGTATCACGAGAGAGAGGTAACCGAACGACGTAACGACCGGACGCATCGCGCGAATGAGTTTTACAAAAATGTTCCTCACATAGACGGTCGTCTTCCGAGAGGGAGCGTGGAGGCGCCTGGTTCGGTCCCTCCTGGATCCAGAATCGCTCGAGCAGCTCTAGCAGCTCTCGACCGATACCGCTGTGGAAACACGAGAGGTCCCGATTGCGAGACAGGGCCAGAGAGTACCCAGCCGAGATGCATTTCTTGCGCGATTGGGTCGTTGGGGCCGCCGCGCTGCACTTTTGATTTAAGGACCCGGCCGTAGAGGTCCGCACCCACGATGACATCGATGGGTCTAGGGCGGAAAAAGTCTAGATCCGCGAGGTGGAGTCCGCGCAGGTGTGGAAGCTCCAGATGGCATGGCACCACGTTTGGAGCGTAGTCTGTTAGCTTGAACAATATGTAAGATTTTGCCTTAAAACGACTACTTGGCTCGATGAGCGACTCGATGATGAACGAGGTCACGCCACGTGTCACCGCAGTGCGACCGGCGCCGATGCCGTGAATGGGAAGAGCAGCTCGGTGTCGAATCAGCTGGAGTCGGTGGACTAGGGCCTCCGTAACAAAGGACACTTCGGACCCTTGACCGAGCAGAAGTCGAACGACGTCTGTTTCTCCACTTTCTCCGATGACCTTGAGCGGTGGCGAGCAAAATCCGAGGCGGTGAGGAAGCAGCTGACGATATCGGCGAAACGTGATGCGCAGTTGGCAGGGACGATGCTCCAGCACCCTCCAAGGTGGTGAGCACGTGACCTGAGGGAGGCTCCGCATCTTGATGGAGGCTCGTGTGGTGGGGAGCCCTGCACCGTTGGCACCTTCGCAAGGACCGGCATGCCTTTCGTTGATGCTGTCCCATGCAATTGAAGCACAGTCGCTTTTCCTGTACGAATTGCTATCGCTGTTCCAGCGACTTAGCGAGATATTCCGGGCAGGAGGACACGTAATGCCCCGCATTGCACATTGCGCACGTCACCTGCGAAGGGCTGGCCTGATGCGGCTTCCCCGAACCGGAGGACGACGCTTGTGCGACATTCGCCGTCCGCGCCTTCGACGCGGTGGTTGCACCCGGTTTCGTAAGCCTCTCCATGGCTTCGATAGCACGGATACGTCCGGACATAAAAGAGGAGAGCGACGTAAGGGATGGAGGTTTGACGTCGTTGAGGATGGACTTCGCGTCCAGCCGTCGCACTAGCCAGAAAACGAGAAACGGGTCCCAATCTGAGAGGTTGCAACCCAGACACTTCAATTCTCCCATCACATCGGACGTGGTGTCCAGGAGCCTCTTCAATTCCCCCGAGGATTCCTTGGAAGCTTGCTTCATGGAAAACAAACGGTCGAGCTGCGAGTCGATGAGGACACGTTTGTTTTCAAACCGATCGTTGAGCGCGAGCCACGCACGTTTGAAATTCTCGTCACTGGTTTTTATATTGTTGATCACTCGCAGATCTTCTCCGGTAAGACTCATCTTCAAGTAATGTAACTTCTCCACTGGCGGCAGTGATTTATTCGCAATAATCATAGACCCGAACAAATCTCGATACGTGATCCAGTCCTGATAATTTCCAGAGAATTCCGGAAGGTTGATGCGAGGAAGAGACTGGCGGTGAGCGTCAGCTTTTTGCTCTTCAGTACTGGCCGAACTGGGGGAGTTGATCTCGCTCGAAGGTTCTGGAAACTCTCTCAACATGTCGGAAAGAGTCGCTTTACACGAAATGAATTCTTCTCCGCACTTCGCACGAATGTTGGTTGAGAAGTACGGGTCCTTGTCGAGTTCGGCCGATCGTTTGATCGATGCGTGATTCGCAAGGAATCTGTTCCAATTATCAACAAGCGCGTCGAGGCGTCCGCGAAGATACGCCCCGGTGAGATTGGCTACTCCTTTCTTGTGCACATTAGTGATTGTTCTGGAGATGAGTCGGAACAGCTCCATTTGAAGCGCGATTATGTTCTCTGCCGTTGACATCGTGGCACCGACGGTCGATGCGTGGAATTTGAATCCCCAACGGTTGCACTGGAGCGTACAACCACGTTTCGCCATGCGGTTCAGAGTTTCCCGTTTTTGCACTTGTTCACCACTAAGTACACACACGAAAACTGATCCGGCTCGAAGGACCAAATTTAATGTTTGAAGAACTTGTGAAATATTGCGAGGATAGGAAGGCAATAGAACTTTGATTCACTTTATTTAAATCGTAAGAGAGATGTACTTTATTATCGCGTCGGCCACGGTACAACAAGGAGGCCGCTATCGCCGAGCGGCCCGGTTTTATTGTTGTCAGGTGTTCACAAACTAGGAGAGCCCGCGGTCCGTCGGTGTGGAAATCGGTGGCTACTCGGCATGTATGTGCCATCTGCCGTTAGCGCGTGTCACTTGGTGACAGAGGTCTGATGACCTGCTCAAACACCCACCATAAAACTATTCGTGTACACATGTGTGAGTGTAAAACACTATAAAAGAGGCACCGATCGGTCTTGCGGACCACAGTACATCGCGTACGTTCGCGCTTACACAGTTCGTATCCATAACCGTTCAGCAGACTCGGCTGTAGCGTATATTCAAAATGTTCACCGCTGCTTCCTACATGGACGAGAACCACCTCAGCCGCTGCAACAATACAAATTTTTCTACCGCACAGCGTCGTTCGAATATAAGGTACGTAGTACACTTTTGCATACTTGTCGATTTACACGAAATCGTTCGATTCATCAACTCTGTGCGTGTTTCTTACAGCGATACATCTGCACCATGGCCGAAGAAAGCCATCGTACGAATCATGGGACGTGATTACCCACTGACCTTGACTACCTACAAACGCATCGCAATTGGAATTCGTATCGATCGGGATTCGTGCTGCGTTGAAATCGGCATAGTCGACAGCAAATTCAACGAACTGTGTTTCCCCATGTCTACATGGAAACTTCTACTGCTGCAAGGAGATACTTCGACGTTTCCGTAACGACACAGCTCCTTCGCATCAAGACCCTATCGTCATCGATCATTTACGCCTCGACTTCACGCGAATCAACAGTCAAGGAATTGCCAAAATATCGGTTGGCAGTTCCACCATATACATGACCGAAGCTACGATACGCCAAATGTTTAAATACGATCGCTGCATCGATCATACTTTCTCGTGGTTGTCGGAAATTCTAGACTCCGTAAGCAGCAAGTACGAGTCCTTTGTCGCCATTATACGAGCCGCTACGACACCGACCACGGAGTATGAAAAGCTTATTTCCGAAAGCGAATATTTCGAACCGCATTCTTTGTTAAATTGTGAACTATTAGCGTTATGCTTGGATTCGATGATACGCGATGCTCGCAACGTATCGTACTAATGTATACATGTCTACATACTTTTCCAATAAATACATTACTTTTTCATACGAAAACCTGTATTGTCTGATACCTTACACGATCCTTTCCTGCCCGCGCAGAATATCACATATCCTACAAAAAGTATGTAACGTTCTTTCGATGTTCATTTCTTACACTAGGTATATCAGGATCTTAAAACATCTATACCTCTTATTACGCATTTCGAATAGTATCGCGTCTCTCGCACCGAATATGTCCTTGTTACTCATCTCTAGCTCAACGGACTGCCGACAACAGTATTCGATTACATCGCTTTCATCTGGTACACATCATATTCTGCTGCTACGCGATCGCCTTTAAGCATATGCGCAATCTTCTTCTCGAAAGTTTACCTTCAAAAATTATCGCGAACGGAAGCGCGCCGGTTCGCTTTGACTTTTCGCGCGCCGATGCTGCTGCTGCGTCTTATTCCCGGAATTCAACCTTCTATCGTTGCAGTGATATGTTTTTGACGCGATTATCGCGTCATAACAAACTATAAGATTTACCTTACATCTTCTACGCGTCGTCGTACCACCGTATGTTTTTTCTGACCTCCGACAACGAGAGAGAGAGAGAGATGTTCAAAATATCCTACTTCTCTCACGTTTCGTGTTCAAACGTCGCCGCTGTCCGCTTTGAATTTCGCGGTCTCGAGATTGCGCGCACCGATGCTGCTGCGCATTATTCTCGGAAAGTGACCTTCGCTATCCGTATGTTTTTGACTATGGTCCTAGAGAGCGAGAGAGACAGACGTACAAAATATCGTACCTCTCCGCGCATTATTATCGGATTACGCGATACGAAAATGCAGGTTTCGACTAGCATCTTCTACGCGTCGTACCGTCATGTTTTGACTATGGTCCTAGAGAGGAATAGAGAGATGGATATACGAAAATATCGTACCTCTCCCTCTCATACACCCGATTCAAACGTCGCAGATATCGGGGTGCGATATGGCTTTGGGGCGATAAGAGGGTTGCGGATCGCATCCTACAACGCGTGACGTGTCAGCGAGGTACCCCCTCCACCTGTTTTCAAGGCCCATTCCCCTTCCACTGATCCAGGGTCTCGGTCCCCATCTCCACGAGTCGCGGTCCCCCCACCCCCCTCCCCCTCGCCGCCGCTGCGGTTCCCCTCGCCCCGCTTCAACATAGAATTCATACTACGCATGATATACCAATAAATACACGATAGTATCGATATCCACCAGTTCATAAAGACGAAATAAACCAACAAATGAAAGAATTATTAGAAACTGGTGTGATAGAATCATCCTCATCTCCGTATAAGTTCTCCCATATGGATCGTTCCTAAGAAACCAGATTCAAAAGGAAAACAACGATGGAGAGTAGTAATCGATTATCGTAAATTAAATGAAAAGACAATAGGCGACGTGTATCCTCTACCAAATATTACAGAGATATTGGATCAATTAGGGAGCGCAAAATATTTCTCTACATTCGACTTAGCATCAGGGTTTTACGACATATTATCATGGCACCAGAAGACGCACACAAGACAGCATTTTCTACACCATACGGACATTATCAGTTTACAAGAATGCCCTTTGGATTGAAGAATGCTCCTGCGGCATTTCAACGCCTTATGAATAGCGTTCTATTAGGACTTCAAGGAACCGAACTTTTTGTTTATCTGGATGACATAGTAATATATTCCAAATCTCTTCGTGAACATGAAATAAAATATACAAGACTAATGAAAAGACTACGAGAAGCAAAATCAATGCATCAGCCAGATAAATGTGAATTTTTACGACATGAAGTTATCTATTTAGGACACATAATTGATGAACATGGAGTAAAACCAGATCCAAAAAAGATTGAGGCAGCAGAAAATTTTCCTAGACCTAAAACCCCTAAGAACATTAAACAATTCTTGGGATTAATAGGATACTATAGACGATTTATACCTGAATTCTCAAGAAAGTCGAAACCATTAACAAATTTATTGAAAAAGACAAAGAAATTTATTTGGGATAAAGAAGAAGAAGAAGCATTTCAAATATTAAAGAAAGCTCTAATATCCAAGCCGATACTTCAATACCCAGATTTCTCGCACCCGTTCAAGGTAACGACGGATGCTTCAGGTTACGCCATAGGAGGAATGCTTAGTCAGGAATTTACCGGCGACGATCTTCCTATTGCTTATGCTTCCCGTTTATTAAATCCAGCAGAACAGAATTATTCCACAACTGAAAAAGAATGTTTAGCAATTATTTATTGCGTAACGCATTTTAGACCCTACTTATATGGACGTAAATTTAAAATAGAAACAGACCACAAACCTCTGGTATGGATGAATTCAATAAAAGATCCAAATTCTCGAAATTGAAAATGGAAACTTAAATTATCTGATTACGAATTTGAAATAAATTGTAAAAAAGGAGAAAGTAATCTTAACGCTGATGCGTTATCTCGAAATCCACCAGAAGTATGCCTACCAATAAGAGCAAGGGAAGAATAGGATCCACCAGAAGGCGAACCCCCTGAAAAGAAAAATTTACAGTCAACTTCACCGGAAGATTTCGAAGGACCAATGACGAGAAGTAGAAAATTAGCCTTTCCAAATAGGGAACTCAAATATTTAGAAACTCCAAAAAGAAAACCCAAACGTATACCAATGTTAGACGAGTCAGAAGATGAAGATATGGAACTAAATACGTTACTGTCAGAAACGTCTCAAAATTTGGAACAAAAACGAAAAAGAACTCTATCAAGCGATTCATCAATTGCTGGTCCTTCACCAAAAAGGAAAAACCAAGAAGAACAAATCGAAACTACAGGAACATCACAACAAGAAGAACAAATCGAAACTACAAGAACATCACAAGAAAAACTAATTGAAATCACAGAAACATCGCAAGGAGAAGAACCAATGGAAATAATAGATATACCTCTGTTACGAGCCGGGGCTGCGGCAACGCGAGAGGCCGGCGAGAAGGGTATTTCCCAAGGAATACGGTTTATGAATTTGTTAGTTAGGTGCGCGGACGAACCTGATGCGAAATCAGGGAGCCGCTAGGATTATTGACGGCGAGGACGAACCTGATGCGAAATCAGGGAGCCTCTAGGAATGGAGTCAAACGCGGACGAACCTGATGCGAAATCAGGGAGCCGCAGGAGGGTAAAATGTCGTGAACGAACCCGATGCGAAATCGGGGAGTCACTAGGATGAAGTTCACAGACGAACCTGGTGCGAAACCAGGGAGCTGTTAGGAGGTTGGATTATTCACAGACGAACCTGGTGCGAAACCAGGGAGCTGTTCGGAAGTTGGTAGACTTACAGACGAACCTGATGCGAAATCAGGGAGCTGTAGGATACGGACGAACCTGATGCGAAATCAGGGAGCCGTAGGAAGGGTGAGTTTTCGTGGACGAACCCGATGTGAAATCGGGGAGCCACTGGGTTGGAGAAAATGGCTTGTTTTGGTAAAGGCTTGCGAACGAACCTGATGCGAAATTAGGGAGTCGCGGGAAATGTTAGTAATGCCTCGTAACTCTTAATTAATATTTTATACAACTCGAGCGGTAAAGTTGTATCAGTGGGTGAGTGCTACTAATATTATAAGGATCGCTGGGTAAAAGATGGGTTTAACGTAATCGACTCGATTTACACGTGAACACCATTCGTATATTCAATAATTAGTTATTGTACAAATGTAAGTGTCGCGATTAAATATTAAATAAAATGTGTGTGTTACCACTAATTGCACGGTGTTGACGCACTGGCGATGCGGGGCGTACGAGTGGCTATTTCAAAGTGCCAAATAGAATATAAACCGAATTCGCGGATTCTATGAGGTTAACTATGATTCCGATGGAGACTTTAGCCCGATCTTGCTGGATATAACCGACTCTGTACGAGCGTGACACGACGTGACTTTACGCGTGACTCTATAGCTTTGAACCGACGAGGGTTGAAACCAAAGGGTTTATATAGTCCCGAAAATGAGTGGGGGTTCGTTAGAAGTTTCCATATAAGGAGATCTTTCGGGGTCGCCGTCGTGGCATTCCCGTTCCCATGGTCGTGATCCAGATGGTCGAGATCATGACCCCCATTAGTGGTATGTGATAAACAAAAAGGATTTTAGGGCGTTTTCCCTTCGTAGACGCGAGCTCGAAAAACGGTTGAGAGCAGCGTATGGGAAAAATTCCACATACGTAACACCTCCATCACCGCCGCACAGGACATCGACAAATAGAAATGAAGATACAGATCCTCATCAAAACCACTTGGTAATAAAAGAATCTAGAGATTCTTTGGCAAAAATAAAAGATAATAGAGTTATTTTTATCGGATTGGATGGAAGTCCAATCGATAGAGGTGCTAAAGAATTAGAAACAGAAAATTTACTACCAATTTATGTAGATCTAACCATGGAAAGGGCCCGACCAGTACCAGATGGAGTCAGATATATAATAAGTTTACCGATCAAAGAAGATCCAAGAACTGCTATACGACCTGATAATATTTTAAATAGTCTCACGTCATTATGGGACGTAGTCACGGAATTTGACTTGAAATCATTCGCCATAAGTAGAACCCATAATATAGAGGATGTACGATGGAAATCTATATCTATACTATTATATAAAATTGAAGTTGCATACTTTGAAATGCGGTTTCTCAGTAAATATGAACTGTAGCCACAAGTGTATTACATCACTTTGTTCGTCTTGACGAGAGAAAGGTTCTAACGTTTTTATTTTTTTCAAATAATGATTTTTAAATAATAGTAATTCGCGACGCGACCGCCAGGCGGCGACCGGGTGAGCGCTTCTCGCTTGCGAAATAGCACCGCGGCAGGAATAAGTACCCGAGGGCTCGATCCGTAGGGACCCACTACGGAAGAATTTTCGGAAATTCCATCCCCAAAGGGGGTGAAAAAGGGTAGAAAGTATTTTCTCGGACTCCCCTATTCCCCTAATATCTCTTAGGTCCGATTAGATATCATCTTGGTTCTTACTCACAAAGATGATTATCCACATAAATGCCAAAAAAACAATTTCAGGATTTTGCCCTAATCAACCCCCAAGGGAGGTGGTGATAAGGGGTGAAATGTGTTTTTATGGAGTCCTCAATATCTCTTAGGCCCGAAACTAGCATGTCCCGTCTCGGCTTCGCCCGAGATGGGAGCGTTACTGATTCGTGTTTATTAGAATGACTAATATATTACGGAAATAAAGTATTTTGAAAAAAAAAGAAAAAGTTAATATCTTCATAATATTTCTGGAAAGATAACATTTTTGGTAACATGATTTTCTGATGTTAGGATAATTTGTTTTTTCGGATCACCTGTTCTCGACAGGGCTACATATAATTGGCCATGCGAAAAGCAATCAGTTCTTAAGTCGATTCCTACATATCTGAAGGTCTGGCCTTGGGATTTATTAATGGTCATTGCGAAAGAAAGTTTTATCGGGAATTGTAACCTTTGAAATTGAAAAGGCAAATGTGTGGGAATCATTGGTATACGGGGGATAAATGCGACTTCCCCTGTAACAGGTCCTGTAAGTATTGTAGCTTCGATAAGATTCTTGCGCATGACTCGCACTTGCAACCTTGTGCCATTATATAGATTAGGGGGATGAAGATTTCGCAATAACATTATTGGAGAACCTACTTTCAATTTTAGATTATGTGGTGGAAATCCAGAAGGGTTCAGAGAATTGAGAAATTCTTGGGGGTAGTTTACGGCATCATCAATACTTACAACAGTATCAATAGATTTGTACTCTTTATATTCGCCATCAAATTTTTCGAGAAAGATATTATTAATCTCGTTCGCAGATTTGTTCCTTGGTGTGATTATGGCTCTTTCACATAACCACTGATAAGGTTTTTCCGAAAGATTCTGAATATCAGGATAGACTTCAGCGATTAATTCCGTTATTGACACTACCATTCTTCCGATGGATTCATCAATTTGTATGTAACCATCAGTAGTTGGTATTTTGCCATCACCAAGAGCAAGTATCTTGGACGAAACTTGGAGGTCACCTCGTCCCAAATGTACTCTCATATTTGTTCGTAAATTTAATGTTTCCACTAAATTCCAAATAGGTGACGATTTTAAACATGCTTTTATTATGTCTGCTCTGGTTCCTTTAGGGATTACAGGTAATGTCTGGCGAAAATCCCCTGCAAAAACGAAAGTTATCCCCCCCATTGGTTTATCGTTTGAAGTGAGATCTCGCAAAGTTCTATCGATGGCAGCTATATGAGTACGATGGCTCATGGTACATTCATCCCACACTATTAACGCTGCCTCTTGGAAAACTCTCCCAAGTGGGCTATTTTTCCGGATAGAGCATACAACTTCTTGCTCATTAAAAACGTTTAAGGGCAACTTGAACGTTGAATGAGCTGTTCTACCTCCCCTAATTGTAAGAAGTGTAGCTGCAATGCCTGAAGAAGCGACCGCAATGGCTATACCGCTAGATGATCGAACTTTAGCGAGTACCAAATTGAGTAAAAAAGTCTTACCGGTGCCACCTGGAGCATCAACAAAAAATATTTTTCCTTGTCGACGTTGAACACTGTTGACTATACTGTCAAAAGCATATTGCTGGTCAGGTACCAATTTCTTTAGATTCTGTTGCAAAAAGTTGAACAACTCATTATAGTTATTCATAGGTTGACGCAGAGAGATGTAAGGATCACTTCCATTGTTCGCGTCACGAATTGGTGTTGGAAGACCAAACTCCACTAAATATTTTTGACAGAGATGAACAACTTTATCCTCAATTTCTATCAAACCTCGATTAAAAATTTCATCTGAAAATGGAAGCTTCATATCATTTAATCGTCTGCGTTCTCTGTGCAGAACATCCTCACAAAAGTATGTTTTGAACTTTTTCCCATAGTATTAATGTATCTGAAGGTTGACAGGAAACTAAAATTATAGCGAATAATTCTCACAATTTATATGGACACTGTGATATGACCGCATCAGCAAGTGATCCCAGTGCTCATCATTGTCTAAAAGCCCAAGAGCTAGGCAAGTGGCTTTAAAAGTTGGAAAAACTGTCCTATTTACAGTTTTTAAATTTTCGAATGATGTTGGGCCACATACGTGATGCAATAACAATCGTAAATGGAAGCATTCACTTTGATTCGGATGTATAGTATATACCTTACCAAGAGTTGAATCTTTTTTAACTGTAGGGTATCCTTCGACATCTTGTCCGCGTTTTCTTCTGGACCACCTATTATTATTCCATGTGTAATATGATGGAACATCCTGATAAAACAAAGTCTTTGCGAAATCATCCGCTGCACACAATTCAAAAAATGCAGTGAGCGTAGTTTTAGGTGGATTTCCAAGGATCTGATTCATGTTGCTATTTGTAAAATAAACGCGTTGGTTATTTTCCAAATGTACAGTCAAATGCACGACAGCTGGAAATCTTTCATGAATTGGAAAATCGAAGAAGCGCCAGAACGCTTCAGACGTGCTGATATAACGACCATTCACATAATTTTGTATTTCATCATTACTATTAATGGAAAATGTAGCTTGATCAGATCCTTTATTGACGTATTTGCAAATATACTTTATCGCTTGCACGGAACGACAATACTCGACATTTATGTGAGCGTTAAAGATTCGTGACAATACGGGACAAAAAGGGACAACCCACTGATTATCAACTTGCATAGATTTTCCGCGATGATTGAGGACAGTTGTGTTCCCACCATTTTCGGGTGATCTGCGCCGGTAGGTCGGATATCCATCATCACCGGTTTGAGTTTCAGCAACCAATTGACGTGGAAATTTTTTTGAGCATTTTCCATTGCTCATACATGGTGATGTAGTATTGTGTTCTCCACAAGGTCCATGTATCATGGTTTTACGGATAATATCAAATAGTAGAGGATCATTATCTTTATTAGGCAATTCAGCTGAAATAATGTGATCAATCTCATCGGGCTGAATTTTGTTCTCCAACCATAACAGAATATGGGAGTGGGGTAATCCTCGTTTTTGCCATTCAATGCTATACATGTAACATTTGGTAATACCGAAAATAGCATGTTTTGTTAACAGCTGCATGAGTTTTTTGTTCTTTAGATGAAAAACTCTAGCGATGAGATCGTGTCGATCCGAAGATTTTTGACCTGGAAGAAGTTCATTTGTAATTTCTTGCCATTCCGGGTTACATGTGAATGTAATAAAAAGATCGGGACAACCTTCTTTCCTAACATACGTCATAGCATCTTGTGTTTTTTCATGCATATAACGTGGCGATGCAGTAAAAGAAGACGGAAGAATAACATATTGACCTAAGTTTTCGGCATGGACATTGCCATCTTCGTTGACTGCATCTCGAAGATGAATGTAGTCATCGGCACGAAGTTTTTTTTATTTCTACGAATAAATGCTAATCGTTTAGAAATCATTTTTGCCATCATATCCACACAAAACTGATTGAATAAGTTCCTGAACTTATGTAGATGATTCATAGAGTTTTCTCTAATCATGAATCTGTATGCATAAAACTGCATGCAAGAAACAGTTTTATTTTGAGCATGGTTTCTATTGTTCTGTTGTGGAATAGAAATGTAGTATCCATCTTCTCCTCGAACAAATAGAAGAGGATACTGGAGAGCATCATAAGAACGGTGTAGTTCGGAGACACGTTGCAACTGGCCACTCCGACAATGTAAAACAATATCTCTTGGTCCCTTGTCTTCGTCTAATAACAATACAGCAACTTCATTAGTTGTTGGAGCGTTATAACGCTCTCGGTGTTCATTAGCAGGGATTCGGTCCGCATGAATGATTAATTTGAAAGTATCCGTCAGATTTGAAGAGCCATTTTCAAGATTATATTTTAAGCTGCAGATGTAGTTGTTATGTTCTAATAGTAAATTCTACAAACTTGCAATGAGCTCTTGTTGTAGATTTGGTACCATGTTGGACCGTGTTGACACTTGATCAGCTTCGGAAATAAAATAAATTTGCAAAAACTTATGATCATCACCTGGAGCTGGTAACAGATCCCCAATAGAATGATAAACTTGCCGTTGAATTCTGAATGTGGGCATAAAATTACCTTCTCTTATGAATGAAGTCATTTGAAAGAGGGTATTGTATTTTCTCGTATTATCGAGAAAATGTTTAGAAGAAGGATGCGTACCCAAGAGTAGACTCTTGAGAGGCTCCGGTGGTTCTTCTAAATTTGACAGATTTATTTTCCCTCCAGCACAACACATACCAGGCGCTTCTTCGTTCCATTTTTTGGCTAAGCAATGGCGGCAAATATGATCCATCGCTCCTACTTTAACTTCTCGTAAATTAAGATAGTCAATTCCTGGATCATATTTGAAAGCAAACCTTACGGTAATTTTTACTCTGAGTCCATGATTATCAACATTCCGCGTTGCTCGGCGTGTGGATTTGACACGCCGAGCAGAAGCGGATAATCTCGATAAATTTGATCGCATTCGTGGCATAGTAACATCAAAATCAAAACAGACTTCAAAAGAGACTGTAGATAAATTTGCAAAATCAATATATGACCATTTTTTTCCTTTTCTCTGTGTTTCAGGTGTCCCTAGGAGCTTTGGCCCCTTTACCACCTTAATGTTGACTGTGTGATAGTAGTGTTACCATCCTGAGGTAGGTTTTTGTGCTTTGCCTTGAATATTTCTAGGGGGAAAATTTGCAAAAAACCCCTTCATGTGACGGAGGGCGTCAGAAGCGGCCGGCGTCTTTTCCTCGATCCAGTTGCTCGGGGCGCCTGGCATGTATGTGGAGCCTGCCCCCAGATATGGGGCGTATCCTTAGGGTCTCCCAGTCTCTCCTGTGACCCATGAAGCTTGCATGTTTGATCGGAGAGAACCTCCGAGCACTCAGTTTTGCAGGTCATCCTCAGTGAATGATAGGGGAAAGGGTATTTTAACCCTATAGGGAATTTTATTTAAGTCATACGTCCCTGTGATTTTTACCAGGGGGTTTGAATGTTTGTCCACCAGGTACTTTGCGTTCAGGGTCTTGAGGTATTCAAAAAAGGGTTCAACCCCCGCCTCCCTGTGCAGTTTGTCCGAAGGGTATCTCCTCGGCTTGCCCAGGATGATTTTGAGGATCCTATTTTGCGCTACTCTGGCCGGCGATATCGTCGACTTTGTAGCACATGACCAGATTTGAGACCCGTACAGCAGCACAGGACGCAGGCAGATCTTGTACGTGGCCAGTCGCAGCCCCCTTTGCAGATATGAGGAGGTCCCTATGTGGGGGTGGAGCGCGCCGGCCACTGCCCTGAGCTTCGCGACCCGATCCATGATTGCAGGAGTCCAGGTGAGTCCCTTGTCCAATAACAGCCGTAGATATCTTACCTCCTTGAACCATGGGATGTTTGTGTGTTCAATTGAGAGCTGCCATGCTGGGATGGGCTTCCATCTATTAAAGAAGATGGCTTGCGTCTTAGTAGGGTTTACTTTCAGTTTCCAGTCCTTGAATAATTTAATGACCACATCGAGGTACCTCTGCAATTTTAAGACCAAGGTCTTGATTTGCCAGGATGAGGCGAGGAGGGCAGTATCATCCGCATAGAAGGCCAGTTTGCAATTCTCCTCTAGAGGGATATCGTTAATATATATGTTAAACAGTATTGATCCCAGGATCGACCCCTGCGGGACCCCCGCCGAGACCTCGAACCGGTCTGACTCGACTCCGTTGATGGCGATTAACTTCAGGAGGATGAGTGGTAGTCCCATCCTGCGCATCTTGAAAATCAGGGCATCGTGCCACACCGAGTCGAATGCCCTGGTGAGGTCAAGGAGTACCAAGGCCGCCAAGCGCTTCACGTTTAGCTCATGTGAGACCGTCTGTGCCACTCTCGCCAGCTGTTGAATAATGGAGTGTCCCGCCCTGAATCCAAACTGGTGGGGAATCAGGATTTCGTTTGTCCTCAGGAAGTCCATAAGTCTTTGCAGCAGACAGCGCTCATATATTTTCCCTAATATGGGGAGAAGACTAATCGGCCTATAGCTCTCCACGCTGTTTTTAGGCTTCCCTGGTTTCGGGACCGGGTCAATCCTAGCGATCTTCCAGTCTTCCGGGTAGTAGGACATCCTGAGCGAGGCCCGAAAGAGGTAATAGACCTGGAGTTTGACCCTGGGGGACGCAGCTTTGAGCATCATTGCAGTGATTCCGTCCCACCCAGGCACCTTGCTGTTCGATAGACTCCTGATGACCGAGGTAATCTCCTCCGGTGAGACCAGAAAGTCCGCCATGGAATCCCCCCACCGGGTCGTTTCCATGAGTTTCATGTATTCCTCTACATCCAGATCGTGTGGCGACCGAAGAACGGCTATCCTATTGTGGACCGCCGTGAATGCCGCAGCGAAGGCCTGCGCCCTGTCCTTATCGCCCGTAATAATTGAAACCCTGTCCTTCAATGGCGGGATAACGTACTGAGAGCGCGAAAGCCTCCTATAGTTTTGGCAGAACGTGTGATCAGTTTTGTTGAGAGAGAGCAGACGGTTTCGCCAGGCATCGCATTTTAGTCCTGTTAGCCTCACGTCAATTTCGTACGTGAACTGCTTGGCTACGTCCTTGGTAGTAAGGCAAAGCGGGTTCCAACTCAGGTCGTCTGAGGGAAGCGTGGGGGCGGAGGGAAGTGAGGGCGCGCGGAGAAGCGTGGCGGAGGGAAACATGGGTGCGGGGCTTGCGGGGAGAGGAAGACCGGTTGCGCGCGCACGAGCAGCGGAGTGGGGGAAGCCGCGATGATGGAGGGGATCACTCAAGGCCGAGCCACCGCGGAGACCGGGCCCACCGCCGAAAACTTTTTAGACCTAACCGGAGGGAGTGAATGACCCCCGAAAAACTTTTTCAAACTCCGATCCACCACCGGAATTTTTTTCCGAGCGAGAGAATGACCTTGGCCCACCCCCAAATATTTTTCCAAACCATTATGTAGCTGAAATTGTTTTAATAATTTATTTTTATCAGGTGATGTTTCGGGCAATGTCGGGAAAGATCGACGTTTAACGAACCGCGTCTTCGGAGGGTCGGAAAGAGAGTGCAATATTTTAAAGCTAAATTCGAGAGAGGGAAAGAGACGGCACTACATAATGATACAATCACATTTTATTCTAAAGCTAACAGTATTTCGAAGCGTTCCGATTTAACATCGCAGCGTATCGCGCGATCATGTGTAATATGAGTCCTCCCCGGGACACATGCATGTGATGATGTCATTTTCACGGCGCGAAGAACGAAATAAACGTCGAATCTTAAAATTATGTGGCGAGGAGGAGGACGGGTAAATAAAATGGAGACAAAATATAAGTTTAAGAATATATATATTGTTACATAGAATATAAAACTAGAATAGAAAATAGAAAAATAGAAAAAAATATAAACTATTCTAAGGATGAAGGTGGCGAGGGGGTAGGTGACGAGTGGATTTGGCTTAATTATCCCACTCGATAACATCATCAGCAAATAGCTTATTTAATGATAAATCTACAGGAACTTGCGCAGGGTCAGTTTGAACTGCAACAACGCTAGCCCAAAGCCCCGATATTTTATTCGCGAAAATGGTATCATCATCAATCTCTGTTTTCACGTTTCGCCAAACCATGCTCTTTGGAACACCCTCACGATTCCGCCGAGCTATATTCCTACGTATATAATAATCATCATCATCATCATCATCATCATCGTTGTAATTGTTTATAAACATTTGGTCTCCGTATCGGCGCAACCAATATTGCTCATCATCGAGGTACTCATACGCATGGCCATTCGTTAGGTTGCGAAATACTTTTAAATAAATGTCACCATCCTGATTAGCTTCCGCCTCATAAAGTTCTGCGCATCGAATTTCTTCGGTTTGAACCGCAACATTTCGACACGCCACATACACTTTCGGACTGCATGAATGAATAATGGTCGCAGCAGCGGTGATCGTAGCGGTAGCGGGACGTTCCAAATTTATGGGCAATGACATAATCTGAAACCCATTTTTCTTATAATTCTCAAAGTTACTAACACAGCGATTTGCTAAAAGAAAAAATATGATAATGGAAACTCACGGTATTATTCGATTGTATTTTCTATGCGTTGAACGACTGACGATATCCTTGGAAAGCAATCTTCTTCAAAACAATTTTACTTAAAATGAAAAAAGTGTTACACAAAAACTTTTCACAGAAATCAGACTTCTGAATGTCCTTAAAGATTGATGAGCAACTGGTCTCGCTACATCTCCTGGCTCGCATATGTATAAAAAATCCCACCCATCATGAAACTGAGAAGTGCATAGCTTTGCAAAAGTAAGAATGAAATATAATTATGCGACGTCAGCAAATCTTAGAATAATTATGCGATGTCTGCAAATCTTAGAATTAAGTGGCGAGGAGGACGATGGATAAATAAAATGGAGAAAAAAATATACGTTTAAGAAATTTATTTTAAAATTAAAAGAATATAATTTAACATTTTTTCCCACGAGCATCAGCTAGAATATCATTGATGGCGCATGCTACCAGTTCGCAATCTACATGATAATCCTCACAGTAATGTTCGCTATCACATATGATTTTAGCAGCACGACGCACATCTAATGTTTCGCAGGCAACATCACTCTGTTGTAGCACGTTAACAAAAGTTTCAAATTTCGTCTTCACATCTCTTCTAATTTGATATAGCCGCGGATACACATAATCTATACATGGTTCAAGATTTAATAAAAATGTTACTGTTTCCGGTTTGAAATACAGTGGCTTATTATGTAGCATCATCTTTACAATCGGAGAATTATAGAAAGAATTATGCAGAGTCGATAGAAATTGATGACAAGTGAAGGAGGGAGACAGACAAGAAAATAGATTGCAATATTTGTAAAATGATTACATATTGTTCAATTAATTAAAAAATAGAAATATAAAAATAGAATATAAATAGTGTATCGGCCGAACGATCTCTCTCTCTCTCTCCTTTCTCTCTCTCTCTCCCTCGCTCTCTCTCTCTCTCTCTCTCTCAATCTCTCTTTCTTTCTCCTTCTCTTTTTCTTTTCTTCACATCAATCGCAAGACAACTTGAGCATTCTCTAACAGCTGATGGACTTCCTATTTACTTTTCGCGATATCATACATACATACTCTTCCACACAACACCTCGTCTACATTCATACGCACTCACACTCTCGTGACCGATCCGAGTGCTCAGTTACACAAAACAGTAATATCTCAACAACATTCGCCGAAAGTGTTACGTATCTATTGTATCGCCTCAATTCTTTATCTCTAAATAAACCGCACGATTCTCAACATCTTTGAGTTCTCTCTATACAAATAGAATATAAAAATACAATATAAAAAGAAAAAATACAATATAAGAATAAAAGATATAATAATTTGTGTGTCCTAACAATTTTTTTCTATTTTACAAGTGTTTCCTAATCTATTTTATGTTGCATAATATTCGTTTATCACTTTCCTGTTCTTCCCATCTGTTCCTTCCCCTATTATCTCCTGTAGAATAGCCAAGTTTTCCCCTTCTCCTCTAATTACCTCTGCCCAATTCCCGCCATTCTCTCCACTTACTTCATATGTTTCAATCGCGTGTTTCACTATTTCTTCCTCTTTCTTACATACCCTTTCTTCTTTCATTAGCCAATATTTGCATGCCCTTGTTTCACTACCCTGTATGAATCTTCCTATCCTTTCTAATTCTCCTTTCCTTTTTTCAGTATTCCCCCATAAGCATTTCGGCTTAGGGTAACATATACAGTGATTGACAGTTTAAGAACGAGTGCTACATTATTCATAGAAAGAAAGTGGTTATCGCTAAAATCGGAGAGTAAAATCTGTTGTTATCGCATTAAAAGTGTTTCGAAAGAATGAAACAATTTACTTCGTACAACTGCACACAAAAATAACTTTAAAAAATCATTAAGTATTAAGATGATCCTAAACTTATAATGATTGACCGGGTTTTACATAGTAATTGGCAGGCTCTGTAACAGTGATTGACCCTTGTTTTAGGACAGGCATAAAAACACTGATGAAGAATCATTTCAAACATACAAAATTGTATTTGTACTGTATTTTCTGAAATGTTAAACAATTCTAATACATACTTATAATTAATAATCCACTAAAAATATAAAATAGGTAGTCTTCTTAAATGGTTATAATATCTTATCGCTGTTAGATGTAATTAATTTTTTTTTTTTTTTGACAAATCACATTACCGGTAACTAATGGCAAGCCACGTTTCTTTCGATTAATTTTATTTCCATTCGTTTCTACTTTCTTCTTTTTCATTTGTGGCAATATTTTTTGTCGCGCAAGAGCTTCTTTTTTTTTAATCTTGCAACTTTCTTTGCTTCCTGTTCTTTTCCTTTTTCTTCTTTTTTCTGTTGTCTCTCACATTTTTTTGCTTCCTTTTCCATTTCTTCCAATTTGCGTTGTTCTATTTTTGTCATTTGATTTATTTTTCATTCTGATGATGCGATCGCATATGTTATTTTCTTTGTCTCATTTTTTCCTTTACGTTTTGGAGCCTGTGGGAATTCTAAGAAATTCATAATTTCTGAGGTATAATTCTCCTTGTCATCATAATTAAAATTATTAGGATTATTACTGGTATTATGATTGTTGACGATGGGCTCTGCAATTACTTTGATCGCATTATCTACATTTTCTATTGGCAGCAATAGTTCATAAAACAAGTTTCATCGCTATTAAATATTCTTGTATGATCACTTAAAATGTCCCAATAGTTCTCCTGTTTTAAATAGGTCGAGATTTGACAAAACCACTTGCGGATATCGTTTTCACTTACACATGCACTAGCATTTGATACTCCTTCTGGTTGTCTTTCTGTGAGACAGGGATGTCTTTTTAAAAAAGCTTTATACCACCCATTGCCTTGTACATTATTTGTAAAAGGGGTCTTTCGTTCCTTGTTGCCATCTAAGTAGGTTTTAATACTCATTTGTAGATCTTTTCTTCTAGGAAACCCTTGGCGATGACAAGCTAAGATCCAATTTACTAAAGTTTTTTCTTCTTCCACTGTCAGAATAGAAACAGGCCCTGGATGTTCTTTAATGAATTTTGAACTTAATCTAAATATTAATGTAGATCTGGGTATTCCATATATGGTAGATGCTTTGCATTTTGACAGCCCATTATTCACAGTATCAATAGCTTTCTTAATATTATCACAAGAATATCTTTTATGATATTTATCTCCTTTCTTTATATTTGGCATCTTTGACTAGGATGATAATTGCAACTAACCTAAAAATCATACATTTTGGGAAAATATTTTACAAAATCCAACTTATTTCCGAGTAAATATTATTTAATTTGCAATAATTCTATTTAAATTATTTATCGATTTATTTTATCATGACAGATTATGTAATTATAGTAATACTTACCAATAACACTAACTAATAACAAATTGCACGTCAATCACTGTAAAAGTACTCCCATAACCTTAAATTAGTTATTGCCCCCCCTTGTCAATCACTATAAAGTAGGAAGACTTTGTGACATTTCTTGACACCTCTTGTATATTTGAAAATATAGACATTTTTGAGTGAAATAACTTTTTCTCGCAAACTTTGGACCATATTTTATACATATGTAATGATTATATATACAGTTACTGTCATTATTAATTGAAAAAATGAAAAAATCATTGGCTACAACATTACGATTTTTAGATCAAATTCCATCGATTTCATAAGAATGGTAGCCGCGTGATATTTCCGATTTATCTATACATTTACAAGATGTGGATTCGGAACAAAAATATCTGGGCTAGTGAAATATAGATATATTTTATTATATAAAAAAAGCGTTATATTATATTTCCTACTTTTTGGGGAAGAGGGTCAATCACTGTATAGGGGTCAACAACTGTATGCGTTACCCTATCTCCTGGTTTCCTTGCCACCTCTTTTAATTCTCTTAGGAACTTTGACTCTTTTACTTTCATCTGTCTTTCTTGTTCTTGGATGTCTTTTACTTATCTGCTTTATTTTTTATCCACATTTCTCCTCCAATAAAAATATAAAAATACAATTAAAATAGAAAATAAAATAAAATAAAATAATAAAAAGAAAAGAAAGTAGAATTAAATAAGAAATATAATAAAAAAAGAATATAATATTGTTGCGAGCACCCTATGTAGAGGATTCATGGCCCGCTGGTGCTCGCGACGAAGACAAGAGACAGCGAGAAGAAGGCGATCGGGACGATCGCCTGTCAAGCTGTCATTAGAGAGTCAGCCGTCATTACAAGCAGACGTCTCGTTATTGTATTCCGCCTAACAGATTGTATTCGTTACCCGTTCTTGTACTATCCTTGTTACCCCCTTCTTAATGTTCTGTTATCGTTGCTGTTCAGTAAACTTGTATTATGCCCAATCAAAAACGTAACATTGGTGTCAGAAGTGGGATGACCACCCGTAGTGGCATGCCCACTCGCGCTTCCGCGGTTTCCGAAGAATCTTCCCTTGGGGCGACGGGCGACCCCTCTATTCGGGAGCTGTTTACCAGCCTCCAACTAGGCATCGCGGGACAGTTCCGGGAACTGCGGACGGACAACGAGGCCCGGTGGCAGAGGGAGGACCGTCGCAGGGAGGAAAAGGAAGCCGCCGACCGAAGAACACAGGCGGCTCTTGAGGCCCGAATGTTAGAAATGGAAAATCGCATCCAGGTCGTAGTTTTCTTATTACAGAATGTTCATGGCTCAGCGGACAGCGGCGCGGGCCCTCGGGGACAAGAGACACTTTCTAATGTGAATGGTGTAAATAATGGTGTAAATATCGGTGTAAATAATGGTGTAAATAGTGTTCGCCCTGCGGATGTCTCTCTGTTCCCGTCGTTGCGCCCGCTGCTGCCCTTCTTTCGGAGCCCCGCGTACTCAGCCTGGGGTACGCGATAAAGCCGTCCATTTTCGATGGGAAAGGTTCCTGGGGGGAGTATAGAGTGCAATTTGAGATCATCGCGCGTGCTAACGGATGGGATGACGACAGGAAGGCCACGGCCTTGATCGCTTCCCTCGGGGGTTCTGCGAGGAGCGTCCTCACGACGCTCTCCGCTGCCCAATGCGAAAATTTCGCGGATGTAGTTTCGGCACTTGAATTCCGTTACGGGGCGAAGAATTTGTCGAATCTGAACTGTGTACTCTTCCAGAGCCATAGGCAGCGGAGAGATGAGAGTATCTCCTCGCTTGCCACCAAAATCGAGCGATTAGCGCAGTCCGCTTTCGCGGACGGCCCGTTGGAGACCCGCGACAAGCTTGCCGCGTCTCAGTTCGTGACGGCATTGTCGAGCTCGGTTATGCAACGGGAGCTGCGACTCGGCGGTTTTACATCTTTAAGAGCCGCCGTGACTAGAGCTCTAGAAATCGAGGCCGTCGAGGCAATGTCTCGCAGCTCCGCAACTGAATCGCGAGAACGTTATACGGAAAAACGCAAGGCTAAGCCCTCCGACACATTTGAAAGGTACCCGGCCAAGAAGCGAAGGTCCGACACACTCGAGGATCGAAAGGACTACACGGAGAAAACCTGCTGGCGGTGTGGAAAGGCCGGACATCTCCAGAGGAACTGCTTCGAATTGAGAAATTGAGAGGAACAGCGTCGAGAGAAGGAGTGAAGGGAGGCCGTCGGAGACGGTGGTACCTGGGCTCGACCGATTTGGGGGAACACCGGTCGACAACACTCGGAGCCAGGATAGTGCTGCCGTGAGGGCGTGCGGATCTGTTGCGACGTGAAGGCGCCTGGAGTGCGCGGAGTTGCCGAGCAGTGACGAAGGGAGTTCGAGGGCGAATATCGTCACAGTATAGCTGAGTACAAAGACCGGACGGAGGGAGTTCAAGGGCGAATACCGTCGCGGGATAGCTGTGTACGAAGTTGCGACGGAGGGAGTTCGAGGGCGAATACCGTCGAGAGATCCGCGACGCGTCGTGACGGAGGGAGTTCGAGGGCGAATACCGTCACGGAGTCGGCGACCCATAAGTGAAGGCCCAGGATGAAGAGTTTGAGTACACCGGAGGCGCTCGTTCGAAAAAAAGAAATCGGGACGCAAGAAAGAAGATTGGTTTAAGCTAATCCGGTGGACTGGGCTGCGGAGGTTGCCTCCGTAGCCCGGCCCCCGCTCTTGAGTCTGTTACAGGGAGCACGATACCCCACGACGAGGGACAAGGTGTCGGGGGACTGCTACCGCGGCTTAGACGCGGTTCCGAATTCCCCGAATGTGCCACAATAGCGTGGCGGTCCGCAGCGAGGCGCGGACGTACGTGAAACAGCCTCGCTAGCCCCCCTGGAAGCGTGCTCCGGTGTGGAACTCAGGGGGGTCCCCAGGTAGCAGTGCGCAAGGGGTGGACAGCAAACGGGAAATGGTGTCCCCAACCACCGGACGGACGTGCGACGCAGTTGCACGGATCGGTCGGAGGGGGCATCGCGGAGACGGAGCCGTTGACGAGCTGCACCGAGACGGTCCCCTGGGGCAGCACCAGATGCCACGAAGAGGATTGGGGCCATCTGGAAGTCAAGGATTGGAAAACTGGAGCAGGAAGAAAAACATGAAGGAGAGGCTGAACCAAGGAAGGGAGCAGCCTTGGAGCGACGCAGTCGCCGAGGGACGTTCCGGAGGCATCGAGGGATATACGCCGGAACTCCGCCGTGGGACAGCGAGGGACTGGATCTCGGATACCGAAGGCGCGAAGAGTCCCGACCATGAAAGACTAGGTCCCTCCGCCCGTCTCTGCCCAAGAAGAAGATGCGTCGTCGTAGAAGATGGAATCCCCTCAAGCAAGAAGTGCACAAGTCCGAAGACGCAAGTGGAGGGTAGAGACGCGAAGGACCACGTACCCACGCCTTGCCCAGGGTTTTTTGGGGTGGTTTTTCCCCTGGGCGTGAAGGTGAATGCCGAGGCGATGGACGGAAGAGGCCACGTAGAGTCCTTCCCACTCTTCCGGGCCAGGGTGCAGCTGCAGTCGACGGAGAACCAGCAGCGGTCGGGACGACCGCTTCCCGAGGGGGGGAGCAGTGTTGCGAGCACCCTATGTAGAGGATTCATGGCCCGCTGGTGCTCGCGACGAAGACAAGAGACAGCGAGAAGTCGGATCACCGATCGATGGAAGGGAGATAGGATCGATGCTCTACATGAGCAAGGGGGGATAGAACAATGCGTCACCACGCCTGAGTTAACTCGGGCTCGGGAGATGGCGCAATAAGTACTATTTCTCGAACATTTCCCGCCCGCCATTCATCGTTCGATGAATGAATGTACTATAGATGTGACGTGGATTGGCTGAGACGCTATGGTGTGATCGCTCGCGGCTCGCGACGCCGCCGCCCAGCCCATGTGGAGTGGTCATCGATTTAGATCCGGTCGTGAATTAGTGCTGTGTATTTGAAGCGGAATCCGTCGATTCGGCAGCCTGAACATAAGGTAAGTAAATTAATTTAACGATTGGTCTGACAAATTCCGATCGTGCGGTCTTTATATGGGCAACGCGCGTCAATCCGTCCGACCCGGGGATCAACCGCGTGATTCGTGCAAGTGGCCACTTGTTGGGTGGCAGAAGCTCGTTTTTTAATATACAAAGATCCCCAACTCGTGGTTGGGGGTGAGGTCGCGTCCATTTATTGCGAGCTTGGAGTGATTGTAAATACTCGCGCGACCAGTTACGCCAAAACTGCAGCCTCATGTGCTGCAGTAGATGCCATCGAGATAAGCGTGACCTGGGGACGTCTTCCACTGGTGGGTTGGGAACGGCGAGAAGTGCATCGCCGATCACGAAATGCCCTGGTGTGAGGGCCGTGAGATCTCCCGGATCGTCGCTCAGCGGTTGCAGCGGTCGTGAATTCAAGCAGGCCTCAACTTGAGTAAGTAGAGTCGTCATCTCCTCAAATGTGAGGTGTTGATCTCCTACGACCCTTCGCAGATGATGCTTGGTGGACTTGACGGCCGCCTCCCAGATTCCCCCGAAGTGCGGGGTAGCAGGTGGGTTGAACCACCAAGTGATGCCGTCATTGAGTAGATGGGCCTGCATAACCTCACTTTCGCTGCAGAGGTGCTCCAGGCTCCGGAGCTCCCGTGCTGCGCCCACAAAGTTGGTACCTCGATCGCTGTGGATAGTAGAGCAGAGACCTCGCCTCGAGGTAAAACGCCGTAATGCCGCGAGGAAGGCTTCCGTGCTATAATCAGAAACAACTTCTAGGTGAACAGCACGAGTAGTTAAACAGATGAAGACGGCAACATAACCCTTGTGCGTCCGCTGGCCCCTGCCTCGAGAAGCCAATAGGGAAAATGGCCCCGCATAAGGCGTAAGGCAGCCAAGGTAAGCTGTGTCCCTCCATGTAGAGTTCGCCGATGAGCTTCATCGATCAGCAATTCTGGTAAATGGCCCTTTCTTGGTAGGATGATGGGAGGCTTCTCCCAGGATGGCAGCGCAGCATGCTTCAACCGCCCACCGACCCGCAGCAACCCTTGGGAATCTAAGAAGGGTGTGAGTCGTAGTAGCTTACTGCGACTCGTAAGCGGGGCTCCCTGTTGCAATTGGCGGTGATCCTCCTGGAAGTCCTGACGTTGGATCACCCTGATCCAGTGTAGACGGGCAGCCTCTATCTCAGCAGGCAACAGGCAGGGGCTCCTACCGTCTTGGCTTGGCCGACGTGGTGACCAGCGCAGACACCAGGCTGTTACCCTCAGCAAGCGCTGAATGGAAGAATAGTTATTTAAGAGGTAATTGGGTGCTACCTCCTTATCACTGGTAGCCAGGTTGGATACGACTCTGGCCTCCAGTTCTGTACCCTCCTCTTGATCTACAGGGTCGGTCAACCAGTGGGGGGATCCCGTGAGCCAGGCTGGACCCCTCCACCATAAGTCAAAGCTCGGTAGTTGATTGGGCGGCAAGCCCCTTGAAGCGCAGTTCGCAGGGTTCTCACTCCCTGCCACATGATGCCAACGGGCGTCCGGTAGCTCCCGCTGGATGTCCGCCACTCGATTTGCAACGTAAGTTTTCCACCTTGTCGGATGACCGCGAATCCAGTCCAGAGCTATCCTTGAGTCATTCCACAGGTGCGTCGGGACGCTGTCCAGCTGCAAGGTCCTCTTCATAACGGTCACCAGACGACTCAGCAGGGCAGCAGCGCACAACTCGAGCCTCGGGAGCGTGACTCGTTGTAGTGGAGCTACCTTCGTCTTGGAGGTGATCAGGTGCGCCTGCGCGTGGTCGTCGTGGTCCACGACGCGCAGATATACCACGGCGGCGAAGGCTCTCTCCGAAGCATCCGCAAATCCGTGGAGTTCCAGATACTTGACCCTGGGGTGAAGTCCTAGCCAGCGTGGCACGCGGACCTCTGCCAGGCTCGGCAGGCCCGCTAGGAATTGGGTCCACTCTCGTCCGGCCGCTAGCGGTAGCGTGGTGTCCCAATCTATTTTCAACAGCCAAAGGGATTGTAAAAATATCTTTGCTGTTATAGTTACCGGTGCCAGAAATCCCAGAGGGTCGAAGATCCGGGCGATGCGGGAGAGGACTGTGCGACGGGTAACCGCTGGGGTAGCGTGATCCTCTGCTACCCGGACTCGGAACTCGTCCTCGCGCACGTTCCAATGGACGCCCAAAGCCGTGTGGAGTGTGCCTTCCCAGTTGACGGCCGATGGGACCTCTTCGCCTGGGAGCTCCTTCAGCAAAGTGGGTGCGTTAGATACTCACTTCCTTAAATTAAAGCCGCCCGCCCTGCAGAGCAGGCGCAGCTCCTCTTGAATCTCGCGTGCTTCCTCTTCTCCGTCGGCTCCAGTAAGCACGTCGTCCATGTAGACATCCTTCTCCAGGATCGTAGCAGCCCGTGGAAACGTGGAGCGTTCATCCTGAGCCAGTTGTCGCAGCGTGCGAATGGCCAGGTAGGGGGCACAAGCCAGGCCGTAAGTAACGGTATTCAGCTCGTACTCGTTGATTGCTTCATCTGCTCGCCGTCGCCAAAGCAGCCGTTGAAAACGGCGGTCCTCAGGTAAGGTTGTTCAGTGACTTCCCGGAACTGGTCGCATAGGAGCCATTGAACACCACCCATAGCTTCGAGGTAGTGCTGCTCTCCTTGAAGACTCCGTGGTGAGGCAGGTAATAGCACTCGCAATCTGGATAAATATGGCTTGTTTTAGACATGTGAACTAACTCCTCGTACTCACGTAGGAACGAGTGATAGGCCTCCTTGAAGTCGGTGTTCCTGCTGCACATGGACTCCATTCGCTGGTGAGTGGTCGGGAAGTAATCCTCGCACTCCTGGTCCTCAGCATTGAAGGTAGTCGTCACCCTCACTTCTTCTTGTTCCCAGAATCGTTGGACCATCGGTACGAGGTCGTCCTCCATCGCGCACTTCAGTGTGATGAGCCCACTCGAAGCACGTGGATCGTCGCGGTTAGAAGTTGTAGCAAGGCCGGAAATAATCCAACCCAGCGACGTCTTTTGGGCAATGGGCTCACCATCTTGCCCCTTGCGAAAGCCGTCCTCCAAGATCAAGGAGTAGACGTCGGCACCCAACAGGACATCGATTTGGGTGCCATCCGTGAAGTTCGGATCAGCCAGTGGTAGACTTTGGAGGTGGGTCCAAACATTCATTCTATCCTTGACGTGTGGAGAGTAGGCCGTAATCCGTGGCAGCACCAACGCCGTGGTGGCCTGCCGTGAACCGTCGCCTCCATGTGGCGAGAACTCCAGTTGGATACTTCCACGCACTCGCTCCTTTCGCTGGTTGCCGATGCCGATTAGATGCACATTCGAAGGTCGCCTTGGTAATCGTAGCAGTTGTACCAAAGCCTCCGTAGCTAGTGAGACTTCGCTGCCCTGATCAATAAGAGCCCTCACTAATCTTGGCTCGCCATCCGGAGAACGTACTACGATCCTGGCGGTAGCTAATAAAACGGGTGGGAAGCACACCGCGGTGCGAGGGAGGCTCTCCCTTGTCTCGGACCTCCCCAAATTTACTGAAACTCCCGAAGTCTGGTCTGGAGTACGAATGGAGGTCGCCTCGTGAATCGAGGTATGGTGCCTTTGCTAGCACTCCTGACATCGCTTATCGCATTTACAGTCGGCGACGCGATGTTTCCCCAAGCAATTAAAGCAAAGGCGTTTAGCTAGCAGGACCTCTTTGCGTTCTTTCGGGCTCTTGGCCTTATAGTCCGCGCAAAACAGAATAAAATGACCAGCGCCACAGAGACTGCACTGGTCAGAGGAGCTCTTGGATTTGCTCACCTGGTGAACCTTGACGTTTTTTTGTGTTCCAGCTGGTTTCGTAGTCCGTCCTTCTGGAACCTTCTGCTACTCCTCCAAGGCCTCCACAGTATTGACTCGTCCCTCTAAGAATAGCTTCAATTCCTTGTAGGTCGAAGGAGTTTTGGTCTGCTCAAGTTGCGTCACTCATTCTCGCCGAGACTGGGGATCCAGCCGATTTACCACCAAGTGTACCAGCCAGTCGCCGCTGGCGTCAAAAGGCCTCTTCAAGGCAGCAAGAGACTCGACCGAATCGCATAAAGTATAGTACAGGTTTTTGAGTTCAGGCCCTGATTCTCGGGTAAGCGTGGATAAGTTAAAGATGGCCGACATCAATGCCTTTATCGCCAACCGCTGGTTATCATATCGTTCTTCCAGCATTTTCCACGCGGCTTCAAAATTCTCTTCGCGTACCGGCATATTAAGAAAGAGTTTCGCAGCATCACCGGTAAGGGCCCCTCGCAGGTAATGCAGGCGTTCCGCATCCGACAACGTGGTGTCCTGGACCACGAGGGAACGAAATAGGCCATGGAAAGATGGCCAAGCTTTGTACTGGCCGTCGAAAGCCGGCAGCGGAATTTTCGGCAGCGAAGATTTTGACCGAACGGCCGCGGTAGCAGGTAGGGAATCGTGTCCGGGGAATCGGGCTGCGGTTTGTTCCAGTTTAGTAATTTACTCTAATTTATCGACAAAAAGGGCCTCCTGCGTGAGGGACTCCTCTTCTGTCTCGGCCGGCTCGTCCTCTTTAAAATACTCATCGCCCACGACGCCCGGCGCATCGGCCACAGCGAGCAATTGGTCGTGCTGGGCTTCGAACTTGGCCCAATTTTTTCGAAGAGCCTCCAATCGCGCAGATACATTCCCCTTTGTCATATTATTAACTCCTAGCTTCTTTAGATTATCGAACGCGCGCGAGATTCGGCCGCTAAGGTCGCGTTGGCTCGTTATTAAGTGGCTCATTGTTTCAGAGGTCACGCGCGACGGTTACCCACAACACTCACGAGGAATCCCGAACGTTCCAGAAGCACAGAATCCAAACGGCGCCGATCCGGCTCGAAGGACAGTAGTAAGGCTATGACAGTTCTAACCCAAATTTGAGTTTGAAGGCCATTTCCCCCCCCCCCCATCAAACTCAAATTTGAGTTTCAAGGTCGCAGGAAATCCATCGCAGCGGACGACGCGACGGGCAACCGGGCGGCGGATGACGTCATACAGATGGGCGGAGTGGTGGGGGGTATTAGCGCGAGACCAGATATCGAATCAATCGAATAGATACCGAATCCGCATCGAGGAGGAACCGCGGGTGAATTGGTGCTACTATCGGGCGTGGTATCGCCACAGTCGGTAAGGAAGGAAATATTAATTTAAAATATTAATATAAATGAAAAAACAGAATCTCGGGCGACGGGGCTCGAACCCAAGACCTCCGCGGTACGAGTCAACCGCCTAACCAACTCCCCCAACGCCGACGCTCTAACATTAGTCTTTAATAAATGGTACATATACAGAGCGTCACCAAGCATAATACATTATTTTTTCATCGGACGATGTCGGACGATCTCGGGTGTGATCGCTTTAACCTCGATTAGAACGTCTTCGGAGGGTCGGAAAGAGAGAGCAATATTTTAAAGCTAAATTCGAGAGAGGGAAAGAGACAGCGCTACATAGCGATACAAACACATTTTATTCTAAAGCTAACAGTATTCTAAAGCGTTCCGATTTAACGTCGCTGCATATCGTGTGTAATTTGAATCTCCTGGAGCAGTCGTGCAGGATGGCGACATTTGGCAGCGCCAATCATAGAAAGAATTATGCGGCGTCAGCAGAAACTTTTTTCCATACCAATATGTGATGGAAAGTTTTCCCCAACACAGAGAAATAATAATAATTTTTTAATCACCGATATAGCAAACTGTTATGCAGCAAACAGACATATTTTTCCGAACCATTATGTAGCGAGCATTCTAAAGCTAACAGTATTTCAAAGCGAGATTTCGCGAAATCTGACTCTTCTGGAGCAGCCGCGCTAGATGACGTCATTTGGCAGCGTGAAGAACAAAATACAATACATGTCGAATCTTAAAATTATGCGGCATCAGCAGAAAAAATCTTTTCCATATCAACAGACATTTTTTCCCAACGCAGAGAAATAATAATTTTAATCCCCTCCCTCACCGATCTACCGAACCAATATGTAGCAAACACACACTCTAAAGCTAACAATTTTTAAAAATGTTTTTCAATCTTAACATCGCAGCGTATCGCGCGATCACGTGTAATTTGAATCCCCCCGTGATGGGACCGCCGTGCAAGATTACATCATTTGGTGGCGTAACGAACGCACGAATCATAAAAAGAATTATGTGGTGTCAGCAGAAATTGGTGAGGTGAGAAGGGGGAAGACGGATAAGTAAATAGAGAAATAATATGTTTAAGAAATTTAATTACAATTAAAAGAATATAAAAATATAAACAGAAATGGCATATAATTTAACATTTTTTTCCTACGAGCATCCGCTAAAATATCATTGTTCAAGCAGAATCGAGGAGCACCTACGATCTGCCTTTACCGCACAGTAACTTAACGCGCACGACTTAGTATTCAATATAATCGTTGTAAAAGTTTCACGATGTAATTTAATGGCGTCACAATAAAAGAGCACGTTTATTTTATTTCGCGTGTGACTTTTACTTGTTCTTACTGCACTACATTTACAAAGAAACCTTAAGTTTAACTAAAGAACACGCCAGTGCGTGTATGAAAATTCCAAGCACGGAATTTCCAACTGAGTTGATAATCGGAGCGCCGATTGCTCTTCGCGATAAGATTTCCGTGAGACCACGAGGTGCACCTTGTCGCGATTTACACAGAAGAGAGATCGAGGCGAAGGCACGAGCCAAGCCACCGGAAGAGAACGTGGACACCTGGCCAATCCGCGAGGACCACGTAAGATCGCGTGATGATATGCAAACTAGTGGGGCGTAATTAGTCCAAGTGTCAATCAAGAGATGGCCCAACTAATTCGTTTCCGCGACCACTCAGTTGTCTCGTTGACAACAACGGCGCGTCAATTTTCCCGCGGTTCCAAGCATCAGTGCTCAAACGCAATTGGGCGCATCTCTGCGACCAATCCCAAACAATCATTGATGACAGATGCTACCAGTTCGCAATCTACAAGATAATCCTCGATGTAGTATTCGCTATCACATATTATTTTAGCAGCACGACGCGTATATAATGTTTCGCAGGCAGCATCGCTCTGTTACAACACAGTAACAAAAGTTTTAAAGTTTGTCCTCACATCTTCTGCAGTTTGATACAGCCGCGGATACACATAGCTTACACATGACTTAAGATTAAATAAAAATGATACTGTATGCAGTTTGAAATACAGCGACTTATTACGTAGTATCGTCTTTAGAATTGGAGGCGAGAATCATAGAAAGAATTATGCAGAGTCGATAGAAATTGATGACAAGTGAAGGAGGGAGACAGACAAGCAAATAGATTACAATATTTGTAAAATGATTACATATTGTTCAATTAATTAAACAATAGAAATATAAAAATAGAATATAAATAGTGTATCAGCAGAACCATCTCTCTCTCTCTCTCTCTCTCTCTCTCTCTCTCTCTCTCTCTCTCTGTCTCTCAATCTCTCGTTCTTTCTCCTTCTCTTTTTCTCTTCTTCACATCAATCGCAAGACAACATGAACATTCTCGAACAGCTGATGGACTTCCTATTTACTTTTCGCGACATCATACATACATACTCTTCCACACAACACCTCGTCTACATTCATACGCACTCACGCTCTCGTGACCGACCCGAGTGCTCAGTTACACAGAACAGTAATATCTCAACAACATTCGCCGAAAGTGTTACGTATCTATTGTATCGCATCAATTCTTTATCTCTAAATAAACCGCACGATTCACAACATCTTTGAGTTCTCTCCATACAAATAGAATATAAAAATACAATATAAAAAAGACAAAAATATAATAATAATAATAAAAATAATAATTTAATTTATTGCCCACTTTTGCGTTACAATTTAACGATGAAATAATCTTTCCATTTCATTCTCATGATTGTGTCAGTGTAAGTCCCACCTTTCTAATGTATCCTGCTGTGTCTTAACAATTTTTTCTATTTTACAAGTGTTTCCTAATCTATTCTATGTTGTATAATATTCTTTTATCACTTTCCTGTTCTTCCCATGTTTTCCTTCTCCCTATTATCTCCCATAGAATAGCCAAGTTTTTCCCTTCTCCTCTAATTACCTCTTTTCAATTCCTAAATACAACACAATATAAATATAAAAGAAAATACAATTAAATAAGAAATATAATAAAAAAGAATATAATAAAATAAAAGTAAATACAATTAAAGAAGAAATATAATAAAAAGAATATAATAATATAATAAAAGAAAATAAAATAATAAAAAAAGAAAATACAATTAAATATCAAATATAATATAAAAAAGAAAAAATATAAAAATAGAATATAAATAGAATATAAAAAATAAGAAATAAAAAAAATAAAAAATATAAAAATTTAATATAAAAGTGCATTATAAAAAAAAATATAATAATAATAATAATAATTTAATTTATTGCCCACATTCGCGTTACAATTTAACGATCATATACTCTTTCCATTTCATTCCCGTGATTGTGTCAGTGTAAGTCCTACCCTTCTAATGTATCCTGCTGTGTCTTAACCAATTTTTCTATTTTACAAGTGTTTCCTAATCTATTTTATGTTGCATAATCATCTTTTATCACTTTCCTCTTCCTCCCATCTTTTCCTTCTCCCTATTATCTCCTGTAGAATAGCCAAGTTTATCCTTTCTCATCTAATTATCTCTTTCCAATTGCTGCCATTCTCTCCACTTACTTCACATGCTTCAATCACGTGTTTCACTGTATCTTCCTCTTTCTTACAAAGCCTACATATCCTTTCATCTTTCGATATCCAATATTTACATGTCCTCGTTTCACTACCCTGTATGAATCTTCCTATCCATTCTAATTCTCCTCTCCTTTTTTTCTTCTTCCCTCATAAGTATTTCGACTTATCTCCTGGTTTGCTTGCCACCTCTCTTAATTCTCTTAGGAACTTTGACTCTTTTATTTTCGTCTCTCTTTCTTGTTCTTGGATGTATATACTTATCTGCTCTATTTTCGTTCACACTTCTTCACCAATAAAAATATAAAAATACAATTGAAAAAGAAAATAAAATAAAATAATAATAAAATAAAATAAAAGAAAATACAATTAAATAAGAAATATAATAAAAAAGAATAAAATAAAATAATAAATATAGTATAAAAAGAAAAAAAACATAAAAATAGAATATAAAAGAATATAATATAAAAAAGAAAAAACATAAAAATAGATTATAAAAGAATATAATATAAAAAAGAAAAAATATAAAAATACAATAAAAATATAAGATAAAATACAATACAATATAAAAAAAAATATAAATGAATATAAATGAAATTAAAAATATAAAAATATGAAAATACAATTAAAATAGATAATAAAATACAATACAATATAAAACTCAATAAAAATATAAAAGAAAATAAAAAAATATATATATATGAATATAAAAATATGAATTAAAAAATAAAAATATAAAAATTCGATATAAAAAATACATTATAAAAAGAAAAAATATAATAATAATAATAATAATAATAATTTAATTTGATACCCACTTTTGTGTTACAATTTAACGATCATATACTCTTTCCATTTCATTCCCGTGATTGTGTCAGTGTAAGTCCTACCCTTCTAATGTATCCTGCTGTGTCTTAACAAATTTTTTTATTTTACAAGTGTTTCCAAATCTATTTTATGTTGCATAATCTTCTTTTATCACTTTCCTGTTCTTCCCATCTTTTCCTTCTCCCTATTATCTCCTATAGAATAACCAAGTTTGTCCCTTCTCCTCTAATTACCTCTTTCCAATTGCTGCCACTCTCTCCACTTACTTCACATGCTTCAATCACGTGTTTCACTGTTTCTTCCTCTTTCTTACAAACCATACATATCCTTTCTTCTTTCTTCTTTCGATAGCCAGCCACGGAGACCTCTCCAGACCTGACCCACGCCCGAAAATTGTTTATACCTAGCCGAGTGAGGAAATGACCTTGGCCCAACCCCGAAAATTTTTTCCAAACCAATATGTGATCGAATTTTCCCCCCAACACAGAGAAATAATAATTTATTTTTATCGGATGATGTTTCGGACAATGTCGGGAAAGATCGGCATTTTACAAACCACGTATTCGGAGGAAGGAAAGAGAGAGCATTACATTAAAATCTAAATTCGTGGAGGGAAAGAGAGAGCAATACTTAGCGTCGCAGCGTCTCGCGCGATCGTGTGTAATTTGACTCCTCTGGAGCAGCCGCGTGCGATGACGTCATTCAACGACGCGAAGAAGGCTCGAACGAAATAGAATTATGCAGTGTCTGCAAATGTTAGAATTATGTGGCGAAAGGAGAAGGAAGACGGGTAAATAAAATGTAGAAATAATATAAGTATAAGAAATATATATTGTTATAGAAAAAAATATAAATATACAACTAAATAGAAATATAATAAAAAAGGAATATAATAATAAAATATAATAAAATAACATGGAATAAATATAAGAATATGAATAATATAAGAATATGAAGAAGAATATGAATAAAAGTATGAATAATAATAATATAAAATAGAAAAAATAGTAAAAATAGAAAAAAATAGAAAAAAATAGAAAAAAATAGAAAAAATATATACAAATGAAATTAACTAAACAAATTAAAATCTATATAAATTAATCTCTCCGCGCTGCGTTGGCGGTGGCGCGAGCAAAATCCGGGAGCATGTCCCGCAAACGCTCTATCTGGGGCAGTGGTGGCAGCGGTGGCAGGTTCTAAAACATGTAAACGCAAATATAATATTAATACATTCCGCACAATATCCTATCACAATATCCTATCACAATATCCTATCACAATATCCTATCACAATATCACTTACCAGCAAGCCATCAATGGCTGCAGCGATGTTGTCGCTGTCATCGCTGTCATCGGTGTCATCGGTGTCGGAGGATGAGGATTCCTCGATGCTGTCCTCACCACCACCACCACCACCGACTGCTCCCTGCAAATCCTAGAACATAGAAACCTTGATATAATATTCACGTGTTAAACGTAAAAAAAACGTACAAAACATTGTTATGTACATACCTCCTGATTATTCCCCCACATCTCCTGGTCCTCGTCGGGCGCAATCCTGAATATTCACATTATTTTTGGTTGGAACTATTGCCTTTAAAGAGACTGTTGCCGTCAAAGATTTGAAGACAACTGGTCTCGCTGCATCTCCAGGCCCTTGCATTTAAAATCTTATCATGAAATCGAGAAGTGCGTAGCTTTGCAAAAGTAAGATGCTGTTGTTCTCCACATTCATTTTCGCTGACCATCCTCTCCTTCTTCACACGCATCTTCTTTCCCTTCTTCTTTGGACACACCAAGCGACTAGACCAAATCACTTTGATCATGTATCGAACGGGTATTGAACGGCTTTGAACATGTATCAAACGGGTATCGAACGTGAATCGAACGTGAATCGTACCACTCTGAACGTGAATCGTACCATTCTGAACTTGTATCAAACGGGTATCGAACGTGAATCGAACGTGAATCGTACCACTCTGAACGTGAATCGTACCACTCTGAACGTGAATCGTACCACTCTGAACGTGAATCGTACCACTCTGAACGTGAATCGTACCACTTCGAACATGCATCGAACGTCAATCGTACCACTTCGAACGTGTATCAAACGGGTATCGAACGTGAATCGAACGTGAATCGTACCACTCTGAACGTGAATCGTACCACTCTGAACGTGAATCGTACCACTCTGAACGTGAATCGTACCACTCTGAACGTGAATCGTACCACTTCGAACATGCATCGAACGTCAATCGTACCACTTCGAACGTGTATAGAACGTGTATTGGACATGTAATGAACCACTTCGAACATGTATCGAACGTCAATCGTACCTCTTCGAACGTGTATGGTACCACTACGAACGTATATTGGACATGTAATGAACTACTTCGAACATGTAATGGACCACTTCGAACATGTATCGAACGTCAATCGTACCTCTTCGAACGTGTATGGTACCACTTCGAACGTGTATTGGACGACGCGTCACGGTCTTCGTATTACAAAGATACACAGCGTGCTTCAATTCGCTCAATCTCCATGGCTCCGCGATTACATCGAACTCAATACACGGTTTGGAACAAGCGCGACAAATGACTTTGAAAAAAATTTGTACAAATTGATGAACAACGCGCCATATCGCCCTTCCCAATGTATCAAAAGTTTTACATCCACATGGTTTCATACATTTTCCATAGTTTTACCGAATACCGCGTTGTTCATCAACTTGTACAAATTTTTTTCAAAGTCATTTGTCGCGCTTGTTCCAAACCGTGTATTGAGTTCGATGTAATCGCGGAGCCATGGAGATTGAGCGAATTGAAGCACGCTGTGTATCTTTGTAATACGAAGACCGTGACGCGTCGTCCAATACACGTTCGAAGTGGTACCATACACGTTCGAAGAGGTACGATTGACGTTCGATACATGTTCGAAGTGGTCCATTACATGTTCGAAGTAGTTCATTACATGTCCAATATACGTTCGTAGTGGTACCATACACGTTCGAAGAGGTACGATTGACGTTCGATACATGTTCGAAGTGGTTCATTACATGTCCAATACACGTTCTATACACGTTCGACGAGGTACGATTGACGTTCGATACATGTTCGAAGTGGTTCATTACATGTTCGAAGTAGTTCATTACATGTCCAATATACGTTCTATACACGTTCGAAGTGGCACGATTGACGTTCGATACATGTTCGAAGTGGTTCATTACATGTCCAATACACGTTCTATACACGTTCGAAGTGGTACGATTGACGTTCGATGCATGTTCGAAGTGGTACGATTCACGTTCAGAGTGGTACGATTCACGTTCAGAGTGGTACGATTCACGTTCAGAGTGGTACGATTCACGTTCAGAGTGGTACGATTCACGTTCGATTCACGTTCGATACCCGTTTGATACACGTTCGAAGTGGTACGATTGACGTTCGATGCATGTTCGAAGTGGTACGATTCACGTTCAGAGTGGTACGATTCACGTTCAGAGTGGTACGATTCACGTTCAGAGTGGTACGATTCACGTTCAGAGTGGTACGATTCACGTTCAGAGTGGTACGATTCACGTTCAGAGTGGTACGATTCACGTTTGATTCACGTTCGATACCCGTTTGATACACGTTCAGAGGGGTACGATTCACGTTCAGAGTGGTACGATTCACGTTCGATTCACGTTCGATACCCGTTTGATACATGTTCAAAGCCGTTCAATACCCGTTCGATACATGATCAAAGTGATTTGGTCTAGTCGTTTGGTGTGTCCAAAGAAGAAGGGAAAGAAGATGCGTGTGAAGAAGGAGAGGATGGTCAGCGAAAATGAATGTGGAGAACAACAGCATCTTACTTTTGCAAAGCTACGCACTTCTCGATTTCATGATAAGATTTTAAATGCAAGGGCCTGGAGATGCAGCGAGACCAGTTGTCTTCAAATCTTTGACGGCAACAGTCTCTTTAAAGGCAATAGTTCCAACCAAAAATAATGTGAATATTCAGGATTGCGCCCGACGAGGACCAGGAGATGTGGGGGAATAATCAGGAGGTATGTACATAACAATGTTTTGTACGTTTTTTTTACGTTTAACACGTGAATATTATATCAAGGTTTCTATGTTCTAGGATTTGCAGGGAGCAGTCGGTGGTGGTGGTGGTGGTGAGGACAGCATCGAGGACTCCTCATCCTCCGACACCGATGACACCGATGACAGCGACAACATCGCTGCAGCCATTGATGGCTTGCTGGTAAGTGATATTGTGATAGGATATTGTGATAGGATATTGTGATAGGATATTGTGATAGGATATTGTGATAGGATATTGTGATAGGATATTGTGATAGGATATTGTGATAGGATATTGTGATAGGATATTGTGATACGATATTGTGATAGGATATTGTGATAGGATATTGTGCGGAATGTATTAATATTATATTTGCGTTTACATGTTTTAGAACCTGCCACCGCTGCCACCACTGCCCCAGATAGAGCGTTTGCGGGACATGCTCCCGGATTTTGCTCGCGCCACCGCCAACGCAGCGCGGAGAGATTAATTTATATAGATTTTAATTTGTTTAGTTAATTTCATTTGTATATATTTTTTCTATTTTTTTCTATTTTTTCTATTTTTTTCTATTTTTACTATTTTTTCTATTTTATATTATTATTATTCATACTTTTATTCATATTCTTCTTCATATTCTTATATTTATTCCATGTTATTTTATTATATTTTATTATTATATTCCTTTTTTATTATATTTCTATTTAGTTGTATATTTATATTTTTTTCGCATAACAATATATATTTCTTAAACTTATATTATTTCTACATTTTATTTACCCGTCTTCCTTCTCCTTTCGCCACATAATTCTAACATTTGCAGACACTGCATAATTCTATTTCGTTCGAGCCTTCTTCGCGCCGTTGAATGACGTCATCGCACGCGGCTGCTCCAGAGGAGTCAAATTACACACGATCGCGCGAGACGCTGCGACGCTAAGTATTGCTCTCTCTTTCCCTCCACGAATTTAGATTTTAATGTAATGCTCTCTCTTTCCTTCCTCCGAATACGTGGTTTGTAAAATGCCGATCTTTCCCGACATTGTCCGAAACATCATCCGATAAAAATAAATTATTATTTCTCTGTGTTGGGGGGAAAATTCGATCACATATTGGTTTGGAAAAAATTTTCGGGATTGGACCAAGGTCATTTCCTCACTCGGCTAGGTATAAAAAATTTTCGGACGTGGGTCAGGTCTGGAGAGGTCTCCGTGGCTGGTTATCGAAAGAAGAATGAAGAAAGGATATGTATGGTTTGTAAGAAAGAGGAAGAAACAGTGAAACACGTGATTGAAGCATGTGAAGTACGTGGAGAGGGTGGCAGCAATTGGAAAGAGGTAATTAGATGAGAGGATAAACTTGGCTATTCTACAGGAGATAATAGGGAGAAGGAAAAGATGGGAGGAAGAGGAAAGTGATAAAAGATGATTATGCAACATAAAATAGATTAGGAAACACTTGTAAAATAGAAAAATTGGTTAAGACACAGCAGGATACATTAGAAGGGTAGGACTTACACTGACACAATCACGGGAATGAAATGGAAAGAGTATATGATCGTTAAATTGTAACGCGAATGTGGGCAATAAATTAAATTATTATTATTATTATTATATTTTTTTTATAATGCACTTTTATATTAAATTTTTATATTTTTTATTTTTTTTATTTCTTATTTTTTATATTCTATTTAGGTATATTCTATTTTTATATTTTTTCTTTTTTATATTATATTTAATATTTAATTGTATTTTCTTTTTTTATTATTTTATTTTCTTTTACTATATTATTTTTTTTATATTGTATTTTTATATTGAATTGAGTTTTTATATTTTTATTTTTTTATTTCTTATTTTTATATTCTATTTATATTCTATTTATATTCTATTTTTATATTTTTTCTTTTTTATATTATATTTGATATTTAATTGTATTTTCTTTTTTTATTATTTTATTTTCTTTTATTATATTATTATATTCTTTTTATTATATTTCTTCTTTAATTGTATTTACTTTTATTTTATTATATTTCTTATTTAATTGTATTTTCTTTTATATTTATATTGTGTTGTATTTAGGAATTGAAAAGAGGTAATTAGAGGAGAAGGGAAAAACTTGGCTATTCTATGGGAGATAATAGGGAGAAGGAAAACATGGGAAGAACAGGAAAGTGATAAAAGAATATTATACAACATAGAATAGATTAGGAAACACTTGTAAAATAGAAAAAATTGTTAAGACACAGCAGGATACATTAGAAGGGTGGGACTTACACTGACACAATCATGAGAAAGAAATGGAAAGATTATTTCATCGTTAAATTGTAACGCAAAAGTGGGCAATAAATCAAATTATTATTTTTATTATTATTATTATATTTTTGTCTTTTTTATATTGTATTTTTATATTCTATTTGTATGGAGAGAACTCAAAGATGTTGAGAATCGTGCGGTTTATTTAGAGATAAAGAATTGATGCGATACAATAGATACGTAACACTTTCGGCGAATGTTGTTGAGATATTACTGTTCTGTGTAACTGAGCACTCGGGTCGGTCACGAGAGCGTGAGTGCGTATGAATGTAGACGAGATGTTGTGTGGAAGAGTATGTATGTATGACGTCGCGAAAAGTAAATAGGAAGTCCATCAGCTGTTCGAGAATGTTCATGTTGTCTTGCGATTGATGTGAAGAAGAGAAAAAGAGAAGGAGAAAGAACGAGAGATTGAGAGACAGAGAGAGAGAGAGAGAGAGAGAGATGGTTCTGCTGATACACTATTTATATTCTATTTTTATATTTCTATTGTTTAATTAATTGAACAATATGTAATCATTTTACAAATATTGTAATCTATTTGCTTGTCTGTCTCCCTCCTTCACTTGTCATCAATTTCTATCGACTCTCCATAATTCTTTCTATGATTCTCGCCTCCAATTCTAAAGACGATACTACGTAATAATACGCTGTATTTCAAACTGCATACAGTATCATTTTTATTTAATCTTAAGTCATGTGTAAGCTATGTGTATCCGCGGCTGTATCAAACTGCAGAAGATGTGAGGACAAACTTTAAAACTTTTGTTACTGTGTTGTAACAGAGCGATGCTGCCTGCGAAACATTATATACGCGTCGTGCTGCTAAAATAATATGTGATAGCGAATACTACATCGAGGATTATCTTGTAGATTGCGAACTGGTAGCATCTGTCATCAATGATATTTTAGCGGATGCTCGTAGGAAAAAAATGTTAAATTATATTCCATTTCTGTTTATATTTTTATATTCTTTTAATTGTAATTAAATTTCTTAAACATATTATTTCTCTATTTACTTATCCGTCTTCCCCCTTCTCACCTCACCAATTTCTGCTGACACCACATAATTCTTTTTATGATTCGTGCGTTCGTTACGCCACCAAATGATGTAATCTTGCACGGCGGTCCCATCACGGGGGGATTCAAATTACACGTGATCGCGCGATACGCTGCGATGTTAAGATTGAAAAACATTTTTAAAAATTGTTAGCTTTAGAGTGTGTGTTTGCTACATATTGGTTCGGTAGATCGGTGAGGGAGGGGATTAAAATTATTATTTCTCTGCGTTGGGAAAAAATGTCTGTTGATATGGAAAAGATTTTTTCTGCTGATGCCGCATAATTTTAAGATTCGACATGTATTGTATTTTGTTCTTCACGCTGCCAAATGACGTCATCTAGCGCGGCTGCTCCAGAAGAGTCAGATTTCGCGAAATCTCGCTTTGAAATACTGTTAGCTTTAGAATGCTCGCTACATAATGGTTCGGAAAAATATGTCTGTTTGCTGCATAACAGTTTGCTATATCGGTGATTAAAAAATTATTATTATTTCTCTGTGTTGGGGAAAACTTTCCATCACATATTGGTATGGAAAAAAGTTTCTGCTGACGCCGCATAATTCTTTCTATGATTGGCGCTGCCAAATGTCGCCATCCTGCACGACTGCTCCAGGAGATTCAAATTACACACGATATGCAGCGACGTTAAATCGGAACGCTTTAGAATACTGTTAGCTTTAGAATAAAATGTGTTTTTATCGCTATGTAGCGCTGTCTCTTTCCCTCTCTCGAATTTAGCTTTAAAATATTGCTCTCTCTTTCCGACCCTCCGAAGACGTTCTAATCGAGGTTAAAGCGATCACACCCGAGATCGTCCGACATCGTCCGATGAAAAAATAATGTATTATGCTTGGTGACGCTCTGTATATGTACCATTTATTAAAGACTAATGTTAGAGCGTCGGCGTTGGGGGAGTTGGTTAGGCGGTTGACTCGTACCGCGGAGGTCTTGGGTTCGAGCCCCGTCGCCCGAGATTCTGTTTTTTCATTTATATTAATATTTTAAATTAATATTTCCTTCCTTACCGACTGTGGCGATACCACGCCCGATAGTAGCACCAATTCACCCGCGGTTCCTCCTCGATGCGGATTCGGTATCGATTCGGTTATTCGATTGATTCGATATCTGGTCTCGCGCTAATACCCCCCACCACTCCGCCCATCTGTATGACGTCATCCGCCGCCCGGTTGCCCGTCGCGTCGTACGCTGCGATGGATTTCCTGCGACCTTGAAACTCAAATTTGAGTTTGATGGCAGGGGGAGGGGTGGGGGAAATGGCCTTCAAACTCAAATTTGGGTTAGAACTGTCATAGCCTTACTACTAAGGACCAAAAAATGTTAGCAAAGTTTCGGATAGCGCACGTCGCAGGATGGAACACTCGCGAAAGGATGTAGTTTAATTTTAAGGTCTTTAGGTTAACTCTAATTTAATGTTAAATTTACACTATTTACAGTTTTATAATAAAGAGCGAGGTGTACAATTATAATTAATGGAAGCGTTTTATTCTACAGCACTAATTCCTACGCGGTAGGAATGTTCTAGATAAAACAGCGCGATACTAGTAGAATCGGCGCGATTCCAACTACGAAGCAGCGTTATTCCAAGCAAAGCAAGCAATTAGCAGGGGAAGCGATTAGTCAGATGTTACCTTACAGACGGCCCGTCGACAAGTAGATCGAGGAAATCTTGCTCGATTTCCTCGAATCCGCGTGTTCTCCCCCTTCCATCGATCACCGATAGGATCGATTCTCCACATGAGCAAGGGGGGATAGAACAATGCGTCACCACACCTGAGTTAACTCGGGCTCGGGAGATGGCGCAATAAGTACTATTTCTCGAACAAAATATAATAATACAGAATAAGAATAAAAGATATAATAATTTAATTTATTGCCCACATTTGTGTTACAATTTAACGTTCATATACTCTATCCATTTCATTCCCGTGATTGTGTCAGTGTAACTCCTACCCTCCTAATGTATCCGGCTGTGTCCTAACAATTTTTTTCTATTTTACAAGTGTTTCCTAATCTATTTAATGTTGCATAATATTCTTTTATCACTTTCCTGTTCTTCCCATCTTTTCCTTCCCCCTATTATCTCCCATAGAATAGCCAAGTTTTTCCCTTCTCCTGTAATTACCTCTTTCCAATTCCTAAATACAACACAATGTAAAAACACAATATAAATATAAAAGAAAATAAAATAAAATAATAATAAAATAAAAGAAAATACAATTAAATAAGAAATATAATAAAAAAGAATCAAATAAAATAATAAATATAATATTGTCACGTCCTGAATTGCTGGAACGTTCAGGACGAGAAGGGAGTTCTTGCCCCGTCGCGACGCACCGTAAACCCTAAGGCCGGCCCGGTAACGCCACCATGGAGTAACTATGCGGGGCGGGTGGATCGGCGTTGGAGGATCGAGGAGGAAAAGAAGAGGTGTGTTTCGTCTTGGGACCGTCAGCCAGCCTCATCAGTAGGGCTATAGCTGACGGCCCCTGCCCTACACACACACGGGGACACAGAGGATATGATTTGGAACTTGTATATTGTTGCGTGTTTTCGTGGTGTTTTTAAGAACAGAACGCGGGTTGATGCCCGTGGAGCGCTGAACCGCTCTGCTCGTCAGAGTGCGCGGGTGTTATAAATAAATGAGAATATTTGTTCTGGTAAAACTTGTAGGTATATTCTTAATAAATTTAAGAGATAGCTTTTCAGTGAGAACAAGACTTGTACATTCAAGAATCAAAATCGTTCTGCCTTCTCGGGGTCCTCCGTCGTTGCTCCTTCCCTCCTCGAACGTGGTGCCCCTTCCATCCCTAGGCGTCCTCCCAGTCCTTTGGCCAATCAGGATGAGGGATGAGCCGGATTCAAAGGGTAGGCTGTCCCATGGATGTCCGTCCGCCCCCGCCAATCTACGTCCATCTTTTCCTCCGTCTTCGGGTGGTGGTGGAAACTCGGTGGAAGCGCGCGTTTCCGTTACACAGCGGGGTGCACACGTGGGAAGAGAAAGTTGGCTCGGCTACGAGGGTCGAGTAGACAACTCTTGAAGAGAATTTATGACTGCCTTAGCGTCGCTAACACTTCTGGAGTCAATCAACACTCCTAAAACTAACAAAGGATAAGGCCTTCTCAAGAGATTACGTGACTTAGAAGAAACTCGCGATTCGTTTCGGGTTTCGTTAATATTTATCCTCTTCCTGCCTTCGAGCTCTGCCCAAGATCTTTCCCACGAATGCCACCCGCATTGCGCATCCTTTATAATATTTCTTAATCATACGCAAATATCTATTTTCAAACTTCGCTCCTAATTTATCTATCGATTATATACATTTCCCTGACTACGTTCACGTAATCACGCAACACCTCCCTTCATATAGAAAAGGTGTTTCCAATGGAAACAACTTTTAAAAAGAAAACAATACATCAGTACTAGCTTAAGTATGCAAAAATTGAATGAATACGTACTATACATATGATTACAACTACCCCTCCTCTTCCCGCGCCAGCCCTGCGGTAAACGAGCTACTCGGTCCACCCATTGTCCCGCAGGAAGCACGAGTTGAAGAATGATAGCTGCTCCGCAACATTTTACAATAGAAAGATATTATTCTATTACTAGGTAATATTAAATCGATTATAATGTAACGCATAGCTAATATACGGTAGTAATGTAACACCTTAACTAAACTCGTCTAAATACTTTATCCAAAACGCTATAATCCTTATTCGATTTAAAATAATCGTAACTCATAACATAATGCCACAATACATTCGACACATACAAATTAACATAATAATGGTACTTGCAGAATAAAAATTTGAGTCACACACACATCAAACAAAAAAAAGGAATACAGAATTATAAAATTACCACACATAATATTAACATTAATCTTCCAGATCAGTAATATCTGGTCTTATACATGCTAGTTTAAGCTTGTTTGCATGAACTATCTTAGATTTATTTGTTGATATTGCTATTTCTATCGTTAAATCATCATACATTTGAATAATCTTATAAGGACCCGTCCAACTTGAATCGAATTTGGATGTTTTGGGTTCCTTAAGTAAATATACATGGTCGTTTACACGGAATTGACGAGGATTAACATTCTTATCATAGTACTGCTTACTCCTTTCCTTTGCTTTTTCCATGTTAACTGCAGCTGTAGCCTGAGTGGTAGTGAGTTTCATGAAAAGTTGATCTAAATATTCGATGAAAGTTCGTGGAACTTCCTGCCTCGCAAACTCAGTGGGAATAATAGCCTTCACACCGAAAACAAGCTCATGGGGAGTGAAACCAGTGGCTTCATGAACCGAGGTGTTATAAGAAAATATCCCGAATCTAATCCAATCATCCCAATCTGTTTTTGTGCAATAATGTTTTAAATAGTCAACGAAAACACGGTGGGCACGCTCTAAAGACCCTAATAATTGTGGATGAAATGCAGTGGAGGTAATTCTACGAATTTTAAAGAGCCTACAAAAACTCTTCATCACTTTACTAACGAAATTACTACCCTGATCCGTATGAATGACTCTAGGACAACCGAATCTGCTAATAAACTGTTCAGTGAGGCCGACTGCTACGGATACAGAATCAATATTGGATAAAGGAATAGCATCTGAATATTTAGTTAAATTATCTTGAAGTGTTAAGAGGTATCGATGGCCCTTTTTGGTTATCGGTAATGGACCAACTATATCCATCTGCACCTTTTCGAAAGCTATTTTTGGAGTGTCAGTAATTCGCATTGGCTGTCGAGTCTTTGCTGAGTGAATTTTGTTCCTTTGACAAATCAGACAGGTACGTACGAATTCTTTAATTTCCTTTCTCAACCCCGGCCAATAAAAATGTTCCCGAATACGACCATATAACTTAGCCATGCCTTTATGACCTCCTATTACAGATTCATGGTATTCCTTAATAATTTCAGATCGTCTTGGTTTAGGTAGAATTTCAATCTCACTGGTACATACAGTAATGATATACTGGGGATTGTTAAAAATCTGCCGTAGAATATCCTCTATGAATTCCCACTCGATGGGTTCAAGATGGTTATGATCCCTTGATATACTGATGGTCTTGATACTTAAAGAACTCATAAGCTGTTTGAGAGATTTCAACGAAGAGACAATATGGGTGCAATCTGGATTTTCCTGAGAAGTAGTTTTAACAAATAGATGGAAAATGGAATATTTATCTCCGGGAAAAGTCATAGCTTCTCCAGCATTGAGACGATACTTTCGTATTTGGTCAATGGAGAACCTATTTCTTATTAGCAAATTCTTGCTTACTTGAGAATCTATGCTACAATCAAGAGGAAGAAAGTGAATAATTTTATCTCTGCGCATGAAAAGGTAATCTTTGGTGTTAAGGATAGTAGGAAATTGAGAGAGGTGCGTCGTCTGTCCTTGTAAAATATCAGTAACCAATATACTGTTTCCCTTTTGTATATTGTCACAATCACTATCGTCAAGTTCTGGTTCATTTCTATTAGATTCTATTGAGGTCATTCTACTGAGGGCCCTCCGTGCGGTCTTGGTCGCTATTTTACCAGGCCCAACAGCCTCTGCCACGACATAAGTCGAGAAATCATTAGGCTCGTCAGCCTCTGCCACGACATTAGTCGAGAAAATCTCCGGCATCAAAGCCTCTACCACAGCATAAGCTGGGAAACTAACAGACTCCCCACGTCTCTGCCACGATTCAAGATACCGCAGGCCCTGCGATGTCTCTTCAGGGGCCGGACAGAGCGCAGGCACCTTTACTGAACATGGACCACTTCCAACGGAATCTGAAGCGGCTGCCGGGGGTTCGGTCTCACCGTTCAACAAATGTCCGAATGGAAGCTGATCCATAGTGTCCAGCTGGAGCGTTCCCTCACAATCTGTATTATCTTTGTTAACATTAAAATTTCTCAATAATTTACCTAAGACCTCATTCTGCTCAGCCTCTGCCTTCCCGCGCGCCAGGAAAACAGAAGCCACCATTACTTCATTATTGTACTCGTGAAATGCGTCATCTTTCCTGTTCACTTCGGAATCTGCAATTGATGACTCGTCTGCGCAGACAAGCACCTCTTCCAGACGCCTCGAACAAGAATTATGAATCTCATTTGTCCGTGAAGGATTCAATTGGGAATTGGAAGCATGACTAGGTATAATTGGATTGCGCGACAGAGCATCTGCATTGGAGTTCACTCGACCAGGCTTGTACACGATGTTGTAATCGTACTCATTTAATTTAATTCTCCATCTCATAATTTTAGAAGTGGGATCTTTTGCATTATTTAACCAAACTAATGGACGATGGTCTGTAACTAAGGTGAACTGACGTCCATACAAGTAAGGCCGAAAATGTTGCACAGCAAACAAAACAGCTAATAGTTCCTTCTCTATAGTGGAATAATTGGTCTCGGCACTGTTCAAAGTCCTGGAAGCATACGCTATTGGAAGATCTTTCCCAATAGGACCCTGACTTAGAACAGCTCCTACAGCGTAATCGGAGGCATCGGTGGTAACCAGAAATGGTTGCGAAAAATTTGGGAACTGCAGTAATGGCTCCGAACAAATGATATCCCTTAGCTTTTCAAAAGCAGCCTGAACCTCGTCACTCCAGCAAAAAGGACTATTTTTCTTCAGAAGTGTCGTTAATGGTTTCGCAATCTTAGCCATGTCTTGAATAAATCTCCTATAATATCCTACGAGACCTAAGAACTGTTTAATATTTTTCTTTGTTTTCGGCACAGGAAACTGTTTCACTGCCTTGATCTTTCCGGGATCCGGTTTTACTCCCTTACTAGTTAATATATGTCCTAAGTATATTATCTCTCGCTGAAGAAAATGGCATTTGCCTGGCTGAAGGGTCAATCCGGAGTTCTGTAAACGCGCCAAAAGAATTTTTAATTTTCGCGCATGCTCCTCGAGAGAATCAGCATAGACGACTATGTCGTCCATATACACGAAGAGTTCGCTTCCTTGCAAGCCAGATAACACCAAATCCATAACTCGTTGAAAGGTGGCAGGTGCAGTTTTAAGGCCGAATGGCATTCTATTAAATTCATAATGACCATTGGGAGTGGAAAAAGCAGTTTTAGGTTTAGAAATAGGATCAACCAAAATTTGATATAAACCGGAAGCCAAGTCCAGAGTACTAAAATATTTCGCTCCCCCCAATTGATCTAATATATCGGTAATATTAGGAAGGGGATAAGCGTCTCCAACAGTTTTTTCATTAGTTTCCGATAATCTATAACCATGCGCCAATGGAGTTTTCCAGAAGAGTCGGGTTTTTTGGGAACGATCCAAATGGGAGAATTATATGGTGATGCTGAAGGCTGAATTATATCATCTTTGAGTAGAGTATGTACCTGTTCTTTAATTTCATTTTTATGGATTGGAGGAAACCTATATTGTTTGGTATTTATCTATGTTTGATATCAAATTCTTCTAATTCCACAGAAGGTATGGTAAGAGTAACCTTCTCGGTTGTGGTATTAATTGCATAAATCCTTGCGAATCCATTTTCCTGGCTTGATAAGACCTCACCTACGTAAATACCCGGTCCAACATCTATTTTCCGCATATAACCTGATGTGTTATTATTCTTGACAGGGACGGAAATTAAAGTCTTAGTGCGTGGAGCCAAATCAAAAGATGAGAAAATGCACGGAGAAGATTTCCCTTTTCCAAATTGTAAACTATTGGGTAACTTATCCTTGAATGTAAGAGTTACCTCCTGTTTTTCAAGGAATGAAATTCCCAGAATTCCTGTCTGTTTAATGGGAAAATCATTACTCACAACTTGGAAGTTAATCGGAATATCACGAATGGTGATAATGACTTCACCATGGGTGCAAATCATTCCTGGGCAAATTCCGGTAAGATGATAAATCTTGTTAGTATTCACTGCTAAATTCGAGACTAAACCCTCCTGTTTGATCAGATTTAGATGAGAACCTGTGTCTACGAGGAAGCTAGCAAATCTGCTGTAAAACACATTTTCCTCCAACTGGATCACAGGCGATCGGTTAATACCTATCGCGTTGGATTGATAGAGGGTTCGATGGTTTCGACGCGCGCAATCAGGGGTTGTTTCCGCACTGCGCTTGTTTGTGGGCCCCCCTGCGAGTTTAAATTTTGCGAATTCTCGGAAGCTGCGGTTATTGAAGGTTGCGATATGTTAGACCTACGAGGTATATTCTTTCTAAAGCACCGGTCTTCCGTGTGTCCTGTTTTCTTGCAATGATTACACCTGATGTCTTGACGAGTTGGTAATTTAAACAAAGTATTTCTATTTTTAGGGCAATTCCTACGCAAGTGACCTGGCTGGTTGCAGCCATAACACCTACGATCATCCACATTGACTGCATATACCTTTGTATTACTAACTACGGTTTTCGAAGAAGAGGTCTGTATCTGAAATTCAAACTCCGTCTCTATCCCAGTCGCGGCATGTATAGCTGTCCCTAAACTATCCGGCTTCTCCCTTATCATTAATGTTCTAACATTATAATCACGGAGCCCTCTCTTAAAACCCAATATAGCTGCCCTATTCAATAAATTTTTAACGCCTTTAGACTCCACCACATCAGATTCCTCGTTAGCTGCTTCCGTACCCCTCTTTAAAATCCCCTTCACCCTAGCCCCATAACTACCAATGCTCTCACCATCCTTTTGACGTAGATTCTTTAACTCGTCTTGAACGCGATCAACATCAAGAGACTGGGAAAAGGAAGATTTTAACGAGTCGATCAATTCGTCCAACGTATTCAATTCATTTCTGTCAGGTATGTGCTCGTCTGCATCCCCTTCAATTTTATTGCGGATCAAAGCGAGTTAGTTAATCCTATTTCCGGGTTTAATTCGTGAATCCGCGAATCTACACTGATTAATAAACTTTGTTATTGAACAGGACTTTCCATCAAAGCGGGGAATCAAAGAAGCGGCAGAAGTCAACGACATAGATATATCCTCTGAGGAATCGGAAGGTAATTCCGTAATTTTTTCAGCACTTGAATCGTCTGAAGGGATTGATTCATCACCGAGGAGAGAGTAATTATATCTACGAATAGGAATTCGCGAAGGTATTACGCTCAATTCATTTGACCGTAACGCAGTTGAAGAAGACTCCGGTGCGGGTAACTCTATCATTAAATTTCCTATTTCGGACGCGCTACTACCACTCGAGTTAGCTTTTCTATTACGTCTAGCTTTTACAAATCCGGTCTTATACGGCGGCATTTTGGAAAATCTAAACTATGCTTATCACGTAAGATATAGTTTCTTATAATTATAAACTCTTACAATAAAACTTACGAACAAGGTGATGTATAAAAGTCAGCTAATATTCCAGAAATACACTAAGATTACACTGCTATGATGTCACTCATAGTTCACTGATCCTCACTTGATGTGTAGATGTTCCAATTCAGGTGGTCCCTCACCGGTCCTTTCGCTGGAAGATGATTGTCCTGATCCACCGAATGCGTTGGCTCCTTGGCTCCTCGGATAGGTTCTTCCTCTCGTCCGTCAGAAGTATTGATGTAAACTCGTGATTGTCAGCAATATATATATATATATATACTTGAATACCAACAGGTGCTTGTGATTTCAGGGTTAGCGAGCACGGCCGCTGAAACCACCCGTCTCCGGCATCCACCCTTGCCCTTAGGGAAACCGTGCAAAAACCTGAGGGGGAGAGGTTGCACTTTCACGTTGGTTACACAATTATAAACCGCTGCTTAGCAATGTCAGTTCACGAGTCTACGAAAATCACAGTTCTAGAAGTGCAGACTGTATATATCAAACACTCACGAGCCGGCAAAGTTTATCACTCAAAAAATGTTTATGAAATTAACGCGATTATTTAGAAAATATCCCACCGCTGTCACCAATTTTGTTGCGTGTTTTCGTGGTGTTTTTAAGAACAGAACGCGGGTTGATGCCCGTGGAGCGCTGAACCGCTCTGCAGGTCAGAGTGCGCGGCTGTTATAAATAAATGAGAATATTTGTTCTGGTAAAACTTGTAGGTATATTCTTAATAAATTTAAGAGATAGCTTTTCAGTGAGAACAAGACTTGTACATTCAAGAATCAAAATCGTTCTGCCTTCTCGGGGTCCTCCGTCGTTGCTCCTTCCCTCCTCGAACGTGGTGCCCCTTCCATCCCTAGGCGTCCTCCCAGTCCTTTGGCCAATCAGGATGAGGGATGAGCCGGATTCAAAGGGTAGGCTGTCCCATGGATGTCCGTCCGCCCCCGCCAATCTACGTCCATCTTTTCCTCCGTCTTCGGGTGGTGGTGGAAACTCGGTGGAAGCGCGCGTTTCCGTTACACAGCGGGGTGCACACGTGGGAAGAGAAAGTTGGCTCGGCTACGAGGGTCGAGTAGACAACTCTTGAAGAGAATTTATGACTGCCTTAGCGTCGCTAACACTTCTGGAGTCAATCAACACTCCTAAAACTAACAAAGGATAAGGCCTTCTCAAGAGATTACGTGACTTAGAAGAAACTCGCGATTCGTTTCGGGTTTCGTTAATATTTATCCTCTTCCTGCCTTCGAGCTCTGCCCAAGATCTTTCCCACGAATGCCACCCGCATTGCGCATCCTTTATAATATTTCTTAATCATACGCAAATATCTATTTTCAAACTTCGCTCCTAATTTATCTATCGATTATATACATTTCCGTGACTACGTTCACGTAATCACGCAACAATATATACGAATGATATTGAGAGTTAGGACTAGCGGGAAACATTAGAGACCTCTGGTGGCGCTCGTCGACACTAAGTCGCGATACAGTGGTGGGGCCAGGACGTCACAATATAAAAAGAAAAAATAAAAATAGAATATAAAAAGAAAATAAAAATGTAAAATAAAAAATAAAAAATATAAAAATTCATTATAAAAGAATATAATATAAAAAGAAAAAATCATAAAAATATAATATAAAAGAATATTATATAAATAAGAAAAAATATAAAAATAGAATATAAAAGAATATAAAAAAGAAAAAACATAAAAATAGAATATAATAGAATATGAAAAAGAAAAAATATAAAAATACAATAAAAATATAAGATAAAACACAATACAATATAAAAAAAATAAATATAAATGAATATAAATGAAAATAAAAATATAAAAATATAAAAATACATTTAAAATAGATAATAAAATACAATACAATATAAAAATCAATAAAAATATAAAAGAAAATATAATACAATTAAATAAGAAAATAAAAAAAATATATATAAATGAATATAAAAATATGAAATAAAAAATAAAAAGAGTGGTACGCTATAAAAAGAGTCGTTCAGAGTGGTACGATTCACGTTCGATTCACGTTCGATACCCGTTTGATACACATTCAGAGGGGTACGTTAGGTGTTGAAAGTGGTACGACGCATGATCAAAGCCGTTCAATATGCGTTCGAAGCCGTTCGATACCCGGTCGATGGACGTTCGAAGCTGTTCAAAGCCGTTCGATTCACGTTCGATACCCGATCAAAGCCGTTCGATGCCCGATCAATGCCGTTCAATACCCGATCGATATCCGATCAAAGCCGTTCGATTCACGTTCGATACCCGATCAAAGCGATTTGGTCTAGTCGCATGATGTGTCCAAAGAAGAAGGGAACGAAGATGCGTGTGAAGAAGGAGAAAGGAGAGCGTAGGCCAGAGAATAATTCGAAGGAAATGATAGCCGAACTAAGAATCGTCAGCGAAAATGAAGGTGGAGAACAACAGCATCTTAATTTTGCAAAGCTACGCACTTCTCGATTTCATGATAAGCTTTTAAATGCAAGAGCCACGAGATGCAGCGAGACCAATTTCACTTCAGTCGTGGTAGCCAACGGTCATAATGGGGTTTCATAAAAAAGATATAGGAAATTTTGACCAGGAGATGTGGGGGAATAATTAGGAGGTATGTACATAACAATGTTTTGTACGTTTTTTACGTTTAACACGTGAATATTATATCAAGGTTTCTATGTTCTAGGATTTGCAGGGAGCAGTCGGTGGTGGTGGTGGTGGTGGTGAGGACAGCATCGAGGACTCTTCATCCTCCTCATCCTCCTCATTCTCCTCTTCCTCCGACGCCGATGACAGCGACATCATCGCTGCGGCCATTGATGGCTTGCTGGTAAGTGATATTGTGATAGGATATTGTGATAGGATATTGTGCAGAATGTATTAATATTACATTTGCGTTTACATGTTTTAGAACCTGCCACCACCGCCCCAGATAGAGCGTTTGCGGGACATGCTCCCGGATCTTGATCGCGCCACCGCCAACGCAGCGCGGAGAGATTAATTTATATAGATTTTAATTTGTTTAGTTAATTTCATTTGTACATATTTTTTCTATATTTCTATTTTTTTCTATTTTTTCTATTTTATATTATTATTATTCATACTTTTATTCATATTCTTCTTCATATTCTTATATTATTCATATTCTTATATTTATTCCATGTTATTTTATTATATTTTATTATTATATTCTTTTTTATTATATTTCTATTTAGTTGTATATTTATATTTTTTCTATAACAATATATATTTCTTAATCTTATATTATTTCTACATTTTATTTACCCGTCTTCCTTCTCCTTTCGCCACATAATTCTAAGATTTGCAGACACTACATAAGGTAAATGTACCAATTTCTGCTCATGTACCGATTCCAACTCACTTCGTATTTTTCTCATTATTATAAATGTTACGTTTGTATTATAGTTGTAACAAAATAATTTTAAGTTATTTGAACGTTTACGCGAGTGTTGCACGAGGTGGGGGCTAAATTAAGTACAGCCTAAGCAACGAAAAAAATGTAAAATAAGAGACTCATGGATTTGTGATCATGTTCTAGCTGTTTGTGCTAAGGAACAGCGCCACCATTGGCATTCGAGAATTAGGCACAAGGTGGCCATTATAGTAAAAATTGTTGTTTAGTAAAACATACAGAGATTATACAGTGCTCTCCATTTAGATTTTTCACGATTTCTAATATTTTGAAGTAGAAAACAGGTGAGTAAGTTTAGGGTCAAGTAAATACCGTCATGTCCGTATTTCTACTCACCCAAAAATTTTAGTAAGATAACCTCAAAATCAAAGTAATGTAGTAACCTCTATATCTATTCGAAGGCATGCTATTTTTTTTATCATTCTTTTATGTTCTAAAAATAATTTTATTTACATTTTTCATAGTTTTAATATGGAAGATAAAAATTTAAAAACAAAACAAATGGCAACAAAAAAGACGAGTAAGCATCAGTATACTGATGAAAGCATAAGAAATGCAATAGATGCTGTTTCTAGAGGTGTATCAGTTAGGGCTGCCAGCAAACAGTATCACATACCATTTTCAACATTGAGGTGCAAATACGAAGGAATATACCCAATAGGGAAGAAAAGCGGTCCACAGACTATATTAACAATTAACGAATAAGAACGATTAGTTCAGTGGAATTTGTTTGTAGGCAATAATGGTTTTCCATTAACCAAGAATATGCAGTTGTATAGTGTCGCATTGTTAATAAAACAGTTGAAAAGGGAAAATCCATTTAATGGTGGAGAAAGCTAAGTTGAAAAAAATAAGAGAAAAAGATGCAGCAGACATGAAAAAGATGAGATCTAACAACGCGAAGCAAATGATTTTAAATTTAACATAAACTGGTATTTTTATTTTAATAAATATTTTCTCCAAATTATAAATAGTTGTATTTGTTATTATGTTATAACACCTCTCCATAAAAGATGTAACTTATTCTAAGCTGAAACGGCAACATATTGTGTGAGCAGAAATTGGTACAAATTGTGAGTAGAAATACGGACATCGGTATTTCTCGTGAGTAGAAATACGGACATTTGGTGCATTGTATTTAATCACAAATTACTAATAGTTAAACATCTTGAAATATCTTTTTTAAATAGTTTTTTAATTAGTTGATGTTTTATTAAGGTATTAACCAATTTCTGTGCAAATTTTGACCACAAACAAATTTTTTACACAGTCTTTATGACGAGTAACATCTTAAATGAGTAGAAATTGGGACATTTACCTTAGATTGTTATTTGGAGTTGATCAGCGTGGTGACGTTAATGATATGGTGAAGGAATATCTCGATGTTTGCGTAAACAATAAAAAAGCAAATTTGGATGATCTTAGATGTAAGGCGTCAGAAAATATTAAAGCGTCGCAAATTTCGAATACGAAATATTTTAATGCCAAGAGGAAAATGCCTCTGACACACAGTGGCGAATTTCGCCGAAAAGCTGGCCAAAAATCAGAATGTAAAAGTTTTAAATTTGCTAAATCCAATTAGTGCGATTTATTTATGACATATTTGTGCATAATTTCTTACTAATGTAAATATATAAACTGCATTTGACGCTCGAAATTTAAAGGTCTACTTTCAGATTTATTTTCAGATTATCGAGTCCAGCTATCAAAATAAACATTATATATTGTGGTGTAGTATCATATACACTATTATTGTTTTAAATGTGAAGTCTGTAAAAGTTCTTATAAACAAGTACTGAAAGCATATTCATTTTTTGTTTATTCTTAAGCAAAAAGTTACAACTCAAGCGAGCTCAAGCACCATTCTTTTTTTTAAATGAAAGCTCAAGGTGTGCACTTTAAGACCCCGTTGCAGTTTTTTGCAACAAATTGCCATTTTGGCAAATATTCTCATTTTTGTGTACACTGATACGAGTATAATTTCCGATCCATTCAGTTTTTGCATATACACGAGTCATATTGTTATATTATTCTGTATATTATTGTTTCAGCGCGAACGTGAAGCTTCTAACACTCGCGGTGTAGATTTAGGTTTAGGTTTACTTAAGCGTGTAAATTAGGTGTTAAGGAAAGACGTGAAGAACGGTCGTTACGTTTAAACAGTAAAGGTCACGAACACTTTATATTTACACAACGTTGCACAAATAATTACAAGTTTGGTCGCTTAAAATTAACACAGAACTTAATTGACTACACTTAATTAACTAAGACGCGAAGGCACGCGAAAAGTGACCGCGAACTGAGCAGTTCGAATAGAAAAATAACTGGAACGTTCCAGAAGAGCGTAAGTACGCTAGAGAGAAGAACATAACTTGTCAAGTCGACGATTCTTAGAAGAGAGATCGATCGCGGTGATGGATCGGGCCGTTTCACCGAATTCTGTGACGTCAGCACCCCACTCAACAGCTGTTCGCCCTGAGCAAGACGCGGACCGCACCGGCGAAACAATGTCGGCCGCACGGTGAAGTGAGAGAGCTGTCTAATTGACTGGGATGCGCGTCAACAGATGGCTCAACCGATCCCATCACCGCGATCGTGCATACAGCGGCTTTGTCGCGATAGCCATTTCAAACAGAGCGCGGCTTGGGCAGCGAGCTCGCGCCATCTTGGCCTGTGGCCGTTCGGGCTAATCCCAAACAATTATATATCGGAGTGAAGGCAAGTGATTGCATTGCAATAAATAATTGAATACTGTGCAATTAGAAATTCGGAAGTAAAGGTGTATTCGGGAATATTTACAGAAGTGACGTATGCTACAACGCGCAATGAAACTCATTTATACATAAAACATGCACTGTTCACCTACAGATAGCACTTTCAGCAGATATTTATGCGAGTCAAAATAAGACGGAAGTTAATAGTGACAAAATTGCGGTTGAGCTCTCAGTTAGTAATTATAACGTTTAAAATTCCGCAAGAAAAGCATCTCGTTGATCATCAGTGCAATGTTTGTATAAATATATATGTATAAGTATGCAATATAATAATGTTAAAATATATACAAATATTAATGTTTCAGTAATGACTGCGTAATTATTTGACTAAAAACTACAAACCACAATACTTTTAATATTTTTAATAATATAATTATATTTAAAACAACAAATTAAACATTAAACGTTAAAAAAATATACTTTTAGCTTCTTAGAGTTATATTACAATAAAATATTTTAATAATTTGCACGGGAATTGTAGATTCATTTTTGGCCAGCTTTTCGGCCAAATTCGCCACTGTGTGACGTATCAGGAAGGTGATTTTGTTATGTTACGAAATTTTGATAATACCCCGGGAAAGTCGAGAAAGTTAATACCACAGTTTAAGGGTCCATATACAGTTACAAAACGTAATGATAGATACTTAGTCGCAGATGTAGATGGTTTTCAAAATACCCAGAAATTGTATCAAGGAGTGTGGGAAGCAAAGAATATGCGGCCATGGAAAGCAGAACCCTAAGTAATTTTAAGTTATATACATAAGTATGGTTTTAGTATGTAAGGTTAGTGTAGATAGTTTAATGTAGCGCGATGGATTTTGAAACAAACGCGAAATTCGAGGACGAACTCAGGGTCAGGATAGCCGAATTGTTAGTAATAGTGGGGCTGAGGTTTCCGCGAATTCGGCAGCGACACGGCAACTGTGATGTATCGGGATTGTGTGCGTGCGCAAGGCTCAGGGAGGAGTGGGGCGAGAGCCGTGAAGAGAGCAGAGGGAGCTCGGCCTCGTGCCTGAAGCAGTGCATTTTTGTTTTTGTAATACGTACAAACGTAGTCTTAGTTAATAAATATAAAATTTAGCAAAGTATTCACTCCTCAACGTGATTTATCCAAGCGAGTTTACTACAATGGCGACGAGGATCAAAGCGATAAAAACGGATTGTGCGTGCTTAAGAGGTTAGTTTTCGCCACGTGGCCGGCGCGGTAGAAGGGTGCCGTCGTAAAAATAACGGTCGTTCATGCTACGAGTAGTAAGGTGCTCGATTGCAAAAGTAAATTCGTTTTAAAAGTTGATGCAGGGAGTAGTAAGGTGCTCACCTGTAAGGAAAAACGTAAATGCAAAAATCGCGATCGACCGGAGGAGTTGAAGGCATGTGCGCGAGGTTGCGAGTACATGTGCGACAAGTAAAAGAAACTTAAATCGATTGTGTTTCCGGCAGCAAAGTGTCGTGAAAGTTAAGCAAAGCTAATTGAGCGCGACGAATAGCAAGAAATTCGTGGTATAGTGAGACGCACGGCAGGAAAAGTTGCATTTTGAGGTTAGGTTAGCCGCGCGCTGAAAGACAAAGACAATTTTAAAGTTCGATAAAAGTTGCTATGAGTGCAAATTTAAAGTTGAGCGAAGTGCAAACGCTGAATAAAGAACAAATTAACGAGGAATTAAAATTTCGTAATATCGAAATAGAAGCAAACGAAAAATTTGACTCTCTTCGAGAAAAATTAAGAAAAGCGGTAAAAATCGGAGTGAACGATAGCAAAGATAACGCGAGTGCGTCTGACAAAGAAGCATTGCTCGATAATACCGACGATTTTTCGAATCCAGAAGAAATTTTGTCAAACGGCAACAACGACGACGAAATGGCGGATAGTGTAAAAGTGGAGTTTAGTTTACACAAGGATGACTGGGAGACTTTCACGGAGCGCATGGAGCAACTTTTCATCGCTCGCGACATTAAATACGAGAGAAAAAAAGCAGCCCAAATGCTCGTGAGAGTGGACACCGAGGCGTTTAAACTCATCAAACAGCTGTTCGCACCCGACAAAGTGTCTACGAAAAATTACGATGACATAGTGAAAGTTATGAATGAACATTTAAATCCCAAGCCATCGGAAGTTATGGAAAGGTGTAACTTCAATCAAGCAAAACAAGAAAAAAGTGAATCAGTAGCTGATTTTGCAGCGAAATTAAAAAAATTATCGCTGAATTGCAATTTTACAGATATACAAACGTCGTTGAGAGATCAATTTGTGTGCGGTCTGAAAGACCACGAGACAAAAGTAGAACTCTTCAAGAAAAGTACGCTGACCTTCGAAGATGCGTACAAGGAGGCGACAGCAAGAGAAGCCGCAGAAAGAAATGCTACGAATTCTCTCAGTATTTTGAAGAACGAAGGTTCACAAAGAGAAGATGTGCTTGCCTTGTACTCTGGTAAAAAGAAAGCATGGACAAATCAACGAACCACGAAGCCGAACGGTAACAGAGAAACAGGGTGTTACTGTTGCGGAAGGACCAACCACATGAGGGACACGTGTAAATACAAAAATTACACGTGTCACAAATGCAACGTAAAAGGACATCTGAAGAATGTCTGCAAAAGCCAAGGGGAAAAGAAGAAGAAGCAACAGGTTCAGCCACTACACGAAGAGTCGACGGAAGACGACACAGCGAGCTCGTCATCCCATGAGTTCAACAGAAGGCAAAATCACCGGGAGGACTACTTCTGGCTGAGCAGCAGCAGTGTCACAAGTGTAGTGAATAAAATAAAAGCAGAGCAGTGTGTCAGTGATTGCGAAGGTACACCGATGTACGAAACGGTATACGTAAATGGTGTGAAAGTGTGCATGGAGATTGACACGGGCACGTATGCCACAGTAAATTCTGAATTTTACTAGAATAAATATTTTAAAAATTTCAAATTAAATAAAACTGATCGCAAGTTACGAACTTATAATGAAAAAATTTTGCTACCAATAGGAAAAATGTCTAATGTGAACGTAAAATTCAGAAATTGCAATCGTATGCTGGAATGTTTTATACTGCCTGGATCTGGCCCAATGTTGATGGGTAGACAATGGCTATCGGCGTTTGGTATGTGGCCATTGCATATTAAGAGTATGGGTGTAAATGAATTGAATAAATTGAATATTGAAAATGTAGCGAACGACTTGTACAAAAAATATGACAAACTGTTTAGCGACACACCAGGATTGTATAATGTTAGTAAATCTAAAATTTACTTGAATGAAAATGCAAGACCAATAGCATTGAAATATAGAAATCCTGCTCATGCGTTAAAACCATTAATCGAAAATGAATTGAAAAGATTACAAGAGTTAGGTCATTTGAAACCTGTTGAAGTTAGTGAATGGGTAACACCCATTGTACCTGTATTTAAAAGCAATGGAAAAATTAGAATATGTGGGGATTTTAAAATTACATTAAATCAATTTGTAATTGTAGATAAATATCCGTTACATACGATTGATGATATTTTTTCAAAATTGCAACGCGGAAATTCATTTTCAGAGCTGGATTTAACGCATGTATATATGCAATTCCCGATCGATGAGAAAAGCAGCGAATATCTCACGATCGTAACACACAAAGGTTTATTTCGTTATACAAAAATCCCCGAGGGAGTATCAACAGCACCAACAGACATACAAAAGAAAATGGATGAATGTCTGAGAGGCATCGACGGTGTAATAGCATACATCGACAATATCTATGTAACTGGAAAAACAGATGAAGAGCATTTTGCAAATTTGCATAGAGTCTGTGAAAGATTAGAAAAATGTGGGCTAAGATTGAATAAAAGTAAATGTTTTTTTATGAAAAATAAGCTCGAAATATTAGGTTTTGTAATAGACAAAAATGGATTACATAAATCTGAATCCAAGATTAAAGCAATGACAGATGCCCCCCAACCGAGAAACAGTAAAGAATTAGCGTCATTTTTAGGATTAATAAATTTCTATGCGAGATTCTTAGAAAATACAGCTGAAAATTTAAAGCCGTTGTACGATGCAGCGAATGCTAAAAAGTTTGAATGGAACAAAGAATGTTCAAAAGCATTTAATTGGGTGAAAAACGAATTAATTTCACCAAAAGTTTTAGTAAATTATGATCCTACACAAAAAGTAGTGTTAGCATGCGACGCATCGGACTACGGTTTGTCAGCAATATTATCTCACAGGTATAGTAATGGGGAGGAAAAACCTATCGCTTATGCATCGAGAAAAATACAAAAACATGAACTAAATAGAAAAATTTTAGACAAAGAGGCGATGGCAATAATCTTTGGATTTAAAAGATTTTATCAATTTATTTTCGGCAAAGAAATTATCTTGAAAACTGATAATAAAGCATTGCAATTAATATTAGGACCAAGAAAAGGCATTCCGTTGACAGCGGATAGCAGATTTCAAAGATGGGCTTATTACTTGTCAGGTTTTAAATATGTAATAGAAAATATCAAATCAGAAGCAAATGCAAACTGTGATGCTCTTTCAAGGTTACCAATCGATGATAAAACGGAATTATTAGATATAAATTTTTCGCATGTACATTTTTTTGAAGAGGGACTTATTTCATTTAATCATAAGACTTTACAGAAAGAAAGCGCAAAAGATGATGACATAAAAAAAGCAATAAAATACGTGTTAGGTGATTGGCCAAACAAAGATGATGAAATGTCAAAAGAATTAAAAAACATTTATAACAAGCGTTGCGAACTTACTGTGGAAAAAGGTTGTTTGTTTTGGGGTTTAAAAGCAATAATACCAAAAAGTATGCGAAATCTTATATTAAAAGAATTACATGAAACCCACCTAGGCATAATTAAAATAAAATCTTTCGCACGTTCTTATGTCTGGTGGCCAAACATCGATGACGATATTGAAAATATGGTTAGTAGGTATACTATGAGAGTTCTGGCCCCTAGGGCGAGGGGGTGCGGTGGTGCGAGGGGGGTACCGCGCGGGCGAGGGGAAGGTGGAGGGGGTACCACGCTCTTCGACGAGATGGGTGAGGGGAATGACGTCACAGGGGGGGATTTCAAAATTTTCAAAATGGCGTCGCGCGCATTTCGTATTGGCGTCACCTACCGGGTGTTTAAGATACTTTGAGTCTGCGTCGGTATTTGGGGTCCGTGTTGGTATGATGAGAATCATACATAGTGCATATAAAAATGTACAAGCGTAGCTTAAACGATTCATCTTGCGCGTCCGACAACAATGGTGGGTTTCCAAATAAACGTTAACAACAACATCATCAACAGTCCAGTATGAGGTATGTATACGTTACTATACAGTTTTCACATACTTCATTCGCTTACTTCTTTCACTGTAATTAATTTCGTGTACATGTTTCTTACAGTTCTGGATCCACAACGTCAAAAACGTTGAGAACACCAAAACTATCAATCGTACGGATCCTGGGGCGTGATTACCCACTAACCGTAACAGCTTATAAACGGCTAACTATTGGAATTCGCATTGGTATGGATTCGTGCCACGTCGAGATCGCCATAGCCGACAATAAAGGCTGTGAGGTATGCTTTTCAATGTCAACGCGGAAGCTCCTACTGCAAAACGAGGCGGACATACTCCAACGATTATGCAGCAACGCAACATCGCCCCAAACCCACATCGTAATTAATCATTTGCGACTCGAATTCACGCGTATGCATGATGATCAACTTATTAAAATCACTGATAATCGCGCTGCCATATATATGACTGAAGCCACGATACGTAAACTATTCGCGTATAAACATTGCATTGAACATATGTTCACCTGGCTAACTGAAAATATGTACTCTGTAAGTAGTAAATATACCACCTTCGTGGAAGTTCTACGTACCGCTTCCGTACCAACGAATTATGTGAAATTAATTTCCGAAAGCGAGCACTTTGAGCAGCATTCATTGATCGATTGTGAATTGTTAGCGTTAGGATTACAATCTATGCTACGTGATGTAAACCATGTACCACTATAGTGCGTGCATATATATATATGTTTAATAATAAATGTACAACAATTTTTTTAAATAAATGTATATAGATATATATTTTTCAAAAAAAAGCAGTGTATGTGTTTATTCATGTACAATGTAAAGCTATCCATGCGTACTTAAATTATAAAATCAGTATTTGCGTAAAAGTAACATTCGTATGGGAGGGATATTCATGCTCGTGGGTAGAGGAATCAGTCGCCGTTGTCATTGTTCTCATCACCGCCGTCGTTGTGTTCACTATAGAAAACAAAAAAAAATATATCTCTTACATATTCGTTTCTCTGCATATGACGCGTAAAGTAGATGCAATGCGTGTGTGGGACTTACATTAGGTGACGCTACGTATATAATTCCATATTTTCTCGACATTCTCTAGCGCGCAAACACCGTCGTTTTTGTGAAATGCACATCGAATAGCATTCGTTGAAGACATAGACTTCAGATTAGGGACGTCAGGCATGATCCCGCAATAATCATCGTCAACGTCGTAGCCGCCGTCGTCTTCGACAGTTCGAGCGTTGTCATTGCTGTTGTTGGTGTTGATCTTTCGCGCCGTCAGTTCGTACAAATTGCATACATCCTCCACGATTATGTTAGGTAGTAGTTGCAGCATCCACGTTTTCTTTTCCGTACCTTTCACGATGACGAAGTCAATGTTCGCGAGTACGCTGGTGAGGAGCCCCGGAAGTTTGGAGTGTGGAACATAGCCGTCAGACCAGCGAAGTCCGTGATGATGCTTCGCCAGCCAGGACGCTTGACGGTTATCCCACGAATTCAGATGTTTCACGAAGTATGGTGGTTCGAAGATCCAATGGCTGATTATCGTCGTAGTTGTCGTCGTTTTATCATTGTTGCTGTTTGCGCGAATCGCGATCTCTTTGGCGACGAACTCACGTTCGATATTGAAACCTTGCAGATCGACAATGGCGAACATTATTATTCGTTTAGGTAGCACCGGCGGTGACGGAGTCGGAACAGTAACTGAGGTCTTCGACATCGACGTTTTAAAACAGTAGCAGTATCCGTAGTAGTAGTAGTATTAGTAGTAGTAGTAGTAATAATATATGTACGCACGCTATATTAGTTTGCGTACCACGTTGGTTAAAGGGCCGTATTCGACTATACGATCGTGTATTATCAAACAGAAAGCGGTAGTATTAGCGGGGATATTTTCTTTACATTCGAAATCTATTCGCACATCCACCGTAGCACTTTTCAACGACTCGTTTTGCCTGGAACAATCTATGACCGCGATAGGTGCGTATTGTAAGAATTCGATCGCGTTCAGCAACGGTTCTCCGTGACCGTAGTACGATCTGCCGAATTTCGCGTACATATCGTATAGGAGCGCGTATTTATACTTATCGAAATCTAAGTTCAAGTCATCGTACGGATACGTCTCGGAATTTAGATACAGTCGAACGTTCGTAAGACGATTCGGGTCGAATACACCCGCGCATTTATCGGGACGATTCTTTCGATTGGTTTGCATGGCGAATATCACGAATCGAGGTTTCTCAATTTGCGACGTAGCTTTCACGGTCCACGTGTGTTTCGTTGTCTCTTGCAGTAACGGGTACTCATGCAGGCTCCACGAATGGAAACTCATCGCGATCGGCCGACCGCTTCCCAGGATACGCAGCATCGATAACTTATTCACTTCCTCCAAAACAACGTGGGGCATACGCCACTGCACCTTGCGTATCTCTAGTTTCGGTATCGCAGTGGCGGAGGTGCAGTGCATCGCGTTCGAATCTACACGCGATCGTATAAGTATTAGCTCGTGCCGCGCGTTCATCACGATGTGTTTGTAATCCTCGCAGAATCCTAATAACATGTTCAGGGGTACGCAGAAATTGAAAGCACCCGAATGAAAAATATCTTTATTGTAATCGATGGCATTATTCCAACGGCGTTCGCAAGCACTTTACTCCTCTCGGCCGACAACGAAACGTAATTTTTCAATGTAGTTGTGATTCCTGGATTTCGACAACGATCGATCTCGACACCGTTCAATTCGTATCGAATCTCATCGAACATGAACGCAACGCAATTATTGTCGAGAACAGCGGTCGCGGACGTTGCCGGGCCTTTCGCATCCTGCGCCGTCAACGTGCCACGACCTTCGATGTAGAGAAAACTTTCGCATGGAAGCGTGTATAGATCTTGCTGCTGTATGGGGATTCTTATCTCGTCGCTATTATCGAACGTCGTGTTGGCGTATGGATTGTACGTGTGTAACTCGATCTTCGTGATACGATTGTCAAATGTTGGCGCATTTGCCACATCCAGAATAATCGACATCGTGGTTGCGTGTCTAATAGGCGATGATGAAACCTAACGATCGTTAGAAACGTACGTTCGGACGAGTCAACGGCTTTCTCCTCCTTATGGATCCTCTTCTTATCGCTCCACCAACCTTTATTCTTCAACTTTCGCCTTCCGATAAAGGATTGCGCCGATGACGCGAGACAGAGGCAGCAGGAGTAGCAGCGGCAGCGACGATTGATGATTCGTACGCGTGATCTAACACTAACATACTACACACCCACGAATACGCGTGTAGTCACGCTAGCCTATCGCGCGGACGTCGTTGAACGTGCAAACGAATAGTTATTTCTTCTCCGCGGAAATCTATAGGATGATCGTGTTGATCGACGATGCACAACGTTAGATCGTGTATTGCTCGTGCGACGATCGGCAGGTAAATGACGTGTCGCGGAGTTTCCGATATCTTATATCCCGGCGGTACGCGAGGTGAAAATTCATGAATCGTGTGTACCGGTTTATCGTTGCTGTACGCGCCGGTAGTGACGTTGCACGTTACTCTGATCACGTTAACGTTTATAATATTCACGGGTACGTCGGACTCGTGCCAGATTCTAGGTAATAAGACGCGATTCGGAGAAAATCCTAGCAACGAGCCCACATTGTTCGGTTTCGTAAAGTCTACAAAGAACGAGCAGTACAGCTCACTTTTCATGGTGTTGTTGTTAGCTCGTAGCATTAGAGGGTACTTGTCGTCATCGTTGCTATCGTTGTTTCCGCGTCTTCGAGGATATCGATCGAGTAATCGTTGCTTCAGATACTCGGCGATAGCGTCTAATTCGTAGGAGCCGTGGGAGATCGTAATGCATTCATGAATGGTGTCAGCGATGGTATTGTTTTCGGTGTCATAATTCACGACGAAATAGAATTTATCGTTGCTCGAGTCGATGTTCGGTATCGTGTGAAACGTCTCCAAGTCCGCGAGTCCTAATTCGTATTGACCATCACTCGAATCTATCGGAGGAAATAGTTTACCGTGAGCACGCTACTGCGACCCGTTAACGTAAGCGTGAACGACATATCATAGATTACACTCGCGAGACGGAGAGGTGGTAAGTGACGCGCGCGTACGAATACTCGAGATTTTATCGATATTATGAGTCTTTATTATTCTAGGAGGTGTGAATTGTCATTACGCATGGATCCATTGTAACATAATCTTAGTACACATACCGATATTATTAGTATATAGGCCATAATGTTGTGCCCGGGCCGACACCCAAGCGTGTCGACACCGCGTACATTCCGATTGCCCCAATCGAGCGGCCGGAATTCGGCACAGCAGCGTAAGGGATCTCGGAAACGCACCGAGACCCGTCAGCACATGGCGAAACCTCTAAAAAGCAGGCAAAGGCGGAGACCCCGATGGTCCCCGCTTCGCCCCGATTACATTATAAGAACGACGTATGAACAACGGGGGCTCAGACTTGATAAAGCTTTGTTACGGGATCCATACCCGAACCTTACGAGACTCATGCCAAAGTAGGCATAGTGTCCTTGTCACCCAGATCGGGACAGAATAAACTTGTTAACCTTACGGTGAGTTCCAACTCTTTAACCTGCAACGATCCCCTACCTTCGGGTTCCCAACCGAACCCTTCCGTCCCGGCATCATCACCCGAACTTCCGGAGCCCGTGGACGACGATCGCGAAGGACGCCCAGGAGCACCCCGAGATTCGCACCTAGAATCTCGACCCCCAGGCGCCTTGGCACAACAATTGGTGGCAGCGGTGGGATCCTGCCAACGTAAGGACCAAGACTGACCGACGGTGACAACAGGACTTAGCGGAGACAACGACCCACTCAACAGTAGGGCAATCCACTTCGCAGTATTGACGGACGTCAGCAAGAGGACGCCGCCGAGAAAATCTGCTAGTGACACCGAGACGAGCGATGCATCGCCTGCTTCTTGTGCTGTAAGTGCGAAATACCACTACCAGCGAAACCAGGCCACACGCCACCGTTCTCATGCGCCGTGCAAATTCCTTAGATGCAGATATCGAGCGTAATTTAGAATTAACCGAGCGAAAAGAAATCCTTTCGCCTGGAGCCATCCGCCGAAGTGTTCCGCGTAGATTCGTTAAGGTCCGTACGAAACCCTCCACTGAACCGCTTTTCGACGCGACATTCGAAACTTTCCGGGAAATCGGGGAGTGTACGCGACTTGCTTTAGACGTACAAACTAGCGAAGGACAGAGCGTTCCGACCGTAGTACCAATCGCGTCAAGTCACGCCGGACACCTAACCGCCAGGAGGCTATACCCATACACCGAGTTAGATTATAGTTTAATCTCGGGCGGAGAACAAGCTCCCAATAACATTATGTCGACCACCCCTTCGGCGACCACAAGCGGAAACGCCGGACAGAGTTCCGTAGGCCTCGAAAGCCGACTAGCAAACCTAGAACGACTACTCGAGGAGGTGACCACTTCTTTAGCTAGCGTTACTGACGGAGTAATAACTCTGAATGATAGAATGGGAGCCATAGAGGCAAGGGAAGGTCCACTACAGGACTCGATAGATCGCGAAATAGAAAGGCTAAGGGAAACAATGAACTCTACGCACGCCACCCCCGGCCCCTCAGGTAGGAACACGGTCCACTTCAATACCGCCCACGAGACTAGAGAGGAACCGAGGCGCGCCAGTTTATTCGTTCCCCCAAATTTCGAGTTAAATAACCTATCCGACGCACCGACCTTAACAAGTACTCAAGACGTACTCAACGCCATAAAAACCTTGCCCCCGTTCAACGGAAAGGATCCCACGGAATTACCCAGCTTCCTGACCGCCTGCAAATATGTGTATTACGGATACCAAACAGCGGAGGCGAAAGCCAAAATTCTAAGGGGAATAATCTCGATGCGGGTCAGAGGCGAAGCCTTAGACGAAGTACAGACGCGCCACGTAGTCTCCATACAAGACTTAGAGGATGTACTAACGTCAGTTTACCGACCCCCCCGTACAGCCTCAACTGTACAAAGGGATCTGTTATATAGTAGGCAGGGCCCCAAAGAAAGCGCGCATCAATACGGAAATCGCGTAGCAAAATTATTAAGAGAACTGATAGCGACCGGAATTCACAATGAGGATAGTCTGTTAGAGAAAAAAGCAAACGTGAAAATATACAAAAGACAGACACTGAGTATATTCGAGGACGGACTCCGCGACGACCTAAAAATCTTAGTAAAATCACGGAGACCCGCCGACCTACAAGAAGCAATCACGATAGCCATAGATGAGGAACGGACTATCGTAAAACGACCAGCGACGCGCGAGACAAACTCCTCTTCAGACACACACCAGGCAGCACCACGGTACTGCGACAACTGTAAACGATCAGGGCACGACACTAAGGAGTGTTGGAAAAACAGGTATAAAGATAAGCAACATGGGAAAAAATTCCTTCCGGAAGACAGCCGTCGAGTGCAAACGGTAGCAGTCAAGAAAAAGAGTGAGAAATCGACAGGGCGCGAATCAGACGGTCAGCAACCGGCCTCGGAGGAAAAACGACAGTCGCGGCACAGAAGCACTGATAGCGCACATTCCACACAAAGCAGTCGTGACAGCTCCGAATCACCGGACCGCGACTCACCTAACCAAAAATTTGTGAGAACCTACCGCACGTTTAAAATAGGAACCCTCTCCCAAGACGGACATACCTCCGATAGAATAGAAGTAGAAATAAAAGAAAGCAAGAAAGAGGATAACATAATGTTAATAGATAACGGAGCAGAAGTATCTGTAATTGCCAAGAGAGCTCTTCCAGGAGACATAATAATGGGAAAAAGCGATGTCGTACTTATTTCATTCTCGGGAGGAAAAACGGAAACATTAGGAAAAATAGATGCCACGTTTTACATGAACGGGGAAGAAGTGATACATCCCTTGTACGTGGTAGAGGGAAACACACTAACAAACGCAGACGGGATACTAGGAGTAGATTTCCTCAAGGAAAATAGATTAACCATATGTTATCCCAGGAAGAGCATACTAGTAGACGGAGAACCGTGGAAAACACTAAATACGAGTAGGAAACTAACAATACCCACGCGTACACCAAAATTAGCAATGATTCCGCCTGATAGTAAACGGGATGAATTAATAGGAACCCAGCTGCTGGTAGACGGCGTGTATTTAGAGGAAGGGCTACCGAGATCCGAAAGGGGACAACGCGTAACCGGCATTAGGAATATAACAGAAGAGGCCAAGAAAATAACCGCGCCGCGAATCCAATTAAGCAAAATAACGGGTCGCGAAATAATGCACTGCAACGAAAGCGCCGCAGCTGTTCGCGCCTTGACCGCGAAGGAATCACTGACAACGCGCATTACTCGAGTCGTAGGTCAGGTAGACCGCGAACACATGAGTGAGAAAGAAAAGAAAGAGTATGATAAAAAGGCATGCGAAATAGGATTTAAGAAAGGTGATAAAGTTTGGCTCTACGACGAATCCAGACGAGATCAAAAATGGGTAGGTCCCTACATAATAATAGAAAATAACTCGAAAGCGAATATAATGTTAAAAAAGGGAAGAAAAATCCTACGCGCACACGCGAATAGAATAAAACACTTTATCGAATAAAAAACGGTCGGAAATACAACAAATTTAGTATTACATTGTATCACAAAGAGTATTAAAATAAGTAAGACGACTAGATAATTTAAGAAAGATTGTATCACAGCATTATCGAGATGTAAGCTGTCCGAATATAACAAGTGTGAATCGGGACAGTTCTATGCGAATACGCGAAAATCGTGACGGGCTAGGGCGCAGGGAAATTTCCGATAATAATTGTAAAAATTTCCCCTAAGCACCCTTCCTTTAAGGGGGGGGGAATGTTGTGCCCGGGCCGACACCCAAGCGTGTCGACACCGCGTACATTCCGATTGCCCCAATCGAGCGGCCGGAATTCGGCACAGCAGCGTAAGGGATCTCGGAAACGCACCGAGACCCGTCAGCACATGGCGAAACCTCTAAAAAGCAGGCAAAGGCGGAGACCCCGATGGTCCCCGCTTCGCCCCGATTACATTATAAGAACGACGTATGAACAACGGGGGCTCAGACTTGATAAAGCTTTGTTACGGGATCCATACCCGAACCTTACGAGACTCATGCCAAAGTAGGCATAGTGTCCTTGTCACCCAGATCGGGACAGAATAAACTTGTTAACCTTACGGTGAGTTCCAACTCTTTAACCTGCAACGATCCCCTACCTTCGGGTTCCCAACCGAACCCTTCCGTCCCGGCATCATCACCCGAACTTCCGGAGCCCGTGGACGACGATCGCGAAGGACGCCCAGGAGCACCCCGAGATTCGCACCTAGAATCTCGACCCCCAGGCGCCTTGGCACAACAATAATTCGATAGACTTTTGCTGTAAAAATTGCATGCACAAGCGACCGCAATTCATCTCGTCGAAACGTTGAAAACGATTGTGATTATACGTGATTGTTGTACCACGTCCGAAATAGTAGATCAATTCCGCGGGAGGTCGCAGATTCCCAAAACTATCAAAGTACTGTACTCGCGGCCCGCGTTTCGCGTACGCGACCCAGTGCGTACCGACGCCTCGATTCTCGTCCAGATTCGCGATGCCACATTCGTTGCTTCGTACGCGCGTGGGAAGTGTGTCGCGCATAAACACCCCTCGAAAGAACGGGATGCTAGCGCATTCGCGTTCTAATTGCAGGTTCGTCATAGGTTGTTGCGTTATCGCCGCCACCGTCGCCATGCGCCTACTCGATCGGCGTTTTTTTTTTCTTTGATCTCAGTCGTCGTTGGCTTCGACGTCTAGGATTCAAGCCCGCACCTCGCTTGTACGGTGTCAGATGCATCCCTTGCCCTTCCATCGCCCGATTATGACGCAACGTCTCTTCCAGTTGTTTTCGCGAGGACTTCGAATCGTTGACCGCTTTGGTTATACCAGCCGCTCCACCGGCCAATGCCCCGATAGCCGATAAAGCAGGTAGCACGAACGGAAGAAATTGAAGAAAGCCGCCGCGTTTCGTCACTCGTAGACTACGATGTCGTCGTCGCCGTTGAGGATGTTTCCTTCCAGACTTTCTCTGTTTACGTTTCGTCCTTCTCATACCCATGCCGAGTTTAGTCTTAGCCTTCATCGTTGCCCACACTCCAGTCGCGGCTGCTTTTTCACCAAAGGTCGCGTCGTTCGCGAAAACTCGTTCTCGCGCTCGTTCGGCTAACGCACGATCCGCCTCGTGTCGCCCCTCTAAATCCTTTCGACGAGAGTACGCGATATCGTGGTCACGACACGCTGCGTCCAAGGGATTCACACCTTCGTCGCCACGAGCCAATCGCTTTAGCAAACGCGTCCCCGGTCCGCAGAACTGATAACCCGGAACGTGTAGTTCGAACTGTAGACGGTTTATGATACCGTTCACGAGACCCGATCCAGTCTTTTTCTTATTCTTCTTAAGATTCTTCTTCCTCTTCTGATTCTTGCCTAGTCCGTGAGACGTCGCAGTCGTTAATGCTACCATATACGTTAGAATAGTCACAATAGCTACTGCAATAATAAACGCGTACGCGCGCTTAGCCGATCACAGTGATAGTGACCTGGGTGACGCGTGCCACGAATATAAATAGTCGTGCTTCGTCACACGCGCGCGAGTACCTGAGAAACACCGACAACATGCGATTATTCGCGTGACCGCGAACAGAATGCTCGAGGATGATAGCGATGCGAGTCGATCGAACAGACACGGCCCGTTGTTGCCGAACAGCGTGCGAGGCGCGATTTGCGGCCCGTCCGGGTGTGGAAAAACGAACGTGCTTCTGAGCATGCTAGAGAGTCCGTACGGTTTGCGTTTCGAGAACGTGTACGTGTACTCGAAATCATTGCATCAGCCAAAGTATCGATATCTCGAGCAGGTGTTCTCACTCGTCGATGGAATCGAATACTTTCCTTACTCGGACAACGCTGAGATCGTTCCACCTAGAGACGCTCGACCTCGATTCGATCTTCGTGTTCGACGACGTGGCATGCGACGAACAGAACGCGATACGCGAATACTTCTCCATGGGTCGCCATGCGAACGTGGATTGCTTTTATTTGTGTCAGTCGTACGCTAGAATATCTAAACATTTAATCAGGGATAACACGAAATTTCTCATGCTGTTCAAACAAGACGGCATGAACTTGCGTCATGTGTACAACGATCACGTGAATACAGACATGACGTTCGAGTCGTTCAACGACTTGTGCGCGAGATGTTGGCGTCGACGATACGATTTCGTGGTGATCGATAAGGATAGTTCTATGTACGAAGGTCGATATCGAAGAGGATTTAACGAGTTCGTCGTAGCTCGTTGACATCAGTAAACCGCGAGTCATTCATCGAGCAACACGAAATGTCTAGCGAACCAACGACAACGATGACGACTCCGATAACCTCGAGCAACGTCGACGCGAAGCATACGCGAAAACATCGTCGACTTCATCGACAAAAACGGACGAAACATCAAAAAGGAACGAAACACCAAAAAAAAAGAACGAAGCGCCAAGGTATGGGCGCAAAGGTGGAAATCGCTAAAGTCAGCGACGTTATACGTAAAAAGTGTTTAGCCTTGAAAATTGGTAAAATGACTACGGATGCAGCTGTGGAGGCGAGCACGCGTCCCATCGTCGAACCGTTGAACCGATTGATCGAAAATTCGTCCGCGTTGAAAACACCCTCAACACCTCGATCGTGGTCAGTGAAGAGGAAACATGAATACGATCAACAACAATCATCGAAGAGACTTCGACCCGTTACTCCGTATACATCCAAGGAACGTCTGAATAACCTTCCATATTATAACGATCACGACGATGAGGAGGAGGACGACGACGACGACGACACCGACAACGACAACGACCACGACAACGACAAGGATAACTACAACGACAAAGACAACGATAACGATAACGACACCGATAATGATAATGACAATGACAACGACAACAATAATAACGATGTTGATGATGTTGTTGTTGATGATGTTGACGACGAAGACAGTGAAAAAATTCAGGATGATGAGTCGTCAGCAAAGGTTTACGATTTGGATACGCTACGCAACCCCGCGGATGATATCGAAGTGTATCTTCGAAACGCCAAAGGACCGTTGTCGCGAGAATATTTACGACTGTTATTCACCGGCACGAAGAAACGAATTGACAACGTGTACGGCGTATACTTGGGGGTCCGACGAAGACCTAATGATCGGTGATTCCGTACTCTCCATCGACGAGGATGGTGACGACATCCGTATTAACGGAACGCGACACGCGGGCACTCGGGGCTTGTACGAACTGTTGTTCATGCGAATGCCGAACATTCGCACGTGCACGGACGCGGATTTTTACTCGTACCGACGCATCTTATTATCAACGAACGCGCATAAGCGAAACCATTCACCGAGCAAGCGCACGTTGGGTAACAAGGGATACAAGTACAAGAAAATTATATCCGCGATAATCGGCGGGGTGCGGACATCGGGTATCAGATGCGTTAGGGGCAGGGGTAACGGCGCGGGCGGTACGGGCACTGCGGGCACGCGACAAGGTTTAGGATTACCCATCGACGAATCCATGACGGTCACCGATAACGCGATCGATTACGTGTACTGGGATAATCCGAATGAATTAGTCGATAGACTGAGATTGCTCATGGCATCGCGCGCGGCAGGTCACACGGGTCACGATAACGAAATCGCATCCATCATGGAGGAACTTCGCGAGGCCGGACATATCTTAAATTGAACGATCCCTTAATCGCCGCGTCAGTAGTGTTCGCGCGCACGCGTTGTTATGTCGGTGAACAAGTTTGGCACCTCGTTACGCAATAACAACATCAACAACAATAACAACGAAGCGGTGATGACAATGACTAGACTATTGTCCGCGGCGGACGATCGCTTTACCCGAAAAATCGAAACGGCTATCGCGAACGCGCGACTGGACGCCGAGTATCAACGATCTCAACTCGAGACGCGAGTTAACGCGCAATTATCTCGGTTAGAGGACGATTTAAATAACGCGATGGAACGACGCTCGGATCACTTGAATGACAGACTCGAAGAGTTCACGACATCAACAGCGACGCCGACTGCGATAACGATCACGAATCTGCACAAACAAAAGGAGTCGCGAAAAGCTAATGAGGGTCGACGACGCCAATGATTATTGATCCTGACCCTTACGATAGCGGCTACGGCTCCGAATCGTCGAATGATGACGAACGATCGCGAAAAACGTGCACCGCTTGTATTTTACGAACACTCGAGGAACTCATACTACTTCTATCATCCTTGAATCGCCGCGATCATCCCCGCCAATCCGCGAAGCATGAACAAGGAGCGAGTACAATTAGTGAACGAATTACATGCACCCGCGAGACGAAATTTTCCGCGGCGACCCGTCGTGATTCGCGGCTACGATGATTTGTGGCAGGCTGATTTGGTGGAGATGCGTCCGTACGCGAAGCAAAATCGAGGATATCACTACATACTAACGATCATCGATGCGCTCAGCAAGTATGCATGGGCCGTACCTGTGAAAACGAAAAGCGGACGCGACGTAACCGCGGCGTTCACGATCGTATTGCGACAGAGCGATAGATGCCCGCGAAATTTACAAACCGACATGGGTAAGGAGTTTTACAACGCGGAATTTCAACGATGTATGAAGACCCGCAGGATCAACCACTACTCCACGTACAGCGTGATGAAAGCGTCGATCGTCGAACGTTTCAATCGTACGCTGAAAAACCTCATGTGGAAACAATCCTCCTTGAACGCGTCCTATCGTTGGATCGACCTGTTACCTACGCACCTACAATCATCGCAAGCATCGAACGATCAACGCCCGACCCGTTGACGTGACCCCCGCGACACGTTTGTCGTTGGCCGTGAATGAACCCACCCCCCTATCCACATCGAAAGGTATTCGACGACGCGCGAAATTCAAAGTCGGTGACAAGGTACGCGTGAGCAAGTTCAAGACCCTCTTCGAGAAGGGGTACACTCCGAACTGGTCAACCGAGGTGTTCGAAATCGTAACCGTACAACGAACCTGTCCGGTGACGTACATTCTACGCGATTCCGCAGGAGAGCCGATCTCGGGTGGATTCTACGAATACGAACTGCATTCGGTCGCGAATCCTGACATCTATCTGATCGAGAAGATTATTCGTCGCAAGGGAAACCAGGTGTACGTTAAATGGCTCGGATTTGATTCGTCGCGAAACTCGTGGATAAGCGATAAGGATATTCTATGATTCCCGATTATAAACACGCTCTATGTTACTGAAATAAATAAATACATATATTGCACGTTTATTCAATTATTCGTCTCTTTTTTTCACACATATGCATATAATTAATCTTAATAAAGAAGTAGAAATATATATTTAACTATTCTACGCTATATACATATATTAGATATTCGTAAATAGACTCCTAATGGTATGAATAAAGAAAGGTTTACAACGTAAGGTATATACATATGTACATGCAAGCATACAAACACACTACACAACGATTGACTCGTGAGGCTCTAAGGACTCGTGGGGCACGATGGGCTCGTCGGGCGCACGTTCGAGTAACTCGTGGGTCTGGAGCTCGGGGATTCGATAATGCTCCCACGGAAGGGTCCTGATTCGATCGGCTAAGACACGCCGCTTATCGTCGAACGGACTTAGGGCATTCTTTTCCTCACTCACGGAATACACATCATGCTTCTTGGAGTGTATATTACTCTGTCGAACCGATTTCTCGATTAGATCATAAAGACAGCGAATGTAATCGCCAAATTGTATTTCATTCGCGACTACGTGTCTCCGCACACCCTTCACTTTTTTATTTTCAATCGTAGACTCCAATGCAGCGTTAAACGTTCTAGTCGCGTACATCTTTGATCGTAGTCCGACGAATTCGGTCATTAAGGTGCCATTGTTCTCATCTTTCATGAGTCCCGGTACCTTTTTGTTCACACGGAGCATACCGTACGGATTGTCCACCGCGTAATCACTCGTGTCGAACCGAGCGATGTCACACTTCATCGTTTCATACACATCCTCGCATTCCACACTATACATTAAACTGTCGGTGTCGGTGTATAGAACCTTACAATGATCACCGAACTTTGCACGCATATATGAATAATGAAATTCGTACAAGCATTCTTTCGATATGTCCAGTACACTCATCCCCACGTATATCGGCTTGTCTAACTTCACTTTAAGTTTTCGCATTTCGATTGCAACGAGTTGTTCCGAAAAGATCGTACGACTATGAAAGTTAGGCTTCGCGATCAGCGCTTCCGCACCGTAACGACCGTCCCACCGCATAACCAGTCTCACGTCTACACGATTCCGCACATTTTCCATTGTTTTCCCGTACACCGCGTTATTCATTAACTTGTATAGAGTCTTTTGAAATTCGCTCGTGGCGCGTGTCCTCAAATCGGTATTCAATTGAATGTAATCACGCAACCAATGTGATTGATCAAATCGCAACACTCGATGAATTTTCTTCACGCGTAATCCGTATCGCACGCACTGTTTCAGGTAGCGATAGTGGATGACGTATCGCTCCTTATCGTCGAGCGTGGCAAGTAGCTTGGTCTGTTTACCATGTGGCGCGTGCTCGCGCACCGGACAGAATGGAAGGTCCGCTTGTGCGTTGTGAATCTCCTTGGGATATTCGATGTCCACCTCTAACAGGTATCCCTCGGGTCCATTATCGTCGGGTAAGGATGACACGTCGAGCGCGGTCACTGTCGCATCGTCCAACCATTGAAACCCTCTGTGTGGCATAGCCTGCGACATCGCCCATCCATACAAGTTGTTGACGTCAAAGTACATTAGATACGTTGACGGCATCGACTTGTCGTACTTCGCTGTGGGCTGATACTTATTATTGGCTCGCGCATACCTGTGCGAGCACTGGCTCAGACCGCCACGTATCCCACGCTCCACGAACAGTAGCATGTCCACGTCCGTCAAAAGTTCTAACTGTACACCTGTATACTTAAGCATCGCGTCCCACGTGAAACTTGGTAATGTATAATAATGCGCGGGATCTAGATCGTAACTCAAAATACAGTCAGTGCGGAAACCCTCGAATACGTCTGCGAGTAACAGTACATCTGTTTTCAAATACAAATCACTGTAATCGCCTAATGTCTTTATGGGAAAAGTATTCCACACGTTCACGGCATGCGCGTAATCAAGTTCCGACGCGGTGCTATCGTTCAACCGGTTATAGGAAGCTTCGCGGGACGGTAAACACGTTTCATTCAGCTTGGTGTATGACGTTACGTAGTCATATGGGAATACGTCCTTCCTGGTCAGGAGATTGAATTGATAGTCCGGTGTGTCTTTAAACTCGTTTCGTAGAATCACAAGCCGTTCCTTGCCAAGGTCCGAAGCGAGTTTCTCCAGACTCGCGGTCAAAAACTTCAGCGAATCGGTGAATCTAAACTTCAACCCCCTCTTCCAATCGTTGTTCTTGGAGTCGATCCCCTTGACGTGTTTAGTGAACGATATATACCGTTCCTTCGTCACCGGCAGCAGGTTGATTTGCCCCTCGAACGCGGACGCCAACTCCTTAATTATGAAATGAGCGTCATAGCCCGACAGATTATGAAATACAACCGGTATCATGTACGATCGCTGAAACAGTAAGTTACAAGACACGTGGGCTGCGCCTCGGTACTCGCCCGTCGAGTGACAATGGTCGCGCACTTTTATGTTCGTATCGACGAAGGGTTGTCCGCACACGTGGCACACGATCGCACTGTTATGACTATGCAACTGTTGATTCGTTAGCGGTTTCATTTCTTTCGCGTTTCGCAACCATGAATACGCAGTGTCAGCAAAGTCACGAAGTTCCTGCACGAACCATTTCACGCACTCGGAGTCATGACGATACGCGCGATAACGGCACAGAGACGCGTCGGTGGAACAATGGATGTAGTATCCTACGCTGTACACTCTGTGATGCTGGTACGTGTACGTATTACTCCGCTCCGCAGGCTCGACGTCCTCCAGCATGCACTCGAAGTCCGCGTAGACGATGAATGGTGCTCGTTCTTTATGTTTGAAATTTTTGAATCGCAACCATTTATCCTTCGCGGACGGCAATTCGATGGTACACTCGTTCATGTGTTGGCAGTCCACGTTGTGTTTGTTTAATCGCTCGATCGAATAGAAGTAATTCAGACATCTACAACGATAATAACATCAATAATAAAACATATGAATGAATAATACAGCAATCAAAATATTTCGCATTTTTACTCACCTTTCGCAAACGAATACTCGACCATTGTGGCTGCCGAGCTGCTTCAAAATCAACCTCGATAGACTGCGAATGCAGGTGAAGTGATAACGATTAGTGCCCTCGTTATCCTGCACAAGTAGTAGGTTTGCATGTCTCTCGCGTTTATCCTTGGTTAAACGCAGCGGTGCACAGCTTCCATCGGACCACGTGTACACGTTCACCGACACGTTGTTCAAACTCTCGAACTTTGCCAGCTGATTCAACGTCACGGGAAGAGTTATATCGTCCGTGCAAAGCACCGTCCCGTAATGTGGATATGATCCATACCTCTCCCCATGCGTAGCGTGGATACAACCGGCGACGACCGACCATAGGAAGCATGCATTGTCCCCGCTCTTTACATTCACCACCGCTTTTTTCTGGACCACGGCCTGCGGAAGCTTTACGTCAATCATCACAACCGGCTCGAAGCGGATTATACTTATTAATATTTACTAAAATGTTTAGCACTGCCCTTAGGGTCCATCCACTGTCACGATCTTGAAACTCATCGAGTGCCACTAGCGTGGGAGCGATCACGCACTTCGAGTACCACTCGCGCACGTTCGAATCTAATAACAGTATATGATTTCGCGTATTGAAACTTTTCATGTCCATATTCGCACCTAACATAAACTCCGCGTTTAAGATTGTATTCACAGACACACCATTATGTGCCGTGATAGCATTCGTGACGCGTGACATTACTATGTGTCGAGCCCCCTTCCAAAAATTGACGTGGGTCAACGTATCCCACGTTGATGACCGCGCCGGTCGAAATACGACTTATAAACGCAGTTTCCACGTCTTCCCATACGACTTTGGGTGTTGTCGATTGAGTCGAAACCCCGTACCCTACTCGCGAAAAGTTGTTTTCTCGCACGTCCGCACGCAATGTTGTTATTTGCACGTTCAACGACACCAGGCGTTGTTTCGTGGTCACGGGCAATCCTCCGCTGCTCTGATACTCAACGATGCGTCGTATACACGAGTCACACTGATTCGACCAGTCTAGGAATTCCTCAACAGAATGTATAAGCTTCCACCTATGGGCCAAAACCCTGTACATGTCCATGATCATCTCCATGTTCACTTCTTCACACATAATTCACTACTTCACAAATAGTTCACCTCCCAGAGACGTACGATTTCATTCAATTTCTTGATGCGTCTCTTCCAGGTGAAATGGTCATAGTCCTCAGCAGGCCATCGAAAACTCAGCGGTGTAAGTACACGTTTCGAGTTTCGTGGTAGAATCATACAATTATCCAAAAATTTTGATAATTCCCGAGACAAAAACTCGTGTACTGTGAGTTTCAATGTTTCAGGACACAATACTTCTCGTACTTGGACCGAGCCGTTTTCGATGTCGTGTAGAAGCGCCAACGGTGTACATGCAATCGCGGTAGTGTACTTCGGCCGCTTGCGACACAGATCCTTATCAGCAACGATGCAATATATTGTGCATTTGCTCACAACACTATATCGCGCGATATGGCGTAACACTTGACGATGTTCACGCGGTAATTGCATAAATCCCTGTCGGAAGATGTTGATCCATGACGTCTCGAATAATGATGGGGTGCTTAATGTATCGCGAATCTTATGCCTCTCGATTGCCAGTGTTTCATCATCCAACTGCGGTATCGACGATAAAGGACTCACCCAATAATCACCGTCGTCGGAAGAAGACGCTAGCAATGCATCTCGCGTGTCCTCTTCACTGAGTATGTTTGCTATTCTGATTCGAACCGATGCTCGCACTTTTTCAATATTAATCTTAAGTACTTTCAAACGTACTTGTTCAAATTCCGATACTCCTTGAGTCTTAAGATATTCATTGATAAGGTGCATGCACTCGTTACACGATATAAACCACTCACTAAACTCTTCTTCGGTACGCAACTGTTTGATCACTCCCTGCAACGACTTATACGAATTCACGAAAGAGTCCATGTTATGCACGCGTAACGTATTTCACGATTTTCACCGAGAGACTGAGAGTTTAATATACTAGCCACCTACCCTACCCGAGATCTTGTGTCGTCATCGCTCTATGCTTACGTTAGCTGCAGTTCGAACGTATCTTCGATTTCGGTTCACCCATACAGGGTTGCTGTACCACTCCCACGATTCAAATATAAACACATGGTATCGCGCAGTGCAATGTCGTGTTTACTCCATGGACTACCGCGACGAATGACTTACAACCACATCGATAAGGATACTCGCCCTATTCTCGATAAGGATACTCACCCTGTTCTCGAACGTGAAAATACTCGGAACTCTACCCCGAATAATTATCGCTTAGTTGGTCGCGTGATCGCAACGCCTAATTTATTGCTTCCGGGACATTGCATTTTCTCGAGGATACTTCTTAGAGGCATGGTCTTGGGAAAAGTCAATGCTCAGATATCTCTTTCGCGGAAATCATAATCGAATGCAATGTCGTGTTTATTCCATGGGCTATCGCGACGATTGATTTACAATAATTATCGCTCTATGTTTATATCATTGCACGTGCGTTGTATCGGTCCCACGATTCTAATATAAATATATGGCATGAAGCGCGTGCACGTAGGCACCAAAAATGCGTTCAATCCTGCTCAGATATAAACACGCGGGATGGCACGGTGCAATGTCGTGTTTATTCCATGGGCTATCGCGACGATTGATTTACAATAATTATCGTTCTATGTTTACATCATTGCAACGTGTGCTGTACCGGTACCACGATTCAAATATTTCCTCAGAAAAAATCTTTTCTCCTGGTCCACCCTCTTTCTCAGAAATCATCGTTGAAGACGCGAATTTCCACGAATCGGTCGCGGTCGCGCCTGCGCACCGATCCCCGCACGCGTACGGTGATTGCGCGGCGGCGACGCGTGCCCAAAGTACCTTAAACATCCACCAGGTGGCGTCAATACGAAATGTATGAAAAAACCTGGGGAATTTACCGACACGGGCCCCAAATACCAACGCAGACCCAAAGTATTGTTGCGAACACCCCTTGGATGGGAATCCAAGGCTCACTGGTGCTCGCGCGCGGGACAAGAGACAGCGAGAAGAAGGCGATCGGATCGATCGCCTGTCAAGCTGTCATTCGATAGTCAGCCGCCATTGCCAGCAGACGTCTCGTTATCCTATTACGCTAATTACTGATTGTATTCGTTACCGTTCTTACTTTCCTTATTATCCCCCCCCCTTGTTCATGTTCTGTTATCATTGCTGTTCAGTAAACTTATACTATGCCCAACCAAAATCGTAACATTGGTGTCAGAAGTGGGATGCCCGCCCGGAGCGGCATGCCCACTCGCGCTTCCGCGGTTTCCGCGATCCCTGCGGAACTTCCCTCCGGAGCGATGGGCGACCCCTCCCTGCAGGAGCTGTTTACCAGCCTCCAACTAGGCATCGCGGGACAGTTACGGGAACTGCGGAGGGACAACGAGGTCCGGTGGCAGAGGGAGGACCGTCGCAGGGAGGAAAAGGAAGCCGCCGACCGACGGACGCAAGCGGCTCTTGAGGCGCGCTTGTCGAACATGGAGGAGCGAATACAGGTCGTAACCGCTTTGTTACAGTACGGCCATAGTTCGGTTGGGGGCGGCACGGTCCCTCCGGGTGGGGAGTATGTGCCTGTTGTAAATAGTGTTGTTAATAGCGTTGTGAATAGTGTTTCCCCGGCACATGTCCCCGTACCCGTCGGTGCGCCCGCCGCTGCCCCAGCGTCGGAATCGCGCGTTCTCAGTTTGGGATACGCTGTGAAACCGGCGATGTTTGACGGGAAAAGCTCGTGGGAGGAGTACAGGGTGCAGTTTGACACGATCGCGCATGCAAATGGGTGGGACGATCAGAAAAAGGCGACAGCCTTGATCGCTTCCCTGGGAGGTGCAGCGAGGAGCGTCCTTACGACGCTCTCCGCGGCCCAATGCGAAAGTTTCGCAGAGTTGGTTTCCGCGCTCGAGTTCCGTTATGGGGCGAAGAATTTGTCACACCTGAACTACGTACTCTTCCACAACTATAGGCAGCGGAGAGATGAGAGTATCTCCTCGTTTGCCAGTAAAATCGAGCGATTAGCGCAGTCCGCTTTCGCGGACTGCCCGTTGGAGACCCGCGACAAGCTTGCCGCGTCTCAGTTTGTGGCGGCATTGTCGAGCTCTGACATGCAGCGGGAACTGCGTCTCGGCGGGTTCACGACCCTAAGAGCTGCAGTGACTAGAGCTTTAGAAATCGAGGCCGTCGAGGCAATGTCTCGCAGCTCCGCAGCTGAATCGCGAGAACGATACTCGGAAAAACGCAAGGCAATACTCTCCGACACATTTGAAAGGTACCCGGCCAAGAAGCGAAGGTTCCACAAACCCGAGGATCAAACGGACTATACGGAGAAAAACTGCTGGCAGTGTGGAAAGGCCGGACATCTCCAGAGGAACTGCTTCGAATCGAGAAATTGAGAGGAACAGCGTCAGGAAAAGGAGTGAAGGGAGGCCGTCGGAGACGATGGTACCTGGGCTCGACCGATTTGGGGGAACACCGGTCGACAACACTCGGAGCCAGGATAGTGCTGCCGTGAGGGCGTGCGGATCTGTTGCAACGTGGAGGGAGTTCGAGGGCGAATATCGTCACAGTATAGCTGAGTACAAAGACCGGACGGAGGGAGTTCGAGGGCGAATACCGTCGCGGGATAGCTGTGTACGAAGTTGCGACGGAGGGAGTTCGAGGGCGAATACCGTCGTGAGATCCGCGACGCGTCGTGACGGAGGGAGTTCGAGGGCGAATACCGTCACGGAGTCGGCGACCCATAAGTGAAGGCCCAGGATGAAGAGTCTGAGTACAGCAGTGGCGCTCGTTCGGAAAAAGAAATCGGGACAACTGCGAGAGGAGTGAAGACGTCGCGGGACTTATGCTGGACTCAGGAAAGAAGATTGGACGAAGCTAATTTGGTGGACTGGGCTGCCTGCGTAGCCCAGCCCCCGCTCTTGAGTCTGTTTCAGGTTCACGAGACCCCACCACGAGGGACAAGGTGTCAGGGGACCGCCACCGCAGCCATGCGCGCTCCCGGGTTCCCCAACTGTGCCATAATAGCGTGGCAGTCCGCAGCGGGGTGCGGACATACGTGAAAGCGCCCCGCTAGCCCCTGGTGGTTCCCCTACGTGCCCCCGGCACGGCCGGGATGGAGGTTCTCGCGGGGGACCCAGGAAGGAATAGGAGGATGGGTGGACAGCAGAAGGGAAATGGCATTCCCAACCACCAGGCGGACAAGCGGTGCTTGGATCGGCTGGAGGGAATGTCGCGAAGGCGGGAGCGCTGCCGGGACGCACAGGTCGGTTCCCTGGGTCAGCACCGGAGGCCAAGAAGAGGAATGGGGCCATCGAGCAGGAAAAAAAGGAAGGCGGCTAGGGCTGACGAGATGGGTGGCTGGACTGGGGGCTGGGCCGCTTGCATGCTTGCGACTAGCTGCGATCCTCTGCTTGCGCGCTCGGCCCTCCTTTCTGGTCTTCCGGCTCGTGCAGCCCCAACGGGTTGTCTGCGGTTCCTGACTAATGAGGACAACGTTTTCTTCGCAAGGGAACTTCGAGGAGCGAAGGAACGCGCAGGATCTGGATGCAGTCGAGGACAGATCTGGATGCAGTCGAGGACGGATCTGGATGCAGTCGAGGGCGAGCCGGGATGCAGCGTGGGACCGGCCGGACCGCTGCGGGGCGACGGACGGAGCGGAACCGCCTAGGGATGATCCGGAGCGTCGCGGGATTTCGCCGTTGGAGCCCCGGAGGAACCGCCTCGAGGGAACCTGGACTGCCGAGTCGTCGCACGAGACACGCCGTGCCTCCCGACGGCTAAAGGAACGAGGAGTCCCGGCCCCCGAAAAAACAGGAAGCCTCACCCGTCTCTGCCCACGAAGAAGATGCGCCGTCGGAGAAGAGGAAGACCGCGTAAGAAAGAAGTACGCAAGTTTGAAGACGCAAGTGGAGGGCGGAGGCGCGAAGACCCACGTACCCACGCCTTGTCCAGGGTTTTTGGAGTGGTTTTTCCCTGGGCGGGAAGGCGAATGCCGAGGCAGCGGACGGAAGGGGCCACACGGCGTCCTTTCCACCCTTCCGGACCAGGGTACGGCTGCAGGAGATGAAGGGACTGCAGCGGCCGGGACGACCGCTTCTCCAGAGGGGGGAGCAGTGTTGCGAACACCCCTTGGATGGGAATCCAAGGCTCACTGGTGCTCGCGAGCGGGACAAGAGACAGCGAGAAGAAGGCGATCGGATCGATCGCCTGTCAAGCTGTCATTCGATAGTCAGCCGCCATTGCCAGCAGACGTCTCGTTATCCTATTACGCTAATTACTGATTGTATTCGTTACCGTTCTTACTTTCCTTATTATCCCCCCCCTTGTTCATGTTCTGTTATCATTGCTGTTCAGTAAACTTATACTATGCCCAACCAAAATCGTAACAGTATCTTAAAAATCCAACATCCACCAGGTGGCGCCAATACGAAATGTATGAAAAACCTAGGAAATTTATCGACATGGGCCCCAAATACCAACGCGGGCCCAAAGTATCTTAAAAATCCAACATCCACCAGGTGGCGCCAATACGAAATGTATGAAAAACCTAGGAAATTTACCGACACGGGCCCCAAATACCAACACGGACCCCAAATACCGACGCAGACTCAAAGTATCTTAAACACCCGGTAGGTGGCGCCAATACGAAATGCGCGCGACGCCATTTTGAAAATTTTGAAATCCCCCCCCTGTGACGTCATCCCCCTCACCCATCTCGTCGAAGAGCGTGGTACCCCCTCCACCCTCCCCTCGCCCGCGCGGTACCCCCCTCGCACCACCGCACCCCCTCGCCCTACGGGCCAGAACTCTTATAGTATACCTACTATGGTTAAATCTTGTAGAATTTGTACTGTTGAAAGGAAAAAGCCATCTCATACGCCTCTAACTACATGGCCATATCCGAACAAAGCATGGGGTAGGATTCATTGTGATTTTGCAGAGCTTTATGGGAAAATGTACTTAGTGATTGTCGATGCTCATACTAAATGGCCAGAAATTGTTAATTTCAACAATAATACAAAAGCTCAACGCTTAATCGAAGTTTTCAAGGACATTTTCTCTAGATACGGTTTCCCATTGCATTGCGTAACGGACGGCGGTCCGCAGTTTAGAAGCGAAGAATTCCGAAGTTTTTTGACACGTCACGGAGTGAAACACTCACTCAGCCCACCGCATCATCCAGCTACTAACGGAGCAGCGGAGAATTTCGTTCAATCATTTAAAGACAAAGTGAAGAAAATTGTAAAAGGGGGGGAGAGTGTTGAGGATGCAATAAAAATGTTTTTGTTTGATTATCGAAGCATAGAGCATTGCACGACGCACAGAAGTCCGGCGTTTATGATGTACAAACGCGAGCTGCGCACAAGATTTGATTTACTGCGCCCAGATGTTTGCGAATCAATAGAGAAAAGTCAAAGAGCGCAAATAGTCGCAAGGCCGGGAAATCGCAAGGTAGAGTTTCAACCGGGCGATCAAGTCATGATCGATGATCACGGCGTTAGGTCAGAAAAGCGCATCGAGGGCGAAATTGTCAAGCCAACATCTCCGTCAACGTATGTTGTAAAAAATAAAAACAATGTGTTAAAGAAACGACATGTAGATCAAATGTTGCGACGCTCTCCACGTCTACACGAAAAGCAGAATTAAAGGAGGCGGGAGAGTTGTGATGTATCGGGATTGTGTGCGTGCGCAAGGCTCAGGGGGGAGTGGGGCGAGAGCCGTGAGGAGAGCAGAGGGAGCGCGGCCTTGTGCCTGAAGCAGTGCATTTTTGTTTTTGTAATACGTACAAACGTAGTCTTAGTTAATAAATATAAAATTTAGCAAAGTATTCACTCCTCAACGTGATTTATCCAAGCGAGTTTACTACAGCAACAGCGCGAGGCGTACGTCGCGTCCTCCCGGCGACCAAAAAACAAGCGAGTCGAGACACGCCGAGCGACACTCGCAGTCGAGCCGCCTTTGTAAACGCAAGCATTTATATCAATATACATTTTAATTTCTAGAACCCGTGTTATTATTGGTAGTAAACCTCTTACATATATGTATTTTTACCTCTAATAATTGTTGATTGAATGACTAACCCTCATATGAAAAGTATATATACTAAGTAGTAATAAGAACAAAATAAAAAATGATTACAGATCAAAAATCGAACCGAATATAATTTAAAATGGGAGTACAACATGACCCCGGGCGACCTCGGGAAAACGATGGACATCATGGCCCTATCGATGGAGCCATCCCTTATGACTTCCCCGAAACTTATTTACCTTTATTATTACTGTGTTGTGTACGACAGTGTGTATACCGACTCTATATATTCGATAATAAATGTATATGCGCTGAATGCTATGTACAAACGAATGTGGCACTAGAATATGTAATTGAAAATTACCTACATGCTATTAGTATAGAATCCGTAGCGGAACAAATTGCGAAATGCGACCAGTGCGGTAGAGAAATAGCGTGGATTAATGAAGCAGCCACTTGTGCTGGTTGCATAAAAGAACATTTGGGCCTAACCCACCAAGAATACGCAGGGTTAGCACACGGAAATTACAAAATTGTTGAATATAGGTGGTAGTCATCTAAACAAATGCTATCCTACATATGTTAACCAGTATATAAACGTTCATTTATAAAGAAAAATAGAAATAAAAATAATCAATAAACTTGATATAAAAGTTATATTTGAAAGAAAATTATATTTGTTCAGAATAGATGTACGATAATATCGCGCTTGTCCTCAGTCATAAGCGTAGAGTCTTCTTCCAACCGACTCGCGTGTCGCTTGCTCGCTTGAACGCTGCGACAGATTTTTCATCAGCAAACGCAATATTATACATTTAATCTCACTTTCCTTGAGGAGGGTTCAAATTAAGAACCGAAACGTCGGATTGCTTTATAATTACTTGCCAAATAGCTGTGATAATTTATTTTATTTTTAAATAAATAAAATAATCGTTGTATAGTGACCGAATCAATGCGCCGATACCACTTTCTATAAGCGTAGAGGTTACTTATAACCGTCGTGTTTACTGTTTCGGGCATACCTATGTCCTGCGTTGTTGTTACGCGCGATCACGTAGACAATATGTGTCGTCGCTTATTGGCTTTCCCCAATCACGCGAGAATTGGGACTACTAATAGGACCGGACCTACGTCACGTAGGACTGCGGAAGGCGATCGCTTCGTCGCTGCGAAGACGTGCGGTCGTTAGAGACAATTTCGCGAGCTACCAGGTAGCACTGTGTGAAGCAAATCTCTCCACGGGAGACTCATTAAAAGAATCTTTTTCCTCGCCAGAGGATCAATTACGTGCGAGTCTTTTAGACACTTTCCAGCGTGTCGCGAACGCGTCAGCGAACCGGCATAAAAATAAATATTATATATCGCCTAAAGCGAATCGAAGGTGCGCGACAATATTTTTAATTTTGGTTTCAACCAATGCGACGAAAAATCGGGTACACAAAAGAATACTTGTTATTTATAGAATAAGATTAAGAAAGTACGAAATATTAAAGAGATAAATAAATCGTTGTTAAGATAACGATAGTTTAAATCAATTTTTATTTTTTTGTTAAAAGGGGAATTACCATGATTTTACCATGGATAATACTAATCAACTTGAATCTCGTATTGGCCCACATTGGATATGATTGCAATGGGCAACATCAAAACGTGACAACCGTTTCATTAAATTCAGTAGGAGATTACGAAATTAACCCAATCTCCACAGCTACAAAGGAAATCTACATTCAACTTCTGCAACTCTCGGACTTCAACTACGTGGAAGTCATCCAATGCAAGCTGATTATTTCAAGGACCATCTATTATTGCGGAATGCACTCACACATTTCTGCAGTACACAACGGATTAAATGAATACCTCGAAGATTTAACCGAACGTCAATGCCGAAACATGCATGAATATGGATCCACCGTTATAGGTAATAACGTCTATTTGGTGGGACTCAAAATGAACCAGACATCAACCCGGACATTCACCATGGCTGGATCACTCACCGCGGATGGGAAATGTACCGGAGCACAATTTTCCGACTCTTATGGATCATGGGAAACAGTAGTAGTACAGGCAGTGGCGAAGATAACACTCAAAATCGCTCTAGCACCAGTACGACTGGAGCCTAACAAAATCATATTGAAATCTGGAACAATATTCCATTTTCAAAACGGATTTTGCGTGGACAACGAGGACGGACAAACGTTCTGGCACTCTTTTCCACCATCAACGTGCAATTTCGGTCGCTATGATGTACTCTACGAAGGGCTGGCATCCAAAATTATTGACACCAGCCAAGCCGAAGAAAAATCATCTTCCGGGTATGCGTTAACCATGCAAGATATTACCTTTGCTTTAACTCAGTCTGTATTCAGCCGCCGAGGTGATAGGTCGTTGTTGTTTTGGCTTAGCGAGCGTTAGCACGTGCCTGACCGTGGGATTTTGGAAGTTTGTTTGTGCCGTTATATCTTGTGCAATTTCTCGGAATCCTGTGCTGACATAGTATTTTTCCCATAAGCCTTGGCGATTGACGGAATTTCGCACTCCTATCTTTATAATCAGTGCTACGTTGAGTCCTGGAGTTGTGTTTTAAGACGCTTTTTCTCGTACTACACGGTGCTCTTTTGTGTGTTTTGAAATGGCTAGTGGCCCAATAAAATGCAAAGGATGTGGGTCCCAGGTTGCCAATCCTGTCACCTGTACTGTCTGTGGGATGAGCTGCCATCCGAGCCCCTCGTGTGTTGCTAGGTCTGGTCATACTTTGCTTGACGGGAAGATTTTGAATTGTACTGCTAACTCTTCTACAATTCAAACAGCCGTTAGCCAGACCATTGTCCCGCCGGTACAGCCGCTATCTTCCGTACCGACCGTGACGCATCATCCAATCTCAGCATTACCATCAGCTGAGAAGATTCGGGATATTGTGGGCGAGTTAATAGATGTGAAGCTGGAAAAATTCCAAGAGGTCATACTGGCGGGTATAAGAGCTGAATTATCCAGCATGAGGTCGGACATAAACTCATTGTCCGATCGCGTCAAGGCACTAGAGGTAAAAACATCTATCTCCTCTGATCAGCTGCCCGTGTCCTCAACGGACGATGTCATCGAGGAGTGGAGTGATAGAGAGTACAGGTCGAAGAACATAATTATTTTTGGCGTGCCTGAGCCTCGGGAACCCTCTACTGAGCTCCAAAGGGCAGCCGATGTTAAATCTGCACGTGAGGTCGTGGGTGTGATTTGCCCCAACAGCATCCAGTCTTCGTCTGCTCGTCGTCTGGGGAAACTGGGCAAGTCTTCCTGCAGGCCTCTGTGTGTTCGCCTAGACTCTGCTGTTGACGTGAGAAGAATTCTACGGGAGAAACATCAATACAAGGGCCCGTACAAAATCTCGGAGGACATGACCAGGCAACAACGTGCGTCCCTCATGCAGCTTAGGGAAAAGCTCTGGGAACTCCATGAGAGGGGGGAAACCCACATGACTATTTGATACATACGTGGTTTTCCAAAAATCGTATCGGGTAGACCCCAGAATGTCTCTTCCCAAAAAAACTGAGTCCGAACCCTTTAGTGTATGTCCAGAATGTCCGTGGTTTGCGTACCAAGTTAGACTTTCTTACAAACTCCGTACTTGCATCAGCGGTGTCGTATGATGTCATTATTTTTGTCGAGACCTGGCTCACCCCTGCGATTTCCTCAGTAGAACTCGAGCTGCAAAATTACACTGTATATAGGTGCGATAGATCTCAGCGAACTAGTCATTTCACAAGGGGAGGCGGTGTTCTCATCGCTATCAAGAATTCGATCTCGTCGTATCCTGTTACGGTCAGCTCTTCCGATATTGAACAATTGTTTGTTAGAGTTCACCTTCATAATAATAAATACTTGTTGCTGGGGGCCACGTATATACCGCCTGCATCCAGGACATCGCTATATGCCAATTACGTAGACATAGTCGTGGAGCTATTTCATAAGTACAGTGAAGATACGTTTTGCTTGTGCGGTGATTTTAATCTCCCTCATGCGGTTTGGTTCAGTGACGAGGGTCAAGCGTGTTTTAGAAGGTCGGGTATTTCGTCTCATGAATCAGCAGCCATCGATCTCCTCCTTGGCTGTGTGGGTTACTGCAACCTTACTCAAGCTAACAATGTTTTTAATGATTCTGACGCTATGCTTGATTTTATCTTTGTTAGTTGTCCTAACGTTACTGTCGACCGAGTCATTGATGTCCTCATTGAACCAGACTTATATCATCCACCCTTGTATGTAATGCTCAAAGGTTTGGACACGTGTCACGACCTCACGTGTAGAAACCTTAAATTTAGGGACTTTAAGCATGGTGATTTCCCCCGTGTGCTGGAATATCTGAACTCGGTGGATTGGGATAACGAAATTGGGGACTCTGACCCTGGAGCTGCCCTTGATAGTTTATACAGACACATCAATCATGCAATCGATGCATATATTCCTGTCCGGGCTATGGTCCGTTCCTCGTTCCCGCGGTGGTTTTCTCCTGACTTAAAGTCTCTGATACGACAGAAGAAGAGGGCTCATAGAGTTTTTAAGCGTTCTTGCGACTATTGCGATTATCTAATCTTTTCTAATCTCCGCTCGAAATGTAAGCATGCCTTGGCGCGCGATCACCGTATTTATATTGATAGCGTCGAGAACACGGTGTGTGACAATGTATCGAATTTTTGGAAATTTGTAAACACTAAGCGCGGTGTGCATGGTATTCCCAATGAGGTTCATCTCGACTGCGTTTTGCCTCGTCGCACGTGGCGGTAGCGAATCTATTTGCTGATTTCTTTGGCTCCGTTTATAGTCCTCATTCTGGAGGGTTGCCTGCTCCGATTCCTAGTCTATCCTCTTGCAGTGATGTTAACCTACACTCGATTTCCATCTCCATCGGACAAATTTATTCTAAGCTCCAGTCACTTGATACGTCAAAGGGTCCAGGTTACGATGGAATCCCTCCGTTATTTTTAAAGGAATGTAGTTTCATTCTCGCCAGGCCCCTATGGTATATTTTCAACTCCTCTTTGGCCTTGGGGATTTTCCCGGATGTGTGGAAGACCACATTGGTTACCCCGGTATTCAAGGCAGGCGACCGCTCAGACGTTAGAAACTATCGACCTATATGCAAATTGTCTGTTATGCCTAAGATCTTTGAGGAACTAATAACGGAGCATTTAACTCCCTGTCTCTCCAACGTCATTTGCGATGAACAGCATGGATTTGTTCCTGGTCGATCGACGATATCTAACTTGGCGGTGTACCACTGCTTCACCTCTGCCGCGCTTGATGCGGGTAGTCAAGTCGACACTGTGTATACGGATTTCCGGAAAGCCTTTGACTCGGTGGATCACTGTATCCTGCATTTAAAACTGGCTGCAATCGGGATCAACGGTTCGCTCCTTGCTTGGATTGTTAGCTACCTCGAAGGCCGGGTGCAGGTAATCAAGGTGCAGGAAAGGTATTCCGACCCGATCAATGTGACCTCGGGTGTCCCTCAAGGATCGCACCTTGGTCCTCTCCTGTTCCTTATATTTATCAATGATCTTGGGGAGGTTTTCCAGCATAGTAGATTCCTTATGTATGCAGATGATCTAAAGATTTTTCGCACTATAAATGGAGCTTCCGACGTGAATCTGTTGCAGGCCGATCTCACGAGTTTTGAGCGGTGGTGCTCCGTCAATATGATGCGGCTAAACACAGCGAAATGTGTACTACTAAGATCCCATAGGGCTGTCTGCGGCATTCCCTCTAAGTATTTACTGTGCGACACCAGATTGTCTGAGGTTGCGGAAGTCTCGGATCTTGGCGTTACATTTACGGCAGGTCTGGATTTCCGTAACCACTATCACAAGATCACGTGTAAGGCGATGAAAACCCTTGGGTTTATCGCCCGTTTCGGTAAACACTTTAAGCAGATCAGGACAATTAAATTGCTTTATGTCGCATTGGTAAGGCCTCAGGTCGAATATGCGTCGGTTATCTGGAACCCTAGGCATAAACAATATATCGGCTTGATTGAATCGGTCCAGCACAAGTTTCAAAGGCTTGCTATGAGAGCTTCAGGTAGCCCTATGCGGTTTGTTTGGGAATGAAGTTAGTTTCCCACGCCGCCACACTCATTTTCATGGCAGCACCTCGCGGACCGCAACACAGCGCCACTGATCTACGAGCGAGCCGCCCGCCAGCGCCTATCGATCGACCAATCATTGAAGATCGATAGGCCAATCAGCGTGCCGCGTCGAAGTTCCAGCAGAACGGAGAAGACGCGGTTGCGGAAGTCCGCCATATTCTCACTCTCCTTGTGCGTTTCGAATCCAACGGATCACTGTAAGCGCGTTGCGAACATCAGTGCCTCTTTTGTTCATTCTCACGCTTTAACGGCCAATTATTGTGTTCAGCTCACCGCTCATTATTGTAAAACGAGCAGCGCTCAATTGAACTCTCACTATTCCACACAATTAGTACAATTGTATGGACGCCACGTGGTGTTAACACGTGGTTTCATTTTTTCTCACGTTCTCATCTCAGGCGGTGATAAATATTATCATTGTGTCAGTGTTTTTCACGTGTCTTGACAATACTGTGTGTGTAAAAATAAATTGACAAAGTTTTCACCGCAACGTCATCAAGTGCATTCCTAACCTGTCTTAGACTCCTCTCTTCTCAAGCTCAATCATCCTACCATCTCAAACACGGTTCAACGACCATGATTATGGTCCTGCCTTGCTAAAAACGAGGCTATCTACACTTTGCGATCGCCGTGTCATTTCGAACTTACTGTTCCTCTACAAAGTCCTCCATGGTCAGATTAACTGTCAGGAGCTAGTATCACTGATTTGTTTTAACGCTCCGCAACGGTCATTGCGTCCGAGACCCCTTTTTGTATCGGGTGTCCCGGAATATCAGTATTATTCCAATGATCCCGTAAATCGCGCTATGTGTATGTTAAACCAATGCCCTATGGACATTGATTTATTCCTAACCTCCCTCGCTGCGTTTAGAACTCAGCTGCTTAGGAGTATACCATCTCCTTAGTATACACTTATAGCAATGAGTTGTCGTTGTAGACTGTTATGTTTTTCGTCACTTTTCTGTTATAGTTTATTTCTATCTGATTCTATCTGTTACTATTTTCTCTGTTTCTTTTGTGCTATATTGTAATTTATCTTTGTTTTCTAAAGGGTTCCCCCGTTTATTAATAATAATAATAATAATAATAATAATAATAATAATAATAATAATAATAATAATAATAATAATAATAACTCCAACAGGAGAGCAGCATGTATGTGGTTATGCGCTTATAGAAACGGAATATCCAAAACTATTCATTTTGGAAACAACAAAGGAAAGAAAATTTGCATCTTTGCACAAAATTCCAGTAGAAAATTTGGATATTTTTACGTATGTGAATTCCAAATTTGTCTACGTGAAGAAACATATCAGAACTGAATTGAAAACTCTATACAGAGATATAATTGTACAAAAATGCTTATTGGAACAACAAATACTAAACAATGCTTTAATAATTGCTACACTGAAACCAGACGAATTTACTAATATAGTCACGAAAACACCGGGACATATGGCATTAGTAGCTGGCGAAGTGATTCACATTGTAAAATGCATTCCTGTTCAAGTAAAAATACGCAAAACAGACGAATGCTATGTAGAGTTACCTGTGTGGTTAAGAAACAATTCTATGTTCTTAATACCAACAACACACATTTTAACCACTCAAGGGGCACATAGGGAATGTAGTCCCATTCTACCAGTCATGAATGAAATTGACCAAGCATGGCACAGAATTTCACCACATTTAATTGAAGTTCGTCCACCCCAAATATTACATCCAAAAACGAAACTCAACCGGCACTATACATCTCCTTCAGATCTCGCAACTAGCGGAATATATACACAGAAGGAATTGGAAAATTTACGGGACCACATTATGTTCCCTGCAGAAAAAGCAGCAGTATTAAATACTCTCGCCAGAGGAGTATCCGGGAAAAATATTTCCGCAGGATCAATTTCAATAATGGGAATTTTGGACGAAGGAACCATCACCACATTGGCAGAAAATGCAGCAACCATATTCTGGAATGGATTTCTTAAATTTGGAACAGTCACCGCAGGACTACTTGGAGTTTTTGCACGTCACTGGGATACCGACACTCAGCATAGCGTTTTGGGAATTCAGTGGTTTCCCGATACTGATACCTTTCAGATTCGACTTCTTGATGGCGGCCTGACCTCAAGGCCAACGAAGCGGAGCGTCTTAAGCCAGGCCTCGCAAATCTTTGATCCCCTTGGATGGCTCGCACCTGTAACCGTATGGGCAAAAATATTTATCCAGACACTCTGGTCTCTCACGACTGACTGGGACGAACCTCTACCGGAGAAATCTGAGAACGAATGGGGCGAATTTCTGACTTCTCTACCAGCCCTTCGTCAAATTCAGATCCCACGCTGCCTGGGATTGACCTCCACTATCCAATCGGCGGAACTGCACGGCTTCTCAGACGCTTCTGAGCGAGCTTACTCTGGTGTGGCCTATCTACGAGTTCAAGACGCATCAGGTGACGTTCAGGTTCATCTTATTTCAGCAAAAACTAAGGTGGCCCCACTTAAGCAACAGTCGTTGCCTCGCCTCGAATTGAGTGGGGCCCACTTACTCACTCGCTTGGTGGCCCATCTTCTGTCTACGCTGGCAATCGACATCGATGGTGTGCATTTGTGGACGGACGCCCTGGTGGTCTTGGGTTGGATCCAAGCCCCATCCAACCGGTGGCAAACTTATGTGGCCAACAGAGTAGCCGACATTCAGCGGAGGCTACCTCAGGCCCATTGGCATCACGTGCACGGCCAAGAAAACCCGGCTGACTGTGTCTCGCGAGGACTGGACCCGTCGGACCTTCCCGAGCATTCTGTGGTGGTCAGGACCGTCGTGGCTATCTAAAAGCGAAGGGCGACCCATCACTGCTGAAAAACTGGTTGAAATGCCTCACACTGAACGAAGGCAAACTCTTCACATCCAGCGTCCTCCGGATGATAAGGTTAGCCTGCATTTGAACCAGTTCTCTAATTTTCGCCGAATGCTCCGAGTTACAGCTTGGTGCTGTCGATGGCTCCCGACTGCCAAGGGGAAAAGACCACCTTACCTTACGTCCAGCGAGCTACGAGACGTCCAAACTAGGCTGGTTCGATGCGTTCAGGCTACTGCCTTCGCTGCTGAACTAGCCGCGCTTCAGAACAGCCAACCTTTACCTCGAAGAAGTCGCCTGCTGCGACTCAACCCATTCCAGGATAAGGAGGACGGCATCTTACGTGTAGGCGGGCGGCTACATTACTCAAGCATCACCTATAACCACCGACACCAGATGATACTTCCCGATGAATCGCCACTGGCTGTGCTGTGGATCGCCGATGCACATCAACGCTGTCTCCATGGAGGGGTGCAACTTACTTTGTCCACACTTCGCCAGCGTTGCTGGGTTCTGCGAGGACGACAGCTGGTGAAATCCTGCATCCATCGATGCCTCACTTGCGTGCGATGGCGGGGCAAGACAGCGGACCAACTGATGGGGGTGTTGCCGACTCCTCGAGTGACCCCTTGTCGCCCGTTCCTGCGTGTGGGCGTTGATAATGCAGAGCCCATTTTGATACGATCCAGCCGAGGACGTGGCCAGCACGCTCGCAAAGGTTATATCGCGCTTTTTGTTTGTTTAGCCACCAAAGCTGTGCATTTGGAGGTGGTGTCGGACGGAACAACTGAAGCCTTCTTAGCAGCACTGAAACGCTTGACCTCTCGCCGTGGCCTCTGCTCCCAGATCTACAGTGACTGCGGTACGGCGTTCGTGGGTGCAGACAAGGAGCTGCGGTGCCTTCTACAAGCTGTCAGCGCTGAGAACAGGCAACTTTTGGATCGTCTGGCGTCGGAAGGGATCGAGTGGAAGTTTAACCCTCCTTCCGCCCCTCACTTCGGGGGAATCTGGGAGGCCGCGGTGAAGTCAGTGAAGCACCACCTCCGGAGAGTACTTGGCGAACATTGGCTAACCTACGAGGAGCTGGCCACGCTTCTCGCTGAGATCGAAGCGTGCTTAAACTCTAGGCCTTTAATACCTTTGTCAGATGATCCCGATGATCTAGAAGCGCTGACACCAGGTCACTTTTTAGTCGGCGAAACAGTCACCGCAATTCCCGAACCGGGACTGGAGGAGCTCCCAGACAGTCGGCTTTCTCGGTGGCAGTTGGTGCAAAAAATGCAGCAGCATTTCTGGCGCTTGTGGTCGCGCGACTATCTAAATACCTTACAAACGAGGGGTAAGTGGAGTCGCGTTCGGACGACGATTCGTGAGGGCAATCTGTGCTTGATCAAACGCGAACTGCAGCCGCCCTCGCGATGGCCCCTGGCTCGAGTTCTTAAAACTCATCCAGGTCCTGATGGCCTCATACGAGTTCTTACACTCAAGACGGCGACGTCTGAGCTCACTCGCCCTTTAAACAAATTGATTCCCTTACCGTTTACTGCCACTGCGGAGGTCGATGCTGGGAGCTCACAAGGTAACGTTGGCGATTGACAAAGATCGACTTAACCTGGTCACTTCACTCCGGCCCGCGTCTTAGATCTCGATTTACGTCCCTCTTCGCGCATAATTATCTTTAATTTTAATCACTTTTATTATTTCTTTTAACGATCTTCAATTTTTTGTCACACATTCACTTGTATTCACTTCACTCTACTGCGACGCGCTCTCGATTTCGTGTGACGAGACGGGCGGGAATGTTTGGAATTGGTCGCAGCGATACGACCAATCACGCCTATGCTCTGCGTCAGCGTGCAGCGCGCAATTTGAACGCGATTCGGCTACCGATGTAGCTGCTGGGCGATCGCGGTGACGGCCTGGTCGAGCCATCTCGAGATTGACGCCCGGACTAATTAGCTATTGTTTTCCCCACTAAGTCTTTGTCTCGCGTGATGTACGTGGATCGCGTTGATTGGCCAGGTGTTTTGTTCTCCCGAATCGGTGGCTTGGCCCGTGCCGTCTCCGCGATCGCTCTCTTCTCGGTGAATCGCGCTACGGTAAACACCTCTATTATCGCAGTCGCGTAAACAAAGAGCTATCGGCGCTCCGATAATTTCTCCACGTGCTTGGAATCGCTAAAGATTGTTTTATAATGTAAAATTGAGTTATTTGTATTAAGTTAGTGTTCAAAGTTCGGATAAAAAATAGAAAAGTCTTGTGTTTCGTAAAACGTGCTCGTTTATTGTGTCGCCATTACTTACGTTTAAATCTACACTTAGCCTACACTTAGTTCTATATTATATTACTTAAATCATATTACTATCTCGTGTTTAAATAAAGGTGAGAACGTAGGTGCTCCGCGTTCCAGCTTAAACACCTCTAAAAAATGAATTAAAATAAGAATTTAACTATCGACGCTACTGAGGGTTTCGTATAACTGCAGAATACGTCTTAAGTCAAGCAGAAGACACCGAAATAGGTGCGCAATAGTTCAAATTCTGCAGTAAACAAAACTCTCGGATAGCCCGCTGGAAAGAATTCTTCAGGTGGATTCCACGGCAGATGATTGGGAGATTTCATCTCCCACCGTCTTAATTGTCATGTGACAAACCTGGAGAAGGAGTGATCAGTAGTCCCATAAAAAGGGACTGACCACCCGCGGCATTCATTAATTAATGTGCATTATTACCTACATACTAATAATTATTACATTACAAACAGTATCTTATAAAATATATAAAGTGTTAAAATCGCAATCAAGTTAAAATAAAGGTGATTGTTGTTTTGATAAATCAGTGAGTGAAGTTTTACCTTAGTGATCCTGTTCCTTACTTTACGCATTGACACCTTTTTCCATAATCAATTTTACAAATCGTGCAAATATGAACAAAGTTAATCGTGATTTGCGCCCGTCGAAGATGACACTAATAAGCAGGACAGCCGCCCACGGTATCACCAAACAGTGTTTGCAAAGAGCGATTCGCATGTTTAATCAGCCCTAAAAACGGTTATTAACCAATCGAAATGGTTTATGAGTGATCATGTTTTGCGTCTGTCGAAAGTGACTCTATTAAGCAGGACAGCCGCCCACGGTGTCACTGGGAATAAGACGTAAACCATGATCCCGGGAAAGAAAGAAATATTAATCAAACGAATTCCCTACCTAAACGGTGGCGATGCCTAGAGGCCACAGAGCCGGAAGAAAGTACCAATTAAGGACACTGGCCTTCGCCTTCAGAGACGCGCCAGCGGAACCCACACACTTATTGGGAGTCCCTGCGCAACCGGCGGTTTTATATAATCGACCATATCAACCCTTCGGGAGAAGAGTAGAAGTAGGACCCTGGGCAGTGCCCCATTTAATTGCAGCGCCAGAAATTGACGGGATTTCAGAAACACCCATTCCCTGGCGGCTCATATTGATCGACCAATAAAAGGTAAGCAACATAATATTCCGTACTAATACATGTAAAATTTAGCGCTCAACTAACCCAGAGCATAAGGTCCCTGGACTAGCTCGAAAGCGAATTGAGAATTTAAACTCCCTAAAAATCGCGGCCCAAAATAAGAATTAGGGACGTAACAGTACATAGAGTATTCCGGGTATACAGTTGAAAAAATTGAAAAAGTTGAAAAAGTTAATATAAACCCATGTCCGCAAATAATTAATTAGGGAATTTTAAGATAGCAGAGGTTCGTTACATCGTAAGCGAAGTTGTACAATGCTTCTCCGTTGTATGGGTCTGTAGAGTTGCTGATTGATAAAGAAATGAAGAAATTTTTATTTGCCTTTTAAAAATGCTGCATTAATTTGACATCGGGACACCCCGTATGTAAATTCTCACCGCTATTATAACTTTCATTCCTACCGCTTATAGCGTTGCAGTCTTATTTCATGCTTAGCCGTTAACGTTGGATGCGACACGAAAATGGTAATGGGGCTCTAGAGCCCTAAAATCGAGTGACACAGAAGACAATAGAATGGCAGGTCTATTCTATACCTGGTCTGTGCTGAAAGCGTACAAAAGGCGATGGTAAGGAAGAACTCGCCTGACGGCGGCGGGACGTGCCCGGTGGCACATTTTCTTGGTACGAGGAGGGCTCGCTCTTACCGACGGGCATATGGGGCTAGGGTCGCGCGTAAAGAAAATAAAAATCAAATTGGGCGACCGGAGCTCACACATGTCACGGCGTCCAAAAATTATTCCTGATTTCCTTACATGTAAGTGTGCTTCATTATTATTATTAATTAAGGAGTACCCATAATGAAACGAACATATTTTCAACGAATAGGTTATTGTTTCATTTCATGTAGAAAATAATAGTCTGCGTAGATTATTGCTAACCTATTTCTTTATTGAAATGTGTATCTTTTTAGTCTCAAGTCCCTTGGCAGTGGCGGATCTAGAGGGGTCCCCCTCAAGGGAAAAAACGCTGATTTCGGGAATTTTGCGATTTTCGACATTATTCTGCGATCTTTAAACGTCTGTAGCTCAGAACAACGATAACCGATTTTGATGAAATTTTTAGCATGTATACAACTTACTTAAATCTACAAATGGATTTTTTTTTTAATATTTATTATAGCCTGAGAAAAGAAGTTGAAAAAACGACCTTTACTATTTTTTTTTGCTATTCCGACCAGTTGCAATTTTTTTCAAAACAACGAAACACGCCACTTCGCAAACTAATCCTTCTAGCTTCTTAAAAAAATCGAGTCGTTTGGACCAATTTTAAAAGTGTTATGCGATTTTAAAGAGTGTACGATTATGGCTGTGAGCCACTGCACGACCTATGTACTCAGATCGCCCGAGCCGCTCGCTCGTTTGTTTCAAGCCGCTCGGTTCTTTTATTTTGCTTACTCGCTTTTTCCGAGTGCTCGAACAGTTCTAGTGCTTATGTCGGACAGTCGGGGGAAGTTTTGTCTTTGCTAGTGCGTCATAAAAGTTTTTTTTGTTAGAACAAATTAGCAGACTGTGTCATTTGCGCGTTCCGATTCGTATTAAGGGGGAACACCACTGTGAAAGTTTAAAAAATTTCGATTTTTTTTCTTCACTTTCTTTATGTTTAACTCTTCAAAAATACTCTCTGAAAATTTCAAGTTGATATTCGAAGAATTGACGAAGATACAGTGCATTTTGTGAGACGCGTCACGATGCCGTTCCGAGCGCGCTATGTTAGCGGCAAATAGCGCGCCGACATTTTTCTTACCCACTGTTCCCCCACATTGTTAAAGGTTATAAATTTTGGGTTTTTCCCGTTTTTACGCACGGTACGCTGTTCGTTCGAGAATCGAAGAAATGCAACCGTTGATCGGGCATTCGAGTGACAGTGAACGTCACGAACGGAAGTGTGATTTTTCCCGTGCAAACTTTAAACGCGATTTTCTCGAAACGACATTTTTCTAACTGATCGAATCAATAGCTCTGTCAATTTTTATCCGATCGACTTGAAATTTTGATAGGATCTTTAAAACAAGAGTATCTTCAGTTGTACGTACCGATTTTTTGATCGAAAACATATTTTTTTAAATACGCTCGAAAAACTATCCATTTTTTTGCGGATTTTCGAAACTTTTTCTTCCCAAGCGCACCATTTTTACAAAAATAATTTTTTTTAAAAATCGGTACGTACAACGGAAACTACACTCATACCGATTATATTAAAAAAAAAAATTGATTTCAGAGTTGCCGTTCCAAAGATATCGTTTCGATAAGCGACCTATGTTTTCTTGTGAGGGATGTAGGAGATTAACTGTATATGGAAATCTATGCATGTTTTTCTATTACTTTTATTTTTATAGTCTCTTAAGACATTGTACTAAAGATAGGTAATAACAATTTTATAATAAAACTGTAAGTTGTCCCTTAAAAAAATCTTAAAAATGGGCTCATTTTTCCGGCCGTCACAGTGATGTTCCCCCTTAAGAGGCCGGGCCGACCTTTCGCAGCCTTTGCTAAAAGACGAATTGTCGCCCTGCTGCCGTAGCAGGGCGTCTTCGCAGTCTGTAAACTGTTTTGTTTTCTGTCGCTGAACGTTTCCTCTCTTAACAGAGGCAACGTAAATTCAAGTAAGAATGCCGTCGAAATAATGTCGCCGCAATATTTCTCTCACATTTAATTATTTAATATTATGTCTGAGGTTGTGTTGATATATGATGGATCGTTTTGTGATCAAGAAGAGGAAAACAGAAAGTGAGAATTTCTCAGAAATCATATCACGTGATGTGACGCCTAATACAGTTTTTAAGTTTAACTTTACCTTTATTCGCCGTTGAATAATTTTCTGACGCACGTTCGAACTGCCGAGGACCGGAGTATTGAGGCGGTGAGGCCTGGGACGCGCGTTCCAGTTTCACCCAATGACGATTATTCCAATATCTATGATTTTTGTTTCATCCTTTTGGGAATAGTACAAATATATTAGGTAGGGTTTTCCAATGATAATAAGCTCAAACAAGATATATGTAATCGAATTAGTTGTAAGAATCACTATTCAGAATAATATATTCTAATTAGTTAGTGGTACAGATCGCGCATTATAACTTTGCCGGTGTTCTTTTAACCCTTGTGCACCGTTCAAATTTGTGTTACACTCGTATCGTTCGGGTCAATATGACCCAAAAGTAAAATTAAGTAAAATAAATGTATTTATTTAATATTTCAGATTACCAATGAATAAACTACTAACAATGAATAGACTATAATTATAAACATTTGTTACAAATATTTACAGAATGTTCTTTACATATATATTTTTTGCATACATAACATGTCATGCTTGTTTTTCTGTCGGCTGCAGGAGGACATGAGGAACAGCGAGATCGCTTGAGAGTACTTTGTTTAGTTATTTCACGAGAAGTTGATGGTAATATCTCTGGTTGTATTGAAGTTACAATGTTTTTGGAAAACTCTGCTCTAGGTAATACTGTCCTTCTACTTATATACTGCCTTTTCACGCTATCGCCTAACGCTTCTAAAAATAACCGTCTTTTATATTTTTTCCCTGCATTCTAATTAGGATTAATATCGGTCCATATGATAAGAGCATGCAGAGCAGAAATATCAAGCATATGATAAAATAGTGTCATGGGCCAACAATTTGTTCGTCGGCGACAACTGTATGTTGATAACAATTGATCTAAATTCTAACGTATCAACGGCACCTTTCGTAGAATTGTAAAATGTTATAATTTCCGGTTTCGAACCTGCTCCAGCAGACAGTTGTTTATTATTGTGCATAGTGCTTAATAACAATACATTTTTATTCATCAATATGAAAGTGTGACATTGCTCGGGTCAGATTGACCCGAACGGTACCAGTGTAACAAATACATATATAGCGCATAAAACACAATCGAATAATATTTTACTCCAGGAACACATTCTACGAGAACTTGTAATAAAAGTCAATACATTTCGAGTAAATCGAATCATTGACTGAAAAGTTATTAAATATTGAATTTCCGTTTCGGGTCAATATGACCCGAACGGTGCACAAAGGTTAATTCGATTCGAAAAATATGCAAGTCGCACACGGATGAATATCACACAAAAGTAACAGGTTAGTGTAATACTCATCTGTGTGCGATCGCATATTTTTCGAATCGAATTAAAAGAATGCCGACGGTCAAATTCTCTCGCACGCACGGCCGATTCAGTAGCCGCTCGGGGGCAAAGTTATAATGCGCGATCTTTAAAACTAGTGTAATATATTATGTCGTACTATTTTCAAAAAGGTAGGATACAAATTATGAAGATTTAAATTTTCAGCATTGGTCGATTGTAACACGCGCGCCATGCATCAACGCCTAGACTCTCCGATCCTTGGTGGCTCGAACGTGCCGGCCAGAAAATTTTTCGACGTCGAATAAACCGTTGAATATAGTTAAAGTTAAAGTTGAAACTTTTATTCGATGCCGACGTTGAAACGCTCGACGAATAAAAAAATTAACTTTACTCGGCGAATAAAGTTAACTCAGATTATTAGAGCCCCGAATAACGAATAATGTTAAAGTAACTTGTATTTGCTCTTTTATTTAAATAATTTTTTATTTAGTTAATGTCGAACTCTGCCACAAACACCACTTTTCAACTTCAATCTTGTGATGTTGGTGCGTACATTGGGAATATATTTAATATAAATGACCTCGTGAAATTCGAACTTTTAAAAAATCCATGGACTCCTGGAAAAGGATATAAGTTTCCAACATCCACACATCATAAACGTGGACGTGAAGAACAAAGGCACGTAAACGTAAATCACTTAGAGAAATATACCTGGCGTGTGTTTTCCGAGATCAAAAATGGACTGTTTTGCAAGTATTGCGCTATTTTTTTGCCACCAAACGTTAGCTGGCGGTCAACAAACAGTCCCATTAAAGAAGTTTGTAACCGAGCCTTTACAAAAGTACGCAAAGCTTGCTGGCAAGGAGGGGGATTTAGAGAAGCATGCTACAACTAGGTACCATAAAAACGTTGAAATAGACTTGTGGGTGACGGGAAAGTGAATGACTCCAGGTAATGTCGTTTAGACGATATTTTTTAACCGACTTCAAAAAGGAGGAGGATATAGATTCGACCCGTATGTATGTTTTTTTTACGTTTGTCCCCTCATAACTCCTCAGCATATGGACCGATTTTGATGATCTTTGGTTTATTCGAAAAGGGGTAATGCCCCGGTGGTCCCATCCTGCACTAAATCAACATTGGCCCAATATTTTGCCAGTTATAGTTAATAATAATTTATATGTTTGTCCCCGCATAACTCCCCCACATATGGACCGATTTTGATGATCTTCGGTTTATTCAAAGGGGAGCGATGGTCCCACCCTATACTAAATAAACATTGGCCCAATATTTTGCCCGTTATGGTTAATAATAAAGAATATTGTCATCTAATTATTATTATTGTATGTACATGTGCGCATATCTCATAGGCGTGTTGTGTCAATATATATAAAACTAAAAAGTTGAAAATAAAAAAATTTTAAAAAAATTAAAACCAACTTCAAAAAAATAAAATTGTACTAGAAAGTAAAAATAATTTTATCCCTTATTTAATCTACGACTCCCATATTTTGTAAGTCGGTGTCAGATTTACACAGTGCAAATGATGAGGCAGCGTGCAATTTTATTTTTTTTAAGCCGGTTTTAATTTTTTTTAAATTTTTTTATTACAATTAAGTATATTATACAAAATGTAGGATAAACAATATTTGTTGGCGTTATCAATTATTGTTGGTAAAATAATGTCCAATTATGCCAATAATAACTGAAAAGGTGGGGAAGATTTAAATAAGAAACTTCAGGTGAATGTGAAATATTTAATTAAATTTACTGGAAAGGGTATAGCCGGTTAAGATGGTCAATTGTGCCCCTGAACCGAATTCAAATCGCGATGAGTCATTCGAAAGCTTATAAAAAAAGAATGATTTCTGCCAAGTTTCAACTTTGTATCTCAACCCGGGGGATAGTAAAGGGTAAAAATAGAAAATCAGGTTTTTGCCGAATTTCTCCTATACCAGCAAATGAAAAATTTTGAAAAAATTCAGAGGCATGTCTGTTATCGGTGCACATATTAGGGAATCGTGTCAGATTTTTAAATTCAAAAACCAAGCTGTGAAAAATAAGAAACCCCAAAAAATGCTGAAAAATGCCGGTTTTGTTTCGAAGCAGTCTTGATACTATAATTATATTTTTACTGTAAGTCCGCATCATTGTTACTATTGTCTTGAATTTTTTTCAGATTTTTCAATTTGGTGCGCCGAAGTTAAAAAAATTAAAAACCGTTTTTTTCGCCGTTTTTCCGTGTCAGAGTAACTAATAGGTCGAACTTTCGTACATACTTTATGGAATAAGTCTTTTATGCAATCTTCAATGTCTTCACATTCAGCAAAACAGCGTAGGAATCAAACGAACTAAACATGCTGTGCCATTACAGTCTAAAATGTCTATCGCATTTTCAACGGCGTGAATAGCGCAGCGGTAAAGTGTGCGACTGTTGAATTGCGGCGAACTTTTTGAACGTAGGTTCGAGCCTCGGAACTTCTAAATCCCCACAGGGTCATATTTTTTCACATTAATTATGTATTTTTTCGATTTATAGCTATATGACAATGATCGATATTTATATACAAATGTTTTAAAAACATATAAAAATTATTTCAAAACTTGAAAACTATTGTTAGGCATCCTGCCAATTACAGCATTGTTTAACTTCTGAATTTTGGAAACAAGAGAGAGTTGTATGATCTACAAGAAGAGGCGAAATAATTACAAAACAACACACAATTGTTGCTGCAATCCATCCACAATTGTTAAAGGTAAGAGATTATAAAATCAATTTCATATAATATTAATTTAGTGCAGGGAATGTTATAACAATACTGTAATTGACGGCATACTTGTCCAGAGAAACGGTGGCATCAAATTCTTCTCAAGTCATTTTTATGTATATTTCAATTATTAAAATATTTTTAATATGTTTTTAAAACATTTGTATATAAATATCGATCATTGTCATATAGCTAGAAATCGAAACAATACATAAGTAATGTGAAAAAAATATGACCCTGTGGGACTTAGAAATTCCGAGGCTCGAACCTACGTTCAAAAACTTTACCGCTGCGCCATTCACGCCGTTGAAAATATAATAGACATTTTAGACTGTAATGGCACAGCATGTTTAGTTCGTTTGATTCCTACGCTGTTTTGCTGCATGTGAAGACATTGAAGATTGCATAAAAGACTTATTCCATAAAGTATGTACGAAAGTTCGACCTATTAGTTACTCTGACACGGAAAAAACGGCGAAAAAACGGTTTTTAATTTTTTTAACTTCGGCGCACCAAATTGAAAAATCTGAAAAAAATTCAAGACAATAGTAACAATGATGCGGACTTACAGTAAAAATATAATTATAGTATCAAAACTGCTTCGAAACAAAACCGGCATTTTTCAGCATTTTTGGGGTTTTTTTATTTTTCACAGCTTGGTTTTTGAATTTAAAAATCTGACACGATTCCCTAATATGTGCACCGATAACAGACATGCCTCTGAATTTTTTCAAAATTTTTCATCTGCTTGTATAGGAGAAATTCGGCAAAAACCTGATTTTCTATTTTTACCCTTTACTACCCCCCGGGTCGAGATACAAAGTTGAAACTTGGCAGAAATCATTCTTTTTTTATAAGCTTTCGAATGACTCATCGCGATTTGAATTCGGTTCAGGGGCACATTTGACCATCTTAACCGGCTATACCCTTTGGTCTAAACTTGATATCCTAGCGTTTTCGATGTCGCTTTCGAATCTGAGGTCAAAATTTCAAAAAAACAAAATAGCGGACCCAATATGGCAGACCGCATATCAGAAAACATCAGATTTGGTCTAAACGTGGTATCAGCAGCCAACAGTTTGTACTTTGACGGCCTCTAAAAAAAAGTTCAGATTTGTTCCACCTTGGGACTTGTTGGAACTACCCCTACAATTAACGGCAGAACATCAGCATTCTGGGCAGAAGGTCGATCTGTGGAAAAATCCTCGTACTTCATCCACCCGTTGGTGTCGTCCAATCAGATTTCAGTTTATTCACGAGAATTCCGAAAATACTAAGGATGAGAATGCCTACATTGAACAGCAAATAACACAACTGACTCCAACTACGGTTTCTTTCGGTGACAACACACATATTGCTGTTCATCATTCGCTGTTAAGGACAATGGTAGACTCAAAAGTTTGTAATGCCTTGCTGGATAATACATCTTCACAGACGTGCTACATATGTGGAGCTTTACCTACACAGATGAACAAAATAGATAATGTCCTGAAACGCTCCTGTGACCGCCAATCGTTCAATTTCGGTCTGTCGACTTTACACGCTTATATCCGTTTTTTTAGTGTCTTTTACACGTGTCGTATCGGTTGGATATCAAGAAATGGCAAATTCGGGGCAGTGGAGATGAGAAGCAGAGGTTTCAACGAAGAAAATCGGAAATCATTTCCAAATTTAGAAATGAAACGGGCCTTCTTGCCAACGTTGTTAAACAGGGGTTCGGGACCACAAATGACGGCAATACTGCCAGACGTTTTTTGCAGATCCATCGAAATCTGCGGAAATTATCGGCGTAGATGTAAATCTAATATCTCGCTTTGCGGTTGTTCTACAAGCTATTTCATGTGGTCAAAGTATTAATACATCAGCTTTCCGACAATATGCTTTGATACAGCCAAACTTTATGTATCTTTATATCCATGGAACTATATGCCAGTTACTGTCCACAAAGTGCTTATACATGGTGCTGATGTGATCGAAAGCTTCATACTACCCATAGGACAAATGTCGGAAGATGCCCAAGAAGCAAGGCATAAAGAATTACGCGCATTTCACGAGTACCACCCTCGAAAAATTTCTCGACGGGCCACCAATGAAGATCTCCTAAACAGCCTCTTAGTATCCCAGACCCTCTGATTTCAAGTCTGAGGCCACTTCCACCGGTTGCGAAAAAAGACCTGCCACCAGAAGTACTATCTTTATTACTTCTATAAATATATTTTATAAAATTGAACTGATTTTAATTTCTATCGCGCGTTCATCCCAATCCCACTTTTCTATATTCGATTTTCATCAAATAAACGTATATTTAGTCGAATTACTCCATTTGGTTCCATAGATGAAGCGGAAATAGTTCTGCCCTGCTGAATAGCCCATTTTGACCACTTGCGAAGGCTGTCTGTCGACTGCTGATACCAAGCTTAAACCAAATCTGATGTTTTTCTGATATTCGCGTCCGCCATATTGGGTCCACCATTTTTTTTTTAAATTTTGACCTCAGTTTCGTAAACAGCGACATCGAAAACGCCAGAATATCAAGTTTAGACCAAATTTGATGTTTTTTGATATGCGATTCAAAGTTGCAAAAAGTAGCAGCTGGAAATAATTTTTTCAGACTCTCTACACTTGTGTGAACAAGTTCCAACAAGTCCCAAGGTGGAACAAACCTGAACTTTTTTTTAGAGGCCGTCAAAGTACAAACTGTTGGCTGCTGATACCACGTTTAGACCAAATCTGATGTTTTTCTGATATGCGGTCTGCCGTATTAAGTCCGCCATTTTGTTTTTTGTAATTTTTACCTCAAATTCGTAATCAGCGACAGCGAAAACGCCAGGATATCAAGTTTAGATTAAATCTAATGCATTTCTGATATGCGCGTCCACCATATTGGATCCGCCATTTTATTTTTAGCAATTTTGACTTCAGATTCTTAATCAGCGACCTCGAAAACCTCAGTATACCCATTTTTAAACAAATCAAAGGTCAACTTGAGGTTTTGGGCAGGTTTGTTCGATTTTTCACCTCTGTGCGCCACCTACAGCAAGGCCGGCCACGGCTGATGGCAAATATATATACATTTGAAGGAGTTATATGCGTTTAGAATGCTGAAAATTGGTCTAAATTTCAATAAAAAATATTTGACTAATAAATTTATTTTTTACTAATTACAGAACCGCGCGTAGGCGCTACCAACGCGCTGGCTGGAGAGTGAGGGCCCGGCAGGAGGAGTGGGCTTTCATAAATGCTCTAAAAGAACAGGCCCCCTCTCCGGGCTTAGGCTGCTCATCAATACAGCCGTGGCCGTGGCGGTCGTCGTGACGGCCGTAATTAATATAATAATAATTAATTTTAATACTAATTATAAATTTTAAATAAATGAATATTTTATTATTTTATTTCATACACAACATGTACTTATTTTTCATTTACTCGTGCAGTAGGGTTACTTTGTCTATCACCTGTTGAAATAATTCTCTTTGTCTGCATCGTTAACTGAAAAATAGAACACATTTACTAATTATTTATAAATTATTACACATGCTCATATGTCAAGATCATTGAATAACTGCAAATTTGTGCATACATAGTCTAACGTAGATCACACTGCATCATCTTCTGCTTCGATTATCTGTAAATATATAAAAGCTACATTTTAGTTATATATATATATATATATATATATATGAAATTAAACTTAACGTACAACTTACTTATATAGAAATTATATAGAAATAGAGTGGCCTTTTATTACGAATGTCTTTCACAAAAGATTGAAAAGTATCGACGGAGATGCGTTTTCAGCGTACTTTCTTCATTTCCAGAAACTTGTGCGAAATCTTCTCCGGACAACTTTCAAGCCTCTGCATCCCCTTTATTTCTATCCAAGCCTGTGTGTCCCCTTCATTTCTACTATCCAAGCCTGTGCGTCCCCTTCTTTTTAATTCAAGTCCTGTGCGCCCTCTTCATTTTTATCCAAGTCCTGTGCGTTCCCTTCATCTCTATAAGCTTTACATACAAACTCTAAATTGCTGGTATAAAAATATCTTGCAATTTAAATGCAATGCAATTTGTTACAATATATATTATTTTGTATATGCATGGTATTATTTTGTACATGCATGGTACAAATATGCAGAAACTTATGCGAAAGAAGATGCTTCTCTGTCGAACCTTCTCCGGACAACTTCCAAGTCTGCGCCTGTACATACGAAATCGATTAAAAAAATTTTGGCGACTTACCTTGTTAATTAAAACAATAATTCAGTCTCCTATTTAGTGTAAAACTCATGACATTTCAAATTCGGACAACTTACTTTATTTGATACTTTATTTGATAGCACATAGTAGGTTATTTATAATATCTCTGTCTAGCTGACAGGTTACAACAACTTGTTACGCGATTGGCCGAAACCCACATACACTTTCATACTCCCCTCTTGCCTAGAAGTGTAAGACAATGAAGATGACGATGCTGAATCTTAAGAACATAAAATTCAGCAAATTGCAACTTTACATCGAAATATCTCAGCTCATAAGGCCCGTAGGAACAAATCGAAGACACTTTTCTTATGTAAATCAAACCCAAGCTATCCATTAAGACCATTAAAAATCTAATCGCATCAGCCGTTATTGAGATTCGGAAATCTCAGGGTTCTTGATAGCGAGTCGTGGCGTAATGGAGCCACTCTGTGTCTACCGTATTAATTGCTACTCTTGATTGCTCTGTGGGGAGAGGTGAACGGTAAATATGGGTATCGTTATAGTTGCTTCGATAGATTTTTTTGTTCGGAATCTGGCGCCTTTTAGGGAGTGGAGTTCTTTTATTTTTGTGTTGACGAGTTCAGTTAATAGCGTTCCTTCGTCGAAGTTGCCTTCCAGGTATTTTATTAGGAATACCTGGGATTTGTCGTATTTCGATGTGTAGGTATAGAATTTTGTATCTTTTGATTTTAACAATTCAAGGATGGCTTTATAGTCGCTGGGTTGTTTGATATATAGAGCGTGGCTGTCTTTGCTGGTGGCTTTAGTGTGAAAATTTTCTACCAGTTTGCAGGGTAGGTAGGTTGATATCGTATTGTTGCGACCACCCTATGGATGGAAATCCAAGGCCTGCTGGTGCTCGCGACAGAGACAACAGGACATTGAGAAGATGACATCAAGATGCCACTCGAAAGCTAGACACCATTACGTGCAGACCGACGATCACATTATTTCTGTTTACCGAATATTCCTTCCTGTTCATTGTTCTCGTTTACATTGTATTCTCTCGTATTGCTTTATTAAACGTTATTATGTCTAACCGAGCAACCTCCGTTACACAAAAGTGTAACAGTATCTACGGTAACCCGGGCTGATTGCCCGCTGATTGTTATTGGGAGGGGAGGGGGGGGAGGTCGGTTACCTTTCGGCTGGGGTGCTTGGCAAGGGGTTTGTTCGTCCGTCGTCGAGCTGGTGCCGTTTGGGGCTGAGTTGGCGGTACTGGTGGTGCTTGATGTCCCTGTAGGTCAGGCCCGTCCAAGGGTTTGCTCGTACGAGCAGCCGCGAGTTGCTCTTCGCTCTCGGAGGCACGGAGCCAGGCCCAAGAGCGAAAGGCCTTCTTGGAGGGGGAATCTATGAACGCTACCTATCCCCACTCTTTTACTCGCAACCACTCGCGGCCGCTCTTCGAGGGCAAGAGCATAAGTTGGACGGGCCAGCTGTAGGTTGTCCTGCATTTGGACAAATTAGGTGTCTTTAGAATTGGCTTGACCTTCCGATTGTCCTAGGATATATAATTTTCAAAATTGTGAGATAGAAAAAATGCGAACGGTAAATATTAACAAAAAGGGAACGAAGCCCCAATGAAGTTTACCTTGACATATGTTGTACCTTGTTATCCACGCAAGTCTTCATCAAATCGAGCGCTACCTGGATGAAAAGATTCTCTTAATATGTAAACATCGTCTATGAAACGTTCAAACTGATTCATTGGGCAGGGAGGCTACAGATTCAGAAGAGTCTACCGTAGTGGATGGGGAACACCTACGGTAGTGGCGGTATATGTGTGCGTGACTCGATTTGGCTTGGCGGTGGCATCGGTTGGTTTGATGTCACAGAGTCATCACGCACACATATACCGTCGCTGTCGTAGGTGTTCCTCTTCCACTATGGTAGACTCTTCTCTGCTACCCCTGTCGAGGTGCACTTAACCGAAAGGGCACAATCGTGGGGGCACACGCTATCGAACGAATAAGCGCTAATGCAATAACTAAAAAGTAAAAAATAAAAAAGAAAAAATTTAAAAAACCCGACTGCTTAAAAAGCGAATTAAAATGACAAAAACAAGACTTAATTTATTTAAACTTTAAGACATAATTTAGTTATGCATAGTATATTATTTATCATAAAGAGGATAACAGTAAGATGTCAATTTAAATTAACTCAATTGCCTGTAGGCGAAGGCCTTAAATCTTTTGCTGCGCTTCTACCCCAAGCATGTACCGCAATAACTCAAGAAAGTGCTTCAAACTGGTAACAAAAAGAGGTGGACTTATATAGTGACATTTCAACTTCAGCGTATTTTGTAATTTATATGTTACTCTCTTTGTCCGTGTGGGGAATACTGTTCGCGTTGTTAATAACCCATCAAATGTAATTAGGGCGAACAGCGATACTCAATATTTATTAAGAAAATATTTCATTTTTTATGTCGATATAAATGTTCGAATGTAATTACATCAAAAGATTTAAGGCCTTCGATTGCAGGCAATTGAATTAATTTAAATTGTCATCTTATTATTATCCTACTTATGATAAATAATATACTATGTATAAATAAATTAAGTCTTGTTTTTGTCATTTTAGTTCGCTTCTTAACCAGTCGGATTTTTTAAAACTTTTTTATTTTTTTTTATTTGGTTGTGAGCGCTGTAGGGAGGTCCTTAGGCAGAATGGGGCTGCGTACCATCTCCTTTTGGGATTTCCCGTGGTGGGTGATGTCGTTCGATGGTGGTGATGAGCTGCTTGGTGGCGTTGGGTGCGTTCCAATTCACGCAGTGAGTGCAGAGATCGCAGCGTAGTCGCTGCGCGCATTCAGATCGTTCCGTTTCGTTACTGCGGTTCATGCGTTCTTGAAATTTGAAAATGCTACTATGGAGAAAGAAATGTTATTTACAATAACCTCAAAACTATTAAATAATAGTGATGAAGCGAAAATGAAGATGATTGGAAATAGAGAAATTCAAATAATCAAAGTTTGTAGCAACAAACACGCATGCGGGCTGCGCAGTGACTGCTTCACCTCTGAAATTTCTACGTTTACTGCACGGTCGCTGCACCGGAAGTGGTATCGTATTGGTGGAAAGTGAGAGAAATTCTAGGGAATGCCCTCAAAAACGCACCCGTTGTTGCGAGGTCGGCTTCGTGATCCATGCGGTTAATTTTGTTTGCGATTTCATTTTGAAGGCTGTTGATGATGCTGAGGTGGTTCTCGTGTTGGGTGGTTAGGAAATCATTTTGTTTTTTGAGGTCATTGACTTCTTTACGGCGGCAGTATTTCTGCGCACTGTTGCATCTGTTCGTTTTCTGTAGTTGTGGGTGTTAACGAGTCCATCGAGGAGTAGTAATTTCCTCGTGGGTCCGTTAGTGTGGGTATTTGAGTTTTTTGAGGAGACAAGCTCCTTTTTCGTTTTTCTGTATTTTTGGGTGTGCCTTAGGGATGGTGGTGTTTTTCCTCTTGCCATCCGTTATTATTTTATGGACTTTATTTAGGTCTCTCAGGTAGAGGTCTCCTGCTTCTTCTAATCTGATTACTTTTCGGATGTCGTCATCTGCAGTTGTGGGTAGAGCCTCTTTCTCCTGCGGTGTAGCCATCGGGGCTGCTGGTGGGAGTATTCCTTTTGTGTGATTTTTGTTTTGTTTTTACGTGACAGGGGGAGGGGCCTGTGGTTGTTGGTGACACTTTTCACTGTAGCTTGATTCACGAAGTCACTTGTTAATATTGCACTAAACTGGAATATTTTCACTCAGTCTATGCGCGCTAAACACAGTCAGTCTTGACTGCTTGGTAGGCGGTAATGGTGGGCTTTTTGTATTGCAAGACGCAATTGCTGCGCTTGGCTTGGTCGAATTACGGTTTCGCTCCGCTGCGCGGCACGCGTTACCTGCTCGGCGGGCGGTTAACGGGTATCCTAGCCGTCAGACCATATGGGATTGTGACAGATTTTTCTTTACATGTAATACTGCCATGTAATTCTTCCATTTTGTAATATAAACTACCACCAAAAAAAATCGGCTTTAAACATTTTAGTCAGTCGGTTTCATGTTTTTAACATGTTTATGCGAGTGACAGTAGAATGCTGTTCCGCAACTAAGGTGGCAGGAGCTTATTTTTCGAGTACGATAATTTTCAAATTTAAACGTATAAGGATTTCGCTAAATATTTTCTTAAACAATTAATACACTGCTGACAAGCATTGTTTCGCTATTGTGATGACAACGATTTTGCATCTTTTCTGCATATTTAGATTCATCCAACGCATAATTTCATAAAGAATACGAAATTTACTGGATTTTTTGTTTCAGGTGAGTTCAACAGAGCCCCCTTCAGGGTCGACCACCTTGAGCGTGGTGAGGGGGCTCTGGGAAAGCGGCTATGTTCCCCTTTGGGCGCTACGCATGGAATTGGTTCCGTCCCTAGCGGCCGGTGGGGGATGCTGCCTTCCCGGCCAAGGGTGGACCAACTCAGCGAGGTAATGCCGGCTGCGGCATCTGGAAAAACGAGTCTACAAAAAGAACCCTCATTCAGCATAGAAGATGAATTTATCTGAAGGCAGCTCCTTTGGTGGACGAACTGGATCCATGTCACCCAGTGTTGAATTAGCTGCAGGAAGAAGAAGAAGAAGAGGATATTCCATCGCCTTGATGACCTCTGGGCCTCGTAGGAATAGGGAGCTTTGGACTGGGACGCGGACCGGTACTCCCCGTTCTCACCTGACTGTGTACCTGCTGATGGGCACATTTCTGTTCTGGGCTGAACAGCTTGACCTGGAAAGAATATGTTCATCATCATTAATTACCTGAAAGGAGTGTGTATACATGTGTAAGGCTGGGTAGCCTTAGACACATGCCACGTTTTGGGACAACCACAAACATACAAAATAGACAAAACGGAAACGAAACGAATAGGATGGACAGACAAAGGACAACATGACGAGGACGCATTCAGGAGAATAGGCGGGGTGGCCTCCATTGGGCCGATTAACAGCCTAGGAGGATACTTAGGCCGGACATTATCAAGGCTATGGGACTTTACGGTGCTAAGGTGTCCCCCGACGACACAGTCGGCTGACACCGTGGTCATTACTCCAGGGCTGGTGGTCATTGGGAGAAATCTGCTGGGCGGTAGGGCCGCCCGCCCTTAAGACACTTTATGGTTAAATGTCAAAAGTCAGCGGAGCCTCGGATGTCAATTCCACGATTTCTGGTATAAGACCAGCCCCTTCCGGTGATGTCGGCAGCTTGAAGGGTAAGAATAAGACCGATGACACCGTGCTGATACTGCGGGCCGGTGCCACGGGGGTTGGTGAACAGTCACCACTGCACACCCCTGTAAAAGATACAGCGGCAGGAAATATGCTTTTCTCATTGGACAACGACTCGGATCAAGAAGAATTGGAGTCCCGGTATGACAGTGCCACCCACCAGAAGCCCAAGACCCCTCGGAGCATGGGACCGGACAAGAAATTGGACCCTAGGCCCAAAACTTCGAAGTTAGCCAGTGAAGGGACGCCCACTAGACGGGACTCATTGTCAAAGTGGCTGACGGGTGAAGCGGGTAAAGATGGAAGGGGAAGAGACCGTGTAAGGAGGTTCATGAGACCATCGATCTCGACCCTGAGTCCCACACCATCCCCTCCTTGGATACCCCACTAGGTGAGAAGATACCTTTGGGTAGGACCCTTGCAAGGACTCCCCCGAAGACTGAGGGCAAAATCCAGACGGGGAATGTCCGGGAGACCATGGAGGAGATTATAATTATAACTAGCGGCAAGCAAGACTACAGACCGCGATCTAGCCCGCTTTCGGGGGTTGGCGAGGTTGAGAAGCGCAGGGTCAGTGCCCCAGACGCCACATGCGGCCATGCCTTTGTTATCCCAAAGCCCCCGGTTAACAAGAGGGGCCCTCCTCCGGCTGACATTAGGTCCCCGGGAACTAAGATGGCATCCCTTTTAGCTAAGATGGCAGAGCTGGTTGGTGCTTTGACGGCCATATTAGCTGAAATGGCAGTGGTAGAAGCAGGAGACCTCAACCCTAGGACTCCGAGCGCGTTAGTCCTTGCTAAGAAAGGATGCGAGGACATGTCTACAGTGGTTGCGGAGGCGATAGCTCTACAATCAACGCAGAGATCGAAAACCACAGCCACCAAGGACCCTATGGTGACTGGGACCCCTGAGGTGTCCTCCGACAACGCGAATATAAGGAAAGGAGAGAAGAGTGTACCTCAAGAAGACAGGACGGACAACGAGAAGTGTAGGTCCTGCTCCATAGGTATCCAGACAGAGGAGAGGACTTTCACCTTCGGAAAAGCTGGTAAGGCATCCTCCTCCTTGGATAACGGGAACAAAAAGGTGGGTAACAAGAGAGGGCTTACGTCCCCCCTGGACAGCTCCCGTGGGCCCACGAAGAAGCGATATGCTGAGGTGGTCGGTGGAGGATCCTCTAAAAGTAGCGAAGGAGGGATTTGACCATCCTCCCCCATAGATAGAGATGCAGGGAGCACAAAGGCCAGTGGTCCTCTGTGACCCCTCGAGATCCTGATAAGGAAGTAGGAGTTGGCCCCGGTGGGCTTGAGGGGACGTTCCACCCTACTAAAAGTCAGATTAGGAGGGAAAAAGGCAAGGCGACAAAGGGATGCCCTGTTGCAGCAGCAAAGGATCTCCAATGAGGCGCAACAGCAACACCCTCAACAGCAGCGGCTGCCAGCTAATATGCAGAAGCAGCTAAATGCTCACCAGCAGATAGGGAACCTGATAACACCTCTGCAGGCACAAAATGTACATCAACCCACGAATACCAAGGGACTCCGACAGGATCTAGTCTCCATCCCTAGAAGAGGTGTTGGCCCTGGAGCTAACAAACCGAAGCCCATTAGAAGGAGGCCTGAGGCCTTTCTCATCAAACTACCGCAAGGGACAACGTACTTAGACACCTACAGGTCCCTTCTTACGATGGGCACGGAGAAGCTGACGGGGGTCAAGGGAGTCAAGATGACCAGGCTGGGTCATGTACTTGTCGAAATGGATAAGAAAACGAGTGCAGCCTCCCTCCCGGCAACCATCAAGGAGAAGACTGGAACTGCGATCGATCTGATGGCGCTGCAGGACCGCACGACGCTGGAGATTAGAGACCTAGATCCCACGGTGGATGAATCGGAGCTTAAAACTGACCAGGGGAAAGCCCTAAAAAAATGCGGTTGTAGTGGTCCCTACGAGTGTGCTCAAATCAGCAGTGGAGGGGCTCAGATTTAGGTCTGGCCTCAATACTGCAAAAGTTAGAATCCTACCCAAGGTGGTTAGATGCTACAGATGCCACCATCTGGGGCACCTGGCTAAGGATTGCCGAGATCACGAGGCGGGTACTGAATTGTGCAGGAGGTGTGGGGCCAAGGACCACCTCATAGCAGACTGCACGAACAAACCTAAGTGTGCAATATGCACGGGTAGGGGTGTGACTGAGAGCAGGGCTGCTCACGTCACAGCCTCCCTTGCGTGCCCTGCCAAAAGGCAGAATACGAGGACGGGGCCTCGTAAAACTAATACTACTGCAGAGAAGAACCCACTTAATGGCGTTTAAATGTCTGCAGTGTAACTTCAATAACTGCAAACTTGCGCAGGACATGTTAGAGCACAACGCCTCAACGCTGGGCGTTGACTCTAACTTCGGAACCATACCGCCAGCTCCGGAAATGGTACAACGACACTTCGGGAGACAACAATGGTCGTTTACCTGACCTTGCCCCCCGTACGGGGCCGACGGGGTCATTGCAGTAACAATGCAAGGCAGGCTGTATGTCAGCTGCTATTGCTCACCGAGCCTTAAGATACCGGGGTTTAAGGCCTACATAGATAGCGTGGAAGGTATAATCGTAAAGGCCCGCTTCCGCTCCCGCTCCTCTGGTATGGGTGTTGTCCTTGGAGGAGATTTGAATGCGAGGTCGCTTGCTTGGGAGGGGGGGTCAACAAGGAGGATAGAAGAAGCCAACACTGCTTGGACCTCCTCAGTAGGCGGGGACTGATCCCCATCACTGTTGAGGGCCCACATACATTCTCTAGGAATGATAGGACCTCGTTTCTCGATATTTTATTCACGGACCACGGCACGTCAAGGGGAATTAAAAGTAAGGTGCTGGGGCACTTTACTTTCTCTGTAGTAAGGCAAAGGGGATTCCAACTCAGGTCCTCTGAGGGGAGCGCGGAGGCGGGGGGAAGTGAGGGCGCGCGGGGGAGCGCGGCGGAGGGAAACATAGGCGCGGGGGGAGCGGGGAGAGGAAGACAGGTTGCGCGCGCAGGAGCCGCGGAGGGGGGGAGGAAGCCGCGATGATGGAGGGGATCAGTCCGGGCCGAGCCGCCGCGGAGACCTCTCCAGACCTGGCCCACCGCGGAAAACTTTTTAGACCTAACCGGAGGGAGTGAATGACCCCCGAGAACTTTTCAGACCCCGATCCACCACCGGAAATTTTTTCCGGGCGAGTGTATGACCTTGGCCCACCCCCAAAATTTTTTTCCAAACCAATATGCAACATACAGACATTTCCAATGCCGAGAAATAATAATTTTTAATCAATGATCCAGCGAACCATTATGTAGAAAACTAACCTACTTTTTTTCAAACAAATATGCAGCAAGCATTCTAATGTTTTTTTTTGTTAAAGCTAAGAGAATTTCAAAGCGTTCCGATTTAACGTCGCGGCGTATAGCGCGATAACGTGTGTTATTTGATTCCTCTGAGAAAGCTATGCAAGATGATACCTACCATTTGGCGGCGCGCAGAAGGCTCGAACGAAATAAACGCTGAATCTTAAAATTATGTGGCGAAAGGAGAAGGAAGACGGGTAAATAAAATGGAGAAAAAAATATATGTTTAAGAAATTTATTTAAAAATAAAAGAATATAATTTAACATTTTTTCTTCCTACGAGCATCAGCTAGAATGTCATTGATGGCGCATGCTACCAGTTCGCAATCTGCAAGATACTTCTCATCGAAATGTTCGCTATCACATATGATTTTAGCAGAACGACGCGCATCTAATGTTTCGCAGGCAACATCGCTCTGTTGTAGCACGTTAACAAAGGTAGAACGGGAGACTCGTTTGATGTAGCATTCCACCGTTTATGCTTCGATTGAACTGGTGTAGAGGTTATCGGTGAATATTCAGATGACATGTGTCGTTTCCTCTTTGTCTTACGCGATGTCTTCCCTATCGACTGGATTTTTGTTTTAGGCGTTTGTTTGAGATGATAACGAGGGGTGAGCGTGAGAAGAATCTAAGACAGGTTATGTTTACGAATACACAGTTTCGGTGAGATCACTTCGTCAATTGATTGAAATGCACAGTAACAAAAGATGAGAAAGTTCGTCACTGGCGTCACAAAGAATTTTGTATTAAAAAACTATGGGCACAGTGAACAGGTGAGATGAGATGATACCACGTGGCGCAGCCACGAGGCTTGCACACAATTATATTAATTGGCGACGCGTGAGTGTTCAATGAGACGAGAACTATTCTCTACAAGAATACACTGGGATTTAGCGTTGCTTGAGCGTGAGATGAGCAAATAGAATGTGAGAAAGATGCGCTACACGTTCACACGACTGTTACAGGCAAAGAGACACAAGAGAGTGTGAAAATGGCTGACTTCCGCTAGCGCGTCTTCTCCGATCCCCTGGATCTTCACTGCGGAGCGCTGATTGGCCTATCGATCTTCGATGATTGGTCGATCGATAGGCACTGGCGGGCGGCTCGCTCGTCGATCAGTGGCGCTGTATCGCGGTCCGCGTGGTGCTGCTATGAGAATGAGGGTGGCGGCGTGGAGAACTAATTTCATTCCCAAACAGCGTTAATGTTTCATTCCCTTCAACGTCTGTGCTCATCGGCGGTGATATATCAGCTTCTGTCGCTGCGGTATTTTCCACAATATGTTTTAAGGTTTCGACAATAGGTTTAATGTATCTGTCCAACGCGACATCTTCCTCCATCTTGCCAATCTTCAAAGCCTGATGTTTCTTGCGAATGGATTCGCTGGTTTTTGCAATCTCCTTCGCTATCCTCTCGTGATCCTTAAACTCCAGCGTATCGATATCAATCATCGTTGTACCGCTGACGTTGCTTTCCCACCGACGTGTTGACGACAATTGACCATCTCACGGTACGGCAAACTCGTTGAATCCCTTTCTATAACGTCCATTGGACATCGCGCTATCCTTGTCTATTACTACGAAACCATACTCCCGTTGCCAACAATTAAGACACAAAGCGCAGAAATCCTCGTAAGACATGTCAGTGTTTACATGATCGTTGTACACATGTTTCAAGTTGGTACCATCCTGCTTAAACATAATCAACAGATTGGCATTGTTGCATATAAGATGATTGGGAATCTTTGCAGACGTCTGACAGAGATAGAAGCAGTCAACGTTCGAGTGGCGCCCCATTGCAAAGTACATCACTGTTATTCGAAAATGTAAAGTAGTCAATTTCATCTGTCGGAGTCAATAAATTCTCCAGATACTGATATTTCGGCTGTTGCAACGACTTGGAGTACACGTACACGCTCTCGAAGCGGACGCCGTGAGGACTTTCCAACAAGCTCACCAGCACGTTGGTGTTTCCACAATTTGATGGGCCGCAAATGATGCAGCGTTTAGTGTTTGGTAGCATGCCACCATGTCTGCGTCTTGTTTTGTTTGCGAAGACATCATTTGCGATTTATCGTCAAAATTTGTCACACGTATCGTTACAGGTTGTCGCACGAATCGCATCCTCTCCACAAACTGTGAAAAATGATTTTGATACGTCGAAGCGGTGATGCGCCCTATTTATAGGTCCACGCCGAAGCAAAACGGCTCAGTATTCAAAATGCTTCTGGTCCTGTCGGATAATTGCGATATTCGAGACCTACCCTCTGAGCACTTGAAATATATACCAATGATTATTCTACTCCGAGAGTTTAGGAGGCAAATTGATCAGTTGTGGAACAGACTTCCCGAGAACATAAAAGCCGATTCTGAGGTTCAGCAGTATGGTCGCTGTTTGGAACATTATAATTGCCCTTGGCAGCGAACGCATATCGACGGTCCAGCACCATTGATTAAAAACTGCGGCGAATGTCGCCGACGAGAGTAAAGAAAGGCCGTGGTTTGTTAAATCGGGCGATAAACGCGCTACCTATAGAATTACATATTCCGGGATACCAGTTTTGCGGCCCGCGAACTCATCTGGCAAAACGATTGACTAGAGGGGATCAAGACATCAATCCGTCGGACGCAGCGTGTCGCGAACATGATATTGCATATTCGCGTAGCAACGACCTCAGTAAAAGGCACGTGGCAGATAACCACCATTACACTGTCGATCCCATAAACCGCGCTATGGATGAGCTAAACCAGTGCCCTGTGGACTTTGATTTATTCTCAGCCTCCTTCGCGTCGTTCAGGGATCAGCTGCTCAGGAGACTGCCACCTGCTTAATTTTGTTTTATCACCGTTTACGGTGATGTCGCCGCATGTTAGACTGTTATGTTTTTGATTTGTTATTTCTATTTCTATTTTCTGTTTTCTGTTTTATTATATTTTATGTAATTTTGTATATATCTTTATATTAATTTGTAATAATTTTGTAATCTAAAGGGTTCTCCCGTAGACAATAATAATAATAATAATAATAATAATAATAATAATAATAATAATAATAATAATAATAATAATAATAATAATAATAATAATAATAATAATAATAATAATAATAATAATAATAATAATAATAATAATAATAATAATAATAATAATAATAATAATAATAATAATAATAATAATAATAATAATAATAATAATAATAATAATAATAATAATAATAATAATAATAATAATAATAATAATAATAATAATAATAATAATAATAATAATAATAATAATAATAATAATAATAATAATAATAATAATAATAATAATAATAATAATAATAATAATAATAATAATAATAATAATAATAATAATAATAATAATAATAATAATAATAATAATAATAATGATAATGATAATGATAATGATAATGATAATGATAATGATAATGATAATGATAATGATAATGATAATGATAATGATAATGATAATGATAATGATAATGATAATGATAATGATAATGATAATGATAATGATAATGATAATGATAATGATAATGATAATGATAATGATAATGATAATGATAATGATAATGATAATGATAATGATAATGATAATGATAATGATAATGATAATGATAATGATAATGATAATGATAATGATAATGATAATGATAATGATAATGATAATGATAATGATAATGATAATGATAATGATAATGATAATGATAATGATAATGATAATGATAATGATAATGATAATGATAATGATAATGATAATGATAATGATAATGATAATGATAATGATAATGATAATGATAATGATAATGATAATGATAATGATAATGATAATGATAATGATAATGATAATGATAATGATAATGATAATGATAAT